>CM060931.1:881574450-882774450 GCA_030765085.1 Allium cepa | reverse complement strand
GGGGAGGGTAGGAAATTGGAACTCTTTCATAGTGCATACAAAGATTAGTGGAACCTCCTATAGGATTCATCACGCAGATAGGACAACCAACAATTTTAGTTTCAAGTTCTAATTCTTCTATAGTTGTTTTAGAAATAAAACTATGAGAAGCTACTACATCAAATAATACTCTAGCTAAAACATCTTTAATAAAATGTTACCTTACAACACTCCCTTGCCCTTCACGTCTTTAAAGGCTAAGGCTCATCCCTGATCGCATGCACTTTGTCTTGTTCTACTTTCTTCATTAAGGAACAATCCTTAATCAGGTTCCCTTGTTTATGACAATCATAGCAGCTTCTTGGTGCTAATCCTTGAGTTCTGAGTTTCCTACAATGAGTTAATAAGTGGCCGTTTGGTTGGCAATTGTAGCAAGTGACATCTTTAAGCAGTTATCCTGAGATCCTCCTTTGGGTTTTCCTTGCCAAGGCCTCTTGTAATTGAACTTCCTCTTCTTCTAATTATTGTTGTTGCCTTCTTGTACTATGGGTGGATCAATTTTATCCAAAGCTTCGTACCTGTATCATGTCTATTAAGCCTACAAATGATTCTTCACATGCCCAGTCATTTTGACATGGTATTGCTTCTTCATTCAAGAAACAAACTTTTCATTCTTTTTTAGGGGCGTATCTATCAATCAGATCCAAAATGAGATAATTCTTTAAAATCCACAAAATTTCAGTAAAGACGGTATTTTCCTACTTCCGGCATATACTGTTCCTCTAGTACTTCTTTGAATCGTTCTAATGAGAAATCATCTTCTGACTCATTCCGAGTAACATATTCCCACCAAATTAGAGCTCCATCTGGTAGTATTCAAAATCTAAGAATCTCTTCTTCTAATCTCCAATATTCAGTCCTTTGAAAATTCCTTCATAAGAGCAGATCCAAGTTTTTACTTCAATGATGGTTTCTGTTCCTTTGAAAGGTTTACCTCTAAGGCTGGTATAGTTCTTGCATAAAGTCGCAAAGTTGATTTGGAGCTATACTGGAAAGACAACTTCCTTGACTATTGTAGCAACAGGAGTTTGGTCATTTATGGTATTACTTCCTCCCCTATCTCGTACACTTCTTTCACTCATTTTCTACTATCTGTATGAAGTATGAAAAAGATCTTTAGGATATATAGACGAGATATCTTAAGGAATGTTATACAATGTGAATATACTTATTAAAGTTAAAAGTTTCAATTATGCGCTCTCTCGACTAAACTCATTCTAGGGTATTACTAACCCTATCTCTAATGAGTCATAACCCAATAAAGCCAAGCTTCTTGCTTAACCTTAAGCTCTGATACCAAATGTAATGAACCATCTCCTCGACCCTCTAAAAATGAAACTATACATCCACGGTATTCAAGTGCCATAAATCCGAGTGCTGTGAAGGCAGATTATCAGGGGTGTAAAAAATAAAGATAGAAGATAACACAATACTCGAATCTCACATCGCATTCAACATTTTAATTATACATAAATGATCAGAGTCAAATACCAATCTAGCGGGATAGTTATAACTGTCTATCCGTACTTATGCTGGAAAATAAATAATACACGACACAATGGAAAATGGGTAAATATTTACATAAGGTACTTCAGCTTTATAGCTCTAAAAGACTTCTCCAAAATGCCCCCTAACTACTCCAAAATGCTCCTATGATATCCTGACTACACCGCTGCCCAAAAAATAGGGCATCTAGAGTTTAAAGGGAAAAACAACTCCGGGTCAGTCATGGGACTGGTGTAAGAACTCAAACTACGATGTTTTGAAAACAAAAGGATATCTCATAAGACCACGCCGTACATAAACACAGAATGGGTGTTTATCTTATGGTAACCAAGACTCTTTATTACGTAAAATTTGGGGATATCCTTTTTAATGACTTTCTTTGAAAACATTTGGAAATTAACTAATTAATCATTGCCGAAATTGTTACATTCATTAATTTCTAGCATAATAGGTTTACAATCAAGTCCGAAGGTTCTTATTGGAGAATGGATTTCCATAAAAATGGTCAGATGAAGGGGCTACCTTATGACGGTACATCTCTAAAGGAATGTACCGAGGACTAACACAAAGGATCCTCTGCCAACACAAGACCGGCCTATCTCTATAACTAGAGAGTACCGAATATATCGTCCCTCGGTTGTTACCGACATTTATCCGAGAGCTCTCTTTGCATACATGCACATTAATTTACATCCCGAACATCATAGCGAGAAGAAATATATCTAGAAGCGAATGATCATACCCTAAGTGAGAATGAACCACTTTGCCTTGCTACATCTAACCCTATTTCGGTCATTTCCGCTTGATGAGGCTCAAGGCAACGATTTCCTTTTCACATAACACATCTTCTTTCACTTTGAATGCCACGTTCCATTCCACATTCACACGATTGTATCTATAAATGTATAACTTCCTTAGCTCGTATGTCTCAAGAAAGGGAGTTAAGCTAAGATAAAGTATCTTCTTCGCCATAGACTAATATACTTTTATAGAGATCACTCATTGTGATTTCACATGCAAATTCAGACATTTATCTTTACAAGTTCCTTCTGGGACCGAACGAAATCGTAGGTACTTTCCATGGCCATTACTAGGCGATAAGTTCTTGTGGTTTTGAGATTTTTCATAACAAAAAGACCATCGCTACAATATAGTGAATCAGGAGTTTATCCAAAATTAATTAACAAGTAGTCCCTCATTATTATTCGTCTCAATATCTTCATCTTCAAACATCATCAACCTTCGAACATGTAAATTGGTTTGAAATGGTTTTCGAATAGGAATCACCCAAATCCGACCCCGGTTCCTTTGAATTCCAATCATCGATAAAGATGATGTAATTAGGTGATTTTTTTTGATTCATTCATTTTCCTCTACCAAAATATCTTCGAGATATATTTTTTTTCAAAATCTTCTTCTTTAAATACGAAATCATTTAAACCTCTCTTTGGAATATTTCTCAAATCATTTTTAAAGAGTATCTTTTGAGATAATAGGATTATAGAAATCATTCTACTTTTATTCAAAATCAACTTCCATATTCAACGAGTGCTTTGGGCGGCATAGCGGTGATATCACTTTTTAAATTCCACAAATAGGACAAGTTTCCTCTTTGGATTTTAATGATGAATATTAGAAGATTATTTCTATAAAATCCAAGTTGAGCATCCAGGCTTTCCTGTCGATATATTCCACCCCTTGCCTAAAAGAGAAAACCGAGGCCAGGTATGTTCAGGGCACTGGTTGCTTCATCCCTAACATTAGTTACACACCTTGTTTTCACTTTTAGATCTCACAGGTATGCAATAGTCGTTATCACATACTCATTTTCCCTTTTTAAATCACTTAACTATTTGTTTAACCATCTTTGAAATAATGTTAAATTGTTCAAATTTATTTTAAGGTGCTTTATTATTTACTTAAAAAAATTTACATAAGACTTAGGAAAGAATTGTTTAGTTCCAACCTTTATTTCAAAAGTTATTGAAAAGCGTGCAAAAGGTGTTGCAAATAGTGTTACAAAAAGTGCTTTAAAAGCTATATTCTTCAAAGCGAATTTTATGTCATTTAAAAAACCATATTTTCAACTTAATTCACTTCTAAAAAATTTTAGAAAATTTTAGAATTTATTTCATATTTTTAAAATGATTATTTTATCAATTTTCAACTTTGGTCATTTAGTACAAAAACTAGATTATTCTCAAAAATTGGTTTTTCCGTATTTCAAAATATACAGGATGAAATCTTGATTTTCTTTTTTTATATAAAAAATAAGTATATAAGGATTCGAAAAATTCTTACTTCGAAGAATTTCAAACTATATTCCACTTCGAATATTGATTTGAACTTTTGACGCGAAAACATGAACTACGATTACGTGACGCGTCGAATTTTAGGCGTATCATAAGATTCATGTCCAAACTTTTCCAAGACGAGTTTAAACAACTAGGAATCATTTCTAAAGCTTACTCAAACATTTTTCAAAGGTACAAATGATTTCATATCACATTTCATTCCTTTGGAAAGTGATTTCCATGTGATTGTATGTCGTGTAAATCAGTGACTTGTTTCAAAATATATATTCAATATACAACTAATAAACATTCAAAACAATGTTTATAACCATTTTAACTTATCCTAACATGTTATATGAACTTGAAAATCAATTTAACAACTTTTTTGTTACAATGTTGCATGATTGTTATTTATGTACGTATTTGCTTACTAACTTTTTCAAATGACTTAAAGGTGGTTGCTAGCTTTTTCAAACACTTATAAAACATCATTATTAGCATCAAAATAGCACTTATAACTTGCAAAACACCATATAAACATTTACTACTTAACAATTTAGAGTTATCACCTTTTGTTGCTTTCAATCTAGTTTTAAACTTTTCTAACTTTTCTAAACTTTGCCCGTCTTAGAACTCGCTAAACTTTCTTGTATTTGCCTTAGGAGACTACGTCCAAGTTTGAAGGGGAAATATGCTTGGCCAAATGAAGGAAGAGGGGAGGGAGGGTGTGAACAATAAGAGGGGGGAGGAGGAGTTTTAAAGTGGTTCGGACAGAGTTTTGTTGATATTTTTCTTTGTTTTATTTTATAGCAATATTTTCGTATTATTTAATTATGAAAAGAAGCCATTAAAGGACATAAGAGAGATTAAGAAAGTAGAGAAGAAATGGTGCAAAAGTGAAGAAGAATAGGATGGGTATTTATAGAAAATGTTTGAGATTAAAATATTGATTTGCTTTTTTACTTAAGTAACCTTTCTTAAGAATTAAGTAAACTTATTTAATTCAATATTAACATCCACACCACATCACACTTTTAAAATTTAAACACTTAAGAGTTAAGTAAAGATTAGGAATGATTATTTTACTTTATGTCACATGTGATGTGACATGTGTTTTTTTAGTTCACTTTTGCTAATTACTTTCTAGAATTTTCTAAGTATGATTATTAAAAGTAACCTTCTTTAGTTAATTGTTAACTACCTTTATATGTTAGCATATTTATTAAATTGTGCACTTGAAAATTGCAACACCATTGCGACCACTTTAAATCGGCAAAACGTTGATTTTTGACAAAATGTTCTACGGTTATATTTTGACATTTTAGTTAAACTCTTTTTTTTGTTGACCAAATTTAAAAATAAATTTGTATAATGTTATTTAAAAATATAAACACTCATAAATAAATCAAAATAATTAATTAAACCATTTAAACTTACTTTTCTAAAATTGGGATTTTGTCACTTTTGTCGATATAAGCAAATGTTACTATTTTTATGTATATTTCTATTTTCAAATCTATTTGAATATTGTTTAAAGCGTAAAACCATTTATGTTTTATATTTAAAATCACTTTAAATGTTATATTTTTAAGTGGTCGAATTCTTGATCTTTACAACTAACTCACATTGGAGTATTCTAAAATTGGTTTGAGGTATTTAGAATTTTTAAGGTTGAGTTGTTAATTTTTAAAGGAGTTTTTATAATGAACCCTTGTTTTTCAAATTTCTAAAGGATTTTATAAACTTATTATTTTCAAATGATATTTTGGATAATTGTTTTAAAACCTTTTATAAGTATTTTAGTGTATTTTAAAGCATTTTTCAGGTATATAAAGTTTTTAAGAGATTAGTTTATTATTTATTAAAGTATAAAAAAATTATGTAATATTTTCTTTTAAAGTGTTGTACTAAATATTTGGTTTTATAAATAAAATTACTTACACATATATATGATCACTAAAGGGTTTTGAATGTAAACTTAAAAGTTCAAAAAGGGGTTAAGAATTGTTTAATGCCTAAATGGTTAATTTTTTCATGACTCATTTGAAAAGTAATTAACTATGCTTAACCCTAAAAGCCGATGAAGTAAGCTTATCTATTTGTGAGAGTTAAGTTTGATATTCGTGTAGGGATATGAGAAATAGATCTATAACCTACAAGCTTCCCTCCTGACTAAGGAGTAGTTATGTTGGGAATGTCGAAAATATGTTAATCGTGTAGATTTCTTGCTTGTTATGGAAATCATTAATACTATACTTAACACTAAAGGCCAAAGAGATAGACCTATCTATTGGTAAGATTTAAGAATGAAGTGCATGGCAAGGCTTTGTTATGCAACTAATGCTCTAACTTGCCTGGCTTTGTTCTTGGATAAGGAATGTTTAAGTTGGAATGTTAGAAACGAGTTAAGCATACGAATATCGATTTGCATAAACAATTTTTTAATGCTTTCTAAATATTGGGTTGTGTATTACTCATGACTGTTGGGAGCACCAAGATGTTATGTACTGATAGTTATTAGATAACTATGGAATCACTCAATAGTTTTCTGTGTTTAAAATAAATAAGGCCAAATAGAAAATACCAATGCGATTATATTACATAATTCTGTTGAATTAAGAATATCATAGAGATTTAATGAGGAAACTCCACTTTGATTATAGTCACATTATCATTATTGCGTGAACGTTATTGCGTGCACGATATGTACTGGATAGGAAATGTGAAACTCCATAAACATCTCCGACGCCACGACACTTATGTTATACACGATGTCGATTGGACTTACACAAAAATATTTTAGTCCCTACTCGAGTGTTTTCTCCTTTCATTACGCTCGGGTCAACTCTGGGTTTTCAGCTTATCGAAGATTATTCTCCAGAGGACGAAGACGAAGATTTGGTATAATATTATTACTAATATTATTCCCAACATCATGTTGTTCTGCTGGATTATATTTGTTCTGTTATATATGTATAACTCTGATAAATGTTGTATAAATTATAATCAAATGTATAGTAAACAACTTCATGAATTGTTTATTTTATTGTTATATTTAATCGTTCCTATGCAAGATTCTGGGTTTGTTTTCTTCTTCTTTTCATATTTTTTTATTTCACCCCAACGATTATCTATGTTTCGGATTGTTTAAGCAGGACATATGTGTGGATTAGTATCGATTTAAACCTTCTGAAATGTGGGTCGTCACAATTTTCCAAGCAAAGCTTAGCCTTCAAAGCCTTCTTGACCAAGGTTGAATCCTCTAGGAGCAATTATGTTACTAGTCCTGAGCTTCGATTTCGAGATAGCAGAGTTATAGCTGTTTCAAAATTAGCCAGATCAAAAATCAAGTAAGAAACTCTATATATATATATATAGATATATATATATATATATGATGTGATATGATTGCTATAGATGTTCACTATGATTTGATCATCAAGTTTGATTGCTTTAATATAACTATTTAAATGTGTAAACAAGCCACATTAAATACACATCGATATTACACAAGGAGATCATTTTCCTAGTCAAGTTATGTAAGTGATATGGAATCATTAAACCCCTTTTAAATTATTTAAAGTAGTTTATAAATGTTTTATAAATACTAAACCCAGTTTGGTGAAGTTTGGATAAGTTATGAAAATTGAGTCAAAAATAGGTGCTTTGCATGACGATAGTTCGCGATTTCACGCCATGGAAAGTCAAATCCATTTATATTATGGATTCAGAGTCGAAATTCTTTATAATAAGAATTTTATGAACTCTTATAATCATAATTTTCAAACAAAAGAAAAGGATCGATATTTCCTTTAGTAGATTTTGAAATATGAGCATATCAAGTTTTCGAAATAGTCGCGCTTTGGCAGTTCGGAAACCAAAGGGATTAAAAATTTTAAGTCATATTCTTAAATCTTAAAAATTATGAGATAAATTCTATAGATAGTTTAAAATGTTTTAAAATAGTCTTGAGTTATAAACATGGATTTCTAAAGGATAGAAAAGTTTTTTGATCAAATAAGCTTAAAAGCAATATTCGTAGTTGTACTCGCAGCACTTTTTGTAGCACTTTTAATAACTTTTGAAATATGATTTTAACATAAGTATGCTTTTCCAAATATTTTATAAATGTATTCAAATAAATAATAAGTAATTTAAAGATGATTTTAAATTTTTTAATTTATTTCAAAATGTTTAAATAAATGATTTAAAGAAATGCTGTTATAATTAAGCGGTTTAATGTTGGCTCTAAAAGCCGATGAGTAGAATGGATTTTTATGTTCATGAGATCCATACGTGAGGTGCTTAAACCAAGGACGTGTTTAGGAGTAACCAGTGCCCTGGCTTACTCGGCATTTTTCCTAGGTGAGGAATAGATAAGGTCGAAATTTCGAAAACGACGCAAGTATAAAAGATATAATTTTTCCAAATTTAATACAACATGGATTTACTAGAAATAATCTTCTTATACTTGGAACTAAATTTCTAGGAGGGAACTCATACTATCATGTGAATTTAATAGGTGATTTCACCTCTATTCGACAGATAGTAAAGGTTGAATACATAAAATGATGTTGAGTAGAATTAGTATAATTCCTATCGACCCTTTTTTTAACTCCATAGTGCTTTCAAATTTGAATTATGAAAATTATTTGAATTTGCAAAATTAAAGAGATATTTAATGATTCCATATATACCGAAAAGAAATGTTTTTAAGTATATATATCTCTAGAAGCTATTTTTGACAAAAAGAATGTAATTAATCAAACGATATGCACCTATTTACTTTTCGTCCTTTTATAGATTATTAGTTCGAAGAAACTAGGGTCTGTAGAAGTTTGAAAGTGAAGACATGTTAAAGACAATGAAGTCGGAGACAGGGATCTTAATGACGGGAGGACAATTTGTTGATAATTTTTAAGTAGCTCATGAGATAAATAAATAGCAGTGGTCCCTTCATTCTGGGATCTTCATATGCAAGGACTACTCGTTACTACCATTAGGGTATGATATCACCTTTCTCAATTTATTTATTTCTACTCGTTATGACGTCGTGTTTAAATTTTGCCTTTCATCTTATAGGATCCCAAATAGGTTGGTAACTGCCAGGATGATATCATATTCGGCTCTATCAACCACCAGATGAGTCTGCGGGTTGGTTGGTCTTAATTCACAGAGGTTTCGATGATGTCGATCCTTGGTGCAATCTTCTAGAGATGTACTATGCAGGAGGTAGTCCTTTACCTTTCTATTAATTAGAAATCCAAATCTCCAATAAGTGCATTAGGTTTTAGATTTAAATCTATTATGATGGAATTTAATAATGTAACAACTTCGGTTAGGATTATGTATATATACTTGAATAGTGATTTCAAAGAATGTCATTAAAAACAATATCACTGAAGTTTACGTAGAGATGATTTGGTTTTCATAATATAAAAATCTGTTCCATGTTTATGTGTGGCATGGTCTTATAAGATACCCTTTTATTTTCCAAACACTCGTATTTTGAGTTTCTCACACCGGTCCCATGACCGACTTGAAGTTTACTTTCCTTTTCCCTTAGACTCCGGGTGCTTTATTTTCTCAGGCAGCCATGTAGTCAAGGAACTTGGAGCATTTTGGAAGGAGCATAGAGCATGAAGACTGAAGGGTCCTTTTGTCAATAGTTCCGTTTCAAATTTCCCTTGTGTAATGTAGTATGTATTTAGTATCTACCGGCCTCTATAAGGATAGGCAGTTATAACTACCCCTGGTTGCGTTAGTACTTATTGTAACTCTGATGAATCACTTGGAGTGATTGTAAATACTTTCCATGTGTATAATTAATGCGAATGGGAGATTATGTTGTTAATGGAACGCTTAACATCTGTGACCATATTTCCTAACAATGGATGGATAAGGAAGTTAAAACAAGTGTAACTACATGGTTGAGGATTTAGAATCTCCTAAAATAAAAGGGAATGGTTAAATGACTACCTAAGACGGTAGTAAGTAGTAAAAGACTTTGTCCCCCACAAAAATGGCTTGGACAAAGCACCTCCTAGAGAGAGGTCAAAGTAAGTCTCTGGTTTCTTTCAAAAGTGCCATACCAAAGCATCTCCTAGCCTTCAATGCCATCGTCAAGCCCTCACTGGACCATCTTTTACAGGGTGATCATGTAAGTCTCTAGTTCTACTTAAGATAGCGACCCAAACCAAGAAAACAACCTTCAGGTACATCACCATAGCCTTATTGAAGCGCCTTCTAGTGGGAGATACGATCCAAGTTGAGATCACCGCCAAAAGAATCAAGTAAAGAAAAGGGACTTAGATGTCCAATGCTCAAAGAGTGGTGCAAAGAACAGGGACTCAGATGTCCAAAGCCTAAAGAGTGGTGACTTACTTGTTCAAAACCTAAAGAGTGGCCCAAAGAAAGAGACTCGGACGTCCAAATCCTAAAGAGTGGCGTGAATAAAAGAGTCTCAGATGACCGAAGCCCAAAGAGAGACCAAAAATCGGTCAAGAATGAACCATTTGTATTCCAAAAAAATCGAACGAATCTTCTAGAGGAAGATCCATTGAATATGAACTATTGTACTTTTACGTAAAGAGGCTAAGATTCTCTGTAAAAGGAAGTTTATTGCTAGATATGGATTTCTGTTCTTCTATTATTATTGCCTAGTGGATTTTTTATCTCTATTATTATTGCCAGAAAAGGATTTCTAGTCTTCTATTATTATTGTCAGATGGATTTTCTGGTCTTTTACTATTATTGCTAGATAGATTTTCTTGTGTTCTATTATTATTAACAGATAATGATTTACGGTATTCTTTTATTATTGAGAGATAAGGATTTATGGTCTTATACTATTATTGCCAAGTGAATTTTCTGGGTTTCTATTTTTATTGCTAGATAATGATTTTTAGTCTTCTATTATTATTTCCCGATGGAATTTCTACTCATCCACAGTTATTAAATGGATTTCTAATCTATCATTATTAATAGATGGGATTCTCGATCTTCTATTATTATTAGATGGATTTCTAGTCTTCTATAATTACAGGAAGGTTTTTGGGTCTTCCGTTCGAATTACTATTAATAGAGGGTTTTCTATATTTTCATTAATGGGAGACGATTTTTTGGTGTTCTATTTATATGGATGTTCTGATCATCTTTTCAGGTAACTTTATAAGCTCTCTATTTAAAATGTTATTGCTACCAAACAATTTTCTATCTTTTACTCATTGCCATTGAAAATTTATGACGCTCCCACCTATGATATTACCAGATAATTTTCTAGGCTTCTGTTTGTAAACTTATTGTTATTTGTCGATCTCTTATAGCAAAATTGGACTCTTAACTCATGCAGATACTGCAGATAATATACACACATTTATAACTCAATCAAATCCAAAAAAGGATTGCTTGATATTGAAATTGAGTTTAAAGTAAATAACAAAGGTTATCATTCTCTTTATGTTTTGCAGAAAAATGGAGTGGGAAAGGAAATCTCACAAGGAATTGAGAAAGCAAAGAAATTCTGGGTTTTACAGTAAAGCGTAAAAAGCTTCTTCTATACAAAGCGGGAGGGGCAAATGTTATCCACATATTTTCTAAAGGATGTAAACAGAAGAAGCCATGCTGCGTAAGATCACTAACATGTACAGTTGATGCTATTTCTCTTTGACGTTGCCTCCATCCTACACATCTACTCTTCGTTACCGCTTCCCGAAGCATTGCCATACATCAGTAAAGCCAAGGTCAATATCGCTATGATTTTGTATTACCGTTTATCAACGTCGTCGATAAGCAATGTCACATGTCTCTGATGCTGTATCATTCCTAATATTTCTATAATGCCTCATACAACTTCATTTATTGTTTCCGAAGATACATAACATACCACCTTTCATGTGTATCGCATCCCTCAATGGCATGTGACATCAATGAAACCAAGAATACTAATGTAACGACCCGAAATTTTCGAAGCCGAAAATTCCAGATAGTTATGAAAAAGAAGAAAGAGATAGAAGAAGAAGAAGAGAAACACCAAACATCTCACATTCGCAGAGGATAAAATACAATAAATAATAAATGTCTACAAAAGAATACTAAATCTGTTGATTACATTTAATATACACCAGAGTTCAACACATATACAGTCACTGAATAAATACAATTATCATGTCTCAGATTAACGAATATATAAATATAGCGGAAATACTCTACTCGTTACTGCCATCCAGTTTGCCTCCTGAGCTCCAGAACGTCCCTACCTGAAAATCTATAATACTCGGTCTGACCCGAGCATCACACCAATGTAACACCCGGGTCGGGCTGGAAACCAGCGTGAGTAAACCCAACTAACATGGAATGCAAAAGTTTACAACCCAAATAAACCCGGGTAACTTATATCAATTTCCACTTCATACGTTGTTATAGACATCACTTATTCCACACATCAATTTCTAAGTTCCAGAACTTAGATTTTATGGTCCAATTCACTAAAAATCATTCCAATATACCCTATTGATTCCACGTATCAATTTGTAAAGAATCGAAGTGATTTCGGCTATTAACTAATACCCGACTCCCGTCTCTTCGAATTCAATGTTATTAATTTACCTTCCCTTTTCATAATAATCACATCTATCCTTATTAAGTTCTCAGATTCATTAACTTATAATCACTTACATTGATTAAAATCCTTGAATTAATCATGCTCATAAATTTACTAACCCTCCATAAATTTTGTTACACTAATTAAACAAGTAATTAATCCTCAATTAAGTAATTACCAATAATTACCCCCTATGATTTATGATATTAAATAATTTTTCTTCGATTGCTTTTATTAGTAAATTCTATTAACTACATTGATTAATTACCTTAATCAATCGTTGATTATTCCAAATTATCAATTACTCTAGAATTAATTAACCTTTGATTGATTATATTACATTAATTGTTCACAATCATTAACTACTCATCTTAATTAACTTCTTAGTTTCCATTAACAAACTCACTAAATTATCTTGAGGTTAAATTATCATTAACTGTTAAAACAAACACCTTTATTTAAAATATCGATTTAAGTGAAATAATAGAAAAATTATTTATGTTATCTTTAACACCTGATACATAAGCAATTATACCTGAGGAAAACCAAGCATTACTCAACAATACCCGAGTGTCCTCAGTTCTTCTGACATTTTTTTTTAACTTTACAATTATATGTACGATTTCAGCTTATGTTACAAGCATATCCAAATTACTTAATTCTTGCTTTTATTTACATTTTTATTTTATATTTTGACTATCAAGATTTGAATTATATTCAATATGGTGTACTTATATTTAATACCCATCTTTTCTATGGTCTTATACCGCATCCTCGGTTAATTCTTCTGTGTGAAAATACTACTTTAAAACAATTTACTTAGTATACCCAACCACCATGAAATAAAACCCATCAAATTGTTTATCAAATTGAAGATAAAAATCTAAGAAATAAGGCATTTTCTTAGAAACAAACATGTTCATTTCGGACAGAAATTTAACCCGATCTTGCACCTCAAATTCATATATATAGATGGCTGAATTTTGAAAAGTGATACAAATGAAAATTATAGGCCTTTCCGTTAGCTTTCCAGGATGACCAAGATCATCGATTTTGGTTCAACAGTTCAAAAGTTATGACCATTTTACTAAAAATATTAAGCTTAGCCTGAACTTATGCATTTGCAGGACAGCGACCAACAATTGCAATTTTAGCATAGAAAATATCTAAATCAGGCAAAATGAATACAGCAAAATTGTAGCTTAGTTTCTAAGATTTCCAGAACATTAAAAATTATCAAATTCCGATAAGAATTGTAAAAGTTATGGATAAAACAATTCTGAGATTTGAATTTCA
This sequence comes from Allium cepa, assembly GCA_030765085.1. Lineage (NCBI taxonomy): Eukaryota > Viridiplantae > Streptophyta > Magnoliopsida > Asparagales > Amaryllidaceae > Allium > Allium cepa. Next base: position 882,760,713 of record CM060931.1, on the reverse strand, counting down.
CAACTTCTGTCATTTGGTCTCCGGATAGCGATAAACAATTATAGTTTTGGCCAAGATAACATCGAAATTTTGGAAAACTCCAAACATAAAAGTTTTAGAACAAAGTCTAACTTTCTGGAACATCTAAATTTATTGAAATCGGTTGAGGAAAGAAGAAGTTATGGCCAATTTTGTTTCAGCCTTAAGCACAGAGCTAATATTGGTTTTGCTCTCGGGATTACAGTAGAAAAATTCAATTTTTACATAGCTAACATCCAAATTACAGAAAACACAAAACATTAAAGTTGTAGCACATGAAATAAGCTTTCCTGAACATCTAAGAAATCGTAATTTCATTAAGAATTGAGAATGTTATGGTCAAATTACTAAGCTATGTTTTTGATAGAACCGAGCCACTTTTGCTTACAACTATCATCTCTTCAAGAATAACATGAATACTAGAAATTTAAATAGTTTTTCTCACCTTACACTTGTGTATTTGACTTGACTCTTTTCCTTAGCTTTATCCAAGCTTTTTCACTTTATCCTACTTTTGTTTTTGTTTTGTGAAAGAAAGAAAAATAAGTGAACATTTCCACCCTTTATATAGTAATTTTCAAGGTTAGTTTGGTAATTTTAGTTTTGGACACTTGTCTACTTCTCTTTGTACAAGTTTTAGAATGTTGACACATGTCTACTTAGGTGTCTTAAGATGTTTCTACATATGGACACCTAATGGGGTTATGTGTCACTATTTTATTTAATCTTGTGACACGTGTCCTTCATTTTTTATGCAAGCTTTATTTCATGACACATACCTCATTTAGTAATCATTTAAGATGTTCTAGAAATGTACACCAAAGTGATATATGTGTCATAATTCTATTTCATCTTAAGATAGGTGTATGGTCCATATTATGCCACTTGTCTTCGCCATTTCATGCCACTTATCTTATACATATAAATGTATGCATACTTATACCTTTTGTATTATTTAAAAGCATACATAAATATAAATAAAATAGAGATGGTGTAGATAGTATATTTTCAAAACCGAGCAAATCACCTTTAAATTAAATTTCATCCATTCTATTATCTTCAGTATCATCATTATAAATTCTATAAGCCTTCAAATTATTTTAAACAAGATTAGAAATTTCAGATTCAACAATTTATCCAATTTCAACTATTAAATACAATATTTAAACTATATAATTCAATGATTTAATTTTCAAGTAAATACTTATATCTCAAATTCACGTTAAAATTAACTTTTAAATGTTTAAAATCAATTCAATTATCCCATTCTACATTGTTAAAAATTCTGGGTCGTCACATTCCTCCCCCTTAAAAGTATTTCGTCCCCGAAATTACTAGTTAGGAAGAATGGACTAATATCCGTTTACCTTTTCTCCAAAATTCACAATTCAACACTCTACCAACTATCTTTTATTAAAAGCCCACTATCACCTTAACTAATTTCCTAAAACCTTCTATAGTTTCAAACACCATCCCTTTGCTCAATCATCTAAAATTCTATTTTAAATCAAATTTTGAATTATCAAAATTTTCTCAAAATTTTTCTAACTCTCTAAATTTCCGACAATTTTTGCCAGCTTCTCCTTTGCGCGGCTAGCTCGGTACAACTACAAAAGGTCTCTACAGGCTTCCAAATTCCAAAAGAAAACAAAACGCTAAGTGGCTAGATCAAAAACTCAATCCAATTTCATGTAGAAATTTAAATACATACCCTTTTTGTCGGGCAATTCACATTTATCTTTTGGAAACAAATCCAATTTCTTTTCCCTTTAATACCTACATATCTTACTTAGCAACAATATTCAATCACAACCTTTCAAATTATTTTATACAACTCTTTACAGAAATTTTCACATCTACTTCTATGCAAATTAGTTTTTCCCGTTTTCATACGAATTCAATTTATTTTCAGTTTTGAATATTGGATTTTAACTTCCATTTATAACTGATTCATATTAGTTTCATCTACTAATTTATTTTAATTTCCAATTTGTGATCGTTTCGTCGCTAAAGAAAAATTTTCAAAAATCTCCAAAAAATTTCTAATTCCCAAAATTTTCGGAAAATTTTGGTGGAGTCTCCTTTGTACGGAGGAGTTTTTGCAATTTGACAATAGATATAAATATGTATACATCGACCCACACGGTCGGAAAAAGCAAAAACAATTCATATTTCCTATTTTTATTGCGTAGGTGTACCTTTATTTAGCATTTTAAGCAAGCAGCCTATAAATTAAGCAATTAGCGCAATCCGGACCAACCAAACAGTCTTCAAGTACATGTACTATCTCAATTTAAATATGTAAGTGCCACATATAGAAATTCTATTAGCATTTCACTTACTTTTAAAGGCTAAACACAAGCATTTCAAAAGCAACAAACACCAAAGGCTTACCATAAGCGATTTATATAATTTAAAGTTAATCCAATTGCTTCCAACCAAATTTATATGCCATTTCATTCAATTTTAATGGTTTACAATGCAATTGCTTACATTCAATTCATTTTTAAGCAAAACAAACTCCTATTCATATCAATTGATTCAAAAAGCAATTATATTTGCTTCCACTAATTCATAGAATTTAATTAAATCTTGTTTACGTTAAACGACAATCATTTCTACGCAATTTGATAATATCCATGCGAATAAATAATTACTTAAGTTTTATAACCAATTAAAATTGATTCCAACTCAATTTTATTTAATTCAATTCCCTTTTAATTTATTCACAATCATTTTATTTAGCTTGACACGTTCCATGCTTGTGTACTACTAACCATTCCCAAATTAATTTAAACCGAGCTTTTATTTAATGGGTTTTACCCTTATTCGAAGGCAAGCTTCCTTAAATTTAAACTTAAGTTGCTTTGCATTAATATATTCCAACATCAAACTTAAGTTTACTTCTATTTGATTCTCATTTAATCAAATTCCATTAAACTCAGTTAGCCCACCATTTCATTTTAATTCACCTCCACAATTTATCAAAATAATATCCAAGCGTATACTTAACTCATTTATACTTCGAACAAATATGCCACCAAACTTAAGTTCAGTCTGATAATCCAATTTCAATCACAACCTTGATTTAGTTTTTTTTTCAATCAGACTTCGTCCATTTGATATTCAATTCCATCAACTCATTTTATATTTCACTTTCTTAATTCATTTGCGAATTTATTTTATTTATACAAAGCCATTCTCAATTTACTTGCAACTTTCGTTAAATATTATTCATATCACGTTGGAATTTTATTTGTAATTCAAACCATCACTTTTCCAATCCAACTCTATTTCATTTCTACAACATCTCTTCTTATTTAATTCATTATCAAATCCAAGTCGAATTCTATTAACAAATTCGAATTCATTTCCAAACTCATTTACAATTCATTTGTTTAATCGAGTTAAATTTTATTAACATACCTTATCAAATAATTATTTATTAGCTTACTTCCAACTTTTATTACAAAGAAAATTACTTCATTAAATTTTCCTGAGTTCAAAGTTATTTTTATAATCCCAGTTTGGAGTTTCCCTTTTATTTTCCCAAAATTTCAACACTTTTATTTTAAAATTTAAAATGCTTTTGAACCCACCTCATACTATTAAAATAGCTTTTATAGAAATATTTCTTATAACTTGATGTCTCATCCAGTCCATCCTTGTTCTTACAGAAATTCAGTCATACGTTGATCAGGCGTAGGACTAAAAATCTATAAGTACTTGGCAAACCCGTTTGCAACATCCAGTGAAAATACTTGGAAAATAATTTTATTGGAAATATAGGAAACGGTTTTTGAAAATGGAGGAAATATCTTTGGTGACAATGCTCTGAAAATCATCACCCTCATCCATGGTCACAGTTACATTCCAGGGTTATGTTGTCGTCACGGCAAAAGTCCATGAAACTACAGGCTCTCCGCGGCCTCTCGATTATGCCATGGAACCCACACAACAGATCACAGTTACATCCAAGGTTACGTTGTCGTCACAGCAAAAGTCCATGTAACTACAGGCTCTCAGCGGCCTTTGATTTTCGCTGTCGAAATGAAACCTCTCCACTCCTACATAGGTCTCAGTCTGCCGATATAAAATCAAACACAGACTGTTGGCTCTCAGCGGCACACACGACTTTCGCTATGTTATACCATAGGTCGTAGTTACATCCTGGGTTACGTTGCCATCGCAGCAAAAGTCCATGTAACTGGTGGCTCGCAGCGGCACACACGACTTACACTATGGTATACTCAACTCATAATCTTCAGGAACTAGTTTTGTCCGGACTCCTCACAGGAACAACTTTAGAACCCCCCCTTTGGGCTCAAGGCAGCACCACCCGGTGGCACTCCTGAGAAGTTCATTTCAACGGAGCGCCTTTTTCCCTAGAGCCATCACCAAAACACTTTATACTATACACATATAGTATCTTTCAAATCATACACCTAGTATGAATTTTATCAAAGCTCCTTTACACAAAATCGATTATCCCAAAATCGATAATTCTCAAAATAGGCTTTCCAAATTCCACATAATGATTTTACCCAAAAATCAAAAGCCTTTCCAAATCCAAAGGTTCCCAAAACCCTTTGCAAAATCCTCATAAGATCCTTTATATATATACAGATATATATATATATATATTTTTAAAACTTTGGATCACTTCAAACTCGTATAAAATTCCTTTTATACTTCAAACACTTCCAAAATCCTTTTTCTTCCAACAATAGATTCAACAAGGGGAGAATATATAACAAAGATATAACTTTGTTTACCCAAAATCAAATATTCACATTTGATTACTCTTTCCAATATCAATTTCCTTTCTATTCACATTCATTCACTTATTCACATTTGCCTTAATCCCCATTTGGACTATTACCTCAATTCTTATCCCAGTTGGGTATTTAATCAATAACAGTTTGAACTCCGACAAGTTTATATTTAGAAAACAGCTTAAAAATTTTAAAAATAGAGAAGTAGTTGAAAAATAATTATTAATTTACAAAATATCTATAAAATAGTTGGAAAATAGCTAAATAGTTATTGAAATCTTAGATAATTGCAAAATAGTTGTAAAATAATAATTAATTCGTAACTTAGTTGAAAAAAAATAGTAACTAGTTTAGAAAATAGTTGAAAAATGGTTAAATAGGTCCAAAAATAATTGTAAAAAAAGTATAAAATAATTTGGCTTTAAGAAAGAAGGGTTATATATATTTAATAACTTGGAAAAAATAAGTTTATATTAAAACAATTTATATTGAAAACAATCCAGTGTCCAAACTGTTCACTGCCCCAACATTTCAATTTAAATTTCCACTCTCATTTAAATTGACCCAATTCCAAATTGAATAATCTGCAATTTCCATTGAAATTGATTTAATCCCAATTCAAGTTGAATTGATTCTCAATTTCCTTCCGACTTCAAATCAAATTCCGTTTGATCTTTAAACTTGTACAACTTTAATTACAATTTCTATCTTACAATTTTTATTTATAATCAATTACATTCACATTTTGCTTTTAACTCGGAATTATACATTTTATTTAGCCAATATATTATTCCTTAAACAATTTAAATCAAGATTCCAGAGTTTAAACAAATTTTCAAGATTTCAATATTACCTTGGAATTCAACTATATCCAAAATTATTTGGCAAATTCAATTATCCTTTTGAATTTCAAAACCAAACCCAGTTCACAAACAACTCCAATTTGAAACAATTTGGTAACAATTCCTCTTCTAGAAACTCGAAAATGAACATCGATGATGCTGCAGTCATCACCGACGTTATTTTCAGTGACTGAAAGAGTTCAATGCTTTTATCTCTTGAAAAACATTTCCAAATATTTTTAATTCCAAATCTCCCAGATTTCAAATTCAACACAAATTATTATTAATTTTTTTTAAAATAATACTATTATTTTTCCAAAACCTTTGGAAACCACTTCCAAATCCAAAGGAATTTTAAATTTTCCCAAAAATTCCAAATTCCCAATCCATCCAATTCATATTTAAACATTACTATGGAATTTTCATTATACTTTATTTCGAAATATTTTCTGGAATTCTATTTCAAATTATAATCTCATTAATTATGAAGTTTATTTCAATTTATAAATTACATTCACAATCTATAATTCAAATTCCATTTTGTCATATAAGTTTATTCTTCAACTTCGGTTATAAGTTTCAATTTGGTCGTATTTTATATTACTTCTTAACTTATTTCCAATAACTTAACAACCAATCGCCTAAATATTCATTAGAAGGGAATATTGCTTTATATATATAAAATATAACCTTATGCAAATTCATTTAAAATCTTCATAAGAAAATAACAAGTACGCCCTCATATATATATATATATATATACTCAACTCATTCTAGAGTACTACGGACTCTATTCAATGAGTAATCCCCACCAGAGCCAAGGTTCTCGCTTAACCTTCAGCTCTGATACCAAATGTAACGACCCGAAATTTTCGAAGCCGAAAATTCCAGATAGTTATGAAAAAGAAGAAAGAGATAGAAGAAGAAGAAGAAGAAGAAGAGAAACACCAAACATCTCACATTCGCAGCGGATAAAATATAATAAATAATAAATGTCTACAAAAGAATACTATATCTGTTGATTACATTTAATATACATCTGAGTTCCACACATATACACTCACCGAATAAATACAAGTATCATGTCTCAGATTAACGAATATATAAATATAGCGGAAATACTCTACTCGTTACTGCCATCCAGTTTGCCTCCTGAGCTCTAGAACGTCCCTACCTGAAAATCTGTAATATTCGGTCTGACCCGAGCATTACACCAAAGTAACTCCCGGGTCAGGCTGGAAACCAGCATGAGTAAACCCAACTAACATGGAATGCAAAATTTTACAACCCAAATAAACCCGGGTAACTTATATCAATTTCCACTTCATAAGTTGTTATAGACATCACTTATTCCACACATCAATTTCTAAGTGCCAGAACTTAGATTTTATGGTCCAATTCACTTAAAATCATTCCAATATACCCTATTGATTCCACATATCAATTTGTAAAGAATCGAAGTGATTTTGGGTATTAACTAATACCCGACTCCGGTCTCTTCGAATTCAATGTTATTAATTTACCTTCCCTTTTCACAATAATCACATCTATCCTTGATTAAATTCTCAGATTCATTAACTTATAATCACTTACATTGATTAAAATCCTTGAATTAATCATGCTCATAAATTTACTAACCCTCCATAAATTTTGTTACACTAATTAAACAAGTAATTAATCCTCAATTGAGTAATTACCAATAATTACCCCCTATGATTTATGATATTAAATAATTTTTCTTCGATTGCTTTTATTAGTAAATTCTATTAACTACATTGATTAATTACCTTAATCAATCATTGATTATTCCCAATTATTAATTACTCTAGAATTAATTAACCTTTAATTAATTATATTATATTAATTGTTCACAATCATTAACTACTCATCTTAATTAACTTCTTAGTTTTCATTAACAAACTCACTAAATTATCTTGATGTTAAATTATCATTAATTGTTAAAACAAACACCTTTATTTAAAATATTGATTTAAGTGAAATAATAGAAAAATTATTTATGTTATCTTTAACACCTGAAACATAAGCAATTATACCTGCGGAAAACCAAGCATTACTCAATAATACCCGAGTGTCCTCAGCACTTCTGTCATTTTTTGTAACTTTATATTTTTATGTACGATTTTAGCTTATGTTACAAGCATATCCAAATTACTTAATTATTGCTTTTATTTACATTTGTATTTTATATTTTGACTATCAAGATTTGAATTATATTCAATATGGTATACTTATATTTAATACCCATCTTTTCGATGGTTTTATACCGCATCCTCGTTTAATTCTTCTGTGTGAAAATACTTCTTTAAAGTAATTTACTTAGTATACCCAACCACCATGAAAAGAAACCCATCAAATTGTTTATCAAATCGAAGATAAAAATCTAACAAATAAGGCATTTTCTTAGAAACAAACATGTTCATTTCGGACAGAAATTTAACCCGAGCTTGCACCTCAAATTCATATATATAGATGGCCGAATTTTAAAAAGCGATTCAAATGAAAGTTATAGACCTTTCTGTTAGCTTTCTAGAATGACCAAGACCATCGAATTTGGATCAACGGTTCAAAAGTTATGACCATTTTACTAAAACATTAGGCTTAGCCTGAACTTATGCATTTGCATGACAGCGACCAATAATTGCAATTTTAGCATAGAAAACATTGAAATCAGGCAAAATGAATAAAGAAAAAGTTGTAGCTTAGTTTCTAAGCTGTCCGGAACATTAAAAATTACCGAATTCCAATAAGAATTGTAAAAGTTATGGATAAAACATTTCTGAGATTTGAATTTCACAACTTTTGTCATTTTGTCTCGGGATAACGATAAACAGTTATAATTTTGGCCAAGATAGCGTCGAAATTTTGGAAAACTCATAACATAATAGTTTTAGAACAAAGTCTAAGCTTTTTGAAATATCTAAATTTATCAAAATCGGTTGAGGAACGAAGAAGTTATGGCCAATTTAGTTTCAGCCTTATGCGTAGAGCAAATATTGGTTTTGCTCTCGGGATTATAGTAGAAAAATTCAATTTTTACATAGCTAACATCAAATTACGGAAAACGCAAAACATCAAAGTCGTAGCACATGAAATAAGCTTTCCAGAACATCTAAGTAATCAAAATTTCATTAAGAATTGAGAAGGTTATGGTCAAATTACTAAGCTACGTTTTTGACAGAACCGAGCCACTTTTACTTACAACTGTCATCTCTTCAAGAATAACATGAATATTAGAAATTTAAATAGTTTTTCTCACCTTACACTTGTGTATTTGACTTGACTCTTTTCCTTAGCTTTCTCCAAGCTTTTTCACTTTATCCTACTTTTGTTTTTGTTTTGTGAAAGAAAGAAAAATAAGTGAGCATTTCCACCCTTTATATAGCAATTTTAAAGGTTAGTTTGGTAATTTTAGTTTTGGACACTTGTCTACTTCTCTTTGCACAAGTTTTAGAATGTTGACACATGTCTACTTAGGTGTCTTAAGATGTTTCTACACATGGACACCTAATGGGGTTATGTGTCACTATTTTATTTAATCTTGTGATACATGTCCTTCATTTTTTATGCAAGCTTTATTTCATGACACATACCTTATTTAGTAATCATTTAAGGTGTTCTAGAAATGTACACCAAAGTGATATATGTGTCATAATTCTATTTCATCTTAAGATAGGTGTATGGTCCATATTATGCCACATGTCTTCACCATGTCATGCCACTTATCTTATACATATAAATGTATGCATACTTATACCTTTTGTATTATTTAAAAGCATACATAAATAGAAATAAAATAGAGATAGTGTAGATAGTATATTTTCAAAACCAAACAAATCACCTTTAAATTAAATTTCAACCATTCTATTATCTTTAGTATCATCATTGTAAATTCTATAAGTCTTCAAATTATTTTAAACATGCTTAGAAATTTCAGATTCAACAATTTACCCAATTTCAACTATTAAACACAATATTTAAACTATATAATTCAATGGTTTAATTTTTCAAGTAAATACTTATATCTCAAATTCACGTTAAAATTAACTTTTAAATGTTTAAAATCAATTCAATTATCCCATCCTACATTGTTAAAAATTCTGGGTCGTTACAACTAAGTATTATCAACACCACATGGAATCAACACGAATTTCTCTAATGAACCGAATGATGTCGAGTATGGTTGAAATCATAAGCCATCAGTGTAATGTTGGCATCGCCTATGTTGAGTCTCAATGCTACCAAGTCCCATTATAGCCACCGTCTACTTATGAAGATAGAGTGAGTAATCCAGCCAGCTTATTGACATAGTTCTTTAGTGATACCACAAACATCGGTGCTGCCTAAAATTGGTAAATTTATATAATCACTACACCACAAAAGGCTTTTAACAGCGTTTGATAAACGCTGTAATACAATACAACAGCGTTAGTTCAAGTTCTGTATAACGACATGCTGTCGTATATACAGAACTTACAACAGCTTTTTGATAAACGCTGTTGAAACATCACTTTGACAGCGTTTCGTACAAGCTGTCAATAATGTTTTTACAGCGTTTTCAAACATGCTGTATTATGTTTCTACAGCGTTAATAATTTAGTTGTCGAAGATGTTTTAATTATACTTTAACTGTTTACAACAGCTTTTTATAAACACTGTTATTGAATCATCAACTATTTCGACAGCATGTACTAAACGCTGTTATTGACTATTTAAAGATAATTACAACACGAATTGAACGCTGTTGTTTCTTCATTGACTGCATTAATCATACGCTGTCTTCTATTTATATAACAGCTTTAATATTCCACTCTATTTTTGAATATTCCAGAACTATATTTTGAGTATATTCAAGCAACTAGTATATATAACATGTTCTAATAACTATTAATTAGTTACATAAACTAGTTAAGACAATATTAATAAACAAAAGACATCCATAAACCAAGTTTCAATAATATCCATAAACAAAAATAACAAAGTAAACCAAGTTGCCACAAATTCTGTTAAACAAAGACACATTATATGTTAAAAAAAAATATAATATCAATACAGTAAGTCCGCACCAAATGCCAACAACAAAACGTGCATCTAAAAAGTTTCATATGCTTGCTACTTGCTACGGAAGAAGAATGTGTCATCGCCATCTTTAATTACCTGCAATGAAGAAATTTGAAGTCAGTGAGAAAATGCCATCTAAATTTAAAGTTTCATATGCTAAAATGCTTAACTGCGCCAAAAAATCACTATATGGTATGTTAAGCCGAAGCCTAGCCAATATACGCAATAGTAGGTTAGCTCAGTTAACGAAGCTAAACTGCTCTACAGTAACATAGTTATATTTCACGATCTAGTTGATCACCTAAATACCTAGTTATATTAGGGTTGTGAAATCCACTAATTATGTTTTTGACAATTAAATACCTCCCTATATAATGTCTTTTTACACCAATTGTACTTTTGTGGATGAAACGATTGTGTAAACAGCTTTGTTGGGATGCTGTACTCTTTTTTCACTACCTAACATTACCAAAGTTATTGATTAAAATTTAAAACCTGACAAATATATGTGTTTGAACAGGTCAAAGAATTTTTCAAATTTAACCATACTTATATGTGTAATCATACAAACGAAATTCAGTTGACATACAAATATATACTGTAACTATATGTCTATATCATCGAACGTTTCATTGTTCTACCCATTCAACATCACAACCACAGTTACCAATGTATATGCCTCTACTGCGCGTTTTTAAATACAGTGTGTAGACGAGCTGAACATCTCTACTTACATCGCTGCAACAACTAAGAGAAGCAATGTCAACTCAAAGCAGAATTGTTCGGTACGCGACGAGGACAAAAACTTTAAATGCACATATGTTACTGTGTATACTATATTTTGGTGTCTGCCACAACTGTTATTAAGCATATGATGATTTTTTTATAGTCTGATTCTACTGTTTATCCGGCTTAGAATTTATAGTTTAGGTTTTTGAAAAAAGTTAGCTTGATTGTATTTATTATGAATTGATAACATGAAATCATATTTTCCTTTACTCACTAATATTATGTTGTACCACCGATTATTTACTGCACTTATTTCTATTTGTACTGAAGGGTGGACATTCAACTATATGCTACCTTTATAATTAAGTTTCACAATCTACATTGTAGAGATGTACGACATATTTTACCAACCACTGCATCCATTTCAACTGTAAACTATCTCACAGCTGTTATATGAGCTGCATTGTAACTACATATACAACCATGTTCCGGAACTACTTCAATCCTCCTACGAGTTGCAAGGTTTCCTACTTGATGTAATTCTTCCTTCAGTCCATACAATGAACATTACAACTTCATATACATTAGTGACAACTTGGTAGATTGTTCAACAACTAAATATTAAAAAATACCTCATGCTGCTTACATAAAATGTTATGCATTTACCGTCAACAAGAGTTAATATCATTCCATATCCCTATATCTGTCCGTATGAGAAGCATGGGTCTCATTCTAGTCTATTATTAAAGTCAAACGCAGGATCCTAAGACTGCATATGCGGCACTTCATTTATTCGCTATTTTGAAATTAGTGTTTCTTAGGGCAACTCCAGTGGTTGGATTATTTGCTGAATTCATCAAAAAAAAATCTCCAGTCATCGAATTCAAGTTGAATATTAAGCTTAACGTTCAGGATCCAATTCATGATCCTAGACTGGGCTTGGGCGCCCATTTAATGGGCGCCCAAGCCTTGGCGCCCATTTTATGGGTGCCAGACTTCTGGCGCCCATAAAATGGGCGCCTATGCCCCCCAATTTTGGGGGGCATCAGACTCTCGTTTAATGTGCGCCTGGCATCAGGCGCCCATAAAATGGGCGCCTGATGCCAGGCGCCCATTTAATGTGCGCCTGGGGCCAGGCGCCCATAAAATGGGCGCCTGGCCACTGGGCGCCCAACCCAAATTCAGGGCTGAATATTCAGCGGGCTGAATATTCAGCCCTGAATCCACTGGAGTTGCCCTTGGCATTCGGTACTAGTCCCAATTTTCTTTTTTCTTTTTTCTTCCCTGCTCTGCTGCATTTATTACATCTGCCACTCTCTTCAAACCGTTTTTTCTCTCTGCCACTTCCCTACTGTTATTTCCTTCTCCCTTCACTTTCCTCTTTTCAGTTCAAACAATTCCCTCACTTCATACATTTCGCCTTTCATTTCAATTTATTGTACTATATAATCTCTGATCCCCTTTCCTCTCCACTACTAAATTTGGTTTACAAACAATTTTTATATCCTCAGCTATCCTCTAGGACTAAAATATTTCACTTCCTAACCACTCAGTTTCCAAACATCCGAACAGAAATACATGCTGAAATCACCACAACACTTTCTTCTACCCACGACGTAACTTCGACTGTTTCTCGTCGATTTCTTAATTTTATATCTGCAATCGCTAGGAATAGAGATCCGATCCAACACCCGGTTTAATTCATGGGAAATTAAGGGGGCTAATTCTTCCATTTTTCCAAACCCTTACTTTTTTCAAAAATTTATTCTTGAGTTCGCAGTAAATTGTAATTCATCATCACTGTTTGTTAACATTTATAAAGCAATTCCAGTTATGAAGGTTGGTCCTTTATTTTCGTAGACTTACTTTTCATTTCAACTGTTGACATTTTATAAAAAAAAGTACATATTTATTAGGGTTGTGAAATCCAAAAATCAACAGACCTGCAAAATGAGAGTTTGTTGTAAAAATAGGATTTGAGAAGATATCTGATTGGAGTTTTCATATGAAAAAGAGGAGTGTGTGTACATAGTTATTAGGGTTGTGAAATCCACTAATGATCAGACTTGCTAAGATAATTTGCTCTGGGTTATGAAGGCGGTAACGAAATGAAAGGGCCATATAATTAATTGGGGAAAGTGGGAAAAGTAGGCAGCAAATGATAATTAGGTTTTCCTCAGCGTTTGGGACGTAAACATTTTTCCCTCTAGAAATTCTATGACCGCATTTTAAGGAGAAACGCTGATATTGGATGCTGTTGACAGTATGTTTTCTTGTAGTGAAATTTAGTTAATTTTTACAAACATTTAGTCGACTTGGTTAAAATTTTATAAAACTTAATTATATTTTATAAAGTTAGCTATTTCTTTATAAAATTAGTTAACTTGGTTGTTTGATTTTTATAAAACTTGCTTAACATAGTTCTATTTTTACAAATTAGTTGATTTTTGTGAAATTGGTTAACATAGTTGGTTAGAATTTGCCGAATCCTAAGTTCATCTCCAACTACCTACAAGACAACGTGTGTTTATTCATTGTTTGTATAAATGTTTCTATTTTTTATGCCTTGTAGTTTTTATATTGTTTCCATAAATGTTTCTATTTCATATGTAGTTACAATTTTTTTTAATAAAGTCAACACTCATGATGTTTATTTAAATTTATCAATCATTGTCGGGATTTACAACTGAAATTACATTTTACAACGTGTAAGCCTAGCTGTATATATTTATATGTATATATATGATTGCCTATTGAGGCCATAAACAATCAAAATAACTCTATGTAAACAGTTTCATAATAGTAATTCAACAATCCATGTAACGTTTTAACATTAGATGCATTACTGAAACAAATATTCACATCTACACTATATCGACATGTCATCTAATCTAGTAAGTCTAAAAGGAGGTGCAGTAACATACCTGATGAGATTCTGTATGGAAAAGGCTAAGAGATCAATATCTGTACTTTCTACCTTGCACTTCTTAACCATTAAAAATGCTATGTATATGAGAGGCAGACACCATCTTTTCTACTGAGGATTTTAGCAAAACTAATGAGAGGCAGACACCATCTTTATTATTACACATTAAAGCTGATACCGTTGTGATAGTATTTACAAGATGAACATATCAAAAGTTTGAGCCTGTTCCTTTATGTTGATTTCAGTTTGTCCAATCGAAGCTCCCTCTGTCATTGCCAAAGAAAATTGTCAGGAAAGATATTTCATAACATGTACCAAAATCTTAAAAGGTCTCTTAGCTTTTTGCAACATGAATCAATTGCAAAATAACTGCCCCAATGAATGTCTATATTTAAGTCTATATTCAAATACTCTTTGTGTTGTATAATATAGGTTATATTTAAGTCTATATTCAAAGATTGATAGGTCGACTGCCAGAAATGATGTTTCCTAAACAATCAGTTATTTGTCTGGTCCATGTAAAAAAATGATTTTACTTTGCAAGCACCATATGGTTATACTGAGGATCAAGTAATCATAAATCCTATTTTGGACCAGCTATCAACAAGTTTTAGTGTTAAAAAAGTCAAATTGCTTGGTCCCCTTTTATAACATCTTTCGCTTTTACCTCAATCAAGTGAACTCAAAAATTACCTATCGTATAACGTTAAAAAATGAAGCTTAAGGTATAGACCTTGTTCCTTGTTAGTGGATGAGAAAGTAAAATCATTATTAACTTGTGCATGTATCCATTATACATTAAAAATAAATCTCCATCTTCTGCAAAAAAAAAATGTATCAGAATTTTCAGCAGTGAAGCCAAACAGAAATATTTCATTATAGTTTATTTAATCGAGCCTTAAGCTATAAAGGTTGCATATATAAACTTAATTTTTATAAACACAATTGTTACTATTTTTAAAATAGGGATGCGATTCTTATGAACTTAATTTTTATAATCTAGTTAATTCTAGAGTGCATATAGTTAATTTCAATTTTTGTACAATTTGAAAGCAACATGTGTAATCTAGTTAATTCTTATAAACCTAATTACTTTTATAAAACTTTGTTAATTAGTTAAGTTTATAAAACTTAGTTAAATAAACACCAAAACAACAACAAGTCCTAGAATATTAAACAAACACACTAGCCCTACAAGAAAGCATCAAACTGTACAATCAAATCATCAACTATGAATGTAACAACCCGCTATTTTGGACCATTCAAATCGACAATAAAACCGTACATGTCCGACTTGAATAATTCGAAATACCGAATTATTAATAAAAATTTGGCAAAACTTAAAATATACAGTAAATAAATCAATCATAGATCACTTACACAGAGTAATACAATGCAGCGGAATAGATAAAAATAGTAGTTCATGAAGCTACTATATACATTAAAGTTAGAAATAAAATACAACCGAATAGTTCAAATGCCATGAAGTCTCCAATGCAACAGATGGCTTCTCTGAACCAATCAACTGGATGACTGAAGGGATAGATAGCTGGATCTTCAAGCAAAGCTCCAACTTCGAAGATGAGTCTCAAATGCTGTATCTCTCAGTCTGACCCGAGCGTAAAGCAAAACACAAAACACTCGAGTCAGGATTAACATTCTTATATCTATAAATCTAACTCAAGTGAAATATCAACTAAAATATAATTAACTTAGAGGATGTTTGGGATAACCATCCTCTAAGGGTCCATGGAACTATCTACAGGGTAGAAATATACACTATAACACCGTGGTTCTTTCATCTTAATTTATACTTCAAAACCAAAACATCATTTTCACTCCAAATATCTCTATATTTCCCAAAGAGTGTTTATATATATTAAATAATTTATACAGTAAAGTATTTTCAATTCCCTCAACTTAAAAAATCGTTTCAACATTAACCCAACCTTCCCATTCAAATTAAATTCAAATCCCAATTTATCAATCTCAAATTCAAATTTGAAATCACAAAATACCCCCTTTATATTCCAATATATTTCAAACTTTAAGTATTCAACGTTTCAAACTAATTTTTATTCAATTTAGCTTCTAAATAATAAATTCAAATTTAGTTCAACCTAAATTTATATTTTAATTCAGTTTAGTTTCTAAATAACAAATTCAACTATATTTATTTCAAATACAGATCTAAATCTCGAAATCGCCATTTAAATTCCAATATAGCTCAAAGCTTTAATATTTACAAGTTCAATTCAAGTCGATTTAAATAAATAAATCCTTATTTAAATACCATTTTTAATAAACCCAAATGTACCTCCCAATCCTATTTTTTTCAATTTATTACGAGAAAGATCTATTTGAAATATAGATTTCCATAGATACTCAACTATATTATATGTATTAAATCAATCTAATTTAAATCAAATATTACGACTAAATCTATATATAAAATTTCCATTTATATAATATCTTAAGAATCAAAATTTATTAAACCGTATATTTCTTTCCAAATTATAGAAATAATTTCAAAATATTTATATGGACCAACGGTGTCTATATATATATTTCCTACCATATAGTCAAGTGCTACGGATATTTATCATTTCAATCCGTACACTAAATATATTCGGGTGGATATCATTTCAACCCGAAATCCAAAATTTTAAATTAAATCAAAAATCGCTTGGGTCTATCATTTCAACCCGTAACGAAATTATCCTATGCTAAAGTCCGTTCGGGTATGTATCTTTTCAACCCGTAGTGATTTCTATACTAATAGGGAACTTGCAGAGTGATAACAGATATGAAAATAATAATAACAACAAGCATATATCATCAAAATAAATATAAACAATAAGATATGGTATCATATCCCATAAGTGAACAGTTACCGATAAAAGCATATATAACAATTTAAATCTAACAGCAGCATATTTCAATTGTCATTTCAATTGAAATTAAATTTAATAAATAAAAGAACGTTAATCGTGAGTGATTGCTCACCTTTCGAGGCTAGAGATATATGATGATGAAATAAGCTACGAAATCCAAAGCAACGCTGGATGGACAAGATTTGATGCAGAAAATAGGCACGACGGACAAGGCTGATAATGGAAAATCGATGAGAATGAATCGAATCAATTTTGATATTACAGAAAAAAATATAAATTATTATGATATTAATTCTCCCAAAACCAATTTTCAAATTAAAAATGTATATTTAAAATCTATATATACCTATATGTAATTTAAACATAATTCGTCCAAAAAAAAACCATTGTATTATATTTTATAGTCAATAATTATTATAAAAACAATATAACCACTTATTGTAATATATATTACTTAAAAAAAAAAACCCATGAAAGCAACCTATATATGTTCATAATAAAAATGTATATATAGAAATTCCAAATGCATAGCCTATATTCGGTTATATATATATATATTACGTAAGTCTGAAACAAACACCTAAACGCATATATATGTCTCGAGATTTATAAACAACAAAATACTTATAATGACACATGCACTCATATACTTATATAGACTGTGAACAAGTATACATACTATGCCGTATAAAATCCAACACTAAAAAAAGTAAACTCACACTGAAAACATTTTAGTCAATTATTAAATATATATATTAACTAGCGTATAAAACTAACGTATCCTGTAACTTTATAATATATAAGCTATATCAGATATGAACTATCATTATATCAGATATATAAATAGTTAAACATTTTATACAAAACTATCATAACTTTATTAAATTAAACATACATTACACACTTACACAAATAGACCGTAAACTGTAAAACTTCACCCATTTTAAAGTGGTAACAATACGCTTGCTAAAAATATAACCCACATAGCTCGTACTTCCCTATAAAACTATATAAATATTTGTAAGCTAACCATTAATATAGTCTAATTCACAATATGCATACCTTTATAACTTTAAATCAAATGTGTATATATATACTTATAACCAGTTATTCACAAAATACATAGCTTTAAACATATCATATATTTAAATACATATACAATCGACTGATAAGATGAGTATGCTTTACGTTTTATATATGTACTAACTTTTTATATAATATTTATATATACACTTATCAAATTTTATAACATGCGAACAAAATTTTATATTATATAGAATCTGAAAACTGCAAACATTTCATACTTGGAACCATACTATATTTATAAGATGTATATATGATATCTTAAATCAAAAAAAAAAAAAAAAACTTACTTTGCTATAATACATACAATATTACTGCATAGATATACATTACTGACATATATTAAACTATATATTAACTAATATATAACCTTCAAACTTTTAAAATTGAATACCAACGTGACACATAAAGTATAAAACAATCAAGTTATCAAATATCTATACATAGTATAATATCATACACACTATGAACGAAAAAAAAAAAAAAAAAGAAAAAAAAAAAAGAATACTGTTATGAACTCATATATATAATACCATATGATACATAACTAACATGAATTTAAAATCATGTAGGACAGATCACATATTCCAAATACAGACTTATAGAAAATATACAATAACACATATATATTATAAATATATGCTAACCTATTACTCAAAGATAACGTGTGGCATGATTGTTGATGGTGAAGGCTCTGAGGATGGCTGAGCATGCAGGCGATGACAACACGTGTAGAGAGATATGTGCATGAGAGGAGGAGAGAAAAACGCGGAGGGAGAGGGATGAGTTGGATGTGGTGGGTGACGAAGCGATGGGAGGTGGAAGCACGGTAAAAGAAGGGAGAAAATAGGTGGATCTGTAGAAAGAAAAATGGAAGAAGGAGGAGGAAGAAAACTTAAAATGAGGAATGAGATTGGAAGTGACAGCAGTTTGCAATATGAAAGAAACGAAGTCAAACAAGGTTATAAAGGCAAAATAAATAAAGAAAAGAACCGTTGCATACGAAACGTATACAATAAATATGAATTGATTTGAATAGTAATGGTCAAATTCAGCTGAAAAGATTAAAGCGAATAAATACGGAGCATTGGTTATGGTAAAGTAACGCACAAAATTAGGGGAATAACAAAGGAAAGGACTGGTCAAAATAAATGAATGTAAACGTGCAACGAATATAAAAATCTATATAATTGAACCGATGGAAACGAAGGAAGCAAATAAAAGAAAGGGAACGAAGGAAAAAAAATGAGCTGTGTCCCGAGCATAAATAAAGGTGGTAACGTATGAGAGGAATGAGAAAAACAAACGGGCACAATTTGAAATCAATGCAATAAAACGGCCAAAAGCTGATTTTTAGGAAAATTATTAAAGAAATATTCCTTGGGCTGCGCGTTTGAGACCCGAAAAGGCATGGAAATCAAAAAGTTATAATTTAGATTGGAATGAAAACGTACAGGAAATAATAAAGGAAAAAAAAATAAATGCGAAATAATCATATAGCATTTATTACGTTTCAAACTTTTGACATGGCATGGGATGGAAACAGCTGTACGCTAATTGAGAAGCTATTAAAGCAATTTATTATTAGTGGCATGTTATACGTTTTTATATTTATTTATTTCCTAGATCTCAATTCATATCTGATTATACTATGCAGATTTATCTTTATTACTAAACGTTCAAAAAGAATAAAACGTATACAAATTTTCTTGATTTTCGAAACAAAATTAACGGCTAAAAGATGATGAAGGGACAAAATATAAGAAAGGGAAAGAGATGAATGCGTACAATTATTTATAAGAAAAGAGAGAGAAAAGAAAAACCCACAATTAAAAATGAATGAATGAACGCTGAAAGTCAATCAGGAATATAGAAGGTACAGTATGAAATAATGGTAATCACAACTACTTTTTTTAATGCAGACCTTAAATCAACCCTTAAAACATATACTTCATATATGTAGTTAAATATAGTATATACTTCTCTTCTTCTTTGGTTCATATGATATATGAAAACCCTTAACTATCGTATTTATAGCTGACGACATATGTATAGATATACTAAATATGCACTAAAATAAACTGGAAATGGTGACACAAAAACCCAAAATCAAATATATATATATATTTAACATGACTAGAAATCAAACTTCAGTAAAACTATATACTAGTATCAAGACTAACATATATATATATATAGCTATTATAACACATATAAATTAAATAAAACTTGGTATAAATACGCTTTACTATATATACACTTCAAATAGACCATCATACATATACAGTGGTTTTCCAAAATAACTATATATGGAACGTACTCAACATACTTAAAATTTACACACCTTGCTGAAAAGCAAAAGGAGACCGTAAATTTATTACCCACGCTATTGATATTTATACCCAATAGAAATGAACTATGCTACCAAATTTACATCAAACTTAACTTATATTATAGTATAAATAATAGTTTATAAAGTTTTTGTACTAGATCTTATAGGTATAACCACAACCAAACTTTAAAATATATGTACACAGCTCGTACTACAAATCATTAATATACATAACATATTTTCTTCTTTTTTTTTCAAAATTTTATTATTAATAATTTCTCAAAATCCAATTCAATACGTTAAATACCAATTAAAAATTGCTAAAATTTTATGGGTCGTTACACTCTCCCCCACTCAAAACTTTTCGTCCCCGAAAAGGAATAAAGTAGGAGAATAGAAACAACCAGATGAAAAATTTAGACTTTGAAAAACAAATTAAAAATTTTATTTAAAACCATATACTTTTTCTTTTGTTATTATTTAAATTGATTAATATTTAATAGATTACTCATTTTATCAAATCCATTCAATTAATTATGAGATCAATTATTTATAAAACACTAATTTTTCTCTCTTATTAAACCAGGTAGAATATAAATAAACAATGTTTTAAAGGATATATTCAAAAGAAGGAAAGAAGGAAAGAAGATAGATTCGGAAAAGAGAATATAGTTGAATAAATAAAGCAGGGCAGATAAGGTAGATTCAAAAGAATAGAATCGGGCAAGAATCGTACATTTCAAACCATGAGAGTTTCAATTTCAAATATTAACACAAAATTTCTTTGTTGGAAATACTTTTATAATAAATACCTTTTATATCGAAATAAATCTTTTCTTTCAAAAATATTTTTATAACTCGATGTTTCAACAAGTTTATCCTCGTTCTTGCAGACTCTGGCCATGCGTTGATCAGGCGCAAAGCTAGAATTCTTCAAGTACTTAGTAGACCTGTTTCAACAACCAGTGAAAATACTTGAAAAAAACTTTAAAACAGATATGGAAAGTACAATCCAAACAAAACAACCAAACCAAAACCTTTGTCCGATCATGGTTCGCAGATACACAATGGTTACGCCTGGGTCCCCCAGGAAACAATCCATATCCGTAAGCTTTCTCAGCCCTGCGAGTTACGCCATGATGACTAGTAGAGTGCAGGATACACAATGGTTACGCCTGGATCCCCCAGGAAACAATCCGTACCCCTAGGCAAGACTCAGCCAGGCACTTGCGCTACTATTCGCGACCTACACAGATTGCAGGATACACAATGGTTACGCCTGGATCCCCCAGGAAACAATCCGTACCCCTAGGCAAGACTCAGCCAGGCAATTGCGCTGTGCATTCACGAGAGAAAAAAAAACCATGGGTTACGCCACGGTGGGAAACACTCGAGTATTACATCCGGAAAACCGAAAATCAGAGAGAATAATATCGATAGAATGAATCCACGATGTGGCCACAAAGCGGATATCAAGCAGAAGGCACTTTCCATATCTTTACTTCGAAAATATATATCATATAGTACCTTTTCAAATCACTTTCAAATATTGTACTTATATAAAGTCCATATATATAGGATTCCTTTCTCAAATCGAATACTTTCCAAATCAATAGTAGATCAAATCATACTTATATAGATTTCGATTAAATAAAATCTCTTTCCAAATTGAGTACCTTTCAAATCAATAGATTTCAAATCAACCTCATACTTATACAATCCATTTTATATAAGTTCGACCACTCCAAAATCAAGTGCTTAGTAATCTAAGGTTCTCAATTTCAAATTATTTCAATACCAATTCAGTTTCAAAATCATATATGATTTCACCAAATTTTCTTCCAAATTAAATGTCTGAATTTCAAAGTTCCCAAAATAATAGGTGTAGAAAATTATCCCAGTTTCCAAATTAAAATAATTCAAGTCAAACAAATTCATTTCCAAAATCACCATATAAGTACTGGGTTTTTTTTTTCAATTTAATTTTCAAAACCAAATATTTTTCTCAAAATCAATTATATTCAAAATGGTTTCCAAATTTATAATTATCCCTTTAAAACCTTTAAACTATTTACTTCGATTTGAAATATCCAATTTACCTTTTTGAAAACCATTATTTAAAACTAAAATTCTTTCAAAACATTTAAAAACTAAATTCCATATTAGTATAATTAAAATAGCCATATTCTCTTACTTAATAAAAGGTTTAACCTCATACAACAAAACTTGCATACTTTATCAAATATTTTATACCTTTCGAAATATCTTGGTTTTTAAACCTTTAAACCTTGATTTGGAAGTGCTCGAACCTTCAAAATAGTCGGTGAAAATCAATTTCAAATCCAAGAGATGGAAATCAATTTTTATAAATAGAGTTATTCTAAGTCAAATCAAAAACTCGAGGACTGAACACCGGTCTTACTTCAAATTGTTTCAAATATATACATATATCTTTCGAAAATATCAAATTATACTTCGGAATTTGAAATCAAAAACGGTTTTACAAAATCACTCGCATAGCGAAGCTATTAAAGTGGCCTCTCCCCCACTCTGAAACTCGAAAATCAATGTCGATGATGCGTGCACTCATCACCGAAATTATTCTCCAGCGACATAAGTGAGTTCTGGACTTCTATTTTCTTGAAAACTTCTTTGAAATTTCTTCAAAATTATTGGAATTCATTTGAATTCATTTGAAATATTTCTTATTCGGAAAAATACTTTTAAATCGTATTATTTATATATAATTTCCAAAATCTTAAAACCAATTTCAAAATACCGGAATTCAATTCTCGAATTTCAAATTTAACACTTCAATTATAAATCATTTTTATATAAATCAATTTCTTATAATTTTTTCAAAATTTCAAATCCTTTCAAAACCCTTTTTATATAGAATAACATTTCTTATTTGCTTTATATATAGGTATATAATCTCTACCGAAAACATTTTCTTTATATATATAGAATAAAATCATAGTTATCAAAATAATAATTTCGGTATAAACAATTTCTAAAATACAAACAAAACCCGATTTTCAAAGGATGATTTAAGGATGGATTTCAAAACAAAGATAGAGATTTAATTTAAAGGAACTCTAATCAATAGAATCCTGATTCGAAGATAGACTCGATCGAAGATGAGATAATTAAGTTACAAAATAGAAGATGGATATACTTCTATAAATCGCGGGCGACCTTTACCTGTCAACCGTGATTCCAAAATTAGATCGGTGTAGAATTCTGAGGCAATTCGACATTCGATCGTCGGAGATATAGAATTCGGCATAACAAGATATATCAGCATCGTAAACCGAGGATACAGGAATCTTCGGTGAGTCAATGCCAATTGAAAAGGAGTTTTCACCCCCTTTACAAATCATTCAATGGAGTTATGGGATACTCCAGAATCAAACGAATATAAATAGGGAGAGACAGAATGAATTTCGAAACCGAGGGACATTCCAAAACTCAAAGGAAATTGAGTCAAAAAGGAAGAGATTCAACTCGAACGAAAGTGATTCTGTAAATAAATTTACCATATATGCTAAGTTTTGCCTAGAGCCAAAGCTCTGATACCAACTGTAACAACCCGCTATTTTGGACCATTCAAATCGACAATAAAACCGTACATGTCCGACTTGAATAATTCGAAATACCGAATTATTAATAAAAATTTGGCAAAACTTAAAATATACAGTAAATAAATCAATCATAGATCACTTACACAGAGTAATACAATGCAGCGGAATAGATAAAAATAGTAGTTCATGAAGCTACTATATACATTAAAGTTAGAAATAAAATACAACCGAATAGTTCAAATGCCATGAAGTCTCCAATGCAACAGATGGCTTCTCTGAACCAATCAACTGGATGACTGAAGGGATAGATAGCTGGATCTTCAAGCAAAGCTCCAACTTCGAAGATGAGTCTCAAATGCTGTATCTCTCAGTCTGACCCGAGCGTAAAGCAAAACACAAAACACTCGAGTCAGGATTAACATTCTTATATCTATAAATCTAACTCAAGTGAAATATCAACTAAAATATAATTAACTTAGAGGATGTTTGGGATAACCATCCTCTAAGGGTCCATGGAACTATCTACAGGGTAGAAATATACACTATAACACCGTGGTTCTTTCATCTTAATTTATACTTCAAAACCAAAACATCATTTTCACTCCAAATATCTCTATATTTCCCAAAGAGTGTTTATATATATTAAATAATTTATACAGTAAAGTATTTTCAATTCCCTCAACTTAAAAAATCGTTTCAACATTAACCCAACCTTCCCATTCAAATTAAATTCAAATCCCAATTTATCAATCTCAAATTCAAATTTGAAATCACAAAATACCCCTTTTATATTCCAATATATTTCAAACTTTAAGTATTCAACGTTTCAAACTAATTTTTATTCAATTTAGCTTCTAAATAATAAATTCAAATTTAGTTCAACCTAAATTTATATTTTAATTCAGTTTAGTTTCTAAATAACAAATTCAACTATATTTATTTCAAATACAGATCTAAATCTCGAAATCGCCATTTAAATTCCAATATAGCTCAAAGCTTTAATATTTACAAGTTCAATTCAAGTCGATTTAAATAAATAAATCCTTATTTAAATACCATTTTTAATAAACCCAAATGTACCTCCCAATCCTATTTTTTTCAATTTATTACGAGAAAGATCTATTTGAAATATAGATTTCCATAGATACTCAACTATATTATATGTATTAAATCAATCTAATTTAAATCAAATATTACGACTAAATCTATATATAAAATTTCCATTTATATAATATCTTAAGAATCAAAATTTATTAAACCGTATATTTCTTTCCAAATTATAGAAATAATTTCAAAATATTTATATGGACCAACGGTGTCTATATATATATTTCCTACCATATAGTCAAGTGCTACAGATATTTATCATTTCAATCCGTACACTAAATATATTCGGGTGGATATCATTTCAACCCGAAATCCAAAATTTTAAATTAAATCAAAAATCGCTTGGGTCTATCATTTCAACCCGTAACGAAATTATCCTATTCTAAAGTCCGTTCGGGTATGTATCTTTTCAACCCGTAGTGATTTCTATACTAATAGGGAACTTGCAGAGTGATAACAGATATGAAAATAATAATAACAACAAGCATATATCATCAAAATAAATATAAACAATAAGATATGGTATCATATCCCATAAGTGAACAGTTACCGATAAAAGCATATATAACAATTTAAATCTAACAGCAGCATATTTCAATTGTCATTTCAATTGAAATTAAATTTAATAAATAAAAGAACGTTAATCGTGAGTGATTGCTCACCTTTCAAGGCTAGAGATATATGATGATGAAATAAGCTACGAAATCCAAAGCAACGCTGGATGGACAAGATTTGATGCAGAAAATAGGCACGACGGACAAGGCTGATAATGGAAAATCGATGAGAATGAATCGAATCAATTTTGATATTACAGAAAAAAATATAAATTATTATGATATTAATTCTCCCAAAACCAATTTTCAAATTAAAAATGTATATTTAAAATCTATATATACCTATATGTAATTTAAACATAATTCGTCCAAAAAAAAACCATTGTATTATATTTTATAGTCAATAATTATTATAAAAACAATATAACCACTTATTGTAATATATATTACTTAAAAAAAAAAACCCATGAAAGCAACCTATATATGTTCATAATAAAAATGTATATATAGAAATTCCAAATGCATAGCCTATATTCGGTTATATATATATATATATTACGTAAGTCTGAAACAAACACCTAAACGCATATATATGTCTCGAGATTTATAAACAACAAAATACTTATAATGACACATGCACTCATATACTTATATAGACTGTGAACAAGTATACATACTATGCCGTATAAAATCCAACACTAAAAAAAGTAAACTCACACTGAAAACATTTTAGTCAATTATTAAATATATATATTAACTAGCGTATAAAACTAACGTATCCTGTAACTTTATAATATATAAGCTATATCAGATATGAACTATCATTATATCAGATATATAAATAGTTAAACATTTTATACAAAACTATCATAACTTTATTAAATTAAACATACATTACACACTTACACAAATAGACCGTAAACTGTAAAACTTCACCCATTTTAAAGTGGTAACAATACGCTTGCTAAAAATATAACCCACATAGCTCGTACTTCCCTATAAAACTATATAAATATTTGTAAGCTAACCATTAATATAGTCTAATTCACAATATGCATACCTTTATAACTTTAAATCAAATGTGTATATATATACTTATAACCAGTTATTCACAAAATACATAGCTTTAAACATATCATATATTTAAATACATATACAATCGACTGATAAGATGAGTATGCTTTACGTTTTATATATGTACTAACTTTTTATATAATATTTATATATACACTTATCAAATTTTATAACATGCGAACAAAATTTTATATTATATAGAATCTGAAAACTGCAAACATTTCATACTTGGAACCATACTATATTTATAAGATGTATATATGATATCTTAAATCAAAAAAAAAAAAAAAAACTTACTTTGCTATAATACATACAATATTACTGCATAGATATACATTACTGACATATATTAAACTATATATTAACTAATATATAACCTTCAAACTTTTAAAATTGAATACCAACGTGACACATAAAGTATAAAACAATCAAGTTATCAAATCTCTATACATAGTATAATATCATACACACTATGAACGAAAAAAAAAAAAAGAAAAAAAAAAGAATACTGTTATGAACTCATATATATAATACCATATGATACATAACTAACATGAATTTAAAATCATGTAGGACAGATCACATATTCCAAATACAGACTTATAGAAAATATACAATAACACATATATATTATAAATATATGCTAACCTATTACTCAAAGATAACGTGTGGCATGATTGTTGATGGTGAAGGCTCTGAGGATGGCTGAGCATGCAGGCGATGACAACACGTGTAGAGAGATATGTGCATGAGAGGAGGAGAGAAAAACGCGGAGGGAGAGGGATGAGTTGGATGTGGTGGGTGACGAAGCGATGGGAGGTGGAAGCACGGTAAAAGAAGGGAGAAAATAGGTGGATCTGTAGAAAGAAAAATGGAAGAAGGAGGAGGAAGAAAACTTAAAATGAGGAATGAGATTGGAAGTGACAGCAGTTTGCAATATGAAAGAAACGAAGTCAAACAAGGTTATAAAGGCAAAATAAATAAAGAAAAGAACCGTTGCATACGAAACGTATACAATAAATATGAATTGATTTGAATAGTAATGGTCAAATTCAGCTGAAAAGATTAAAGCGAATAAATACGGAGCATTGGTTATGGTAAAGTAACGCACAAAATTAGGGGAATAACAAAGGAAAGGACTGGTCAAAATAAATGAATGTAAACGTGCAACGAATATAAAAATCTATATAATTGAACCGATGGAAACGAAGGAAGCAAATAAAAGAAAGGGAACGAAGGAAAAAAAATGAGCTGTGTCCCGAGCATAAATAAAGGTGGTAACGTATGAGAGGAATGAGAAAAACAAACGGGCACAATTTGAAATCAATGCAATAAAACGGCCAAAAGCTGATATTTAGGAAAATTATTAAAGAAATATTCCTTGGGCTGCGCGTTTGAGACCCGAAAAGGCATGGAAATCAAAAAGTTATAATTTAGATTGGAATGAAAACGTACAGGAAATAATAAAGGAAAAAAAAATAAATGCGAAATAATCATATAGCATTTATTACGTTTCAAACTTTTGACATGGCATGGGATGGAAACAGCTGTACGCTAATTGAGAAGCTATTAAAGCAATTTATTATTAGTGGCATGTTATACGTTTTTTGTATTTATTTATTTCCTAGATCTCAATTCATATCTGATTATACTATGCAGATTTATCTTTATTACTAAACGTTCAAAAAGAATAAAACGTATAAAATTTTCTTGATTTTCAAAACAAAATTAACGGCTAAAAGATGATGAAGGGACAAAATATAAGAAAGGGAAAGAGATGAATGCGTACAATTATTTATAAGAAAAGAGAGAGAAAAGAAAAACCCACAATTAAAAATGAATGAATGAACGCTGAAAGTCAATCAGGAATATAGAAGGTACAATATGAAATAATGGTAATCACAACTACTTTTTTTAATGCAGACCTTAAATCAACCCTTAAAACATATACTTCATATATGTAGTTAAATATAGTATATACTTCTCTTCTTCTTTGGTTCATATGATATATGAAACCCTTAACTATCGTATTTATAGCTGACGACATATGTATAGATATACTAAATATGCACTAAAATAAACTGGAAATGGTGACACAAAAACCCAAAATCAAATATATATATATATTTAACATGACTAGAAATCAAACTTCAGTAAAACTATATACTAGTATCAAGACTAACATATATATATATAGCTATTATAACACATATAAATTAAATAAAACTTGGTATAAATACGCTTTACTATATATACACTTCAAATAGACCATCATACATATACAGTGGTTTTCCAAAATAACTATATATGGAACGTACTCAACATACTTAAAATTTACACACCTTGCTGAAAAGCAAAAGGAGACCGTAAATTTATTACCCACGCTATTGATATTTATACCCAATAGAAATGAACTATGCTACCAAATTTACATCAAACTTAACTTATATTATAGTATAAATAATAGTTTATAAAGTTTTTGTACTAGATCTTATAGGTATAACCACAACCAAACTTTAAAATATATGTACACAGCTCGTACTACAAATCATTAATATACATAACATATTTTCTTCTTTTTTTTTCAAAATTTTATTATTAATAATTTCTCAAAATCCAATTCAATACGTTAAATACCAATTAAAAATTGCTAAAATTTTATGGGTCGTTACAATGAAAGCATAAATAAATTACTTTATGCTGTAACAAGTTAAGAAACCTAGTACACACATCCTGTTTCACATTTATGGCCACACACATCATCCTCATTCCCCACCAATTTTAATCCCATTTCCTTTTTCAAAAGTTCACTCTTCAAAATAGCAACCATCTCTCGTCTTGTAAAACCTCAACTCTTTACATCCCCAGCAAAAAAGACTTTGCAAAAAAAAAATGGTCATCTGATTTAATGTAAAATTTCACTATTGACAAGAGATCCAGTTCAGTACAGTTTCTCTTTCTTAGGGTTTATGGCTTTTGAATATGTGTCCCTTTCTTTCTTTTTACTGCTCCACTTTGATAATAAACCATTTAAAATAAAATAAAAATCAAAGGAATTGATAAGACTATTGCTAAAATTGTTGGATGGAGAATACCCTAAAACGTTGAATGGAAGTAGGAATTTCAGTTAAGTGTACGAGGTATATTGTTTATTAAATTGAAAAAATAAATGCTTAGATGGTTGTAGCTAACTTAGATTAGGGCTTATTTAAAAATGTAATGATAAATAGCATGAAGCAGACATATTGTGCTAATGAAAACAAGAGCAAAAATCGTGCAACTATTATATCCATAAAAGTAGTTATCTTGAAATTATTTTGAAATTATTTATACATGTATGTACCCAAAACGGAAAAAGAAAAAGAAAAAGAAAAAGAAAAGGTAACTTGTCCATTGTAAACCCATCAGGCATACGTGACATATAATCAATCCTTAGATTCCATCTTATCAATTAACAACAAAATGATGCCTAGAATCAACATAGCTCTCTAGATCTCACAAGAAAGAACCACAACTGCCTCTAAATTCAACCCATCAAAACTCATATCTTCGAAATATGATGGAATTCAACATTCTTAATATACATGTAACAACTACAACAACCAAAAAAATTCAAAAACTTTAACTCTTCGTACAGATCATGTCTAAAATATGCTATCAGTCATCCACCCTCATACACTTAACTAGATCCAAAGTACAACTAAACTTAGCGCTGTCCTCCAACCAAAATCTAATCAACTACATCAATAGAAAACACTGTCCTCTGAACTTAACTCCGCTAAATCAAAAAAGTATCTTGATATATATAAAATAATGCATTTTTTACAATTCATCGACAGTACACTTCATCCACAACAGTTAAAAAATTAAACAGTGAATAATTCAATGTTAGCTGGGCCAACCAACATGTATTTGGCATAAAATTGCAACAACAATACCTTATAATATGTTTCTTCATCATTGACACATGTAATAGGTTATAAAGAAGAAAGAGTGCTAAAGAAGTTTGGCTTACGGGAACTTCAACTTTGCGAAACATGTTTACCCCTTTTCGAGCATCAATCGATACAACATCTTGAGGAGTTGTGTCTTAATAAGAAAGCAGTCACTTCTGATGATATATACCAATTAAAATTGAGCTATCATAACTATATACATGGAGGTTCATCTATTAAAGAAATAAATCTGTAAAGTTAGAAGTCAAAAATGTGAAACAAAAAAGCTGCCTTTCTATAGATCTATTCCATAAAGATGACCACTCATGTTTAATTAATCACCAAGTCAGTTTGCATGAAAGTGTATGTAGCTACAATATAACTACTCTGATGATAATGATATTCCATGCCTACATGTTATTTTCCACTATCATTAGTCAGGGAAGGCTAGTTGTATTTCATTATGCTATGTTTATATAATTCAAGCAACATTTCATGAGCCTTTATGAACATTCATGTCAACATTAAAGGTATTGGTTCAACAGTAACCACTCAATGAGACTGGGAACTCCAAGTAATAATACTTCAATTTAATATGTGGCCGATAGGTCATATGACTATATGAAGATCAAGCTTGTACTATTTGATTAGTGAATTCATCTTCATAAGCCTATGCTAATATGATTAGTGACTTAGTGGAAAAAATGTTATTAGTTAACTCAATTCATAGACCATTTTGATGTTCGCCTCATTTTATAATTTGCTTGGGTTGGATAAATTGGACAAAAGTTATTAAATATAGTAAAAATCTATAAAGGTTATTATACTCATGGTGATTTTTGAAATATCAATTGTGTTACTGAGATATAAACTCATACCCTGTATAGGAAAACAACATCTTGTGTTTCATCTATGATCCTTAACCATGAACCATGGTCTCAAATTTTTGTTATAAAATGCTTAATTAAACTATTACAAAACAATACACACAAAAATGATTCAATAAAATCGTCTCTAGCTCAGATATTACACACTGAGTTAAGACATGCTTTTGTTTCAAACTATTTGATTTAATTATGTGTATGGTATTCTCTAAGGTCCGATGTATACTTCAATTGCATGTTATATGGCAACCAGAACAAGAATTATTTCAAAATATATACTCTTTGAAAAAAACATTTCCCATCAACATAATCAAAATCCAATCATTCTAACCAATTCACACAGAGAAAAAAATTAATAGTGTAAGCCAGTTCATTAGAAGCAGATTAGGAAACTCATCATTACCAAAAACTAATGATATTCATCCAGGAATAATTCTTTTCATACCACACTAATACAAACATCAACATTCATCATTCCTTAACTCAGAAGAAAAAATAGTATCAAACATTCAAATGAAATTAGACTCAGGCGTATTAGTTAAATAACACAGGCTATAATCAAAACGTGCAAAATCAATAACCAAACCGGTGTGCAGTGAATCTTTTAAGCCACATAGCAGTTTCAATAATAATGTTTTTAGAATTTTTCATTTTTGTAAATTTTAAGTTCTGACCTACTGCAAAGCTTATATAAGTATAAATTTAAGAGGAACAAGGCTTCTTTCAATAATCAGCAAAAAACTTAACAAAAATGTATATGAAAAGCAGTTCAACTTACCGTACCTGAGTGAGATCAAAGTCTGATTCAAAACCTAAAAATCCAAGTCAGGATCAAAATATGAATCGAAGTTTGAATCGAAACTGAAGACTTCTGGAATTAACCTTCTAATAAAAACTAAATTAGTATACGATCAATGGATACAAACATCAGAGAAAACAAGACGAATTAGAACTTAATCAGTCAACGTACCTAAACGAGAGAATTAGGGCACTATGAAATTGGAAAATAAAGGAAATAGAGAACGATGAAAATTGAATGGAAGGGAATTAGGGCAGGATGAAATTGAGGAATGAGGGAAATGAAAAGAAGAGGGAATAAGAAGAGGGAAAGCGATTTTTTTTCACAAAGTGTAATAATGAGAGAGGCAGTGAGAAATGTTTTGAACTTAACGTTATGTCAGCGTTTTGACGAAAATTAGTTCGTTTAAAATAATTTTTAACTGCATTTGTTTAATAAACGCTGATAATTGTTGCTGTTAAAAGTGATTTTTGTTGTAGTGAATTAAGATATGTATTATTGATACTTCCATGAGGCAACGTCGCTTACCCTCAGCACCGCTCTATATCCATGCCGCTCTTCATCGGCGTTAAATTTTAACACAATTTCCAACTAGTTCAACAAATAACCAATCAAGAGCGCCTTACTGCATCAAATCATCAATGCTGAAGACAATTGCTGCTAACGCGGCAACGAAGTTCTATTATTGTCATTATCAAACAAAGACAGGCGCATAACAACATGGAGGTTGTCGAAGCTGTTGTCGATGCTGTAGTCGAAGCATGTCGAAGTCATGTGCCGTCCACATCTATAAATATGGTCCTAGGGGTCATGGAAAAGGGGCGATCATTTTCTTCTCTTCCTTCTAAAAATAAAGCATTATAACCCTAGATCAAATTGCTGAAAATTATCAGTTTTATTGTAAATCTCATAATTCTATGATCAGGAACATGGACAATGTCGAATATAACCTATTAGACTGTGAATGTTGACAAGCATATCCTATTTTGCCTATGGATAACCTCAAACATAACTTAATTTCCATATTAACGTAACTATGCACTTCGAATCTTATTGATATTTACATGCATATTATAAAACTCCCTAGTGC
Source organism: Allium cepa (assembly GCA_030765085.1). Taxonomy (NCBI): domain Eukaryota; kingdom Viridiplantae; phylum Streptophyta; class Magnoliopsida; order Asparagales; family Amaryllidaceae; genus Allium; species Allium cepa. The sequence continues at coordinate 882,727,008 of CM060931.1, read as the reverse complement.
AAAAGTTCAACATGACTATGTCTAAAGGATTTCAGAGTGAATAAAAAATTATATGCATAACTACTATTTTGCCTACTAAATATGGATATTGGACTATGAATATAAGGCTTGATAGGATATTGCACAAATTTTCTACTTGTCTTCTCTTTCTCCATTGAATATATGACCTAACATGGGCCCTTGAAAATTGAATTCCAAAAGGCCATATGGATTCTCGAATATATGTTCCAAATAACCTTAAGGGCTCTCGAATATTCAATTCTAGGCGACCTTAAGAGATCTCAAATTCCATATACTAAGAAAATACATAGGCTTTTTAGATATTAATCTATAGAGCCTATTAATATAGTAAATCCATACCCAGTGATATCATCTTGCTTCTAATCTCTAATGATGTGTTTGTCCCTTATGGAACTATTTGGTCAATGTTGATTAATCCGTATTCGAATCAAGGATTAATTATCATGATTAGCATCATGGGTGTTATACCAATTTTAGATCTAACAATGTATATGACATGTATCTTGTTTCTACGGAAGTGTCGTTATAGTGGATATCGCTTTACCAAAACTTTGAAATATCATTTCTTTCAAAATCTTTTATAAGTCAATCTTGTGCTTAGATTTTTAAAAAACAAATATTTAGTCATGTTTTTGCACTTTTAGTGCAAAATTTTGAGGCTCAGATAAAGTTAGAACCCTAAAAAATGTCTTTCGAAGTTACAAATAGAGTTTTCTTTATCGATTTCATAAAATGTCAAGTTTTAAAATAATTTTTAACTGTAATTATTTGATTTCATAACCCTCTAAGTTTGGTGAATGCATATTAGATTCATAGTATGTTGTTCTAAAAATGAAATAAAGTATCAATTATATGAAAATTTAAAAAAATTACATTTGAAAGAGGCCGATTCAAAGAAATTTTCAATACTATTTAGCAACACTTTTTGCGACATTTTATAATTTGAATAAAAATGGTTCTAACTTTTTTCTCTTCCAAAGATCTAATACTGATATTTGTAACTTATTTGCAAGGATTTTATTTTAAATGTTTGAGATATGAAAAACCAAGCACAAATCAATACAAGAAAATCAGCCTTTGGTTGTAGAAATTCATGGCATTTAATTGTAAGTGCAACCGTCGATCATTTTAAAATATAAAAAGCAACAAAAAAACTACTGATTGATTCCTGCCAACATTTCACTAAAATTTTGCTTAACTTTCACGCGACTGCTTATGTACTTTTTTAACATTTAACTTTTCTTTATCCTCGCGGATGAATAGTGAAAAACTCAAAAAAAACTTGTAGTTTGTTCGAAACTGATTCAGCACTAAATCTCTCTTGTCCTCTTTTACCAATTAATATATACATCGATCAAAAAATTTCTCATCGTCTAGCTTGCACAACTAATCTTCATGTCGATTCCTCCCTAAGCCCTAGCACCTAAAATATGGCTGAAAAATTCATTCTCTACCTTGCACAATTCAACTCTTATGAGGTAATTTAAAAGCCAATTTTCTTTTCTATTTCCATTTTGAACCGGATTATATTAATTTTATTTGAGGTTGTTGAATTCGAAATTGGATGTTTGTGATTGTCGGCGATTGCAATTTTGTTTGAGGGTTTGGGTTCGGCTTTGTGAATGAAGTTGCTGTAGGAAGTAAAGGATGTTGATGTTGATTTGGTGGTTAAGGTTAAAGTCATAGGAAATGGTCGTTGTGAGCTTGGATATGGGGATTTGGTAATTAGCAATTTTTATGCAAAGGAAAGTTGATGATGGAATTGGTTTTTTTTTACAGAGGAAGGTTTATTTTGATTTGGGTTTGTAGTGAGGTAGGCACAAATTTATGGTGAAGGAGATTCTTTGCTTGATTATTGAAGTTGTTTGAACTTGCGGTTGAGGTTGGAAGGTGTTCAGGTGGGTGATGGCGACTGGAGATGGTTGTTGAAATTTTGCTGATGTAGGAGATGGAGGCTGCTGTGTGTTATGGCAGTTTTGTGATGAGTGGTAGAGGAAGTAGAGTTGCGGTATGAGGAAGGTGAAGGTAGGTTTGATGGTGAAAGGTGGACAGTTTTGAACGCATAGAAGGTCGAAGGGGGGAAGCTTCTGCGCATTGATGAAGTTGAGCGTGAATGTAGTGGTGAGGAAATGTGGCAAGGGTGATGTAGTTAAGTGGTTGTTGATTGTAGTGCAATTTGGTTTTGGTGGGGTAGTGGGAGGAATGTGATGATGGAGTTGCACTGTGAGGAATCCTGAACTACACACTGAAATTGATATTGGGTGGATCTTAATTGGGTAGATAGGCACTACAATGGTATGAGCCTTAATAGGGAAAGGGGACCGTGAATAGAACAAGTAAATGCAAGTGTAGTTGAGTAAGTATCATATCCTTAGAGAATAATCTACTATTGCGTTCAAACACAAATATGCATGTTCACTGCCGTACATACATCCGGAGACGATGGATCATATATGTGTATATAAGCTTATAGTTGTATGACTTTTGTTTTTAGTGAAGGCAGTTCTAAGTATATGGGTATTTTGATTTTATGATTTCTGAAATGACTCTTATATATCTGCAGCTAATTTATGTTTGTGATCAATTGATCCTATGAACTCCTTTTTGTTAGAAGTAAAGTTATGTATGAAAATATGAAATTAGGGCTTCGCTACTGGACTTGGATCGTTGGCATTAGGAATCAACATACTTTTTATTGCTTCAGCAGCTCCATCCATTATATAGATGGAATTCAATGTGGTAGTTGCTTTCCGGTTAGTTATTTCATTATACATCACTAACTAGATATACCATATATATATATATACATATATCCCTATTCAGATGTTACTAAATGAAACTAAACATGAATAGATGAGGAGAAAAAATGCAAAATTATGTAATACCAAAGGAATCATTTTAGTTGTAACAGAGACAAAAACACAAAAAAGGGTACAAACATCTTTCTTAATGGACCTTCCTTTTTGGCAATGACCATGAGATTTCAAGTTTTCAAATTACTAATTTTTTCGAGGAAGGCTGGGATTCTTGTGATGCTCATCTGTGAAAGCAATTCGTTCTTTCTTGTTGTCTATACTGTAGCATACAGATTGTTGATATATTTAGTTCACCTGTACTGATGATGATTTTCTTCCTTTGGAGGAATATAAAGGAGATTTGAAAATATAAAAGCCTTTTCTTTTGACATGTTAGCATTGAGGTAGTTTGGGATAACGAGGACGTTACTGTACTATTATTATAATTTCATTTTCCTTTGTATGGATCACACTATCGAATTTTCATTTTCATTTTTAGTTTGGGATAATGAGGCAATGTTCATTAATTTTTAATTCTATTTATTTAGCTATTCGTTTTTGATAAGAATGGTATTGGTCACAACTGTATTTTTGTAGACGGGCCTGGAAGTCGATTGTAATGAAGTTGCTAAAGTCATTATGGAAGAGTCGCTAATCATTTTGAAGGTGTCAAGTCATTGGTCAAGGTGGTTGGGGTCGATGGAAAAGTTTCGAAAGTGATCTTTAAAGCTTTTCCAAGTAATAAGTGCACATTCATATCCTTAACTTAGCTTGGTTAATGATTTACTTGCTGGAATTAATTAATAATTATTAACTTAGTTGTGCATGTAAATTAAGGAACCTTACATGCACAACTAGTGGAAATAATTTGATCATTCCACTAAGTTAATAAATAATAATAATGTAATAAGTTAACTGAGTTTTAATAATAATAATAGTAATAATAAGTCAATTAAGTTAACTAAGTTAATAAAAATTATATATTAAAATTAAACAAGTTTTATGAAATTAACTCGGAAGAGCGAAAGGTGATGTGATGCAGCGATGGAGTACAGGTGTTGTTTGGATTGCAATTTGTTTTTTTACTGTACTTGGTGGCAAGGAGGGGATGTGATGGATATTGACTATTATGGGTGTATTGGAGTTGTATTGAAGACATACTGCAAGGAGGAGCTGTGAAGTCAGAGTTGAAGGTGGTCAGGTGGATGAGGAAGCAATGTTTTGGTTGAACATGGATGAGGAAGCACTGTTTTTGTTGAAGTGATAGAGTGCAGTAGTATGTAGTTTGATGTCGAGGGATAAAGGTGGTTTGGATGGTTAATCGTAAGAAGTAGTTGATGATGAGGCATGGTAACTGTGGTTATGCCAATGGTATACGACAGTAATGGCTTTGGGATGTAAGAGGAGGTGTGGTTCCTGTACTGGTCAGTAGAGTTGTGTGCAGTGATGTTGTATGGTTTGGAACTGTGAAGTAGAGGTATTGTGAAGTGTAATGAGCGATGGCATGAGTTGAATGCCTGTAGACTATTTGAAGAGGAAGGTTATGGGTCGTAAAGGGAGAAGTATGTTGTTGGAGCAGTTGAATGAAGAAGAGAATGGTGGATGTTTTGGTCATGAAAAATGTTGAGGCTTTTGGATGAAAATGCGATGTTTTGTATAATGCAATAACAGTTTGTTTGATGAATGGTTGAGGGATGTTTGAGTAGAAATTTTTTTGAGGCAGGGTTGTGATGACAATTTCTGGTGGTCGTCAACAGTGGAGGGAATAATTTAGGGGTAGAGAAATTGAAGGCAGTTTGAATGTTTGTATGTGAATGAATGCTGTCAGTTTGTTGGCAGCAAGCAGAGGTGGTGTATGTAGACAACAGTTAAGGCAGTTTGTTTGCTTGTCGAGGAGGATGGTGTTTATTTGAATTTTGAGTATGGATATGCGGTTTTCGAAATTGTGATTGGCAGTGAATCGAAAAGGAAATGGTACTATATTGGTGGTTGGAGAGATGATGATGAATGTAGTAAAATGGCACTAATGGACTATAAACAGGTTGAAGTTTGGAGAGGATTGTTGAACTACAATTTGTTATGTAAAGCATGCAGTGGAACAATGAAGTTAGGTGGGAGGTACAATAATAATAATTAACTAAGTTTATAAAAATTAACTAAGCCTATAATATTAATAATAGTAATACAATTAAGTTAACTAAGTTTTAATAATAATAATAATAATAATAAATTAACCAAGTTAGTTGAGTTAAGAAAAATTAACTAAGTTTTGTTAAAATTAACAAGTTTTATAAAATTAACTAAGTTTAAGTTAACTAAATTTTATAAATAATAATAATATGACTAATTTAATAATTTTATAAATAATAATGATGATGAATTAACCAATTTATTTTAAAAATTAACTAAGTTTATAATAATAATACAATTAAGTTAACCAAGTTCTAATAATAGTAATAATAATAATAATAATAATAATAATAGTAATAAATTAACTAAGTTAACCAAGTTAATAAAAATTAACTATGTTTTGTCAAAACTAAAGAAGTTTTATAAAATAACTAAGTTTAATTTAACTAAATTTTATAAATAATAGTATGATATACTTGTACAATGTTATAGTTGTTTGATATTAGATTTGAAGTCTTACGAATTAACATAATTGTTTGATTATATGTTGTAATTTCACTTGTACAGGCATTAGATTTTTGAAAAGAGCAAGGTTGGACTTTTATGGTGCTAGCTTTCACTTGTGCATGCAACAAAGATGTAACAGCCCAAATTTTAGCAATATTTTATTCTTTATTTATAACTCTGGTGTTTTATTTTTCGAAATTTTGATTGTCTAAATTTAATTATAAATAATCACCCAAGATTTTTATTAGTGTGAAAATTCTAAAATTCTTATTTTGGTTAAGACTTAATATTTTTTTTGAAGTTATAAATCTTTAAATTTTTAATTTTTAATCTTTTGGTTTAATTTAATATATTCGTAACAACGTTTATTTCACCTTTTGTTCCTTAAAAAAAAATTGATTTTATACTTTTAAAAATTTAATATTTTATATTTTACTTATATACATTTTTGAATACAAATTTCTTAGTAAATGTGTAAACAAATCATATTTTTATATAAGTAATAAATTTCCAAAACTTTGTGTATAATTAAACTATTTAATTTCGTGTTTAAAAGGCGCGTTATTTGATGGAATAAATAATGTATGTACACATACAAGAAAATGTATAAAATTTAAATCCGTTATTTTCATTTTTTTGGACAAAAATCACAGCGTCTGTTGTACGCATTCTAATTTTATTCACTTTCCTTTTACTCTCCTGATTTAATAGGAACGTTATTTACTAATTTTATAACCGTTCACCTTTTTAATTTCTTGCCATTGTTCCCATCGCTTTAAATTTTAAACGCATTCAATATTGTTTAAAAATCTTATTCCAAAATCTAATCTTAGCTGACCGTTTCTTCTGCTTTAATTTCGAAACCCATTTGCTTAAAATTTGTTAAAAATCTAGTAACCGTGTATAACAAGAAAAATCAAGTGCTCTATCAAAATCGTGGCCTTTTTTTAATCAATATCTTATTTCTTGCCTATAACTGCTTATTGAAAATCAACGCTAGTTTAATTTCCTTTCCATTTCAAGGCAAGTTGATTTGTTGTCGTTCTTTCTTCTCCTTAAATCACGCTACCTCTCTGATCAAACCTATATAACTCACGCAAATGTTCATTTCTCAACAAAATTTTATTTTTCCAACCTTTCCTTTCCTACGCTCCCTGTTTCCACTTCTTTCTTTATGACCATTCATTATATATGTACACTACAGTTGGAAAGTTATAAACGTATAAACTTAGAAACATTTTGTATTTATTAAAAATTTAAAGCTTACCTTTTAATGTAACTTTTATCTTTCCTTCCGTTCAAATTTAAACGCGCATCAATCAATTGCTTTAATAAATATTGCAGAATCAATGCACAGACGTTAGCAATTTCATTTTATGATGGTACGTTTTTTTACGTTTCCTACCGTTTAAATTTTAAATAATTTGCTTTTATGGGTCAGCTGAATCAAGCAACGTGACCGTTTCTATTTATTTCTTTTATTAATTGCTACAATTATTTTCACCAAATCAAGGGTTGACTGTTACAATCACTTTTATTTATTGATTCACTTAAAATTTGGTTGCATATTCATTTTCTTTCGTTATATTTGCCTGAAAACATGCGGTTCATCCCTATTTATTTTCGCTTTCACTTTTTTTTTCTCTAGATCTGTTCGTTCCCATCCCTACCTTTCTTTGAAAAAAAAAAGCAAACTGAAGCATGCGACTGTCACCATTATTTGCATTCTCCACTTCACCTTTCTTTCAAACCTCCTCATCAAATGAAACACATCACCTCGCCTTCCGGTTGCTTCTGTTTGATCAGTGAGGTATAGGCGTGTAAGCACATATATGTTTTGATTTATATTCGTAATTACATGTTTTTTTTTGTTTTTTTGTTTTTTTGGGTTAGTTGTGATATACATATTATTTATATAAGTATTGAATACTATTTTTTTCAAAAGTTTATTTTCATAACATGACAGTGTATATTTATATATAGTTTCTATTTGATCTTCCTCACAGCTTATAAGTCATGTTAATATTTTGAATTATGTATGCGACATTTTGAAGGGAACATACTATAAAATAAGTATCTTTCATTTTTAATAAGAATATATATATTTTGTGTTTTTTATTTTAATATGGGTCGGCTTCTATTTGTTGATATCAGGTTTCCTATAATATGGTTATTCGCTTATGAAGTCGTATATTTGTTTTGTTCTAGACTATATAAAATACTTTAATATGTGTATATTATGCGGATTGTTACCATATGGGTTACTATGTGGTACTGACTTATTTAGTTGATGATTGTATATATTTTGTTAAAGTATAATATTTATACTATTTTGGATTTAAGATGATTTTATAAATACTCTACTTTATAAATTATTTTAATACACATATATAATTTGAAAATTTATATAGGTTGAATATAATATGTTATTGAATGTAAAAATATGGATGGATTTAAATTATATATGTATAACATTTAATATATATAGAAATAGTTATATATAAAAAAAGTTTTCTTTTAGGTATTCATATTTAAATATTTATTTTATCTGTTTAAGAATATATATACTAGTTATATAAGTTAAGTTTAAAGGTGTTAGTATATATATATATATATATTTTTTTTTAAGTGTATGTTGATTTTTTTTTTTAAAATGTAAGCTTGATTTATTTATTTATTTATATGTTTGAAAAACATGTAAATTAAATTTGTGATGTTTGAACTTAGAATATAAATTTCATATGTGTATATATAGTTATAGGTGGTTATAAAAGTTCGCTTATACCATTATCTTCATCGTTCCAGTTCTGATCTGATCTATTTCGTCAATTGGAGCCAATCAGCTTTGATCGTTGAATTCGTGTTGATTTTGCTTTGCTTGGATTTGAAATTTAATTTCAATGTCTGTATCAGTGTGCGTATCCATGTCTCCTTCTATATTCTCTAGCCCCGAAAGGTGAGCAATCACTCACGATTAACATTCTTTTATTCATTAAATTTGATTTCAATTGAAATGACAATTGAAATATGCTGCTGTAGTTATTTAAATTTGTTAGATATGCTATTATCTGTAACTGTTCACCTGCGGGATATGACACCATATCCTGTTGTTTATATTATATTGTTATTGATGATATATGTCTGTTATTTTATTGTATTTTCTGTTACTGTTAACACCGCCTTAACCATGACTCACCGATCTAGTGCATCAGGAGGTTCCGACCTAACAGTTAGAAGCGTGCCGGCCTAAAGCTCAACAGGGGGTGCCGACCTAAGGCCTAAGGGTATGCCGACTTAACACTTCAACGAGGCTACCGACTCAACATAAATACCGACCCAACAGCCTTAGCTCATTGCCGACCTAAAATAAATGACGACTCAATAGTTACCGACTTAATGACTCAGAAGGGACAGCGACTCAGTGCCCTTACAAAGTTCCCGACCTAAGGCCCTAAATGGATAACGACCTAATGCCTTAAAGGATGCCGACTTAGGAAGTCTACTAACCTAACTTAAGTACCGATCTAATTACCTAAAGGAGTTGCCGACCTAACTGATCAGGACATGGAAAGGTGTACGACCTATACTTAAGTCGCAACCGACTTAAGACTTATGCCAAGCCGTTCACGACCCAGGAAAATGAAGGCAAATCCTATACAGCTACTTGACACGCGCATGTTAACTCAGCAACGACCCAAGTCACAACCGATCCAGCTCCCCAGTTATCCCGTTCAGACCGTGATTTGCGACTTACCAAGTTAACTCGTCCACGACCTAATATAAGCCCGATGCCATGTTACTGAGAAGAGGTGGTGTTGACTCGGAGGCGACCTTAGACCGGTCACGACTCACCTTAAGTCGGCTGCGTCTTAACTTGAGTCGGCCGCGGTTTAGGACTTGGCAAATTCCAGAATCAGAACTCTCTATAAATAGGCACCCATCTCCAACATTCAAAGGACTTTTGGCACATTCTCTTCATACACCGTTACCTTGCTGCATTGAGAACTTCATCAACACTTAGAGCTTTCAAGATTAAAGGAATACATCAAAGAAATTCACGAAGAAACCACACATCTTCAACATGAATCTAAGGACTTTAATCGACATTGAAGCTTAAGACTGGTTCCAAATCACTTGTAACTTGAAGTATATTGTATTTGAGAAGAATTGTATCAGCTTGTAACGGGATTATTAATAAAAGTACTTGAGTGGACGTAGGCTATACTTTTAGCCGAACCACTATAAAATCGTTGTTGTTTACTGCTTTTCTGCTATTACTTGCTTGTAATTCTTCCCCGATCTATCGGGTGGTGCTTTCACAACTACACTTCACACACCGGGGTGTTAGCGTTCACATTTTAGCGTTAACATTTTTGGTGCTTTCACTGAGAACTGAACTCAGGAAAACTGTCATCATTGCTTCGCAGAGATTTGAAGAAAGAATTTCCTTAAAAACCAGAAGTCTATCTGAGATTATGGCTCCTAGAAGGAAAAGTAGATCTATCAGATCTGGAAACATTCAAGAGGGAACCTCCGCTTCCCCTGTACCTAATCAACCCACTCCGTCTGTTGGAGTTACGAAAGCGGAGTTGGATGCTGTGATTCTAGGGCTAAACCAGCAGATAAACGCCCAAAATGCACAATTAGAGGCTCAAAGTGCCCAGAATGCTCTGATTCTGAATAAATTAAACGATTTACTTGGGGCAAACAATCAACCAGCTTGTAATGAAAGGAACTGTGCTGGCAACATTCATGATGTTAGTGAAAGGAATGCTCCTGAAAGGGCTACTAGTCCCTTTGAGCAGGCAGTTCCTGAGGCTGGTGGATCTAAAACTCGGCATGATGAGGAATATCTTTCTGGAATGGTCCGGCAGATCATGAAAGAAAGTATGCAAAGGGTTGAAGATGAAAAGGAATGGGGTTTCGCTCCAAGTAAAACTCCGTTCACTGAAAAAATCTTGAAGGCGGAATTTCCAAGGAAGTTTGTCCCTCCGACTATTCCAGCTTACAAAGGGACAAGTGATCCGAATGAGTTCTTGTATAAATATGATTGGCACATGACAGGTGCCAGGGCCTCTGACGAAATAAAATGTCGATATTTCCCCGTATACCTGGAAGGTGTGGCTCTACTATGGTTCACCAAGTTGCCAGTCCGATCTATCGATCAGTTTTCAGACTTGACCAGAAAATTCAAGGAGCAGTTTAGACTATATGCTTCGAAGGCCAAGGACATTATGTCACTATCGAGTTTAGAGCAGAATCCTGGTGAGTCTATCAGATCCTTCTTGAACCGCTTTAATATAGCACTGGCTGAGGTGGACAATGCTGAACCACGAATGATATTGACTTATCTGATGAGGGCTATTGATAAGTCAAGCGAATTTGGGAAATGGTTAAATATGAAGGAGCCAACCTCTCTCGAAAAGTTCTACAAAAAAGCAGATGAATTCATTCGCTTGGAAAGCCGTCCTTTACCAGTAAAGATGGTGTTGGAGAAAGCAGAAGACAACACTGTCGCTCCACGCAAGAATGAATCGGTGGGGCAAAAAAGGGAGAATAATAATGGGAAGAAACAGGGTAATCTGAAGAAGCCCCGATCTTTCAAGCCATCAGAATATACTCCATTATCACATACACCGGAGCACATCTACCTGGCCACTAAAGATTCCGTCGATTTCCCTAAACCTATCCCTTTGAGAACCGGGAAAAAAGCCATACAGAGTGGGAAATTCTGCCGCTTCCACAATCAACCCGGTCATGAGACTGATGAATGCCGCCAGTTGAAAAAACTGATTGAAGAGTTGCTAAGAGAAAACAAACTGCAACAATTCGTGAAGAAAAATAGCAACAATCCTGCATCGTCAAGTCAGGGGCAACAGGTTCCTGTTCATCAGCCTAGGACAGGTGAGAAAGCTACGGGACATGAATCTGGAAGGCCCGTTATCAATGTCATTACAGGAGGGCCTCACCCAGCTGGCAAGAGCTGGGGTGAGATGGAGAGATATTCCAGGGCTTTGAAATATGCTCCAGCCGAAGAAGACGTCTTTGTTTTAGAAGACACTACGCCCCTGAAACAACAGAAAACTTTCAGCGATGATATTGTTTTCAGAGCCAGAGATTCCACAGGTATAGAAGCTCCTACCCTAGATCCCTTGGTCATCTCGGCTGGTATTGGACCGGCCATTGTCAGAAGAGTCCTCATTGACTGCGGAGCATCATGCAATATCCTCTTCAAGAAGACATTTGACCAGATGAAAATCCCTATGATTGATGTACAAGCCTCATCACAGAAGATCGCTGGCTTCACTGGGGAGCCAAAACAACCAATTGGGACCATCGATCTGCTTGTAGAACTTGGAGAAGCAGAAAGGAAAATGGTCCGCAAGCAAACATTTGTGATTGTCGATGAGTTTTCTGCTTATAATGCTTTTCTTGGCCGTCCAACACTCGCAGCATTCAAAGCTATCCTAGCCCCGTGGTGCCTCACTATTAAATTCCCTACTGACAATGGAGTAGGAGTTATAAAAGGGGATCAAAATGCTGCGCGAGAGTGCTATTTGACAGAGCTGCGAGAGTCAAGAAAAAGAGAAACGGGGAAGGATGCGGCAACCCCAGTCCACATCAAAGAACCAGCCTTGTAGCAATTACGGGGCGGACCCTGCACTGGCGAGCACAGCGGGGCACGGAAAGAAATGGATCCCAGAAAAGCCAGTGCAGGGGAGAATAGAGTGGTACCGGTGGAAACGACAGTTCCGGTACCTGTTGACCCGAAGGACCCAAATAAGGTGTTAAATGTGGGTTCGCAGCTTAATGTGTCAATTCAGAATATCTTGATATCTTTCCTGAAAGCAAATCTGGATGTCTTTGCTTGGACTCATGCCGATATGTGTGGAATATCCCCAGAAGTTGCAGTACACGCTCTGAATATTGACCCAAAGTTTACGCCAGTTAAACAGAAAAGAAGAACCCAAGGTCCAGAAAGGTCAGCGGCATTAAAAGAAGAAGTTGATCGACTCATGGAAAATAACTTCATCAAAGAATCTACATATCCGAATTGGGTTTCAAATCCTGTGTTGGTCAAAAAAGCTAATGGAAAATGGAGAGTGTGCATTGATTTTTCTGATCTAAACAAGGCTTGCCCCAAAGATTGCTTCCCATTACCCAGGATCGATCAACTGGTAGACGGAACTGCGGGACATGAATTGTTATCTTTCATGGATGCCTACTCCGGTTATAACCAAATCATGATGCACGAGCCGGATCAGGAGGATACAAGCTTTATCACAGATGTTGGACTTTATTGCTACAGAGTTATGCCCTTCGGATTGAAAAATGCAGGGGCAACCTACCAAAGACTTGTTAATGCTATGTTCAAACCGCAATTGGGCAAAACTATGGAAGTCTACGTCGACGACATGTTAGTGAAGTCCAGGAAAGCAGCGGACCACATTGAACACTTAGCAGAAATGTTCGCAGTCCTCCGGAAATACAGAATGAAACTTAACCCTCTGAAATGTACATTTGGGGTCGAGTCCGGAAAGTTCTTAGGTTTCATCGTCAGTGCAAGGGGCATTGAGGCTAGTCCAGCTCAAATTACTGCCTTGAAAGAAGTTAAAGCTCCTAGAACAAAGAAGGAATTGCAGAGTCTCAACGGAAAGGTCGCCGCCCTGAGTCGGTTCATTTCCAAAGCCACTGATAAATGCATCCCATTCTTTGACGCCCTGAAGAAAGGAAAGAAGAATTTTGAATGGACTTCCGAATGCCAAAAAGCCTTCGATGAGTTGATCCGTCATATGGAAACGCCTCCAATACTTTCTAGGCCAGGCAATGGTGAGGATCTTCTTATATACTTGGCAGTATCATCTCATGCTCTAAGTGCAGCGCTGATACGGGAAGACAAAAGGATCCAACATCCGGTTTACTATATCAGCAAAAGACTCACTTGGGCAGAGCTGAATTACTCCAAGTTGGAAAAACTCGCCTATTGCCTGCTAGTTGCATCAAGGAAACTGAGGCAATATTTCCAAGCTCATCCTATCAAAGTACTCACTGATCAACCTCTAAAGCAAGTCCTATTTCGCCCTGAAACTTCGGGTCGCCTTCTAAAATGGAACATTGAACTCAGTCAATATGACATCACCTATCACCCCCGAAAAGCAATCAACGGACAAGCTTTAGCTGATTTCATTGCAGAATTCACAGAGAAAGATAATGGTGAGGAAGAAACGATCAATGATTCCCCAATCCAGTGGAAGATGTATGTTGATGGCGCAAGAAATGACTACTGTTCTGGAGCCGGAGTGGTACTTGAAACTCCTGAAGGTTGATCATTATGTTATGCATTAAGATTGGAATTTCCTTCAACAAACAATGAAGCAGAATATGAATCTCTTATTGCAGGTCTGAAAATCACTAAAGAGCTAAACATTCGGGCATTACAGATCTTCAGTGATTCTCAGCTTATTGTATGCCAAGTCAAGAAGGAATTTCAAGCAAAAGGTGGAAACCTGCCTTCCTACTTGTCAAAGGCTTGGGAACTCCTATGTGAACTTGATCACTATTCAATAAGCCACATTCCTCGGGAAGAGAATATGAAGGCAGATTCCCTTGCAAAGTATTCAAGTTCTGGTGAAGCTCAACTATTAGGATTGGTCCCTGTAGAAGTCCTTTCAGCACCGAGTATAGACGAGATGGATATAGACTGGATTATGAATGTATCTCAAGAACAAGAGTCATGGATGACTCCAATACTGGACTACCTACTCAGAGGTTCTCTGCCAGAAAATTCGATAGAAAGACGAAAGCTACTAAGGAAAGCCTCTCGCTATGTAATTCAGGATGGCTGATTGTACAGACGGGGATTCTCAATGCCATTGCTTCGATGTGTATCCCGGGAAGAGTCCAAAACAATCCTAGCTGAGGTGCATGGAGGAGAATGTGGTGATCATTCAGGTGGTCAAACATTAGCAAAGAAAATTCTCCGATACGGATATTTTTGGCCAGAAATTAATCGAGATGCTGCAGATTACTCCCGAAAATGTGACAAATGCCAAAGATTTGCCAAAATTCCTAGAGCACCTTCTACCGAACTCACACAGATGGTCAGTCCATGGCCATTTGCAATTTGGGGAATGGATCTCATTGGGCCGCTACCAACTGCTAAATCAGGAATTAAATATGCTATTGTTGCAGTTGATTACTTTACTAAATGGGCTGAAGCTGAACCATTGGCTACTATCACTTCTAAGAAAATGATAAGCTTTGTGACCAAGAATATCATTTGCAGATACGGTGTGCCTCATAAAATAATCACAGACAATGGTACTCAGTTTGAAAGCGAGGAATTCCAGGATTTTTGCAAACGATTCAAAATCCAGAAAAGCTTTTCGGCAGTAGCTCATCCGCAGGCAAACGGGCAAGTGGAAGCAGTGAACAAGATCATCAAATCAACCATCAAAAAGCAACTCGAAAGAGCAAAAGGTGGTTGGGTCGATAAACTACCACTTGCACTATGGGCATACAGAACTACTCACAAAACTGCAACTGGGCATACTCCTTTTTCGTTAGCATACGGATCGGAAGCAATGATCCCGGTTGAAACAGAGGTCCCTTCACACAGAAGAATCCATTTCAATCAAGCAGAAAATGAGAAGCTACAACTTGAAGCGCTGGATCTCCTTGATGAAAAAAGAGATGAAGCTAACCTCAGAGTTGCAGCCCATCAGCAAAGGATAGCCAGACATTTCAATTCCAAAGTTTGTCAACGCAGCTTTGAAATTGGAGATCTAGTCCTGAAAAGAATTATGACCGCGACAGGTGTGTTTGGGCCAAATTGGGAAGGACCGTATGTAATAGGTCAGAAGCTTCTTGACGGCACATTCAAGCTCACCACTGTTGATGGAGATCAAATTCCAAGGGCATGGAACAGCAACCATTTGCGTCCATACTTTACTTGAAAATTTTGTTGAAACATTGTAAAAAGAATTATGAATGTATGATTCTTGTAATTGAAAGCAATTGTGAAACTGATGCAAGTAAATAATGAAAGAATATAAAGTGGATGTAGGCCCAATTTCATGGCCGAACCACTATAAATCTTGTGTTCCTTATTATTATTATATGTTTGCTTTGTTTTCGATATAAAAATACATAAAATGTATTGCTGAAATGTCGATTTAAATTTTTGCAGACAATGGAAATAAAACTTGCGCATAATAAGACCGAGTGATTCTCACCATCATTCAACAAACAAATTTCAAGTCATAAAGGCCCCGAATTCAAATCCTAGATAGGAAATACTTCAATTGAACGGCTTATGATTTCGATAGAAACGAGCCCTTGCTAATAAATTGAGATTGTTTGAACGAACAAACATCCAATTAGGAAGCTAGTGCCCGTTCTCACGAATTTGCCTGACAATGAAGTACGCTTCCTTGGATTAAACAAGCCACTTGCGAGAAAAGGGGAATGAAAACTTGAAAAGGAAAAAAAAAAGAAAAAAAAGAGGATCGCTGAAAAGGCATAAGCAAGTGAACAGAGGAACAACCAAAGCTACCATCAGCAGCACAAGTCCTCTTCGGAGGCGCAACTCTTCGGAGGATAAAAGACCTCTAATGGGTCATACGCCACAAAAAAGAAAGTTCTCTACTCAACAAAAAAGATTGGAGGAGTCATGACCCTCCAACCATGAGAGAGTAACTTCCAGGCGATGAAAACCCTCTCTGAGGCACATTTCACCAGGAGTTGAAGTGTTATGACCGCTCTTCGGGATTTCACTTCACCAGAGTTGAAATGCAAAAAAAAAAAAAAAAAATGAAAGCCCTCTTCGGAGGCCCATTTCACCAGGAGTTGAAGTGTTATGACCGCTCTTCGGGATTTCACTTCACCAGAGTTGAAATGTAAACAAAATAAAAGCCCTCTTTGGGGGCACATTTCGCCAGGAGTTGAAGTGTAACAACCGCTCTTCGGAATTTCACTTCACCAAAGTTGAAATGCAAAAACAAAATAAAGACCTTCCTGAAAGCCCACGTTTCACCGAGATTGAAATAAAACTTCCAAGTGTTGAAACGTGAAAAGGCTTTCTTCGAAGGCACAACTCTATGGTGGTACACGTTTCACCAAGATTGAAATAAAACTTCCAAGTGTTGAAACGTGAAAAATCCCTCTTTAGAGGTACAACCCCCTCCCGGGGACACAATTCAAAGGAAAGACCTCTTCGAAGGCATAATCAAGAAGAAAGACCTCTTCGGAAGCCCACGTTTCACCAAGATTGAAATAAAACTTCCAAGTGTTGAAACGTGAAAAGGCTTTCTTCAAAGGCACAACTCTTTGGAGGTACACGTTTCACCGAGATCGAAATAAAACTTCCAAGTGTTGAAACGTGAAAAATCCCTCCTCAGAGGTACAACTTTGTATAAAAAAAAAATCCTCATCAAAAGCGTACTTTAACTTTCAAAGGAAGAGTAATTTACCTACTATGGAAAATGATCGTTAAAAAGAAAGAAAAAAAAAGAAAAAAGAAAAGAAGTTAAAGTACCCTTCAGAGGTCCGCTTTGCCACATAGAGGAATTCACTTGGTAAAATATGCACATAAGCAAAAGAAAAAAAAAGTGATTTCTTCGAACGACAAAGCGTAGAAACTTATACGAAGGGAGTTGTACTCTACAAAAATTTTCTTTAAAGAATAAAATAATTATTCTTTGGCAAATAAGAGTGCAAGTCCCCTCGAAGTATAAAATATTGCAGCAAGCTTAAGGTATGGGGGCAACCTGGTATAATAGTATAGCTGCATCAGTAAAGTAATACTCAAACAACATACCATAAGCCCGCTGCAATATCATATAAATAAACTTGTGCAAAAATGAATAATAAATGCATACTCAAATTCAAACAGAAGTATGTACAAATAAAGAATCATTTTATTCAATTGCAGATATTGCAGATACAGGTTTCAAAATAAGAAGCAGGGGCCGGTGCCTGCACAACATCCGACCATTACACAAAAAAGGAATCAAAAAGCTCAACTCTTCATTTCTTCTTGCCGCCTTTAGACCCTTTACCCGGCCGAGTGGTTAGCTTTTCGGGTCTTCCAGGTTGGTCTGAAGGCATGAGGGAAGAAGGGGAGGGAGGTACAACTGGCGCAATTTCCGGTTCCTCTTCAGTGGTGATAATTTTCTTCCCCCTCCTCTTCGATGTCCCAAGCTTCTTTCTTCTCTGCGAAGAAGACTCACTCCCCGGAGTAACGAGAGCGGACAAAACTACGTCGTCAGAAGGAGTCCGCTCCGGAGAGATCTCGCCTCCTTCGAGTCCCTCATCTTTTTGCTCCTGCGAGGCAACAGGGTCATCCAAACCATGAAGAGCCTCAATTTTCTCCTCTTGTGAGCCAGGTTGTGAAGCAGAAGGAGGAGTCACCTGAAGAGATGGAGGAGGAATAACCAGAGAAGGCGAAGTCTGCACGGCACTTGTTGTTTCAACTGCAGAAGAAGAAAAATTGAAAATGTTAGTATCTTCCCGAAAGAAGGGAGATATGGGTTCA
Source organism: Allium cepa (assembly GCA_030765085.1). Classification (NCBI taxonomy): domain Eukaryota; kingdom Viridiplantae; phylum Streptophyta; class Magnoliopsida; order Asparagales; family Amaryllidaceae; genus Allium; species Allium cepa. The sequence goes on along the minus strand of CM060931.1, from coordinate 882,709,020 downwards.
TCGAGATTCAGGAGGTAATCGAGAAGCTCATCAAATTTTTGAGGAATAAGCAAGCAATCCACCTGAATCGGACCAATGTCGAAATTACCTGAAGATATTGGCTTTGTCAGTTCAATCTCATAATTCTGAGCCCCAATGTCCTCCAAAGCCTCTTCATCAGTAGGGGTGATTACCCCAGTTCTTGTAGGAGGCGGCAAATGAACACTAGGGTCTGTAATGTCCACCTCGGGAGAAACTAGAAGACGTTCGGAGATGGTAGGCGGTACTTCTTTTTCAGAACGCTCTTCTTCCGCCATCCCGGCCCGCGCTCTGGCAAGCTGCTCCTTAACCTTGGCAAGAGCGGCACGGGCTTCGTCATCAAGATAATGCTCTTCAAGGGCTGACTCAGCATATCCAGCACCTTTACCACCGAGCATATCAAGTGCTGTCTCCCAAACTTCAGCCAGTGTGATTTCATACTTGGGGCCTAGAAAGGCAAGGCTTCCACGCCCCAAGACGCTGTGCAAGTAGAAGTCGAATAATGTTGAGCTGATGCTGTTTTTGGTCGCCTCATGAGATTCTTCAGCTGCGATTCTGCCGGCGACAGCCTCATCACGCTCCCTTTCAGTTTTGGCAAGCTGAAGCTTAAGCATTTGTATCTCCGCCTCCTGGGAGTTGTTTTTCTTTCGGAGCTCAGCAATATCAGTAGCATAACCTTCACTGATTCTTTTTTGTACTTCGAGCCTGTCCTCGGCATCCCTTTGGCTAGCGTGAGCGTCTCTCACTTGTTTCAGGAGCACTTCTTCTTTTTGAGAATAGGAAGTGGAGGAAGCAGCAAGCTCATGTTTCAATTCCTCGACTTTTGCTTCAAGCTCCTCATTGTAAGAAGCAATGTTCCTCATCTCGGTGTCGTGTTGCTCAACGACCTTTTGCCATTCGGCCTTATCGTTTTCCATAGTAAGCATGGCCTCTATGTTGGCACGGTTAACTCTTTGAAGCTCATCGACAAGCTTCTGCCAGTTTGACATCCTCTCGATATCGAGCTTGACGGCATCAAGATTGCACAACATAGCAGACTTGTCGATGGGGACCAAGTCTAGGTCGAACCTCACCCCCTTAAGGCACCATTGAGGAAATCGGCTCTGCAGAGTGGCAGGACCCGGTCCAACTCGAAATTTGGGCCTGCTAATTATCGTTTGAATATCTGATTTCCCAAGAGCGGGAGAGTCAGAAGGAATGTCGAGTGAGGCAGGAATAGTAACTTTCTCAGGAGTAGTAGAGGCCTGCTTTTCACTGTGACGGGCTCGTTTGCTTAAGTCTTCACTCATGTGACCTTTTCCTCGATCGTCATGAGATTTTCTCTTGTGAGAGTCATCGCCTTTTTGCCAAGAATCATGGCGCTCTTCTCTCTCCCTTCTTTCACGATGTTCTTCTTCAGTCCTCCTTTCATGAGCCTTTCGGGCAGCCCTCTCTTCATCCGACTCTCTGTAGGAAGGAAGGTAACGCCTGTAATCATACTGGCTACGCCTCCCGTAGCGCTGGAAATCGTCATAGTACGAGCCGCTGCGCCCCATAGGAGAATCTGGAATTAAAATAATAAGCTTTAGAAATCTTTAAAGTGCAAGAAGATAAGTGCATATAAGTGATGAGAAATTCTAAGTGTATGTGTTGTGCAAACTACGCGCATTGATCTACGAACCACTCTTTATTTGGGGAGTGGTTGTGGGTGTAATAGTTAACGTCAACTCTTGAGTCGACGACGGCTGTTGCAAAATAGAAGTAACTTCAACTACTGAAGAAGAAATCCCGGCAGTAGTAGGGTCATCTTTGAAGATCTCTTGTGAAGTAGCGAAGAGGTCGCTCAATCCTTCGAAGGTATCGTCCCTGCTTTGCTTGACAGGACTGGATTTCTTAGCCTTTTCACCAGATTCTTGTGAATGGTGAGAGGATCCCTGAGGCTCTTCTTCCTCGATAACCGGGGCAAGTTTACCAGATGGCCCCGCAACATCGACAGAAGTGGAGCACTTCACCAGCGAATATTCAGGAGTCTTTATCGGAGAATCGGGGACTTCCGTTGGAACTTCATGAGCATGCATAGAGCGAGAAGTGTGTAGAAGCCCATGTTGATGTAAAAATTCATCCCTTAACAGAAATTTTATGCTCCTCTCTTCTTTGGCCACGGCACTCAACCTCTCAAAAACTTGCTTGTGAATTGGGTCTCTAGAGGGGAGAGGAAGTGCTGAAAGGAACAAAGAATGAAATTAGCAACTGAAAGTTCGGATCTCGAAAAAGTTTCAAAACGGAGAAAATAGAAACACTAATCTTACTTCCTACTCTCCAGATGGCATAAAAGCCTGAGGGACAGCGGGCAAAGAAAAACTGGTTCAAAAATCCATGAACGCTTTCAGTAAGATCGGAAATGAGCTTGCGGTTTCTGGCACTTCTCACAATAATAAGGGAAGGATGATCTTTACTCTTTGCAAACGAGCACAGATAACGAATTTCTTCAAAACTCGGTAGGCGATCAAGGGTTCTTCTAAACAAAACACATAACCCCGTCAAGATGGCATAGCCATTGGGATGAAGTTGAAACGGAGAGATTGTCAACCGAAGGAGAAGAGTTCGAAGGAAGTCGTTAAAAGGAGGAATCGCCCCACTTAAGCACATTTGGCGATTGACTGCAACAAAGCCATAGGGAGGATTGTCAGCAGTATCACTTGGCCCAGGGAGAAGAACATCACTTTCAGCAAAGCCAAATTGAGTGCGCAGCTGGACAAACGCTCTCGAAGTTAGAATAGTCGGGGTTCTCTCCGGAGGATTCTCTATGGGAACAACTATCGGAAAAGTTTCTTCCTCTTGAGTTACCGCTTCTTCTTCTCGGTGGGAAGTCATTCTACATAAACAACTGGGTATTCAAACATGAAGGTGCACGTTTCCTAAAGTGTGTGAAGTGTTGTGTAAAATCAATCAAGCAGTGAACAAATATAACTGGAATGAAAACTAGCAAGCATTTGTTAGTTATGAAATTCAGGGACTATTGTTTTAGGCCTAAATATGCAAGTAAGATGTTGATGCAGATAAATCAGTTCAGATTATTGATACTTTGCATTAATGTTTAGCTTTAATTGATTGATTCACAAACATTTCATGCAGTGTAATTGAGTTGCTTGTCCTGTCTTGACTAATCTGTCATCTGACATGGGCAGTCAATGGCAGTATTTTCGCCTTGGTTTTCTTTGTTTGTTATTTTCAGCAGGTTAGCAGCTTATAAGTTAATGCGATCTGTGAAATAATACACTGAGATTCAAGCAAATTTAAAGTTGGGCAGTTCAAAATTTAGGCAACTTAGTTTGGCAGTTCAAGTTAGAAACTCAAAGTGGATCTATGCTCTCAACAAGTCAGCATGCCCAAAGCTTAAGTGTTAACTCGGCAGCGGTTTAAGAGCCAACTCGGTCACGGTTTAAGGGCTTAGCTCGGTCACGACTTAGGGGTTAACTTGGCTGCGGTTCAAGGTTAAATCAGTAGAAGGTTACATCGGCATATTTCCCCAAGTATTAAGTCGGCTACGGTTCAAAAGTTTTTCGCGAGATAAGGCTAGGTCGGTAGCGGGTCAGAGTCTAAGCATTTTAATTTGGCAACTCAGTCCTCTAGGTCGCAAGGGAGAGATAAGAATGTAAGCTCCGGTCCGAAAGACAGGAACTTTTCCAAGTATTAACTCGGTCACGATTCAGGCCTTAAAGTTTAAATCGGCAAGTGTTCTTCAAGCACTATCTCAGCCACGACTTAAGGTTACTAAGAGCCAGGTCGGCTAAAGGATAAGCCACCCAAAATCACTGACTCGCTCCCGAACCAACATCACACTCCATCTACCCATTAACCCGATAACCATTCCATCAACAACAGCCTTCATTCATGCTATCGAATCACCAAATACAACAGTTCGAAGTTGTCACAAATCCAATACCCTGCCATCAGAGATCATCGAGCCTAAGGTGATAAATCACCTTCGTTGTATCAGCGATCATCTGAAGCCGGATTGAGTAACCTAGGCTCCATCAGCTATAAACGTGATGAGATTCGTGATGGAGCGTCATATAGGGAGGCGATTCGAGTTTAGGCAACAGAATTCACGAATCAATGGTAATCTATGGTCGAAAAAAGAATGAAATCGCTTACGCAATGAATAGCAGATGTTTTCAGTAGTTGATTGGAATTAAATCGTCTTTTTTGAGCCCGGAAGAATTTTAATGGCAGAATTGAGCAAGGTAGTAAGTAATGAAAAGGAAGAAGAAGATGGATGTTTTATACCTTACAGTAGGGAGAGCTGAAGCGGCAGATGCGGTCTAACTGTTGGATCGCGTACGACCTACCGACCTAAGAGGGGACGGGTTAAGGACTATCGAAGCACACGACCTAACATTTAGGCGTATACTTCGAGGGGCAAATGTTAACACCGCCTTAACCATGACTCACCGATCTAGTGCATCAGGAGGTTCCGACCTAACAGTTAGAAGCGTGCCGGCCTAAAGCTCAACAGGGGGTGCCGACCTAAGGCCTAAGGGTATGCCGACTTAACACTTCAACGAGGCTACCGACTCAACATAAATACCGACCCAACAGCCTTAGCTCATTGCCGACCTAAAATAAATGACGACTCAATAGTTACCGACTTAATGACTCAGAAGGGACAGCGACTCAGTGCCCTTACAAAGTTCCCGACCTAAGGCCCTAAATGGATAACGACCTAATGCCTTAAAGGATGCCGACTTAGGAAGTCTACTGACCTAACTTAAGTACCGATCTAATTACCTAAAGGAGTTGCCGACCTAACTGATCAGGACATGGAAAGGTGTACGACCTATACTTAAGTCGCAACCGACTTAAGACTTATGCCAAGCCGTTCACGACCCAGGAAAATGAAGGCAAATCCTATACAGCTACTTGACACGCGCATGTTAACTCAGCAACGACCCAAGTCACAACCGATCCAGCTCCCCAGTTATCCCGTTCAGACCGTGATTTGCGACTTACCAAGTTAACTCGTCCACGACCTAATATAAGCCCGATGCCATGTTACTGAGAAGAGGTGGTGTTGACTCGGAGGCGACCTTAGACCGGTCACGACTCACCTTAAGTCGGCTGCGTCTTAACTTGAGTCGGCCGCGGTTTAGGACTTGGCAAATTCCAGAATCAGAACTCTCTATAAATAGGCACCCATCTCCAACATTCAAAGGACTTTTGGCACATTCTCTTCATACACCGTTACCTTGCTGCATTGAGAACTTCATCAACACTTAGAGCTTTCAAGATTAAAGGAATACATCAAAGAAATTCACGAAGAAACCACACATCTTCAACATGAATCTAAGGACTTTAATCGACATTGAAGCTTAAGACTGGTTCCAAATCACTTGTAACTTGAAGTATATTGTATTTGAGAAGAATTGTATCAGCTTGTAACGGGATTATTAATAAAAGTACTTGAGTGGACGTAGGCTATACTTTTAGCCGAACCACTATAAAATCGTTGTTGTTTACTGCTTTTCTGCTATTACTTGCTTGTAATTCTTCCCCGATCTATCGGGTGGTGCTTTCATAACTACACTTCACACACCGGGGTGTTAGTGTTCACATTTTAGCGTTAACAGTTACCACTCTGCAAGTTCCCTGTAGTTTAGAAATCATTATGCGTTGAAATGATACGTACCCGAACAGACTTTAGAATAGGAGAAAATCGTTATGGGTTGAAATGATAAACCCAAGCGATTTTCATTTAATTGAATTTGGGATTACGGGTTGAAATGATATCCACCTGTATATGTTTAGTATACGGATTGAAAAGATAAATATCCGTAGCACTTGACTATATGATAGGAAATATATACAGACACCGTTGGTCCATATAAATATTTTGAAAATAATTTCTATAATTTTGGAAAGAAATATGTGGTTTAATAAATTTGATTCCAAAGATGTTATATAAATGAAAATTGTATATATAGATTTGTAGTAATATTTCATTTAAATTAGATTGATTTAATACATATAATATGGTTAAGTATTTATGTAAATCTATATTTCAAATAGATTCTCTTGTAATAAATAGAATAATTAAGATTGGGAGATAAATTTGGGTTTATAAAAATGGTATTTAAATATGGATTTATTTAATTAAATCGATTTGAAATTTTTTAATGGGAAATTTAAAGGGTATGATTTTATAACTTGATTTTTGATTTAAGTGATTTAATGAATATTTCACGTTTAAATAAGTTAAAGAAAATATTGAGTAAAATGTAATTTAAGGTTACTTAAATGATATTGAATCTAATAAGGGAGTATTTAAAGACTAAATAATAATGAGGTTAAATCGAGATCTATATGAAACTGTTATATAGAACATTTAAATATTAAAGCCTTAAACTATATTGGAATTTAAATGGTTTATGTTGAGATTCAGATATGTATTTGAAATCAACGTAGTTGAATTTGTTATTTAGCAACTAAACTGAATTAAAATGAAAATTTAGGTTGAACTAAATTTGAATTTATTATTTAGAAAACTAAATTGAATGAAAATTTAAATGAAATGTTGAATACTCAAAGTTTTGAAATATATGGAAATATAAAGGGGTATTTGTGATTATAAATCCGAATTTTAGATCGATAAAATTTAAGTGGTTATTTTAGAAATTGAGTTGAATTTAAATTGATAAACTGAGATTGAATTTAATTTGAATGGGAAGGTCGGGTTGATGTTGGAACGATTTGTTAAGTTGAGGAAATTGAAAATACTTTACTGTATAAATTATTTAATATATATAAATACTATTTTGGGAAATATAGAGATATTTGAAGTGAAAATGAGATTTGGTTTTGGAGTATAAATTAAGCTAAAATGACCACGGTGTTATAGTGCATATTTCTACCTTGTAGAAAGTTCCATGGACCCTTAGAGGATGGTTATCCCAAACATCCTTTAAGTTATTTGTATTTCAGTTGATATTTCACTTGAGTTGGATTTATTGATATAAGAATGTTAATCCTGACTCTAGTGTTTTGTGTTTTGCTTTACGCTCGGGTCAGACTGAGTGATACAGCATTTGAGACTCACCTTTGGAGTTCGGAGCTTCATTTGGAAATCCAACTATCGATTCAGATTCCAGCCTTTCCAGTTGATTGGTTCAGAGAAGTCATCTGTTGCATTGGAGACTTCACTGCATTTGAACTATTCGGTTGTATTTTTCTAACTCTGATGTATATAGTAGCTTCATGAACTACTATTCTTTATCTATTCCGCTGCATTATATTACGATGTGATCTGTGATTGATTTATTTGCTGTATATTTTAAGTTTTGCCAAATTTTAATTAACAATTCGGTATTTTGAATTATTCAAGTCAAATATGTATGGTTTTATTGTTGATTTGAATGGTCCAAAATAGCTGGTCGTTACAAAGAATTATTGGTAAGCAAGCATTTTGTTAGCACCAGTTGTGTGACAATGTACGGTTATGTACTACTTCTGTATCATTGCATGGTAATGTACTACTTGTGTTTATGATAGTTCATTTGTTCATGTATTTTTTGTTTATTATTAAACTATTTATTATTACTGTTTAATATAAATTATGAATAAAGTGAATTGGAGAGTGAACGAGCTAGCAGAATGTGAGAAATAGACAAAGAAAAGAAAAAATATTTAGTGGCGTTTATCAAACGCTACGGAAAAAATATAATGGCAGAAAAAAACGCAACAAAAAAATATTGCTGCGGTAAAATATACAGCCTTTAAAATGATCAATCTATAACATCATCTATTTAGTGGCGTTTAGAAAACGCTACAGAAAAAATATGTTGAAAAAATATCACTTTGGTGGCGTTTCAACATGTTACAAAAAAAGATTTACGGTGGCCTATTTTTTGCCGCCGCAATAAGGCACATTATAACGGCGTTTACAAAAACGCAACCAAAAACATTAGTTTTTTAATTGCGTGTCGTATGACAGCGTTCTCTAAAACGCCACCATAAGTTATGGTTGCATTTTTTGTGCGCCACCAAAAGTACTTTTTGGTGTAGTGAATTTGTTTTAAAAGTTTAAAAGTTCGATTCGATTATGGAAAGGATTTAATTTTCGTAAATGCTATAGCTTATATGTAAAGAATTTAATCAGATTCAGAACATTAAATGTCGTGGTATGGAAGCTTGTATCTATTTCGAAGGTTAAAACTGTTGTCAAGGCAAGTCTAAGAGGTAACACAACCTAAACTGGCCTAACTTTATTTTCAATCGAGGGATAGTACGTGTTTGAAATCAACGAGTGGCGATAAGAGTATAAGAATTAATTTCCATATATGATCATTATTGTTATACTCGATAATTTGAATTTCTTGTCTATCGATTTCAATAACTATATTTGCGTTTCGTTAATATAAAATGATTTGTTGCTCTTTTAGAGCATTATTATCCTTTATCTGAAATGATTAAACAAAGGGCGATTGGTGGCAAAACTATGTAGGGTTGCTCCCTTTAGGGTATTGTCACATTTACCCTAGATTTGTTTTGATTGTATGTTCATAGAGATGTGGAATACTTGGATACATGGTAAGGTCGACGAGGCCCAGCTTGGAGGTTTTCAGTAGCCATCATAGTTCTCAAGTATATTGTCTAGAAGTATACTTTTGGTAAGGAGGGTACTACCATCCTAGTCGCTGTTGGAAATTTTCATTTTCCTTGTTTTTGATTCAAATTTTTGAGTTAATTATTTCTTTATTGCGTTGGGAAGTGTCTTGCGCACTCACATTGTTTAATTATTTGTCTCAATTCTTTTATGCTTGGATGTTGTTCTTGTGAGAGGAAATTCATTTTGTGTTTTGTGGCATGGTCTCACATGTTGTTTATGTGTTCCACTTTTATTTGGAGTTTACTCTTACTAGACTTATGGAGTGACATGTTTCTTTGGGCTCATTTGAAGATGAAGAATGAGAAGGAGACTCCTTATCTATCTAGCCATCTATTTCCGCTGTTATGAGATGTTTGTTTTATGTACATGTATTTTGTATCAGCAAATATAAAGTCGAGTTGTTATAACTGCCTAGGCAGATAGTAGTAGTACTTTGTTGTAATTATGGTAACTCTATGTTGGGAAGTAACCATATGTAATATCTTATCATTATACTACATTTAACCATACCATTGTGATTTTTTCTGTTATGTTTCTTTTATTTTACCCTATAATGTGTTGTCTTTTTGATGCTTGGGATACAACGCATGAATATCGCGGATGTATTAAGTGTCATTCCAAGGGGTTCGAAATGCTAGGCCGTCACATATTCTTAAGGATGTTTTTCCATGTTTTTTAATTAACCTAAATGCAATACATAATATTAAAATTCCAAGTCTTAGATCATATTTTGAAGTTGTTAAAACTAGTCATGTGTTAACGCTAAAATGTGAACGCTAACACCCCGGTGTGTAAAGTGTAGTTGTGAAAGCACCACCCGATAGATCGGGAAAGAATTACAAGCAAGTAATAGCAGAAAAGCAGTAAACAACAACGATTTTATAGTGGTTCGGCTTAAGGGTATAGCCTACATCCACTCTAAGTACTTTTATTAATAATCCCGTTACAAACTGATACAATTCTTCTCAAGTACAATACACTTCAAGTTACAAGTGATTTGGAACAAATCTTAAGCTTCAATGTCGATTAAAGTTCTTAGATTCATGTTGAAGATGTGTGGTTTCTTCGTGAATTTCTTTGATGTAATCCTCTGATCTTGGAAGCTCTAAGTGCTGATGAAGTTCTCAATGCAGCAAGGTAACGGTGTGTGAAGAGAATGCGCCAAAAAAAGTCCCTTGAATGTTGGAGGTGGTTGCCTATTTATAGAGAGTTCTGGTCTGGAATTTTTGCCAAGTCCTAAGTCGTGGCCGATCTAAGTTAAGTCGTAGCCGACTTAATATGAGTCGTGGCCGGTCCATCTGGCCCCCTTCTGGCTTCACAGGAGTTCACTTGCACAAGTCCTAGGTCGCCTCCGAGTCAACACTACTCCTTCTTAGTAATATGGCATCGGGCTTACACTTAGTGGCTTTAGGTCGTGGACGAGTTAACTTGGTAAGTCGCAAATCACGGTCTGAACGAGATAAATGGGGAGCTGGATCGGTTGTGACTTGGGTCGTTGCTGAGTTAACATGCGCGTGTCAAGTAGCTGTATAGGATTTGCCTTCATTTGCCTGGGTCGTGAACGGCTTGGCATAAGTCTTAAGTCGGTTGCAACTTAAGTATAGGTCGTGCACCTTTCCATGTCCTGATCAGTTAGGTCGGCAACTCCTTTAGGTAATTAGATCGGTACTTAAGTTAGGTCAGTAGACTTCCTAAGTCGGCATCCTTTAAGGCATTAGGTCGTTATCCATTTAGGGCCTTAGGTCGGCATTCTTGTTAAGGCAGTTAGGTCGGCAACCAGTTAAGTCGGCAATCTCCCTAGACTGTTAGGTCGGTATCTATGTTGAGTCAGTAGAGTCAGTAGCCTCATTGAAGTGTTAAGTCGGTAGCCTCGTTGAAGTGTTAAGTCGGCATACCCTTAGGCCTTAGGTCGGCACCCCCTGTTGAGCTTTAGGCCGGCACGCTTCTAACTGTTAGGTCGGAACCTCCTGATGCACTAGATCGGTGAGTCATGGTTAAGGCGGTGTTAACATTTGCCCCTCGAAGTATACGCCTAAATGTTAGGTCGTGTGCTTCGATAGTCCTTAACCCGTCCCCTCTTAGGTCGGTAGGTCGTACGCGACCCAACAGTTAGACCGCATCTGCCGCTTCAGTTCTCCCTACTGTAAGGTATAAAACATCCATCTTCTTCTTCCTTTTCATTACTTACTACCTTGCTCAATTCTGCCATTAAAATTCTTCCGGGCTCAAAAAAGACGATTTAATTCCAATCAACTACTGAAAACATCTGCTATTCATTGCGTAAGCGATTTCATCCTTTTTTCGACCATAGATTACCATTGATTCGCGAATTCTGTTGCCTAAACTCGAATCGCCTCCCTATATGACGCTCCATCACGAATCTCATCACGTTTATAGCTGATGGAGCTTAGGTTACTCAATCCGGCTTCAGATGATCGCTGATACAACGAAGGTGATTTATCACCTTAGGCTCGATGATCTCTGATGGCAGGGTATTGGATTTGTGACAACTTCGAACCGTTGTATTGGGTGATTCGATAGCATGAATGAAGGCTGTTGTTGATGGAATGGTTATCGGGTTAATGGGTAGATGGAGTGTGATGTTGGTTCGGGAGCGAGTCAGTGATTTTGGGTGGCTTATCCTTTAGCCGACCTGGCTCTTAGCAACCTTAAGTCGTGGCTGAGATAGTGCTTGAAGGACACTTGCCGATTTAAACTTTAAGGCCTGAATCGTGACCGAGTTAATACTTGGAAAAGTTCCTGTCTTTCGGACCGGAGCTTACATTCTTATCTCTCCCTTGCGACCTAGAGGACTGAGTTGCCAAATTAAAATGCTTAGACTCTGACGCGCTACCGACCTAGCCTTATCTCGCGAAAAACTTTTGAACCGTAGCCGACTTAATACTTGGGGAAATCTGCCGATTCAACCTTCTACTGATTTAACCTTGAACTGCAGCCAAGTTAACCCCTAAGTCGTGACCGAGCTAAGCCCTTAAACCGTGACCGAGTTGGCTCTTAAACCGCTGTCGAGTTAACACTTAAGCTTTGGGCATGCTGACTTGTTGAGAGCATAGATCCACTTTGAGTTTCTAACTTGAACTGCCAAACTAAGTTGCCTGAATTTTGAACTGCCCCAACTTTAAATTTGCTTGAATCTCATTGTATTATTTCATAGATCGCATTAACTTATAAGCTGCTAACCTGCTGAAAATAACAAACAAAGAAAACCAAGGCGAAAATACTGCCATCGACTGCCCATGTCAGATGACAGATTAGTCAAGACAAGACAAGCAACTTAATTATATTGCATGAAATGTTTGTGAATCAATCAGTTAAAGTTAAACATTAATGCAAAGTATCAATAATCTGAACTGATTTATCTGCATCAACATCTTACTTGCATATTTAGGCTTAAAACAATAGTCCCTGAATTTCATAACTGACGAATGTTTGCTAGTTTTCATTCCAGTTATATTTGTTCACTGCTTGATTGATTTTACACAACACTTCACACACTTTAGGAAACGTGCACCTTCATGTTTGAATACCCAGTTGTTTATGTAGAATGACTTCCCACCGAGAAGAAGAAGGGGTAACTCAAGAGGAAGAAACTTTTCCGATAGTTGTTCCCATAGAGAATCCTCCGGAGAGAACCCCGACTATTCTAACTTCGAGAGCGTTTGTCCAGCTGCGCACTCAATTGGATTTGCTGAAAGTGATGTTCTTCTCCCTGGGCCAAGTGATACTGCTGACAATCCTCCCTATGGCTTTGTTGCAGTCAATCGCCAAATGTGCTTAAGTGGGGCGATTCCTCCTTTTAATGACTTCCTTCGAACTCTTCTCCTTCGATTGACAATCTCTCCGTTTCAACTTCATCCCAATGGCTATGCCATCTTGACGGGGTTATGTGTTTTGTTTAGAAGAACTCTTGATCGCCTACCGAGTTTTGAAGAAATTCGTTATCTGTGCTCGTTTGCAAAGAGTAAAGATCATCCTTCCCTTATTATTGTGAGAAGTGCCAGAAACCGCAAGCTCATTTCCGATCTTACTGAAAGCGTTCATGGATTTTTGAACCAGTTTTTCTTTGCCCGATGTCCCTCAGGCTTTTATGCCATCTGGAGAGTAGGAAGTAAGATTAGTGTTTCTATTTTCTCCGTTTTGAAACTTTTTCGAGATCCGAACTTTCAGTTGCTAATTTCATTCTTTATTCTTTTCAGCACTTCCTCTCCCCTCTAGAGACCCAATTCACAAGCAAGTTTTTGAGAGGTTGAGTGCCGTGGCCACAGAAGAGAGGAGCATAAAATTTCTGTTGAGGGATGAATTTTTACATCAACATGGGCTTCTACACACTTCTCGCTCTATGCATGCTCATGAAGTTCCAACGGAAGTCCCCGATTCTCCGATAAAGACTCCTGAATCTTCGCTGGTGAAGTGCTCCACTTCTGTCGATGTTGCGGGGCCATCTGGTAAACTCGCCCCGGTTATCGAGGAAGAAGAGCCTCAGGGATCCTCTCACCATTCACAAGAATCTGGTGAAAAGGCTAAGAAATCCAGTCCTGTCAAGCAAACCAGGGACGATACCTTCGAAGGATTGAGCGACCTCTTCGCTACTTCACAAGAGATCTTCAAAGATGACCCTACTACTGCCGGGATTTCTTCTTCAGTAGTTGAAGCTACTTCTATTTTGCAACAGCCGTCGTCGACTCAAGAGTTGACGTTAACTATTACACCCACAACCACTCCCCAAATAAAGAGTGGTTCGTAGATGAATGCGCGTAGTTTGCACAACACACACACTTAGAATTTCTCATCACTTCTATGCACTTATCTTCTTGCACTTTAAAGATTTCTAAAGCTTATTATTTTAATTCCAGATTCTCCTATGGGGCGCAGCGGCTCGTATTATGACGATTTCCAGCGCTACGGGAGGCGTAGCCAGTATGATTACAGGCGTTACCTTCCTTCCTACAGAGAGTCGGATGAAGAGAGGGCTGCCCGAAAGGCTCATGAAAGGAGGACCGAAGAAGAACATCGTGAAAGAAGGGAGAGAGAAGAGCGCCATGATTCTTGGCAAAAAGGCGATGACTCTCACAAGAGAAAATCTCATGACGATCGAGGAAAAGGTCACATGAGTGAAGACTTAAGCAAACGAGCTCGTCACAGTGAAAAGCAGGCCTCTACTACTCTTGAGAAAGTTACTATTCCTGCCTCACTCGACATCCCTTCTGACTCTCCCGCTCTTGGGAAATCAGATATTCAAACGATAATTAACAGGCCCAAATTTCAAGTTGGACCGGGTCCTGCCACTCTGCAGAGCCGATTTCCTCAATGGTGCCTTAAGGGGGTGAGGTTCGACCTAGACTTGGTCCCCATCGACAAGTCTGCTATGTTGTGCAATCTTGATGCAGTCAAGCTCGATATCGAGAGGATGTCAAACTGGCAGAAGCTTGTCGATGAGCTTCAAAGAGTTAACCGTGCCAACATAGAGGCCATGCTTACTATGGAAAACGATAAGGCCGAATGGCAAAAGGTTGTTGAGCAACACGACACCGAGATGAGGAACATTGCTTCTTACAATGAGGAGCTTGAAGCAAAAGTCGAGGAATTGAAACATGAACTTGCTGCTTCCTCTACTTCCTATTCTCAAAAAGAAGAAGTGCTCCTGAAACAAGTGAGAGACGCTCACGCTAGCCAAAGGGATGCCGAAGACAGGCTAGAAGTACAAAAAAGAATCAGTGAAGGCTATGCTACTGATATTGCTGAGCTCCGAAAGAAAAACAACTCCCAGGAGGCGGAGATACAAATGCTTAAGCTTTAGCTTGCCAAAACTGAAAGGGAGCGTGATGAGGCTGTCGCCGGCAGAATCGCAGCTGAAGAATCTCATGAGGCGACTAAAAACAGCATCAGCTCAACATTATTCAACTTCTACTTGCACAGCGTCTTGGGGCGTGGAAGCCTTGCCTTTCTAGGCCCCAAGTATGAAATCACACTGGCTGAAGTTTGGGAGACAACACTTGATATGCTCGGTGGTAAAGGTGCTGGATATGCTGAGTCAGCCCTTGAAGAGCATTATCTTGATGACGAAGCCCGTGCCGCTCTTGCCAAGGGTAAGGAGCAGCTTGCCAGAGCGCGGGCCGGGATGGCGGAAGAAGAGCGTTCTGAAAAAGAAGTACCGCCTACCATCTCCGAACGTCCTCTAGTTTCTCCCGAGGTGGACATTACAGGCCCTAGTGCTCATTTGTCGCCTCCTACAAGAACTGGGGTAATCACCCCTACTGATGAAGAGGCTTTGGAGGACATTGGGGCTCAGAATTATGAGATTGAACTGACAAAGCCAATATCTACAGGTAATTTCAACATTGGTCCGATTCAGGTGGATTTCCTGCTTATTCCTCAAAAATTTGATGAGCTTCTCGATTACCTCCTGAATCTCGATGAACGCATATCTCCCTTCTTTCGGGAAGATACTAACATTTTCAATTTTTCTTCTTCTGCAGTTGAAGCAACAAGTGCCGTGCAGACTTCGCCTTCTCTGGTTATTCCTCCTCCATCTCTTCAGGTGACTCCTCCTTCTGCTTCACAACCTGGGTCACAAGAGGAGAAAATTGAGGCTCTTCATGGTTTGGATGACCCTGTTGCCTCGCAGGAGCAAAAAGATGAGGGACTCGAAGGAGGCGAGATCTCTCCAGAGCGGACTCCTTCTGATGACGTAGTTTTGTCCGCTCTCGTTACTCCGGGGAGTGAGTCTTCTTCGCAGAGAAGAAAGAAGCTTGGGACATCGAAGAGGAGGGGGAAGAAAATTATCACCACTGAAGAGGAACCGGAAATTGCGCCAGTTGTACCTCCCTCCCCTTCTTCCCTCATGCCTTCAGACCAACCTGGAAGACCCGAAAAGCTAACCACTCGGCCGGGTAAAGGGTCTAAAGGCGGCAAGAAGAAATGAAGAGTTGAGCTTTTTGATTCCTTTTTTTTTGTGCAATGGTCGGATGTTGTGCAGGCACCGGCCCCTGCTTCTTATTTTGAAACCTGTATCTGCAATATCTGCAATTGAATAAAATGGTTCTTTATTTGTACATACTTCTGTTTGAATTTGAGTATGCATTTATTATTCATTTTTGCACAAGTTTATTTATATGATATTGCAGCGGGCTTATGGTATGTTGTTTGAGTATTACTTTACTGATGCAGCTACACTATTATACCATGTTGCCCCCATACCTTAAGCTTGCTGCAATATTTTATACTTCGAGGGGACTTGCACTCTTATTTGCTAAAGAATAATTATTTTATTCTTTAAAGAAAATTTTTGTAGAGTACAACTCCCTTCGTATAAGTTTCTACGCTTTGTCGTTCGAAGAAATCACTTTTTTCTTTTGCTTATGTGCATATTTTACCAAGTGAATTCCTCTATGTGGTAAAGCGGACCTCTGAAGGGTACTTTAACTTCTTTTCTTTTTCTTCTTCTTCTTCTTTTTTTTTTTTTTTTTTTTTAACGATCATTTTCCATAGTAGGTAAATTACTCTTCCTTTGAAAGTTAAAGTACGCTTTTGATGAGGATTTTTTTTTATACAAAGTTGTACCTCTGAGGAGGGATTTTTCACGTTTCAACACTTGGAAGTTTTATTTCAATCTCGGTGAAACGTGTACCTCCAAAGAGTTGTGCCTTTGAAGAAAGCCTTTTCACGTTTCAACACTTGGAAGTTTTATTTCAATCTTCGTGAAACGTGGGCTTCCGAAGAGGTCTTTCTTCTTGATTGTGTCCCCGGGAGGGGGTTGTACCTCTAAGGAGGAATTTTTCACGTTTCAACACTTGGAAGTTTTATTTCAATCTTGGTGAAACGTGTACCTCCAAAGAGTTGTGCCTTCGAAGAAAGCCTTTTCACGTTTCAACACTTGGAAGTTTTATTTCAATCTCGGTGAAACGTGGGCTTTCAGGAAGGTCTTTATTTTGTTTTTGCATTTCAACTTTGGTGAAGTGAAATTCCGAAGAGCGGTTGTTACACTTCAACTCCTGGCGAAATGTGCCTCCGAAGAGGTCTTTCTTTTGTTTGCATTTCAACTCTGGTGAAGTGAAATTCCGAAGAGCGGTTGTTACACTTCAACTCCTGGCGAAATGTGCCTCCGAAGAGGTCTTTCTTTTGTTTGCATTTCAACTCTGGTGAAGTGAAATTCCGAAGAGCGGCTGTTACACTTCAACTCCTGGTGAAATGTGCCTCCGAAGAGGTCTTTCTTTTGTTTGCATTTCAACTCTGGTGAAGTGAAATTCCGAAGAGCGGTCATAACACTTCAACTCCTGGTGAAATGTGCCTCAGAGAGGGTTTTCATCGCCTGGAAGTTACTCTCTCATGGTTGGAGGGTCATGACTCCTCCAATCTTTTTTGTTGAGTAGAGAACTTTCTTTTTTGTGGCGTATGACCCATTAGAGGTCTTTTATCCTCCGAAGAGTTGCGCCTCCGAAGAGGACTTGTGCTGCTGATGGTAGCTTTGGTTGTTCCTCTGTTCACTTGCTTATGCCTTTTCAGCGATCCTCTCTTTTTTTTCTTTTTTTTTCTTTTCAAGTTTTCATTCCCCTTTTCTCGCAAGTGGCTTGTTTAATCCAAGGAAGCGTACTCCATTGTCAGGCAAGTTCGTGAGAACGGGCACTAGCTTCCTAATTGGATGTTTGTTCGTTCAAACAATCTCAATTTATTAGCAAGGGCTCGTTTCTATCGAAATCATAAGCCGTTCAATTGAAGTATTTCCTATCTAGGATTCGAATTCGGGGCCTTTATGACTTGAAATTTGTTTGTTGAATGATGGTGAGAATCACTCGGTCTTATTATGCGCAAGTTTTATTTCCATTGTCTGCAAAAATTTAAATCGACATTTCAGCAATACATTTTATGTATTTTTATATCGAAAACAAAGCAAACATATAATAATAATAAGGAACACAAGATTTATAGTGGTTCGGCCATGAAATTGGGCCTACATCCACTTTATATTCTTTCATTATTTACTTGCATCAGTTTCACAATTGCTTTCAATTACAAGAATCATACATTCATAATTCTTTTTACAATGTTTCAACAAAATTTTCAAGTAAAGTATGGACGCAAATGGTTGCTGTTCCATGCCCTTGGAATTTGATCTCCATCAACAGTGGTGAGCTTGAATGTGCCGTCAAGAAGCTTCTGACCTATTATACACGGTCCTTCCCAATTTGGCCCAAACACACCTGTCGCGGTCATAATTCTTTTCAGGACTAGATCTCCAATTTCAAAGCTGCGTTGACGAACTTTGGAATTGAAATGTCTGGCTATCCTTTGCTGATGAGCTGCAACTCTGAGGTTAGCTTCATCTCTTTTTTCATCAAGGAGATCCAGCGCTTCAAGTTGTAGCTTCTCATTTTCTGCTTGATTGAAATGGATTCTTCTGTGTGAAGGGACCTCTGTTTCAACCGGGATCATTGCTTCCGATCCGTATGCTAACGAAAAAGGAGTATGCCCAGTTGCAGTTTTGTGAGTAGTTCTGTATGCCCATAGTGCAAGTGGTAGTTTATCGACCCAACCACCTTTTGCTCTTTCGAGTTGCTTTTTGATGGTTGATTTGATGATCTTGTTCACTGCTTCCACTTGCCCGTTTGCCTGCGGATGAGCTACTGCCGAAAAGCTTTTCTGGATTTTGAATCGTTTGCAAAAATCCTGGAATTCCTCGCTTTCAAACTGAGTACCATTGTCTGTGATTATTTTCTGAGGCACACCGTATCTGCAAATGATATTCTTGGTCACAAAGCTTATCATTTTCTTAGAAGTGATAGTAGCCAATGGTTCAGCTTCAGCCCATTTAGTAAAATAATCAACTGCAACAATAGCATATTTAATCCCTGATTTAGCAGTTGGTAGCGGTCCAATGAGATCCATTCCCCAAATTGCAAATGGCCATGGACTGACCATCTGTGTGAGTTCGGTAGAAGGTGCTCTAGGAATTTTGGCAAATCTTTGGCATTTGTCACATTTTCGGGAGTAATCTGCAGCATCTCGATTAATTTCTGGCCAAAAATATCCGTATCGGAGAATTTTCTTTGCTAATGTTTGACCACCTGAATGATCACCACATTCTCCTCCATGCACCTCAGCTAGGATTGTTTTGGACTCTTCCCGGGATACACATCGAAGCAATGGCATTGAGAATCCCCGTCTGTACCATCGGCCATCCTGAATTACATAGCGAGAGGCTTTCCTTAGTAGCTTTCGTCTTTCTATCGAATTTTCTGGCAGAGAACCTCTGAGTAGGTAGTCCAGTATTGGAGTCATCCATGACTCTTGTTCTTGAGATACATTCATAATCCAGTCTATATCCATCTCGTCTATACTTGGTGCTGAAAGGACTTCTACAGGGACCAATCCCAATAGTTGAGCTTCACCAGAACTTGAATACTTTGCGAGGGAATCTGCCTTCATATTCTCTTCCCGAGGAATGTGGCTTATTGAATAGTGATCGAGTTCACATAGGAGTTCCCAAGCCTTTGACAAGTAGGAAGGCAGGCTTCCACCTTTTGCTTGAAATTCCTTCTTGACTTGGCATACAATAAGCTGAGAATCACTGAAGATTTGTAGTGCTCGAATGTTTAGCTCTTTAGCGATTTTCAGACCTGCAATAAGAGCTTCATATTCTGCTTCATTGTTTGTTGAAGGAAATTCCAATCTTAGTGCATAACATAATGATCGACCTTCAGGAGTTTCAAGTACCACTCCGGCTCCAGAACAGTAGTCATTTCTTGCGCCATCAACATACATCTTCCACTGGATTGGGGAATCATTGATCGTTTCTTCCTCACCATTATCTTTCTCTGTGAATTCTGCAATGAAATCAGCTAAAGCTTGTCCGTTGATTGCTTTTCGGGGGTGATAGGTGATGTCATATTGACTGAGTTCAATGTTCCATTTTAGAAGGCGACCCGAAGTTTCAGGGCGAAATAGGACTTGCTTTAGAGGTTGATCAGTGAGTACTTTGATAGGATGAGCTTGGAAATATTGCCTCAGTTTCCTTGATGCAACTAGTAGGCAATAGGCGAGTTTTTCCAACTTGGAGTAATTCAGCTCTGCCCCAGTGAGTCTTTTGCTGATATAGTAAACCGGATGTTGAATCCTTTTGTCTTCCCGTATCAGCGCTGCACTTAGAGCATGAGATGATACTGCCAAGTATATAAGAAGATCCTCACCATTGCCTGGCCTAGAAAGTATTGGAGGCGTTTCCATATGACGGATCAACTCATCGAAGGCTTTTTGGCATTCGGAAGTCCATTCAAAATTCTTCTTTCCTTTCTTCAGGGCGTCAAAGAATGGGATGCATTTATCAGTGGCTTTGGAAATGAACCGACTCAGGGCGGCGACCTTTCCGTTGAGACTCTGCAATTCCTTCTTTGTTCTAGGAGCTTTAACTTCTTTCAAGGCAGTAATTTGAGCTGGACTAGCCTCAATGCCCCTAGCACTGACGATGAAACCTAAGAACTTTCCGGACTCGACCCCAAATGTACATTTCAGAGGGTTAAGTTTCATTCTGTATTTCCGGAGGACTGCGAACATTTCTGCTAAGTGTTCAATGTGATCCGCTGCTTTCCTGGACTTCACTAACATGTCGTCGACGTAGACTTCCATAGTTTTGCCCAATTGCGGTTTGAACATAGCATTAACAAGTCTTTGGTAGGTTGCCCCTGCATTTTTCAATCCGAAGGGCATAACCCTGTAGCAATAAAGTCCAACATCTGTGATAAAGCTTGTATCTTCCTGATCCGGCTCGTGCATCATGATTTGGTTATAACCGGAGTAGGCATCCATGAAAGATAACAATTCATGTCCCGCAGTTCCGTCTACCAGTTGATCGATCCTGGGTAATGGGAAGCAATCTTTGGGGCAAGCCTTGTTTAGATCAGAAAAATCAATGCACACTCTCCATTTTCCATTAGCTTTCTTGACCAACACAGGATTTGAAACCCAATTCGGATATGTAGATTCTTTGATGAAGTTATTTTCCATGAGTCGATCAACTTCTTCTTTTAATGCTGCTGACCTTTCTGGACCTTGGGTTCTTCTTTTCTGTTTAACTGGCGTAAACTTTGGGTCAATATTCAGAGCGTGTACTGCAACTTCTGGGGATATTCCACACATATCGGCATGAGTCCAAGCAAAGACATCCAGATTTGCTTTCAGGAAAGATATCAAGATATTCTGAATTGACACATTAAGCTGTGAACCCACATTTAACACCTTATTTGGGTCCTTCGGGTCAACAGGTACCGGAACTGTCGTTTCCACCGGTACCACTCTATTCTCCCCTGCACTGGCTTTTCTGGGATCCATTTCTTTCCGTGCCCCGCTGTGCTCGCCAGTGCAGGGTCCGCCCCGTAATTGCTACAAGGCTGGTTCTTTGATGCGGACTGGGGTTGCCGCATCCTTCCCCATTTCTCTTTTTCTTGACTCTCGCAGCTCTGTCAAATAGCACTCTCGCGCAGCATTTTGATCCCCTTTTATAACTCCTACTCCATTGTCAGTAGGAATTTAATAGTGAGGCACCACGGGGCTAGGATAGGTTTGAATGCTGCGAGTGTTGGACGGCCAAGAAAAGCATTATAAGCAGAAAACTCATCGACAATCACAAATGTTTGCTTGCGGACCACTTTCCTTTCTGCTTCTCCAAGTTCTACAAGCAGATCGATGGTCCCAATTGGTTGTTTTGGCTCCCCAGTGAAGCCAGCGATCTTCTGTGATGAGGCTTGTACATCAATCATAGGGATTTTCATCTGGTCAAATGTCTTCTTGAAGAGGATATTACATGATGCTCCGCAGTCAATGAGGACTCTTCTGACAATGGCCGGTCCAATACCAGCCGAGATGACCAAGGGATCTAGGGTAGGAGCTTCTATACCTGTGGAATCTCTGGCTCTGAAAACAATATCATCGCTGAAAGTTTTCTGTTGTTTCAGGGGCGTAGTGTCTTCTAAAACAAAGACGTCTTCTTCGGCTGGAGCATATTTCAAAGCCCTGGAATATCTCTCCATCTCACCCCAGCTCTTGCCAGCTGGGTGAGGCCCTCCTGTAATGACATTGATAACGGGCCTTCCAGATTCATGTCCCGTAGCTTTCTCACCTGTCCTAGGCTGATGAACAGGAACCTGTTGCCCCTGACTTGACGATGCAGGATTGTTGCTATTTTTCTTCACGAATTGCCGCAGTTTGTTTTCTCTTAGCAACTCTTCGATCAGATTTTTCAACTGGCGGCATTCATCAGTTTCATGACCGGGTTGATTATGGAAGCGACAGAATTTCCCACTCTGTATGGCTTTTTTCCCGGTTCTCAAAGGGATAGGTTTAGGGAAATCGACGGAATCTTTAGTGGCCAGGTAGATGTGCTCCGGTGTATGTGATAATGGAGTATATTCTGATGGCTTGAAGGATCGGGGCTTCTTCAGATTACCCTGTTTCTTCCCATTATTATTCTCCCTTTTTTGCCCCACCGATTCATTCTTGCGTGGAGCGACAGTGTTGTTTTCTGCTTTCTCCAACACTGTCTTTACTGGTAAAGGACGGCTTTCCAAGCGAATGAATTCATCTGCTTTTTTGTAGAACTTTTCGAGAGAGGTTGGCTCCTTCATATTTAACCATTTCCCAAATTCGCTTGACTTATCAATAGCCCTCATCAGATAAGTCAATATCATTCGTGGCTCAGCATTGTCCACCTCAGCCAGCGCTATATTAAAGCGGTTCAAGAAGGATCTGATAGACTCACCAGGATTCTGCTCTAAACTCGATAGTGACATAATGTCCTTGGCCTTCGAAGCATATAGTCTAAACTGCTCCTTGAATTTTCTGGTCAAGTCTGAAAACTGATCGATAGATCGGACTGGCAACTTGGTGAACCATAGTAGAGCCACACCTTCCAGGTATACGGGGAAATATCGACACTTTATTTCGTCAGAGGCCCTGACACCTGTCATGTGCCAATCATATTTATACAAGAACTCATTCGGATCACTTGTCCCTTTGTAAGATGGAATAGTCGGAGGGACAAACTTCCTTGGAAATTCCGCCTTCAAGATTTTTTCAGTAAACGGAGTTTTACTTGGGGCGAAACCCCATTCCTTCTCATCTTCAACCCTTTGCATACTTTCTTTCATGATCTTCCGGACCATTCCAGAAAGATATTCCTCATCATGCCGAGTTCTAGATCCACCAACCTCAGGAACTGCCTGCTCAAAGGGACTAGTAGCCCTTTCCGGAGCATTCCTCTCACTAACATCATGAATGTTGCCAGCATAGTTCCTTTCATTACCAGCTGGTTGATTGTTTGCCCCAAGTAAATCATTCAACTTATTCAGAATCAGAGCATTCTGGGCACTTTGAGCCTCTAATTGTGCATTTTGGGCGTTTATCTGCTGGTTTAGCCCTAGAATCACAGCATCCAACTCCGCTTTCGTAACTCCAACAGACGGAGTGGGTTGATTAGGTACAGGGGAAGCGGAGGTTCCCTCTTGAATGTTTCCAGATCTGATAGATCTACTTTTCCTTCCAGGAGCCATAATCTCAGATAGACTTCTGGTTTTTAAGGAAATTCTTTCTTCAAATCTCTGTGAAGCGATGATGACAGTTTTCCTGAGTTCAATTCTCAGTGAAAGCACCAAAAATGTTAACGCTAAAATGTGAACGCTAACACCCCGGTGTGTAAAGTGTAGTTGTGAAAGCACCACCCGATAGATCGGGAAAGAATTACAAGCAAGTAATAGCAGAAAAGCAGTAAACAACAACGATTTTATAGTGGTTCGGCTTAAGGGTATAGCCTACATCCACTCTAAGTACTTTTATTAATAATCCCGTTACAAACTGATACAATTCTTCTCAAGTACAATACACTTCAAGTTACAAGTGATTTGGAACAAATCTTAAGCTTCAATGTCGATTAAAGTTCTTAGATTCATGTTGAAGATTTGTGGTTTCTTCGTGAATTTCTTTGATGTAATCCTCTGATCTTGGAAGCTCTAAGTGTTGATGAAGTTCTCAATGCAGCAAGGTAACGGTGTGTGAAGAGAATGCGCCAAAAAAAGTCCCTTGAATGTTGGAGGTGGTTTCCTATTTATAGAGAGTTCTGGTCTGGAATTTTTTCCAAGTCCTAAGTCGTGGCCGATCTAAGTTAAGTCGTAGCCGACTTAATATGAGTCGTGGCCGGTCCATCTGGCCCCCTTCTGGCTTCACAGGAGTTCACTTGCACAAGTCCTAGGTCGCCTCCGAGTCAACACTACTCCTTCTTAGTAATATGGCATCGGGCTTACACTTAGTGGCTTTAGGTCGTGGACGAGTTAAATTGGTAAGTCGCAAATCACGGTCTGAACGAGATAACTGGGGAGCTGGATCGGTTGTGACTTGGGTCGTTGCTGAGTTAACATGCGCGTGTCAAGTAGCTGTATAGGATTTGCCTTCATTTGCCTGGGTCGTGAACGGCTTGGCATAAGTCTTAAGTCGGTTGCAACTTAAGTATAGGTCGTGCACCTTTCCATGTCCTGATCAGTTAGGTCGGCAACTCCTTTAGGTAATTAGATCGGTACTTAAGTTAGGTCAGTAGACTTCCTAAGTCGGCATCCTTTAAGGCATTAGGTCGTTATCCATTTAGGGCCTTAGGTCGGCATTCCTGTTAAGGCAGTTAGGTCGGCAACCAGTTAAGTCGGCAATCTCCCTAGACTGTTAGGTCGGTATCTATGTTGAGTCAGTAGAGTCAGTAGCCCCATTGAAGTGTTAAGTCGGTAGCCTCGTTGAAGTGTTAAGTCGGCATACCCTTAGGCCTTAGGTCGGCACCCCCTGTTGAGCTTTAGGCCGGCACGCTTCTAACTGTTAGGTCGGAACCTCCTGATGCACTAGATCGATGAGTCATGGTTAAGGCGGTGTTAACATCATGTAGATTGTTCTTTTTAATGTTGTTTTTAACAAAGACTTTTAACAACGTATATAAATGCTATAGTAGTCGCTTATCCATTTAAGTGGTTAAAAATGATATTTAAATAATTATTTTTCTTTATTCTACCTATTTTGACATATTTTAAAGTTTTTTTGAAGTTTAAATAGTTTTTTAATGTATGTGAAGTTTGGAAGCAAAGAGGTTTTATAATGTAAAGCATGCTTTTCATCAAATTATAAATTAGTTATTTTCTAGTAATATTTACACAAATATTCAAAACCTATACACAAATATTTTTAAAGTATATATAATTGTTGAAAAAGGTAATTGACTAGACTTAACACTAAAAGCCAATGAGGTAGACTTCTCTATTTGTGGGAGGTAAGATTAATGTCGAGTAGGGATGTGAGCAATAAAGCTCTAACTCATCAGTTTCCCTCTTGACTGAGGATTAGTTAAGTTGCAACATAAAAAGGTGTTAATCCATATTTTATTTTTTTAAAAAAGTAGTTAACTTTGCTTAACCCTAAAAGCCAATGAAGTACGCTTATCTATTTATGAGAGTTAAAACTGAAATGTCGAGTAGAGATATGAGCAATACAACGTTAACACACCAGTTCTCCTCATGGATGAGGAATAGTCAAGTTGGGAATGTTGGTAATGGGTTAATCGTACTGTTTTCTTACTCTTTTATGAAAGTCATAAATACCATGCTTTACATTAAAAGTCGATGAGTTAGATCTGTCTTTTTGTGAGATTTAAGAATGAAGTGTCTAGGCAAGGCTTTCATGCAACCAGTGCTCTAACATACCTGGCTTCACTCTTTGATACAGAATATTTTTAGAATGTTGGAAACGAGTTAAGTATACGAATTGTGATTTCGATAAGCAATCATTTTCATTATCGATAGTCGATTTTAGTCGACTTGCAAACTTACGCAAATATTATCTTAGATCTTTTAAAGAATGCTTACAAAGATAAGCAAGAGTGAAATGGTTTTAGGTTTGTAATGACAATGTTTAAGTAACATTAGACTTAATCCTTTTGAATGGATATGTGAATGTACTTAGACCCTTAAAATTTTATTTTGAAGGAAATTATAACTACGAAATCTTTTGGAAAAAGATAGAAAAAGCAAAGGTTTACAGTAAAAAATCTTGTTAATAAGTTTTGAATATTCACATACTATTTGAGATAAGTATATGAATATTTTTTGAAGTATTGAAAAGAGTACAAACAAATTGTAGAAATAGCTAAACAATGTTTTAGTTTATTAAAGAAGTTTTGTTGATAAAAGAGGTTTTAATTAATAGAAGATCAAATAAACAAAAAGGGAATTAGAAGTTGCTTGTGTGACTTAATCATGCTTTGTATGACTTTATCATGCTATGTATGTTTACTCATTATGTAGAAGTTTTAGTCGTATACATAGTACCAAAAGCTAACGTAGTAGGCTTATCTATTTGTGGGATTTAAAACTGATATTCAAGTACGGATATGAGCAGTAGAGCTCTAACCTACCAGCTTCACTCTTGACTAACGGCTAATGTGAGATGAAAATATCGAAAACATGATTTACGAGACTTGGTTTTCATATGCAATCATGCTCATTATTATTGAATGACCAAATTCATCCATTCAGTCTTGAAGAGACTGAGATCGATAAGTATTTTACTTATAAAAAACCACTTCAAGATTGAGCTATGTGTTCTATCTCTTAGAAGTGGATCTATTTGGGATGCTAGAATCTGTGTGTGGTTTCAAGATCTGTTCAAGGCGTGGAAATCCAATTGGGGATTTGTGTTCTTTTTGAGTGATAAAGACTTATAGGAAAGATGCCAAACATAACCATGACATCAAAAATGGCAAAAATAGATTAGACCTCACAACCTGGGGCTTAATTGATACTCGTAAGGGTGTTATCAACTCCATATCTAGAGATACTTATCTATTATTGGCCGGTGGTAATTGATGTTATTTGGTTCATGATGTTCATGTTGAGGATCAAACGATGCACGAATTTTGTTTACCTAAAGGTCATCTTATCTAGAGATATATGTCTCTTGGAGGTGCTTTCCAACCCTTGTGCAGGAGATTGGATCCGGCTTCACCAATGAGTTCGTCATGGAAAAATCTTTATGTGAATGTTCCTTATCGGTTTTAATTATATCCAAAATTTGTTGTTGAATGTAACTTATGTAACCATTCTAGCTATGCTATATAATTATATATTCTATACCCTAGACATTATTTAATATATCATCATAATAATTATTAGATGGAGGATTTTTTTAGGGATGACCGTTATGACATTCCATACGGTCTCAAAAGTACTATTATATGCTGGTAACATGTTTCTTGAGTTTCTCATATAGACTTATGTCCGACGATTGGATTTTGTTTTCCCTAAATTCCTCGCATACTCGTTCGAGTAGTTTGAGAAAGATAGGTTTTAGTTGATGTTATTAGAGCTTAAGAAGATGAGATGGATGTTGCAATGCCATAATATTATTATTTTCACTGCATTATTATATTATACATATCAGCATTTGTGAGGACAGATAGTTATAACTGTCCAGGCAAATGATAGTACTTTGATTTTGTAACTCCAAAATTTCTATATCGAAGTAACCCTTTGTGCTGTTCTTTTGATATTATATATTACCGTTCCACTAGTGAGATTCTAAGATTGTGTTCTCTCTTTCTTATTCTATTACCTTTTTTTTATTCTATCATACTATCACTTCCCAAAACATTTCTTTAATATATTATTCACTGTCCAAAATCTTGAATACAAATCGTTTACCAAATCCAACATTTCTACACCTTTATTAAAGAATTATCCACTGTCCAAAATCGTGGTTATAATTGCTTTAACAAATTAAATCTTCTATATTTATTTTATCAAATTCAAATGCTTTCAGATTTATAAAACAATGTTTATAAATTCGATTTTCATTTTATAATAACTACTATATTTAAAATCCCTTTATTAACCAATTCCATTTATAACTTAATTTTATACCCAAAAATCCAAATTATAACTTAATTGCTTATAATTCATTTACTTACAAAAATAATTCTTTTTATTACCTCATCATCAATTATAAATTTGTAAATCTTATTTACTTATAAAACCCATTTATAACATCACTTTAACAATTGTAAAAACTCCTTTAATTATTCTGATTTATAAAAATTCAATTTTATAAATCTTCTTTATAAACCATTTATATAAGCCAAAAATCTCAATTTAAACCATTTCACAAAATAATCAACTACTTTTTTCAAAAATCTCATTTCGGTTATATTTCACAAAAATCATAATTTTTATAATAGTAAAAATTATAACATCTATTTGTTCAAAATTAATCAATTCTTAACGATTCAAAAATTCAATAAAACATTTATTTTCAAAATCACTTTTAAAATCCTCTTAAATTTGGAAATCATCACTTTAACACTTTTAATTTGCCAAAATAGGCCCAATGCTGCAACAGTACTAAATACATCAATCACAACATCCAAACATCATATATCATATGATAACAGAATATATATCGATATCTGTAAATAAAGTCAATACTGTTGAGGAATCCAGTTGGATCCCTACAATCATCACCTGCAACAAATATACGTATTAGAATATGTGTACAATGTCCGCTTAAAGGCAGACGCGCGTACAAAGGGTCATCTGCTCATACACAGGAACGTATGGGGTCTCATCTGCTCCAATAGGAAGGTATATATCCAAATACCAATCAATATATCATATATCATCTAAACAATCATCACAAGCAATATTTATTCTCACTTATATAAAAATATTGGTGAGTCAGAAAGAGTGAGTTGTACTCACATTGCGTCCAATAGTAGTTGCGGCGTTTTATTTCGAATAAAATTAAACGAGTGCTTAATTTCAACCAAAATTTTCACTAGCTCAAATAAATCCCAATCCAGCTCCATAATGTAATGTTCGATAATATGATTCCAAGGCAAGTCGTTTCGTCATTTTTCGACCTAGTATGACGAAGTTACGCTATTACAAAGGTTATACAATTATTTCACAATTTAATTAAATTTTCAAACCCAAACTTACATCTGGACCGTTGATCTTGGATACTCCAATCCAGGCCGCGCGTAATGCTTCTTCTTCCTAGTGAAAAATGCGAGCATGTTAAAACCCATATGTCGCCACTATCCACTCGATTTTCGCAACCACCATAGGCCGCTTGAAGGCGATCGAACACCGCCATATCGATGCGCTACTCGAGCACCACCATCACCCTGAGTATGGTGAAGCTCGGCCCTTTATCTTGCTCGAAATTCGTAAGCAAATGTTGTACGAACGCGAGCGAATAATAGCCTTCATACGACGTTGTTTCATATCTCCACCGTTGAGATTGTAGAGCTCGATATGCTCTTCATTTTTGTAGTTGAGATTTTTCCGAATCGATTTACGGATTTGAAGAAAATTGAGGGAGAAGAGGATGCATTTCTGGCCATTGGAGTTTTAGGTGGCAGCTATCCCTAGCTAGGGTTTCTAAGTGAAAAATGAAATTTATAACGACCTTTTATAGAAAATTTTCACGCACTATTCATCCGAAATTTTTTCGAACTCCAAACGAAGTGTGCCGCCTGGCGTTTAAAATGTTTTAACCCTATTTCGAACAAAATGGAATATATATCGGAAGCCAATTCGATAATATTTGGAAGATAGGTTTTCAAATCGACTATTTAAATTTAAAATTCACTTAAACTGATTTCTACGCGTTTTGGCTAGCCCGGACAAACCGTAAGTCCGATTGACACGAAATTTGAAATCTTATAATAATTTAACATTATGGATCCAATGAAACTAATTTCGACGAAATTCGAGACTGTTTGAAAAATGGCTATTTTCACCCGCTAATTAAATATTAAAATATTCAATTTCTACAATTTGACTTTTAATTCAATTTTAAAAGTTCTTTAACATTATTCTAATTCAAATATGATTTAATTCAACTTTATAAATTATTTTCATTCACTTCAAATTCAAATTCCAATTATTTCTAAAACTTCAAATATTGAATTATCAATTTAATTATCCAAATAAATCCTTGTATTCGAAATAAAATCTATTCAACTTATAAAATTTACCTATGCATATTTAAAATCAATTAAATATATGAATTTCAAATGACTAAAATTCTGGGTCGTTACAAATGTACTGAGGACCATCATAAAGGATCGTCTACCAACACAAGACCGGCCTATCTCTGTAAGTAGATAGTACAAAATATATTATCTGTCGGTCGTTACCGACCTTTATCCGAGAGATCTCTTTGCATGCATCCACATTAACTTACATTCCAAACATCGTAGCGGGAAGAAATATATCTACAAGGGAATGACCATACCCTAGTTAGGAATGACCAACTTAGCCTAGCTGCATCTAATCCAGTTTCGGTCATTTTTGGTTTATGTGGCTCAACGCAATGATTACATTTTCACATAATGCATCTTCATTCACTTTGTATTCCACATTCCCATTCCACAATCACATGACTAGTTTCTATAAACGTATAACTTCTTGAGCTTGTATATCTTGGGAAAGGGTGTTATTCCAAGAGAAGGTGTCTTCTCTGCCACCGACTGATATACTTTTATAGAGATCACTCATTGTGATTTGAAATGCAAGGTCAGACATTCATCCATAAATGTTCGTTCTTGAGCTGAACGAAACCTTCGGTACTTTCCTCGGCCTAGGCGAGAAGTCCTTGTGGTTTTGCAATTTTTCACAACAAAGAGACCATCTCTATATTGTAGTGAATCGGAAGTTTATCCTCAATTAATCAACAAGTTTTCCCTCGTTATTATTCTTCTCACTATCTCTGCCTTCAAACATCTTCAATCTTCACACATATAAATTGGTTCGAAGTGTTTTCCGGATAGGAATAACTCAAATCCGATCTAGGTTCCTTTGAAATCCAATCATCGATAAAATTGATGTAATTAGGTGATTTTTTTTCGATTCATTCGTTTTCCTTTACCAAAATATCTTCAAGAGATATATGTGTGTGTGTATTAAAAATCTTTTTCTTTAAATACGGAATCGTTTGAACCACTTTTTTTAATATTTCTCAAATCATTTTTAAAGAGTATCTTTTGAGAAATTGGATTATAGAAATCATTCTACTTTTATTCTAAATAAACTTTAATATTCAATGAGTGCTATGCATGGAATAAAGGTGAGATCATCATTTAAATTCCATGAATAGGACAAGTTCCCTCTTCGGGTTTTAATAATGAGTATAAGAAGATTATTTCTATAAAATCCAAGCCGAGTATCCGGACTGTCCTTTCGATATGTTCCACCCCTCGCCTAAAAGAGAAAAATGAGGCCAAGTAAGTTCAGGGCACTGTTTGCTTTATCCCTATCCTAAGTTACACACCTTGTTTTCACTTTTAGATCTCACTGGCGGGACAAATGTACTAGTCGTTTCCGCATACACATTTTCCCTTTTTAAATCACTTAATTATTTTTTAACCATCTTTGAAATAATGTTATATTGTTTAAATTTCTTTTATAATTCTTTATTATTTACTTAAAAATGTTTATATGAGACTTTGGAAAGAATTGTTTAGTTCCAACCTTTATTTTAAAAGTTACTGAAAAGTGTGAAAAAGTATTGCAAATAGTGTTACAAAAAGTGCGTTAAAAGCTATATTCTTCAAAACGACTTTTATATCATTTATAAAACCATCTTTTCAACTTAAATTACTTCAAAAATATTTTAAAATATTTTTAGAATTTATTTCACATTTTTAAAACGAATATATTACCAATTTTCAACTTTGGTCATTTAGTGGAAAAAATATATTTTTCTTGAAAGTTGATTTTCCCATATTTCAAAATATACATGATGAAATCTTAATTTTTTTTATATTAAATATATGGATATAAGGATTTGGAAATTTTTTAATTCGAAGAATCCCGAACTATATTCCACTTCGTATGTTCATTTGAACTTTTGATGCGAAACACGAACTACCGTTATATGACACGTCAAATTTTATTAGTATTTTGAGATTCATATCCAAACTTTGCCTATATAAGTTTAAACATTTAGGAATAATTTCTAAAGCATATTTAAACATTATTCAAAGGTATAAATAGTTTAATATCACATTTCATTTCTATGGGGAAGTTATTTCCATGTGATTATATGTCGTGTAAATCTGTGACTTGTTTCAACATATATATTCAATATACAACTAATAAACATCCAAAACAATGTTTATAACTATTTTAACATATCATAACATGTCATGTGAACTTGCAAATAAATTTAACAATTTTTTTATTACAATGTCACATGGTTGTCATTTTTGTACATATTTGCTTACTAACTTTTACAAATAAATTAAAGGTGGTTGCTTTCTTTTTCAAACACTTATCAAACATCATCATTAACATCCAAACAATATTTATAACTCGCAAAACACCATACAAACATTTCCTATGTAACAATAGATTTCTCACATTTTGTTGCTTTCATTCTAGTTTCAAACATTTCCAACTTTGCTAAACTTTGCCTTAAGCTCTTAGAATTTGCTAAACTTCCTCGTACTAGCCTTAGTAGGCCATGACCAAGTTTTACGGGGAAAATGTGCCTAGCCAAATGGAGGAAGGTGGTCATGAGCAATAAGAGGGGGGAGGAGTAGTTTTCAAGTGGTTTAGACGGAGTTATGTTGATATTTTCTTTGTTTTATTTTTAGGAATATTTTGGCATTTTTTAGTTATAGAACGAAGGCAAAGTAAGAGAGCTTGAGAAAGTAGAGGAGAAATGGTGCAAAAGTGAAGAAGAAGAGGATGGATATTAATAGAAAATATTTGAGACTAAAATATAGATTTGTGTTTTTACTTAAATAAGGTTCCTTAAGAATTAAGTAAACTTATTTAATTCAACACTTAGCATCCACATCACATCACACTTTTAGAATTCAAACAGTTAAGAGTAAAGTAAAGAACAAGAATGATTACTTTACTTATGTCACATGTGATTTGACATGTATTTTGTCTTTTTTAGTTTACTTTTGCTGATTACTTTCTAAAGTTTTCTAAGTGTGATTATTAAAAGTAACATTGTTCGGTTAATTGTTACTATCTTTATATGTTAAGATATTTATCAAATTGTGTACATAAAGGTCCAACAACGTTGTGACAACTTTAAATCAACAAAACGTTGAATTTTGACAAAATATTCTACGGTCATATTTTGATGTTTTAGTTAAACTATTTATTTGTGTAAACCAAATTTAAAAATAAATTTGTCTGATGTTTTTAAAAAATATAAACTTTAAATCGTCAACATAAAAGGCAACAACGTTGTGACAACTTTAAATCAACAAAACGTTGATTTTTGACAAAATATTTTGCGGTCATATTTTGATGTTTTGGTTAAACTATTTATTTATATAAACCAAATTAATTTATGTAAACCAAATTTAAATTAATTAAATCATTATAACTTACTTTTCTGAAATCATGATTTTGTCACTTTTGTCGATATAAGCAAATGTTACTATTTTTATGTATATTTCTATTTCCAAATCCCATCGAATATTTTTAAATCGTAAAACCTTTTATATTTTATATTTAAAATCACATTAAATGTTATATGTTAACGCTAAAATTTGAACGCTAACACCCAGGTGTATGAGTTGTAGTTGTGAAAGCACCACCCGATTACTCGGGAACGGATTACAAGCAGATAATAGCAGAAAAGCGGTAAACAACAACAATTTTATAGTGGTTCGGCTTAAGGGTATAGCCTACGTCCACTTTTAGTACTTTTATTAATAATCTCGTTACAAGCTGATACAATTCTTCCCAAGTACAATACACTTTGAATTACAAGAGACTTAGAACAAATAGCCTAAACTCCGATGAAGATGAGAGTTTTCCCATGTTGGATGTATGTGATCTCTCCTTGAAGTTGTTTGTAGCGTTCTTAGTGTCTTGAGAGCTTCAAGTGTTAAATTGGTTCGGAATGCAGCAGAGTATCGGCGCTTGAAGAGAGTGAGCCAAAAGTCATTTGAATGTTGGAGGTGGCCTTGTATTTATAGGAGTTTTCAGCCTTAAGTCGTGAGTCGTACCCGGCTCATGCCTGACTCGTGGCCGAGTCAAATTAGGTCGTGGCCGACTCATAGAATCATCCCTTCACTCCTCCAATGCTTACTCCTCTGCTGGATTTTATGACAAGTCTTGAGTCGTGTCCGAGTCAATCTCCCTTGGCATAGGCATTGTGGCAATGGGTTACGACTTAACGACTTTAAGTCGTGGGCGAGTCATGGTGAGTCGTCTCATGTTAACTCAAGGCCGAACTACTGGCTTGGTCCAAAGAGATAAGTCGTTCTTGAGTCAATCCGAACATAACTCCTTTTATGCTAGCATAAGTCGTATACGACTCATCATGGCCGTAGCTACTCAACGAGTTATCTCATTTCAGTATGGTTTTGAACTTGTCCCTGAAGCCTTAGGTCGTATCACCCTTTAAGTCGTAAACTTTCATGAGTCGTTAATGTCTTACCTTGCTGGCCTTTAAGTCGCCTTGGACTTTAGGTCGTTAACTCGTTGAGTCGGGGACTAGATGAGTCGCTGAGGTTGTTGAGCCGGGGTCTTGCTGAGTCGGCCTTTTCTTACGAACCGCTAATCCCTTGAGTCGCATATCCAATGAGTCGGTGAGGACCTTAAGTGGATGAGTCGGGACCAGATGTGTCGGTCCTAGATGAGTCGGATCTAGATAGATGAGTCGTTCTTCCCTCTACATGGATGAGTCGGTATTAGTTGAGTAAATGAGTCAGTCCAAGTTTCAGCGGGGTTAACATTTGCCCCTCGAAGCACGCGCCTAAGTCGTAGGTCGCGTGCTTCGACTTATCTTAACCCGCATGTGCCGACTCATGTCCTACTACCTTAGTACAAAAGGCATGAATCGTTACTTTCACTTTCTTCTTCTCATACCAATCTCCTAGATCGCTTCTGCCATTAACACTTCTTCGAGCTTTCCAAGACGATTTCAACTCAATCCACCTTCAATTTTTTCGGGCATCACACTACGTAAGCAATCCTGCTTTCCTTCCGATTGTCAATCATCATCGACTCTTGTGTTTAATTTTCCACTTCCGGTTCGTTCCTTCGAGCCTTACGAGTTTGGTTGGACTGATAACCGATGAATTTGGGTTTGCCTGATTTGTCTTGTGGCGATTCGTCATTCGAGGCGATTCTGTATCGTAATAGGATTAAAGTTGTTATTTTTGGAGATGCCATTGGGTTAACGGGTTATGGGTTAGGATTTGGAAATGGGACTTGGAGATCTTCTTGCTGCTTAGAACTAGAGTTTTTTTTTTCTTTTCACCACGACTCACGATTCAGAGCGCTGCCGACTTAAAACACCAACGACCCAAAATTAAATCGACTCATCCTAGCTTGCCCCCCAATCCTTAGGTCGTGGACGAGCTAGCCAGAGAACCGATGATTTGTCTTGACCCGTAGGAAAAACTCTTGAGTTGTTGGCGAGTTAGCACTTAAGGCGCTGCCGAGTTAGCATTCGAGTTGTGTATAATTTAGCTCTTGAGTCGTTTACGACCTAGCACTTGAGTCGTTTACGACTTAGCACTTAAGTCGTCTACGACTTAGCACTTGCATTCCTAAACTCTGCTTGAACTTTGAACTGCTGCTTGAATTTCAAACTGTTGAACTCTGCTGCATTCTTTTACAGATTACTTTGACTTGTAGGTTAACAATCTGTTTAATATGATATTTACAGAAAATTGGGACGAATATACTGCCATCGACCGCCCACATCAAATGACAGATTGATTAATAACAGATAATTAACTTAAATAAATTGTGTGAACGAAGTGCTATCGATTTCAAGTAGAATATTAAAGCAACACTGAAATAGTCAATTGAAACTGACCAGCCTGCACTAATATTATGCTTGAACTTCAAATTAACAAGTTTTGAAATTACCATAGTCGATCAATCGTCGACCAATTTAATTCCAGTTATATTTACTTGTTATTTTTATCAGTTTTGCACGACACTTCACACTTTTAGGAAACGTGCACCTTCATATTTGAATATCCAGTTGCTTGTGTAGAATGACATCTCAGGAAGAAGATGCAACAGTTCAGACGGGAGAGGCAACTGTTCTTCCGGCTCCACTAGTTAATCCTCCCGAAAGAGTCCCTACCACACTATCATACAAAGTTTTTCGCCAGTTGTGTGCTCACTTTGGCATTGTTGAATCGGATGCCATTCTTCCTGAGAGAAGTAACACTGCTGACATAGCACCTTCTGGCTTTGTGACAGTTAACCGACAAATGTGCCTAAGTGGGGGCGTTCCTCCTTTCAATGACTTTTTCCAACAACTTCTTCGTCAATTGGCCATTGCTCCATCCCAGCTACACCCCAACGGCTATGCCATTCTAATGGGGTTGTGTGTGATATTTAGGAGAACACTTGATCAACTTCCGAGCTTTGATGAAATTTGTTACTTATGCTCCTTTACCCGGACCAAAGATCATCCTTCTATTACTGTTCTGAGAAGCGCCCGAAACCGCAAATTAATTGTTGGCCTTCCTGACACTGCTCATGGGTTTCTAACCCAGTTCTTCTTCGTTCGTTGCCCCCCGGGGATTTATGCTGTGTGGAGGGAAGGAAGTAAGATTATCCATCCTTACTTCGTTTGTTATCTGACCTTTGTGAGACTGACCTGCTAAGTGTTAACTCTGCTTCTTTTTATTTTCAGCGCTGCCTCCTCCCTCTAGGAATCCTAGTCACAAGTCGACTTTTGAGAGGCTTAAAGCCGTGCCGGTTGAGGAGAGAGATATTCAATTTCTGTTGAAAGATGAATTTTTGCATCAGTACGGACTTTTGCATACTTCTCGTTCTACGCGTCCTCATGAAATTCCAGACTCCCCAGCTAGAGCGTTGGATGCCTCAGTTTCTACTAGCACATCCATATCAAAAGGACCTGCTCCTGAGGCTTCGCTAGTGAAGTGTTCCACTTCTGTTGATGCTGCGGGGCCATCTGACAAACTTGCCCCGGTTATCGAGGAAGAAGAGCCTCAGGGATCTTCCCATCATTCACAAGAATCTGGTGAAAAAGCTGAGAAATCCAGTCCTGTTAAGCAGAGCAGGGACGATACTTTCGAAGGACTGAGCGACCTCTTTGCTACTTCGCAAGAGATCTTTAAAGACGATCCTATCACTGCCGGGATTTCTTCTTCAGTAGTTGAAGCTACTTCTACTCTGCAACAGTCACCGTCGACTCAAGAGTTGACGCTAACTATTACACCTACAACTACTCCCCAATTAAAGAGTGGTTCGTAGATTGATGCGCGTAGTTTGCACATCACACACACTTAGAATTCCTGGCACTTTTACGCTCTCTGTTTTTTTTAACATTTGAAAGATTCTCAAGTTTTGTTTCTTTTTTTTTTTTTAATTTTAGGTTTTCCAATGAAGCGAGGCAGCTCGTACTATAATGACTTTCAGCGATACGGGAAACGCAGCCAGTATGGCTATCAATCCTATCCTCCTATTCATAGAGAGACTGATGAAGAAAGGGCTGCCCGGAAGGCTCGGGAAAGACGTGATTATGAAGAACGCTTTGGAAGACCAGATAGTCGACATGATTCCTCCCACAGAGAGAGTAACTCCCTTAAACGCAAATCTCATGATGATAGAGGGAAGAGTCACACAACTGATGACTCGAGCAAACGGGCCAAAATTATTGAGGAGCCAATGCCTGCGCCTTCAGAGAAGATTACTGCTCATACTTCTTCTCAATCTCCTGCCCCTTCCCCTACTGATATCCAAGCAATCATCAATAGGCCATCTTACCAAGTTGGACCAGGTCCAGCCACTCTTCAACGCCGATTTCCTAATTGGTGTTTAAAAGGAGTTCGCTTTGACCTTGATCTGGTTCCCATAGATAAAAGTGCTATGTTACGGAACCTTGATGCAGTCAGAACCGATATTGAGAGGATGTCATCTTGGCAGAAACTCGTTGATGAGCTCCAAAGGGTGAATAGGGCCAATCTCGAAGCTATGCTTACCATGGAGAACGACAAAACTGAATGGCAAAAGATCCTTAAACAACATGATGCAGAAATGAGGAGTATTGCCGATTATAATGAGAAACTTGAGGCAGAAGTTGGGAAACTTAAAGAGGATCTTGCTACTTCTTCCACTTCTTATTCTCAAAGGGAGAGTGTGCTTCTTCAACAGGTGCAGGATGCTCATGCCGCGCAAAGGGATGCTAAGGCCAAGGCTGATGGGTTGGAGCAGATTATAGAGGGCAACCGTACTGATATTATTCAGTTACGAGGACAAACTGGCCTTCAGGCTGCAGAGATTGAAAAATTGAAAGCCCAGTTATCCAAAGTCGAGAGAGAGCGGGATGAGGCTGTTGCGGGTAGAATTGCAGCTGAAGAGGCCCATGAAGCTACCAAAGCTGATATTGGCTCGACACTATTTGATTTCTACTTGCAGTGTATATTAGGGCGTGGTTGTCTTGCATTCCTGGGCCCCAAGTATGAGATTACCCTGGCCGAAGTGTGGGAGGCCGCACTAGATATGTTTAAAGGGGCCGGATACACTGAAGAGGAGTTGGAGGTGCACTACTTAGACTTTGAGGCTCGCGCAGCCCTTGCCAGAGGGAAGGAGCAACTTGCCAGATCACGAGTTGAAATAGTGGGGGAAGAGCATCAAGAAGAAGAAACAAATTTGACTGCTCCTGTCCCTCCTTCAACTTCGGCCGATGCGGGTATTATTGGCTCTAGCTCTTATGTACCGATCCCTGCTCAAACTGATACCGGGGCCAAAATTACTCAAGCCACAGATGAATCGCAAGAGAGTGCTGAAGCTCCGGACTATGAAATTGACGTAATAAAGACAACTTCTGCAGGTAATTCCACTGCAAATTTCGCTCAAGTGGATTGCTCATTTATTTCACATGGGTTTAATGAGCTCCTTGACTATTTTCTCAACCTTGATGAACCTTCATCTCCTCTCTTTACTGACTTTAACCTCTTTTCTTCTGTAGAGAAAGTATCAAGCACCGCTCAGATTTCTCCTCCTCCGGTTATCCCTCCTCCGTCTTCCCAGGTGGCTCCTCCTTCTGCTTCCTAGCCCAGGTCGCAAGAGGAACAAATAGAGGCCCTTCATGGTTTAGACGATCCCATCGCTTCGCAAGAGCATAGAGATGAGGGACTTGAGGGAGGTGAGATATCTCCGGAGCGGACTCCTTCCGATGACATAACTTTGTCTAAACTTGTCACTCCAGGAAGTGAGTCTTCCTCAAAGAGGAGGAAAAAACACGGAACGTCAAAGAGGAGGGGGAAGATAATCGCTGTTACTGAAGTGGAGCCAGAAGTTGGACCAGCTGCGCCTACCCCTCCTCCTTCTTCCCTTGTGCCAACTGACCGACCTGAAAAGCTAATCATTCGGCCGGGAAAAGGGTCCAAAGGTAGTAAAAAGAAGTGAAGATTTTAGCTTTTTGCCTTTTGTATGTACTGGTCGAGAATTGTGGGGGTACCGGCCCCCGCTTTTCTTTATTTTGAAACCTGTACCTGCATTTCAATTGAATAAAATGATCCTTTGTTTGTACATACTTCTGTTTGAATTTGAGAATGCATTTATTATTCATTTTTGCACAAGTTTATTTATATGATATTGCAGCGGGCTTATGGTATGTTGTTTGAGTATTACTTTACTGATGCAGCTATACTATTATACCATGTTGCCCCCATACCTTAAGCTTGCTGCAATATTTTATACTTCGAGAGGACTTGCACTTTTATTTGCTAAAGAATAATTATTTTATTGTTTAAAGAAAATTTTTGTAGAGTACAACTCCCTTCGTATAAGTTTCTACGCTTTGTCGTTCGAAGAAATCACTTTTTTCTTTTGCTTATGTGCATATTTTACCAAGTGAATTCTTCTATGTGGTAAAGCGGACCTCTGAAGGGTACTTTAACTTCTTTTCTTTCCTCTCTTTTTTTTTTTTTTTTTTTTAAGATCATTTTCCAGAGTAGGTAAATTACTCTTCCTTTGAAAGTTAAAGTACGCTTTTCATGAGGA
The DNA here is from genome assembly GCA_030765085.1 of Allium cepa. Taxonomy (NCBI): domain Eukaryota; kingdom Viridiplantae; phylum Streptophyta; class Magnoliopsida; order Asparagales; family Amaryllidaceae; genus Allium; species Allium cepa. The sequence goes on along the minus strand of CM060931.1, from coordinate 882,669,294 downwards.
TTTTTTTTTTATATACAAAGTTGTACCTCTGAGGAGGGATTTTTCACGTTTCAACACTTGGAAGTTTTATTTCAATCTCGGTGAAACGTGTACCTCCAAAGAGTTGTGCCTTTGAAGAAAGCCTTTTCACGTTTCAACACTTGGAAGTTTTATTTCAATCTTGGTGAAACGTGGGCTTCCGAAGAGGTCTTTCTTCTTGATTGTGCCTTCGAAGAGGTCTTTCCTTTGAATTGTGTCCCCGGGAGGGGGGTTGTACCTCTAAGGAGGGATTTTTCACGTTTCAACACTTGGAAGTTTTATTTCAATCTTGGTGAAACGTGTACCTCCAAAGAGTTGTGCCTTCGAAGAAAGCCTTTTCACGTTTCAACACTTGGAAGTTTTATTTCAATCTCGGTGAAACGTGGGCTTTCAGGAAGGTTTTTATTTTTTTTTTGCATTTCAACTTTGGTGAAGTGAAATTCCGAAGAGCGGTTGTTACACTTCAACTCCTGGCGAAATGTGCCTCCGAAGAGGGCTTTTATTTTGTTTACATTTCAACTCTGGTGAAGTGAAATTCCGAAGAGCGGTCATAACGCTTCAACTCCTGGTGAAATGGGCCTCCGAAGAGGGCTTTTATTTTGTTTGCATTTCAACTCTGGTGAAGTGAAATTCCGAAGAGCGGTCATAACGCTTCAACTCCTGGTGAAATGGGCCTCCGAAGAGGGCTTTTATTTTGTTTGCATTTCAACTCTGGTGAAGTGAAATCCCGAAGAGCGGTCATAACACTTCAACTCCTGGTGAAATGTGCCTCAGAGAAGGTTTTCATCGCCTGGAAGTTACTCTCTCATGGTTGGAGGGTCATGACTCCTCCAATCTTTTTTGTTGAGTAGAGAACTTTCTTTTTTGTGGCGTATGACCCATTAGAGGTCTTTATCCTCCGAAGAGTTGTGTCTCCGAAGAGGACTTGTGCTGCCGATGATGGCTTTGGTTATTCCTCTGTTCACTTGCTTATGCCTTTTCAATGATCCTCTGCCCCCCCTTTTTTTTCACAAGTAACTTGTTTAATCCAAGGAAGTGCGCTTCATTGTCAGGTAATTTCGTGAGAACGAGCACTAGCTTCTTAATTGGACGTTTGTTTGTTCAAACGATCTCAATTTATTAGCAAGGACCCGTTTCTGTCGAAATCATAGGCCGTTCAATTGAAGTACTTCCTATCTAGGATTTGAATTCGGGGCTTTTGTGACTTGAAATTTGGCGAGAATCACTTGGTCTTTTTATGTGCAAGTTTCACTTCCATTGTCTGCAAAAATTTAAATCGACATTTCAGCAATACATTCTGTGTACTTTTTATATCGAAAATAAAGCAAACATGTAATAATAATAAGGAACACAAGATTTATAGTGGTTCGGCCAGGAAATTGGGCCTACATCCACTTTATATTCTTTCATTATTTACTTGCATCAGTTTTACAATTGCTTTTAATTACAAGAATCATACATTCATAATTCTTTTTACAATATTTCAACAAAATTTTCAAGTAAAGTATGGACGCAAATGGTTGCTGTTCCATGCCCTTGGAATTTGATCTCCTTCAACAGTGGTGAGTTTGAATGTGCCGTCAAGAAGCTTCTGACCTATTACATATGGTCCTTCCCAATTTGGCCCAAACACACCTGTCGCTGTCATAATTCTTTTCAGGACTAGGTCTCCAATCTCAAAGCTGCGTTGGCGAACTTTGGAATTGAAATTCCTGGCTATTCTTTGCTGATGAGCTGCAATTCTGAGATTAGCCTCATCTCTTTTTTCGTCAAGGAGATCTAGTGCTTCAAGCTGTAGCTTTTCGTTTTCTGCTTGATTGAAATGGATTCTTCTGTGTGAAGGGACTTCTATTTCTACCGGAATCATTGCCTCTGACCCGTATGCCAATGAAAACGGGGTGTGTCCAGTCGCAGTTTTGTGAGTGGTTCTGTATGCCCATAGTGCCAGTGGTAGCTTATCGACCCAACCACCTTTTGCTCTTTCAAGTTGCTTCTTGATGGTTGACTTAATAATTTTGTTCACGGCTTCCACCTGCCCGTTTGCCTGCGGATGAGCTACTGCTGAGAAGCTTTTCCGGATTTTGAATCGCTTGCAAAAATCTTGGAATTCTTCACTTTCAAACTGAGTTCCATTGTCTGTAATTATTTTTTGAGGCACACTGTATCTGCAAATGATGTTTTTAGTCACAAAACTTATCATCTTCTTTGAGGTGATAGTGGCCAGTGGTTCAGCCTCTGCCCACTTAGTAAAATAATCTACAGCAACAATGGCATATTTAATTCCAGATTTGGCAGTTGGTAACGGTCCTACAAGGTCGATTCCCCATATCGCAAACGGCCATGGACTGACCATCTGTGTGAGTTCAGTGGAAGGAGCTCTAGGAATTTTGGCGAATCTTTGACATCTGTCACATTTTCGGGAATACTCCGCTGCATCTCGATTAATTTCTGGCCAAAAATATCCGTACCGGAGAATTTTCTTTGCTAATGTTTGGCCACCTGAATGATCGCCACATTCTCCTCCGTGTACCTCTGCTAAGATTGCTTTAGACTCTTCCCTGGATACACATCGAAGTAATGGCATTGAAAATCCCCGTCTGTATAACCGGCCATCCTGGATTACGTATCGAGAGGCTTTTCTCAGTAGCTTTTGTCGTTCTTTTGAGTTCCCTGGTAAGGATCCATTGAGCAGATATTCTATTATCGGAGTCATCCATGATTCTTGCTCTTGAGACATGCTCATGATCCAATCAATGTCCATCTCATCAATGCTAGGAGTCGACAGGACCTCCACTGGAGTTAGCCCCAGAAATTGAGCTTCGCCTGTACTCGAATACTTCGCGAGAGAATCTGCTTTCATGTTTTCTTCTCGAGGAATGTGGCTTATCATGTAATGATCGAAATCACCTAGGAGTTCCCAAGCCTTTGACAAGTAGGCGGCAGATTCCCCCCTTTTGCTTGGAATTCCTTTTTGACTTGGCATACAATAAGCTGAGAATCACTGAATATCTGTAGCGCTCGGATGTTTAATTCTTTAGCAATCCTTAAGCCAGCGATAAGGGCTTCGTATTCTGCTTCATTGTTTGTTGAAGGAAATTCCAATTTTAGTGCATAGCATAATGATCGACCTTCAAGAGTCTCAAGTACAACTCCGGCTCCAGAACAGTAGTCGTTTCTCGCACCATCGACATATAACTTCCACTGGATAGGGGAATTGTCGACCGTTTCTTCCTCACTGTTACCCTTATCTGTAAATTCTGCAATGAAATCCGCTAAAGCTTGTCCATTGATTGCTTTCCGGGGATGATAAGTGATGTCATACTGACTGAGTTCAATATTCCACTTTAGAAGACGACCCGAAGTTTCAGGGCGAAACAGGACTTGCTTTAAAGGTTGATCAGTGAGGACTCTGATAGGATGAGCTTGAAAATATTGCCTCAATTTCCTAGACGCAATTAGTAAGCAATAGGCGAGTTTTTCCAACTTAGAGTAATTCATCTCTGCCCCAGTGAGTCTTTTGCTGATATAGTAAACTGGATGTTGAATCCTTTTGTCTTCCCGTATCAGCGCTGCACTTAAAGCGTGAGATGATACTGCCAAGTATATAAGAAGATCCTCGCCATCGCCAGGCCTAGAAAGTATTGGAGGCGTCTCCATATGGCGAATCAATTCATCAAAGGCTTTTTGGCATTCGGGAGTCCAATCGAAGTTTTTCTTTCCTTTCTTTAGGGCGTCAAAGAATGGGATGCATTTATCTGTGGCTTTGGAAATGAACCGACTCAAGGCGGCAACTTTTCCGTTGAGACTTTGCAATTCCTTCTTTGTTCTAGGAGCTTTGACTTCTTTCAAGGCAGTAATTTGAGCTGGACTAGCCTCAATGCCCCTAGCGCTGACGATAAACCCTAAGAACTTTCCGGACTCGACCCCAAACGTGCATTTCAGAGGGTTAAGCTTCATTCTGTATTTCCGGAGGACTGCGAACATTTCTGCCAAGTGTTCAATGTGATCCGCTGCTTTCTTAGACTTTACTAACTTGTCGTCGACGTAGACTTCCATAGTTTTGCCCAATTGCGGTTTGAACATAGCATTAACAAGTCTTTGGTAGGTTGCCCCTGCATTCTTCAATCCAAAGGGCATAACTCTGTAGCAGTAAAGACCAACATCGGTGATAAAGCTCGTGTCCTCCTGATCCGGTTCATGCATCATGATCTGGTTATATCCGGAGTAGGCATCCATGAAAGATAGCAATTCATGCCCCGCTGTTCCATCTACCAGTTGATCGATCCTGGGTAAAGGAAAGCAATCTTTGGGACAGGCCTTGTTCAGATCTGAAAAATCGATGCACACTCTCCATTTTCCATTAGCTTTCTTAACCAGCACAGGATTTGAAACCCAATTCGGATATGTAGATTCTTTGATGAAGTTATTTTCCATGAGTCGATCAATTTCCTCTTTTAATGCTGCTGACCTTTCTGGACCTTGGGTTCTTCTTTTCTGTTTTACTGGTGTAAACTTTGGGTCAATATTCAAAGCGTGTACTGCAACTTCTGGAGATATTCCACACATATCAGCATGAGTCCAAGCGAAGATATCCAGATTTGCTTTCAGGAAAGATATCAAGATATTCTGAATTGACACATTAAGCTGTGAACCCACATTCAACACCTTATTCGGGTCCTTCGGGTCAACAGGTACCGGTACTGTTGTTTCAACCGGCACTACTCTATTCTCCCCTGCACTGGCTTTTCTGGGATCCATCTCTTTCCGTGCCCCGCTATGCTCGCCAGTGCAGGGTCCACCCCGTAATTGCTACAAGGCTGGCTCTTTGATGCGGACCGGGGCGGCCGCATCCTTTCCCATTTCCCTTTTTCTTGACTCTCGCAACTCTGTCAAATAGCACTCTCGCGCAGCATTTTGATCCCCTTTTATAACTCCTACTCCATTGTCTGTAGGGAATTTAATAGTGAGGCACCATGGGGCTAGAATAGCTTTGAACGCTGCGAGCGTTGGACGACCAAGGAAAGCATTATAAGCAGAAAATTCATCGACAATCACAAATGTTTGCTTGCGGACTACTTTCCTTTCTCCTTCCCCAAGTTCTACAAGCAGATCGATGGTTCCTATTGGTTGCTTTGGCTCCCCAGTGAAGCCAGCGATCTTCTGCGATGAGGCTTGTACATCGACCATCGGGATTTTCATTTGGTCGAATGTCTTCTTGAAGAGGATATTACATGATGCTCCGCAGTCAATGAGAACTCTTCTGACAATGGCCGGTCCGATACCAGCTGAGATGACCAAGGGATCTAGGGTAGGAGCTTCGATACCTGTGGAATCTCTGGCTCTGAAAATAATATCATCACTGAAAGTTTTCTGTTGTTTCAGGGGCGTAGTGTCTTCTAAAACAAAGACGTCTTCTTCGGCTGGAACATATTTCAAAGCCCTGGTATATCTCTCCATCTCACCCCAGCTCTTGCCAGCTGGGTGAGGTCCTCCTGTAATGACATTGATAATGGGCCTTCCAGATTCATGCCCCGTAGCTTTCTCACCTATCCTAGGCTGATGAACAGGAGTCTGTTGCCCCTGACTTGACGATGCAGGATTGCTGCTATTCTTTTTCACAAATTGCTGCAGCTTGTTTTCTCTTAGCAATTCTTCAATCAGATTTTTCAACTGGCGGCATTCATCGGTCTCATGACCGGGTTGATTATGGAAGCGGCAGAACTTCCCACTTTGTATAGCCTTTTTCCCGGTCCTCAAAGGGATAGGTTTAGGGAGGTCAACCGAATCTTTAATGGCAAGGTAGATATGCTCCGGCGTATCTGATAAAGGAGTATACTCTGATGGCTTGAAGGATCGGGGCTTCTTCAGATTACTCTGTTTCTTCCCATTGTTATTTTCCCTTTTTTGTCCTACAGATTCATTCTTGCGTGGAGCAACAGTGTTATCTTCAGCTTTTTCCGACACTGCCTTTACTGGTACAGGACGGCTTTCCAGGCGTATGAATTCATCTGCCTTTTTGTAGAACTTTTCGAGGGAGGTTGGCTCTTTCATGTTTAGCCATTTCCCAAATTCGCTCGACTTATCAATAGCCCTCATCAGATAAGTCAATATCATTCGCGGTTCAGCATTGTCCACCTCTGCCAGCGCTATATTAAAGCGGTTCAAGAAAGATTTGATAGATTCACCAGGGTTCTGTTCTATACTTGACAATGACATGATGTCCTTGGCCTTTAAAGCATATAGCCTGAACTGTTCCTTGAACTTTCGGGTCAAGTCTGAAAACTGATCAATAGATCGGACTGGCAACTTGGTGAATCACAGTAGAGCCACACCTTCAAGGTATACAGGGAAATATCGGCACTTTATCTCGTCAGAGGCTCTGGCACCTGTCATGTGCCAATCATATTTATACAAGAATTCATTCGGATCACTTGTCCCTTTGTAAGCTGGGATAGTTGGAGGGACAAACTTCCTTGGAAATTCCGCCTTTAGGATTTTCTCAATAAATGGAGTTTTACTTGGGGCGAAACCCCATTCTTTCTCATCTTCAACCCTTTGCATACTTTCTTTCATGATTTGCCGGACCATTCCAGAAAGATACTCCTCATCATGTCGAGTTCCAGATCCACCAACCTCAGGAAGCGTTTGCTCAAAGGGACTGGCAGCCCTTTCTGGAGCATTCCTTTCATTAGCATCATGAATGTTGCCAGCATCATTCCTTCCATTACCAGCCGGTTGATTGTTTGCCCCGAGCAAATCATTCAACTTATTCAGAATTAGAGCATTTTGGGCACTCTGAGCCTCTAATTGTGCATTCTGGGCGTTTATCTGCTGGTTCAGCCCTAATATTACAGCATCCAACTCCGCTTTCGTAACCCCAGCATACGTAGTGGGTTGATTAGGTACAGGGGAAGCGGATGTTCCCTCTTGAATGTTCCCAGATCTGACAGATCTACTCTTCCTTCCAGGAGCCATAATCTCAGACAGACTTCTGGTTTTCAAGGAAATTCTCTCTACAAATCTCTGTGAAGCAATGATGATAATTTTTCCTGAGTTCAATTCTCAGTGAAAGCGCCAAAAATGTTAACGCTAAAATTTGAACGCTAACACCCCGGTGTATGAGTTGTAGTTGTGAAAGCACCACCCGATTACTCGGGAACGGATTACAAGCAGATAATAGCAGAAAAGCGGTAAACAACAACAATTTTATAGTGGTTCGGCTTAAGGGTATAGCCTACGTCCACTTTAAGTACTTTTATTAATAATCTCGTTACAAGCTGATACAATTCTTCCCAAGTACAATACACTTTGAATTACAAGAGACTTAGAACAAATAGCCTAAACTCCGATGAAGATGAGAGTTTTCGAATCCATGTTGGATGTATGTGATCTCTCCTTGAAGTTGTTTGTAGCGTTCTTAGTGTCTTGAGAGCTTCAAGTGTTAAATTGGTTCGGAATGCAGCAGAGTATCGGCGCTTGAAGAGAGTGAGCCAAAAGTCCTTTGAATGTTGGAGGTGGCCTTGTATTTATAGGAGTTTTCAGCCTTAAGTCGTGAGTCGTACCCGGCTCATGCCTGACTCGTGGCCGAGTCAAATTAGGTCGTGGCCGACTCATAGAATCATCCCTTCACTCCTCCAATGCTTACTTCTCTGCTGGATTTTATGACAAGTCTTGAGTCGTGTCCGAGTCAATCTCCCTTGGCATAGGCATTGTGGCAATGGGTTACGACTTAACGACTTTAAGTCGTGGGCGAGTCATGGTGAGTCGTCTCATGTTAACTCAAGGCCGAACTACTGGCTTGGTCCAAAGAGATAAGTCGTTCTCGAGTCAATCCGAACATAACTCCTTTTATGCTAGCATAAGTCGTATACGACTCATCATGGCCGTAGCTACTCAACGAGTTATCTCATTTCAGTATGGTTTTGAACTTGTCCCTGAAGCCTTAGGTCGTATCACCCTTTAAGTCGTAAACTTTCATGAGTCGTTAATGTCTTACCTTGCTGGCCTTTAAGTCGCCTTGGACTTTAGGTCGTTAACTCGTTGAGTCGGGGACTAGATGAGTCGCTGAGGTTGTTGAGCCGGGGTCTTGCTGAGTCGGCCTTTTCTTACGAACCGCTAATCCCTTGAGTCGCATATCCAATGAGTCGGTGAGGACCTTAAGTGGATGAGTCGGGACCAGATGTGTCGGTCCTAGATGAGTCGGATCTAGATAGATGAGTCGTTCTTCCCTCTACATGGATGAGTCGGTATTAGTTGAGTAAATGAGTCGGTCCAAGTTTCAGCGGGGTTAACATTATATTTTTAGTGGTCAAATTCTAGGTCATTACACACTCTCCTACTTAAAATAATTTCGTCCTCGAAATTATGTATGAAGAAAATAGCTCAAAAAGAAATATATATTCAATAAGATGTAATATATACAATAAGTGATTATAACACAGGCGGTGGGTACACTCAAACGATAGATAAAGTCTATACATCGATCCTAAACTCAAGATATGCTTTTCTCATTCTATCTTCTGTTACCCATGTGCAATCATCAGCATCCCCGCTCCATTGAACTTTGACCAATTGTACTACCTTCCTTCTTAATCGTTTTTCTTCTAGATCCATGATTAAAATGGGCCTTTTAATAAACGCTAAGTTTGGTTCTTTCTCCAAGTCATCCTAGGCAGCCGTTTCTATGATTTGTTCCAGGTCATATACATGCTTCGGTAAATGTGATACATGAAAAACATTGTGTACACTAGAAAATCTTTTTGGCAATTGTACTCGATAAGCTAGTGAGCAGATTAGTTTAAGAATGGAAAAAGGTCCAATATATCGAGGTGCTAACTTCCAGCTCTTCCAAATCTTACTACTCCTCTCATTAGAGAGACTTTCAAAAAGACTGAATCTCCAATTGAGATTTTCGGATTTCTATGCCTTCGGTCTGCATAACACTTCTATCTACTTTGGGCTACTTTTAGCTTCTTTCTAATCATATCAGCTTTCTCTTAAGCTTCTCGAATCAAATCTTGGCCAAGCACTAACTGATCTCCGGATTCTATCCAACATGCTAACAATTTACATGGACGACCATACAAAGCTTCATATGGTGCCATGCCGATACCAGCTTGATAACTATTATTGTGCGAGAAATCTACTAAATGTAAATGATTGTCCTACGAGCCTTCAAAGTCTGTAATAAATTCTTTTAAAAGATCTTCCAAAACATGGTTGACTCTTTCCATATATCCATCAGTTTGGGGGTGATATGCAGTGCTTATACTCGGCTTCGTTCCCAAAGCAATCTGTAGTGCTTTCCAAAACTGACAAGTGAAGATTGGATCACGATCTCTTACTATACTGCTCGAAACTCCATGCAATCGGAAAATCCCCTTCATATATATATCCACACGGCTTGCTGCAGTTCTTGTTGGCTTAACTGGAATAAAGTGTGCACTTTTGGTTAATCATTCTATGATTACCCAAATGCCTTCATTTCCTTCCTTGTTCGAGGTAAGCCATCAATGAAATCCATGGACATTTGATCCCACTTCTAAGCTAGAATTTCCAAAGGTTAAAGTAATCCTACCGTCTTTTGTTGGTTACTTTTCATTCTTTGGCAGTTTTCACAACGGCTGACATAGGTAGATATGCCCCTCTCCTCCACCAAAATGTATGTTTCACGTCTTTGTACGTCTTATGAATCCCTAGATGAATGCTAAGTTTGGCTATGCGGCATTCAGCTAATACTTCTTGCTTAAGATTTCCAACATCCGGAACACAAATTCTTCCATTTAACCGCAATACTCCATGGTATCTATTTATAGCTTGAACTCCTTCCTCTGTGTATATCTTCAATAATCTCCATCCGAAATCGATATTCTTTTTTTGCTTTCTAGTCATTTTCTCATAAAGAGTTGGAGTTACTACCAAATAAGAAATAGTAGCTAACTTCCAACTCAATGCATCTGCTACTACGTTTGCTTTCCTGGGTGTATATAGAAAATCTAGATCATATGACGTGAGAAATTCTAGCCAGTGTTGCTATCTCATGTTCAAATCCTTCTGGGTGAAAAGAACTTCAAAGATTTGTGGTCCATGAAGAGTTCGAATTTTTCACCTAAAAGATGGTATTTTATTTACCAAGGTCAATTCAAAATTTTATCGAAATGAACTGTGAAAGATTCTTACCCAACAATTAATGTCTCCATATCTTTAGAGCGAACACAATGGCTAATAATTCTAAGTCGTGTGTTGCGTAATTCTTCTCATGCATTTTCAGCTATCTACTTGCGTAAGTAATCGTTTTTCCATCTTGCATTAAAACTGCACCAACACCTTCTCCACAAGCAACTGTATAAATGGTCAATCCACTGTTTCCATTTATAATTGTTAAAACTGGAGTGGTTGTCAATCTCTTCTTTAGTTCTTCGAAATCTTCTTCACACTTAGAAGTCCAAATAAATTTAGCAACCTTCATTGTCAACTTTGTTAGGTGATAGGCAATCTTAGAGAAGTCATGAACGAATCTTCTGTAACATCCTACCAAAACTAAGAAGCTATGAATCCCTTTAGGACTTTGTGGCTGCTTCTAATCTTGAATAATTGCAACTTTCCCTGGATCCACTAAAATTCCATCCCTTGATATTATATGTCCAAGGATTCTTACATCCTTCTCCCAAAGATGGCACTTTGGGAATTTGGCTTTAAGCATATTATTTCTCAATATCTCCAACGTAGCTTCTAGATGCCTTGTGTGTTCTTCCTCTGTCTTTGAGTAGATAAGGACATCATCGATAAAGACTAACACGAATTTGTTTAGAACATCTTTAATTACTCTGTTTGTAAGATCAACAAAATAAGCGGGTGCATTATTTAGCCAAAAAGGCATAACCAACCACTCATAGATAGTGTTTGGACCTTTGAATGAAGTTAGATGGATGCAATCTTTTGTGATCCTTAACAGCTGGATTCCTGTAGCTAGGTCCATTTTAGAGAAAACTTGAGCTTCGTGTAATTGGTCAAACAAGTCATTTATTCGAGGTAGAGGATACTTGTTCTTGATGCTTTGCTTATTTAGATCTCGATAGTCTACACACAATCCCAAATATCCATTTGACTTAGCAACAAAAACTACTATCGATGCAAACTTGAACGGTTGGGTCTTATCAGTCCTTTCTTTAATATATTTATGGTTTTCCCTTTCTTTTAGAGCCAACCTTCTATCTTGTTGTTTAATTCTCATCACACCAGAAACTAAATCGTTACAGAATTTGATTTCTCGATATGTTGGCAACTTTTTACTTCCTCAAAAACATCAGCTAATTCTTTAACAACGAGTATTTTTTCTATTCCTGTCTGGGATGTATCAAAAGCGTAAAGAAAACTATCCCTTCTTGGACAAGGATCTTCACAAGGTATTTCTATGAGTTTCCCTAACTTTGTTTTAACTGTAACCATTCTTTTCAAATAATCTAGTGTAGCTTCATTTTTACTTAAGTATTCCATACCAAATAAAATTTCAAATCTAGTAAAATCTAAGAAGAAAAGATCCAAAGGATAGTGATGGGGAGGATAGGAAATTGGAACTCTTTCATAGTGCATACAAAGATTAGTGAAACCTCCTATAGGATTCATCATGCAGATAGAATAGTCAAAAATTTTAGTTTCATGTTCTAATTCTTCTATAGTTGTTTGGAAATAAAACTATGAGAAGCTCTTGTATCAAATAATGCTCTAACTAAAACATCTTTGATAAAAATATTACCTTACAACACTACCTTGCCCTTTACATATTTGGGGTTGAAGGCTAATCCTTGATCGCATACACTATGGCTTGTTCTTCTTTCTTCATTAGGGGACAATCCTTAATCAGGTGCCCTGGTTTATAACAATTATAACAGCTTCTTGGTGCTGATCCTTAAGTTTTGGATTTCCAACGATGAGTTGATAGGTGGCCGTTTTGTTGGCAATTGTGGCAAGTGACATTTTTAAAGCAGTTATCCTGAGATCCTCCTTTGGGTATTCCTTGCCACGACCTCTTGCAATTGAACTTCCTCTTATTCTAATTATTGTTATTGCCTTCTTCTACTACGGCTGGGTCAATTTTATGCAAAGCTTTATATCTCTATCCATGTCTATTAAGTCTACAAATGGTTCTTTCACATGCCCAGTCATTCTGATATGGTATTTCTTTTTAATCTAGAAACAAACTTTTCATTCTTTTTTAGGAGAGCATCTATCAATCCAGGCCCAAAACAAGATAATTCGTTAAACTCGTTAGCATACTCATCAAACGACATATCCTCCTCTTGTTTAAAATCCATAAAATTTCGGTAAAGACGAGATTTTCCTGCTTTTGGCATATACTGTTCCTCTAGTACTTCTTTGAATCGCTCCAATGAGAAATCATCTTCTGACCCATTCCGAGCAATAGATTCCCACCAAACTAGAGCTCCGTCTGGTAGTTGCCAAGATTCTAAGAATCTCTTCTGCTCATCTCCAATATTTAGTCCTTTGAAAATTCTTTCATAAGAGCGGATCCAAGCTTGTACTTCAATGATGGTTTCTGTTCCTTTGAAAGGTTTACCACAAAGGCTGGTATAGTTCTTGCTTAAAGTGGGAAAGTTGATTTGGGGCTGTACCGGAACTACAACTTCCTCGACTACTGTAGTAGCGGGAGTTTGGTCATTTATGGTATTACTTCCTCCCCTACCTCATACGCTTCTTCCGCTCAATTTCTACCATCTATATATAGTATGAAAAGGATCTTTAGGATATATATATATATATATATATATATATATATATATATATATATATATGAGATATCTTAAGGAATGTTATACAGTGTGAATATACTTATTCAAGTTAAAAGTTTCAATTATGCGCTCTCTTGACTAAACTCATTCTAGGGTGTTACTAACCCTATCTCTAATGAGTCATACCCCAACAAAGATAAGATTCTTGCTTAACCTTAAAATCTTATACCAAATGTGATGAACCGTCTCCTCGACCCTCAGAAAACGACACTATACATCCACGGTATTCACATGGCGTAAATACAAGTGACGAGGAGGTAGATTATCAGTGGTATTAAAAAATAAAGGCGGAAGACAACACAATAATCCAATCTCACATCGCATTCAACATTTTAATTATATATAAACGATCAGATTCAAATACAAATCCAATGGGATAGTTATAATTATCTATCCATACATATGCTGAAAAATAAATAATACACGACACAACGGAAAATGGATAGATATTTACATAAGGTATTTCAGCTTAATAGATCCAAGAGACTTCTCCAAAATGATCCGCAACACGCTCCAAAATACTCCTAAGGTATCCTGACTACATGGCTGCCAGAAAAATAGGTGTTAACTCCGCCTCGGTTTAGACTCTACGACTCAAGGAGATGCCGACCTAAGGCTCAACAGGGGTGCCGACCTAACGCCTAATGGTTATGCCGACCTAACTGCCTTATCAGGGAGACCGACTTAAGATTCAAAGGGTTACCGACCTAGTAGGATTGAGAGGCATACCGACTTAAGAAATACCGAGTCAAGGCTAAAACAGTTGCCGACCTAACGTGGGTACTGGCCTAAGACTCAGAGGATGCCGACTTAATAAGAAGGCCGACCTAAGGTCTAAAAAAGATACCGACTCAGTAACTTGACCGAGTTACCGATCTAATGCCTTACCAAGCTGGCGACCTAGAATAGTTGCCGACCCAAGTCACAACCGATCCAGCTCCCCAGTTATCTCGATTACGATCCAGGACTTATCATTTGGACCGTGACTTGCGACTTACCAAGTTAACTCGTCCACGACCTAATATAAGCCCGATGCCATGTTACTGAGAAGAGGTGGTGTTGACTCGGAGGTAACCTTAGACCGGTCACGACTCACCTTAAGTCGGCTACGGCTTAACTTGAGTCGGCCACGGTTTAGGACTTGGCAAAAATTTCAGACCAGAACTCTCTATAAATAGGCAACCACCTCCAACATTCAAAGGACTTTTGGCACATTCTCTTCATACACCGTTACCTTGCTGCATTGAGAACTTCATCAACACTTAGAGCTTTCAAGATTAGAGGAATACATCAAAGAACTTCACGAAGAAACCACACATCTTCAACATGAATTTAAGGACTTTAATCGACATTGAAGCTTAAGACTTGTTCCAAATCACTTGTAACTTGAAGTATATTGTACTTGATAAGAATTGTATCAGCTTGTAACGGGATTATTAATAAAAGTACTTAGAGTGGATGTAGGCTATACCCTTAAGCCGAACCACTATAAAATTGTTGTTGTTTACTGCTTTTCCGCTATTACTTGCTTGTAATTCTTTCCCGATCTATCGGGTGGTGCTTTCACAACTACACTTCACACACCGGGGTGTTAGCGTTCATATTTTAGCGTTAACATTTTTGGTGCTTCCACTGAGAATTAAACTCAGGAAAACTATCATCATTGCTTCACAGAGATTTGTAGAAAGAATTTCCTTAAAAACCAGAAGTTTATCTGAGATTATGGCTCCGGGAAGGAAAAGTAGATCTGTCAGATCTGGAAACATTCAAGAGGGAACCTCCGCTTCCCCTGTACCTAATCAACCCACTCCGTCAGTTGGAGTTACGAAAGCGGAGTTGGATGCTGTGATTCTAGGGCTAAACCAGCAGATAAACGCCCAAAATGCACAATTAGAGGCTCAGAGTGCCCAAAATGCTCTAATTCTGAATAAGTTGAATGATTTGCTCGGGGCAAATAATCAACCGGCTGGTAATGAAAGGAATTATGCTGGAAACATTCATAATGCTAACGAAAGGAATGCTCCAGAAAGGGCTGCTAGTCCCTTTAAGCAAACGCTTCCTGAGGTTGGTGGATCTGGAACTCGACATGATGAGGAGTATCTTTCTGGAATGGTCCGGCAAATCATGAGAGAAAGTATGCAAAGGGTTGAAGATGAGAAAGAATGGGGTTTCGCCCCAAGTAAAACTCCATTTACTGAGAAAATCTTAAAGGCGGAGTTTCCAAGGAAGTTTGTCCCTCCAACTATCCCAGCTTACAAAGGGACAAGTGATCCGAATGAATTCTTGTATAAATATGATTGGCACATGACAGGTGCCAGAGCCTCTGAAGAAATAAAGTGTCGATATTTCCCCGTATACCTGGAAGGTGTGGCTCTACTATGGTTCACCAAGTTGCCAGTCCGATCTATCGATCAGTTTTCAGACTTGACCAGAAAATTCAAGGAGCAGTTTAGACTATATGCTTCGAAGGCCAAGGACATCATGTCACTGTCGAGTTTAGAGCAGAATCCTGGTGAGTCTATCAGATCTTTCTTGAACCGCTTTAATATAGCGCTGGCTGAGGTGGACAATGCTGAACCACGAATGATATTGACTTATTTGATGAGGGCTATTGATAAGTCAAGCGAATTTGGGAAATGGTTAAATATGAAGGAGCCAACCTCTCTCGAAAAGTTCTACAAAAAAGCAGATGAATTCATTCGCTTGGAAAGCCGTCCTTTACCAGTAAAGACAGTGTTGGAGAAAGCAGAAGACAACACTGTCGCTCCACGCAAGAATGAATCGGTGGGGCAAAAAAGGGAGAATAATAATGGGAAGAAACAGGGTAATCTGAAGAAGCCCCGATCCTTCAAGCCATCAGAATATACTCCATTATCACATACGCCGGAGCACATCTACCTTGCCACTAAAGATTCCGTCGATTTCCCTAAACCTATCCCTTTGAGAACCGGGAAAAAAGCCATACAGAGTGGGAAATTCTGCCGCTTCCACAATCAACCCGGTCATGAGACTGATGAATGTTGCCAGTTGAAAAATCTGATTGAAGAGTTTCTAAGAGAAAACAAACTGCAGCAATTTGTGAAGAAGAATAGCAACAATCCTGCATCGTCAAGTCAGGGGCAACAGGTTCCTGTTCATCAGCCTAGGACAGGTGAGAAAGCTACGGGACATGAATCTGGAAGGCCCGTTATCAATGTCATTACAGGAGGGCCTCACCCAGCTGGCAAGAGCTGGGGTGAGATGGAGAGATATTCCAGGGCTTTGAAATATGCTCCAGCCGAAGAAGACGTCTTTGTTTTAGAAGACACTACGCCCCTGAAACAACAGAAAACTTTCAGCGATGATATTGTTTTCAGAGCCAGAGATTCCACAGGTATAGAAGCTCCTACCCTAGATCCCTTGGTCATCTCGGCTGGTATTGGACCGGCCATTGTCAGAAGAGTCCTCATTGACTGCGGAGCATCATGTAATATCCTCTTCAAGAAGACATTTGACCAGATGAAAATCCCTATGATCGATGTACAAGCCTCATCACAGAAGATCGCTGGCTTTACTGGGGAGCCAAAGCAACCAATTGGGACCATCGATCTGCTTGTAGAACTTGGGGAAGAAGAAAGGAAAGTGGTCCGCAAGCAAACATTTGTGATTGTCGATGAGTTTTCTGCTTATAATGCTTTTCTTGGTCGTCCAACACTCGCAGCATTCAAAGCTATCCTAGCCCCGTGGTGCCTCACTATTAAATTCCCTACTGACAATGGAGTAGGAGTTATAAAAGGGGATCAAAATGCTGCGCGAGAGTGCTATTTGACAGAACTGCGAGAGTCAAGAAAAAGAGAAATGGAAAAGGATGCGGCAACCCCAGTCCGCATCAAGGAACCAGCCTTGTAGCAATTACGGGGCGGACCCTGCACTGGCGAGCACAGCGGGGCACGGAAAGAAATGGATCCCAGAAAAGCCAGTGCAGGGGAGAATAGAGTGGTACCGGTGGAAACGACAGTTCCGGTACCTGTTGACCCGAAGGACCCAAATAAGGTGTTGAATGTGGGTTCACAGCTTAATGTGTCAATTCAGAATATCTTGATATCTTTCCTGAAGGCAAATCTGGATGTCTTTGCTTGGACTCATGCCGATATGTGTGGAATATCTCCAGAAGTTGCAGTACACGCTCTGAATATTGACCCAAAGTTTACGCCAGTTAAACAGAAAAGAAGAACCCAAGGTCCAGAAAGGTCAGCAGCATTAAAAGAATAAGTTGATCGACTCATGGAAAATAACTTCATCAAAGAATCTACATATCCGAATTGGGTTTCAAATCCTGTGCTGGTCAAGAAAGCTAATGGAAAATGGAGAGTGTGCATCGATTTTTCCGATCTAAACAAGGCTTGCCCCAAAGATTGCTTCCCTTTACCCAGGATCGACCAACTGGTAGATGGAACAACGGGGCATGAGTTGTTGTCTTTCATGGATGCCTACTCCGGATACAACCAGATCATGATGCATGAACCTGATCAGGAGGACACGAGCTTTATCACCGATGTTGGTCTTTATTGCTACAGAGTTATGCCCTTCGGATTGAAAAATGCAGGGGCAACCTACCAAAGACTTGTTAATGCTATGTTCAAACCGCAATTAGGCAAAACTATGGAAGTCTACGTCGACGACATGTTAGTGAAGTCTAAGAAAGCAGCGGATCACATTGAACACTTAGCAGAAATGTTCGCAGTCCTCCGGAAATACAGAATGAAGCTTAACCCTCTGAAATGTACATTTGGGGTCGAGTCCGGAAAGTTCTTAGGTTTCATTGTTAGTGCTAGGGGCATTGAGGCTAGTCCAGCTCAAATTACTGCCTTAAAAGAAGTTAAAGCTCCTAGAACGAAGAAGGAATTGCAGAGTCTCAACGGAAAGGTCGCCGCCCTGAGTCGGTTCATTTCCAAAGCCACTGATAAATGCATCCCATTCTTTGACGCCCTGAAGAAAGGAAAGAAGAATTTTGAATGGACTTCCGAATGCCAAAAAGCCTTCGATGAGTTGATCCGTCATATGGAAACGCCTCCAATACTTTCTAGGCCAGGCAATGGTGAGGATCTTCTTATATACTTGGCAGTATCATCTCATGCTCTAAGTGCAGCGCTGATACGGGAAGACAAAAGGATTCAACATCCGGTTTACTATATCAGCAAAAGACTCACTGGGGCAGAGCTGAATTACTCCAAGTTGGAAAAACTCGCCTATTGCCTACTAGTTGCATCAAGGAAACTGAGGCAATATTTCCAAGCTCATCCTATCAGAGTACTCACTGATCAACCTCTAAAGCAAGTCCTATTTCGCCCTGAAACTTCGGGTCGCCTTCTAAAATGGAACATTGAACTCAGTCAATATGACATCACTTATCACCCCCGAAAAGCAATCAACGGACAAGCTTTAGCTGATTTCATTGCAGAATTCACAGAGAAAGATAATGGTGAGGAAGAAACGATCAATGATTCCCCAATCCAGTGGAAGATGTATGTTGATGGCGCAAGAAATGACTACTGTTCTGGAGCCGGAGTGGTACTTGAAACTCCTGAAGGTCGATCATTATGTTATGCACTAAGATTGGAATTTCCTTCAACAAACAATGAAGCTCTTATTGCAGGTCTGAAAATCGCTAAAGAACTAAACATTCGAGCATTACAGATCTTCAGTGATTCTCAGCTTATTGTATGCCAAGTCAAGAAGGAATTTCAAACAAAAGGTGGAAACTTGCCTTCCTACTTGTCAAAAGCTTGGGAACTTCTATGTGAACTCGATCATTATTCAATAAGCCATATTCCCCGGGAAGAGAATACGAAGGCAGATTCGCTCGCAAAGTATTCAAGTTCTGGTGAAGCTCAACTATTGGGATTGGTTCCCGTAGAAGTCCTCTCAGCACCAAGTATAGACGAGATGGATATAGACTGGATTATGAATGTATCTCAAGAACAAGAATCGTGGATGACTCCAATATTAGATTACCTACTCAACGGCTCTCTGCCAGAAAATGCGAGAGAGAGACAAAAGCTACTAAGGAAAACCTCTCGCTATGTAATTCAGGATGGCCGATTGTACAGACGGGGATTCTTAATGCCTTTACTTCGATGTGTATCCAGGGAAGAGTCCAAAACAATCCTAGCTGAGGTACATGGAGGCGAATGTGGTGATCATTCAGGTGGCCAAGCATTAGCAAAGAAAATTCTCCGATACAGATATTTTTGGCCAGAAATTAATCGAGATGCTGCAGATTACTCCCGAAAATGTGACAGATGCCAAAGATTTGCCAAAATTCCTAGAGCACCTTCTACCGAACTCACACAGATGGTCAGTCCATGGCCGTTTGCGATTTGGGGAATGGATCTCATTGGGCCGCTACCAACTGCCAAATCAGGGATTAAATATGTTATTGTTGCAGTTGATTACTTTACTAAATGGGCTGAAGCTGAACCATTGGCTACTATCACTTCTAAGAAAATGATAAGCTTTGTGACCAAGAATATCATTTGCAGATACGGTGTGCCTCAGAAAATAATCACAGACAATGGTACTCAGTTTGAAAGCGAGGAATTCCAGGATTTTTGCAAACGATTCAAAATCCAGAAAAGCTTTTCGGCAGTAGCTCATCCGCAGGCAAACGGGCAAGTGGAAGCAGTGAACAAGATCATCAAATCAACCATCAAAAAACAACTCGAAAGAGCAAAAGGTGGTTGGGTCGATAAACTACCACTTGCACTATGGGCATATAGAACTACTCACAAAACTGCGACTGGGCATACTCCTTTTTCGTTAGCATACGGATCGGAAGCAATGATCCCGGTTGAAACAGAGGTCCCTTCACACAGAAGAATCCATTTCAATCAAGCAGAAAATGAAAAGCTACAACTTGAAGCGCTGGATCTCCTTGATGAAAAAAGAGATGAAGCTAACCTCAGAGTTGCAGCTCATCAGCAAAGGATAGCCAGACATTTCAATTCCAAAGTTCGTCAACGCAGCTTTGAAATTGGAGATCTAGTCCTGAAAAGAATTATGACCGCGACAGGTGTGTTTGGGCCCAATTGGGAAGGACCATATGTGATAGGTCAGAAGCTTCTTGACGGCACATTCAAACTCACTACTGTTGAAGGAGTTCAAATTCCAAGGGCATGGAACAGCAATCACTTGCGTCCATATTTTACTTGAAAATTTTGTTGAAATAATGTAAAAGAGTTGTGAATGTATGATTCTTGTAATTGAGAGCAATTGTAAAACTGATGCAAGTGAATAATGAATGAATATAAAGTGGATGTAGGCCCAAATTTCTGGCCGAACCACTATAAATCTTGTGTTCCTTATTATTATTACATGTTTGCTTTATTTTCGATATAAAAGTACATAAAATGTATTGCTGAAATGTCGATTTAAATTTTTGCAGACAATGGAAATAAAACTTGCGCATAATAAGACCGAGTGATTCTCACCATCATTCAACAAACAAATTTCAAGTCATAAAGGCCCCGAATTCAAATCCTAGATAGGAAATACTTCAATTGAACGGCTTATGATTTCGATAGAAACGAGCCATTGCTAATAAATTGAGATTGTTTGAACGAACAAACATCCAATTAGGAAGCTAGTGCCCGTTCTCACGAACTTGCCTGACAATGAAGTACACTTCCTTGGATTAAACAAGCTACTTGCGAGAAGAGGGGAATGAAAACTTGAAAAAGAAAAAAAAAGGATCGCTGAAAAGGCATAAGCAAGAAGACAAGAATACAACCAAAAACCATCATTGGCGGCACAAGTCCTCTTCGGAGGCACAACTCTTCGGAGGATAAAGACCTCTAATGGGTCATATGCCACAAAAAAGAAAGTTCTCTACTCAACAAAAAAGATTGGAGGAGTCATGACCCTCCAACCATGAGAGAGTAACTTCCAGGCAATGAAAACCCTCTTTGAGGCACATTTCACCAGGAGTTGAAGTGTAACAGCCGCTCTTCGGAATTTCACTTCACCAGAGTTGAAATGCAGACAAAAGAAAGACCTCTTCGGAGGCACATTTCACCAGGAGTTGAAGTGTAACAGCCGCTCTTCGGAATTTCACTTCACCAGAGTTGAAATGCAAACAAAAGAAAGACCTCTTCGGAGGCACATTTCACCAGGAGTTGAAGTGTAACAGCCGCTCTTCGGAATTTCACTTCACCAGAGTTGAAATGCAAACAAAAGAAAGACCTCTTCGGAGGCACATTTCACCAGGAGTTGAAGTGTAACAGCCGCTCTTCGGAATTTCACTTCACCAGAGTTGAAATGCAAACAAAATAAAGACCTCTTCGGAGGCGCAATTAAGAAGAAAGACCTCTTCGGAAACCTACGTTTCACCGAGATTGAAATAAAACTTCCAAGTGTTGAAACGTGAAAAGGATTTCTAAGGCATAACTCTTTGGAGGTACACGTTTCACCGAGATTGAAATAAAACTTCCAAGTGTTGAAACTTGAAAAATCCCTCCTCAGAGGTACAACTTTCTATATATATAAAAAAAAAGATCATCATCAATAGCATACTTTAACTTCCAAAGGAAGAGTAATTTACCTATTATGGAGAATGATCTTCCTCAAAAAAAAGGGGGGGTTAAAGTACCCTTCAGAGGTCCGCTTTACCGCATAAAAGAATTCACTTGGTAAAATATGTACGTAAGCAAAAGAAAGAAGTGATTTCTTCAAAGGACAAAGCGTAAACACTTATACGAAGGGAGTTGTACTCTACAAAAATTTTCTGTAAAAGAATAAAATAATTATTCTTTAGCAAATAAGAGTGCAAGTCCCCTCGAAGTATGAAATGTTGCAGCAAGCTTAAAGTATGGGGGCAACATGGTATAATTACATGCAAAATGGTATAGCTGCATCAGTAAAGTAATACTCAAACGACATACCATAAGCCCGCTGCAATATCATATAAATAAACTTGTGCAAAAATGAATAATAAATGCATTCTCAAATTCAAACAAAAGTCTGTACAAATAAAGAATCATTTTATTCAATTGCAGATATTGCAGATACAGGTTTCAAAATAAAAAGCAGGGGCCGGTGCCTGCACAACATCCGACCATTACACAAAAAAGGAATCAAAAAGCTCAACTCTTCATTTCTTCTTGCCGCCTTTAGACCCTTTACCCGGCCGAGTGGTTAGCTTTTCAGGTCTTTCAGGTTGGACTGAAGGCATAAGGGAAGAAGGGGAGGGAGGTGCAACCGGTGCAATTTCCGGTTCCTCTTCAGTGGTGATAATTTTCTTCCCCCTCCTCTTCGATGTCCCATGCTTCTTTCTTTTCTTTGAGGAAGACTCACTTCCCGGAGTGGCAAGTTTAGACAAAGTTATGTCATCAGAAGGGGTCCGCTCCGGGGATATCTCACCTCCCACAAGTCCCTCGTCTCTATGCTCCTGCGAAGCGATGGGATCGTCTAAACCATGGAGGGCTTCTATTTGTTCCTCTTGCGACCCGGGCTGAGAAGCAGAAGGAGGAGCCACCTGGAGAGACGGAGGAGGGATAACTGGAGGAGGAGAAATCTGAGCGGTGCTTGATACTTTCTCTGTAGAAGAAAAGAGGTTAAAGTCAGTAAAGAGAGGAGATGAAGGCTCATCAAGGTTGAGAAAATAGTCAAGGAGCTCATTAAACCCATGTGAAGTAAATGAGCAATCCACTTGAGCGAAATTTACAGTGGAGTTACCTGCAGAAGTTGTCTTTATTACATCAATTTCATAGTCCGGGGCTTCAGCACTCTCTTGCGATTCATCTGTAACTTGAATAGTTTTGGCCCCGGTATCAGTTTGAGCAGGGATCGGTACATAAGAGCTAGAGCCAATAATGCCAGCATCGACCGAAGTTGAAGGAGGGACAGGAACAGTCAAATTTGTTTCTTTTTCTTGATGCTCTTCCCCCACTATTTCAACCCGCGATCTGGCGAGTTGCTCTTTCCCTCTGGCAAGGGCTACGCGAGCCTCAAAGTCTAAGTAGTGCACCTCCAACTCCTCTTCAGTGTACCCGGCCCCTTTAAACATATCTAGTGCGGCCTCCCACACTTCGGCCAGGGTAATCTCATACTTGGGGCCCAGGAATGCAAGACTGCCACGCCCTAATATACATTGCAAGTAGAAATCAAATAGTGTCGAGCCAATATCAGCTTTGGTAGCTTCATGGGCCTCTTCAGCTGCAATTCTACCCGCAACAACCTCATCCCGCTCTCTCTCGACTTTGGATAACTGGGCTTTCAATATTTCAATCTCTGCATCCTGAAGGCCAGTTTGTCCTCGCAACTGAGTGATTTCAGTACGGTTGCTCTCTATAATCTGCTCCAACCCATCAGCCTTAGCCTCAGCATCCCTTTGTGCGGCATGAGCATCCCGCACCTGTTGAAGAAGCACACTCTCCCTTTGAGAAAAAGAGGTGGAAGAAGTAGTGAGCTCTTCTTTAAGTTTCCCAACTTCTGCCTCGAGTTTCTCATTGTAATCAGCAATACTCCTCATTTCTGCATCATGCTGCTTGAGGATCTTTTGCCATTCAGTTTTGTCGTTCTCCATGGTAAGCATAGCTTCAAGATTGGCCCTATTCACCCTTTGGAGACTCATCAACGAGTTTCTGCCAAGATGACATCCTCTCAATATCGGTTCTGACTGCATCAAGTTTCCGTAGCATAGCATTTTTATCTATCGGAACCAGATCGAGGTCGAAGCGAACTCCTTTTAAACACCAATTAGGAAATCGGCGTTGAAGAGTGGCTGGACCTGGTCCAATTTGGTAAGATGGCCTATTAATGATTGCTTGGATATCAGTAGGGGAAGGGGCAGGAGATTGAGAAGAAGTAGGAGCAGTAATCTTCTCTGAAGGCACAGGCATTGGCTCCTCAATAACTTTGGCTCGTTTGCTCGAGTCATCAGTTGTGTGACTCTTCCCTCTATCATCATGAGATTTGCGTTTAAGGGAGTCACTCTCTCTGTGGGAGGAATCATGTCGACTATCTGGTCTTCCAAAGCGTTCTTCATAATCATTTTCCCGAGCCTTCCGGGCTGCCCTTTCTTCATCAGTCTCTCTATTAATAGGAGGATAGGATTGATAGCCATACTGGCTGCGTTTCCCATATCGCTTAAAGTCATCATAGTACGAGCTGCCTCGCCTCATTGGTAAACCTAAAATTTAAAAAGAAGAAACAAAACTTGAGAACTTTTCAAATAAAAAAGAGCATAAAAGTGCCAGGAATTCTAAGTGTGTGTGATGTGCAAACTACGCGCATCAATCTACGAACCACTCTTTATTTGGGGAGTGGTTGTGGGTGTAACAGTTAACGTCAACTCTTGAGTCGACGACGACTGTTGCAAAATAGAAGTAGCTTCAACTACTGAAGAAGAAATGCCGGCAGTAGTAGGGTCATCTTTGAAGATCTCTTGTGAAGTAGCGAAGAGGTCGCTCAATCCTTCGAAGGTATCGTCCCCGCTTTGTTTGACAGGACTGGATTTCTTAGCCTTTTCACCAGAATCTTGTGAATGATGGGAAGATCCCAGAGGCTCTTCTTCTTCGATAACCGGGGCAAGTTTATCAGATGGCCCCGCAACATCAACAGAAGTGGAGCACTTCACTAGCGAAGACTCAGGAGTCTTTATCGGAGAAGCAGGGACTTCTGTTGGAACTTCATGAGCATGCATAGAGCGAGAAGCGTGTAGAAGCCCATGTTGATGTAAAAATTCATCCCTCAATAGAAATTTTATGCTCCTCTCTTCTACGGCCACGGCACTCAACCTCTCAAAAACTTGCTTATGAATTGGATCTCTAGAAGGGAGAGGAAGTGCTGAAAGGAACAAAGAATGAAATTAGCAACTGAAAGTTCGGATCTCGAAAAGGTTTCAAAATGGAAGAAATAAAACACTAATCTTACTTCCTACTCTCCAGATGGCGTAAAACCCTGGGGGACAGCGGGCAAAGAAAAACTGGTTCAAAAATCCATGAACGCTTTCAGTAAGATCGGAGATGAGCTTGCGGTTTCTAGCACTTCTCACAATAATAAGGGAAGGATGATCTTTACTCTTTGCAAACGAGCACAGATAACGGATTTCTTCAAAACTCGGTAGGCGATCGAGAGTTCTTCTGAACAAAACAGACAACCCCATCAAGATGGCATAGCCATTAGGATGAAGTTGGAACGGAGAGATCGTCAACCGAAGGAGAAGAATTCGAAGGAAGTCGTTAAAAGGAGGAATCGCCCCACTTAAGCACATTTGGCGGTTGACTGCAACAAAACCATGGGGAGGATTGTCAGCAGTATCACTTGGCCCAGGGAGTTGGACATCACTTTCAGCAAAGCCAAATTGAGTGCGCAGCTGAATAAACGCTCTCAAAGATAGAATAGTCGAGGTTCTCTCCGGAGGATTCTCTATGGGAACAGCTATCGGGAAAGTTTCCTCCTCTTGAGTCACCACTTCTTCTTCTCGGTGGGAAGTCATTCTACATAAACAACTGGGTATTCAAACATGAAGGTGCACGTTTCCTAAAGTGTGTGAAGTGTTGTGTAAAATCAATCAAGCAGTAAACAAATATAACTGGAATGAAAACTAGCAAGCATTTGTTAGTTATGAAATTCAGGGACTATTGTTTTAAGCCTAAATATGCAAGTAAGATGTTGATGCAGATAAATCAGTTCAGATTATTGATACTTTGCATTAATGTTTAACTCTAATTGATTGATTCACAAACATTTCATGCAATATAATTAAGTTGCCTGTCTTATTTTGACTAATCTGTCATCTGACGTGGGCAGTCAATGGCACTATTTTCGCCATGGTTTTCTTTGTTTGTTATTTTCAGCAGGTTAGCAGCTTATAAGTTAATGCGATCTGTGAAATAATACAATGAGATTCAAGCAAATTTAAAAGTTGGGGCAGTTCAAAATTTAGGCAACTTAGTTTGGCAGTTCAAGTCAGAAGCTCAAAGTGGATCTATGCTCTCAAAAAGTCAGCATGCCCAAAGCTTAAGTGTTAACTCGGCAGCGGTTTAAGAGCCAACTCGGTCACGGTTTAAGGGCTTAACTCGGCCGCGACTTAGGGGTTAATTTGGCCGCGGTTCAAGGTTAAATCAGTAGAAGGTTAAATCGGCATATTTCCCCAAGAATTAACTCGGCTACGATTCAAAAAGGGGGGGGGTAAAATTCCCTCAAGGGTCAACTCGGCTGTGGTTTAAAGGTTGGGTCAGCAGAAGTTGGCAATTTTCTTCAAGGGTTAACTCGGCCGCGACTTAGAGTTTAGACCACTTCACTTAAGGGCTAGGTCGGCCGAAGACTAGTTCATCCAATTTCACTGACTCGTTCCTGAATCAACATCCCACGGCCATCGACCCGATAACCCAATAACTGTTCCATCAACCACAATCTTCGTTTCATTCAAGCTATCGGATCGTCCCACCAAGTAGTTCGAAACTGCCGCGAGTTCAACACCTTACAACCCTAGCACGAATCAAATTCAACTAGCTTGAATCATCTTCATCATCGGTCAGTTAAAATCGAACCAAACAACATAAACTCCATCGGCCATGGGTGCAATGGAATTCATGATGAAGCATTATGCGAGGTGGTGGTTTAGGTGTGAATAATGGAGTTCGTGGACCAACAATGACCTATGATTGAGGAAAATTCACTTACGTAATAATTATCGGTGGTTGATGGAGCAAAATCGCCTTTTTTAAGCTTGGAGAAATTTTTCAATGGCGGGATCGAGAGAGCAAGTAATGAGAGAGAAGAAGGGGTTGTGATTTATATCTTGCAATGAAGGGATCTGGAGCGGCGCATGCGACTTAACTATTAGCTCGCGTACGACCTACCGACCTAAGAGGGGACGGGTTAAGGACTATCGAAGCACACGACCTAACCAGTAGGCGTATACTTCGAGGGGCAATTGTTAACTCCGCCTCGGTTTAGACTCTACGACTCAAGGAGATGCCGACCTAAGGCTCAACAGGGGTGCCGACCTAACGCCTAATGGTTATGCCGAGCTAACTGCCTTATCAGGGAGACCGACTTAAGATTCAAAGGGTTACCGACCTAGTAGGATTGAGAGGCATACCGACTTAAGAAATACCGAGTCAAGGCTAAAACAGTTGCCGACCTAACGTGGGTACTGGCCTAGGACTCAGAGGATGCCGACTTAATAAGAAGGCCGACCTAAGGTCTAAAAAAGATACCGACTCAGTAACTTGACCGAGTTACCGATCTAATGCCTTACCAAGCTGGCGACCTAGAATAGTTGCCGACCCAAGTCACAACCGATCCAGCTCCCCAGTTATCTCGATTACGATCCAGGACTTATCATTTGGACCGTGACTTGCGACTTACCAAGTTAACTCGTCGACGACCTAATATAAGCCCGATGCCATGTTACTGAGAAGAGGTGGTGTTGACTCGGAGGTAACCTTAGACCGGTCACGACTCACCTTAAGTCGGCTACGGCTTAACTTGAGTCGGCCACGGTTTAGGACTTGGCAAAAATTTCAGACCAGAACTCTCTATAAATAGGCAACCACCTCCAACATTCAAAGGACTTTTGGCACATTCTCTTCATACACCGTTACCTTGCTGCATTGAGAACTTCATCAACACTTAGAGCTTTCAAGATTAGAGGAATACATCAAAGAACTTCACGAAGAAACCACACATCTTCAACATGAATTTAAGGACTTTAATCGACATTGAAGCTTAAGACTTGTTCCAAATCACTTGTAACTTGAAGTATATTGTACTTGAGAAGAATTGTATCAGCTTGTAACGGGATTATTAATAAAAGTACTTAGAGTGGACGTAGGCTATACCCTTAAGCCGAACCACTATAAAATTGTTGTTGTTTACTGCTTTTCCGCTATTACTTGCTTGTAATTCTTTCCCGATCTATCGGGTGGTACTTTCACAACTACACTTCACACACCGGGGTGTTAGCGTTCACATTTTAGCGTTAACAATAGGACACCCATAGTTTAAAGGGAAAAACAACTCCGGGTCAATCGTGGAACTGTGTGAGAACTCAAAGTACGATGTTTTGAAAACAAAAGGATATCTTGTAAGACCACACCACACATAAACACGGAACGGGTTTTCACCCTGTGATAACCAAAACTCTTTGTTACGTAAATTTTGGGGATATTATTTTTAATTAATTTCTTTGATAACATTTTCAAATTAACTTATTAAACAAAGCCAAAATTGTTACATAGATTAAATTCTAGCATAATAGGTTTACAATCAAGTCCGAAGGTTCTAATTGGAGAACGGATTTTCATACAAATGATCAGGTGAAGGGGAAACCTTCCGACAGTATATCTCTAGAGGAATGTACCGAGGACCATCACAAAGGATCCTCTACCAACATAAGACCAGTCTATCTCTATAACTAGATAGTACCGCATATATCGTCCCCCGGTTTTTATCGACATTTATCCAAGATCTCTCTTCGCATACACGCACATTAATTTACATCCTGAATGTCATAGCGGGAAGAAATATATCTAGAAGCGAATGATCATACCCTAATTGGTAATGACCCACTTTGCCTTGTTGCATCTAACCTTATTTCAGTCATTTTCGCTTGATGAGGCTCAAGGCAATGATTACCTTTTCACATAACACATCTTCTTTCACTTTGAATGCCACATTGCCATTCCACATTCACACTACTGTTTCTATAAATGTATAAATTCCTAAGCTCGTATGTCTCAGGGAAGGGTGTTAACCAAGAGATAGTGTCTTCTCTGCCACTAATTGATATACTTTTATAGAGATCACTCATTGTGATTTGGAATGCAACGTCAGACATTCATCCATACAAGTTCGTTCTGGGACCGAAAAAAACCGAAGGTACTTTCCTCGGCCATTACTAGGCGAGAAGTTCTTGTGGTTTTGAAATTTTTCATAACAAAGCGACCATCGCTACAATATAGTGAATCAGGAGTTTATCCCCAATTAACCAACAAGTAGTCCCTCGTTATTATTAGGCTCAATATCTTCATCTTCAAACATCATCAATCTTCTAACACGTAAATTGTTTTGAAATGGTTTTCGAATAGGAATCACCCAAATCCAACTCCGGTTCCTTTGAATTCCAATCATCGATAAAAATGATGTAATTAGAAGATTTTTTTTCTATTCATTCATTTTCCTTTACCAAAATATCTTCGAGAGATATATATTTTCAAAATCTTCTTCTATAAATACGAAATCATTTAAACCTCTCTTTTGAATATTTCTCAAATCATTTTTAAAGGGTATCTTTTGAGAAAATAAGATTATAGAAATCATTCTACTTTTATTCAAAATCAACTTCCTTATTCAATGAGTGCTATGGGCGGAATAATGGTGATATCACCTTTTAAATTCCATGAATAGGACAAGTTTCTTCTTTAGATTTTAATAATGAGTATAAGAAGATTATTTCTATAAAATCCAAGTTGAGCATCCGGGCTTTCCTTTTGATATGTTCCACCCCTCACTTAAAGGAGAAAACTGAGGCCAGGTAAGTTCAGGGTACTGGTTTGCTCCATCCCTAACATTAGTTATATACCTTGTTTTCACTTTTAGATCTCCCAGGCGGGACAGATGTACCAGTCGTTATCGCATACTCATTTTCCTTTTTTAAATCACTTAACTATTTGTTTAACCATCTTTGAAATAATGTTAAATTATTCAAATTTCTTATAAAATGTTTTATTATTTACTTAAAAAAATTTAGATAAGACTTGGGAAAGAATAGTTTAGTTCAAAACCTTTATTTCTAAAGTAATTGAAAAGCATTGCGAAAGGTGTTGCAAATACTATTACAAAAAGTGCTTTAAAAGCTATATTCTTCAAAGCGACTTTTATGGCAGTTAAAAAACCATATTTTCAGCTTAAATCACTTTTAAAACATTTTAAAAAATTAGAATTTATTTCATATTTTTAAAATGATTATTTTATCAATTTTCAACTTTGGTCATTTAGTGCAAAAACTAGATTTTTCTTAGAAACTGGTTTTGCCATATTTCAAAATATACAAGATGAAATCTTGATTTTCTTTTTTATATAAAACATATGGATATAAGGATTCATAAAATTCTACATCGATGAATTTTGAACTATATTCCACTTCGAATGTTCATTTGAACTTTCGACGTGAAAACACGAACTACCATTACGTAACGCGTCAAATTTTAGGCGTATTATGAGATTCATATCCAAACTTTGCCAAGACATGTTTAAACAATTCAGAATCATTTCTAAAGCTTATTCAAAAAATATTCAAAGGTATAAGTGATTTCCTATCACATTTCTTTTCTTTTGGAAAGTGATTTCCATGTGATTATATATCGTGTAAATCCATGACTTGTTTCAACATATGTATTCAATATAAAATTAATAAACATTCAAAACAATGTTTATAACCATTTTAATATATCCTAACATGTCATATGAACTTGCAAATCAATTTAACAACTTTTTTATTACAATGTCACATGATTGTCATTTATGTACGTATTTGCTTATTAACTTTTGCAAATGACTTAAAGGTGGTTGCTATCTATTTCAAACACTTATCAAACATCATTATTATCATTCAAACAACATTTATAACTTGAAAAACACCATATAAACATTTTGTACTTAATAATTTAGAGTTCTCACCTTTAGTTTCTTTCAATCTAGTTTTAAACGTTTCTACCTTTGCTAAACTTTGCCTTAAACTCTTAGAACTCGCTAAACTTCCTCGTACTTGCCTCAGGAGGCTACAATTAAGTTTGAAAGGGAAAATGTGTTCAGTCATATGAAGGAAGGGGGAGGGAGGTCGTGACCAATAAGAGGGTGAGGAGGAGTTTTAAGGTGGTTCAGATAGAGTTTTGTTGAAAATTTTCTTTGTTTTACTTTTAGGAATATTTTGGCATTATTTAATTATGGAAATAAGCCATTAAAGGATGTAAGAGAGCTTAAGAAAGTAGAGAAGAAATGGCGCAAAAGTGAAGAAGAAGTGGATGGGTATTTATAGAAAATATTTGAGATTAAAATGTAGATTTATGTTTTTACATAAATAACCTTCCTTAAGAATTAAGTAAGCCGATTTACTTCAATAATTACCATCCAAATCACATCACCATTTTAAAATTGAAATACTTAAGAGTTAAAGATTAAAAACGATCATTTTAATTTATGTCACATGTGACGTGACATGTGTTTTTCCTTTTTTAGTTTACTTTTGCTAATTACTTTCTAGAATATTCTAAGTGTGACTATTAAAAGTAACCCTGTTTAGTTAATTGTTAACTACCATTATATGTTCACATATTCATTAAATTGTGTACATAAAGGTGCAACAACGTTGCGACAATTTTAAATCGACAAAACATTGATTTTTGATAAAATGTTCTACGGTCATATTTTGACGTTTTAGTTATACTCATTTTTATGCAGACCATATTTAAAAATAATTGTTGATGTTATTTAAAAATATAAACACTCATAAATAAATCAAAATAATTAATTAAATCATTTAAACTTACTTTTCCAAAATCCAGATTTTGTCACTTTTGTCGATATAAGCAAATGTTACTATTTTTATTAATATTTCTATTTCCAAATCTTATCGAATATTGTTTAAATCATAAAACCTTTTATGTTTTATATTTAAAATCACTCTAATTGTTATATTTTTAAGTGGTCAAATTCCGAATCGTTACAACTAACTCACATTAGAGTATTTTAAAATTGGTTTGAGGTATTTAGAATTTTTAAAGATGAGTTGTAAATTTTTAAAGAAGGAGTTTTCATAATGAACACTTGTTTTTCAAAATTTTAAAGGATTTTATAAACTTTCTATTTTCAAGTAATATTTTGGATAATTGTTTTAAAACCAATTATAAGTATTTTAGTGTATTTAAAAGTATTTTTCAGGTATATATAGTTTTTAGAAGATTAGCTGATTATTTATTGAAGTATAAAAAATTATATAATATTATCTTTTAAACTGTTGTACTAAATATTTGGTTTTATAAATAAAATTACTGTACATATGTGTATCATCTCTAAAGGGTTTTGAAAGTAAAATCAAAAGTTCAGAAAGGGGTTAAGAACTACTTAATGCCCAAATGGTTAATTTTTTAATTACTTATTTGAAAAGTAGTTAACTATGCTCAAGCCTAAAGGCCGACGAAGTAGGCTTATCTATTTGTGAGAGTTAAGATTGATTTTCAAGTAAGGATATGAGAAATAGAGCTATAACATACCGGCTTTCCTCCTGAGCGAGGAATAGTTATGTTGAGAATGTCGAAAATATGTTAATCATGTTGATTTCTTGCTTGTTATGGAAATCATTAATACTATACTTAACGCTAAAGGGCAACAAGATAGACTTATCTATTTGTAAGATTTAAGAATGAAGTGTAAGGCAAGGCTTTGTTATGCAACTAGTGCTCTAACTTACCTAGCTTCATTCTCAGATAAGGAATGTTTAAGTTGGAATGTTAGAAACGAGTTAAGCATACCAATATTGATTTGCATAAACAATTTTTTAATGCTTTCCAAATATTGGGTTGTGTATTACTCATGACTGTTGGGAGCACCAAGAAGTTATGTACTGATAGTTATTAGATAACAATGGAATCACTCAACAGTTTTCTGTTGGTTAATATAAATAAGGCCAAATGGAAAATATCGATGTGACTATATTACATAATTCTCTTGAATTGAGAATATCATAGAGCTTTAATGAGGAAACTCCACTTTGATTATAGTACATCATCATACAACGTCCATCGAATGACTTTAGTTGGGTCGTGTGGAAGCATTGGAAGTGAAACACTATTCAATAGACACTATGCCACAAAGTGAATTAGATAACAACGATCACACAACATAAGATAGATTTGTTGTTACCCTAATATTTACCACTGTTTCACACAACACATGGAAAAACCATATTATGTGTGGCATAGCTCGTGAATTCTTTGTTCTATTGAGATTTCATCCAAGTTATTCAGACAACATTTTATCTATTGTCTGATTGAAATTATCCAAAATTTCCTTTTGGTTACTTATCTAAATTTTGGTTCCCCTCTCAATATTACCTTGGTTATTTTATGGTCCCTTCTTTCAATCATTTTCTCCCTCTTTATTTCTTTTCTAGAGGAAAAAGTGGCATTTGTTCCTTCAATTATTTTCTACACAGCTTTGCCTATCCTCCTAGCCATCTCCTGTTGTCAACCTTAGCCTTCTCCCATCCCATCGATGCTCTTCGATAAGCATACGGTTTTCTAATTACAGCTTCCTTTTTCATCTTCGTTCTGAAATTAGGGTTTCATGAAATTCACTACATGAAATTTAAGCTAGAATCATCTTTCTCCCTTCCTTCCTTGTAGATTGCATACTTTGATTTATTGACTATTAACGGTTGTGGCTTCTCTTTGTCGTGTATTCTTCGATTGTTATTGGTACGATTTATGCCCCTTTAGATTTATATTGTTCTCGACATCTAATCTCTAGCCGATGATGATTTGGGTTTCTCATATAGGAATTTTTTCCCAAATATGCAATTATATGATTTGATTCAACATTTCCAAATTATTTTTCTCGGTTGTCGATTTATGTTTGAAAGCTCTTAATGATATTTAATTCTTGATTTTTTTCTTCTTTGGTTTCTGTTTGCTAATTATATTGCTATGTTGGACCATATTTTTCACTATGTTGTAACGGTGTGCTCTTTACTTCATCTCTGAGTTAATGGATTGCTATGGTGGATATTGTTGTCTATGGCAGGGTTGACTGGAACTGCCTTGTTCAAGGCAGTGCACTTCGACATTGAACATGTATTGCATATATACATGTATGCGTGTGTGTGTGTCTATATGTGTGTGTGTGTATGTTGCTCATATACTTATACAAGAACTTATGGGCTTGTGCACTTTCATATGCCTTTACTTGTTTGTGCACTTTCATGTGCTTATGCCTTTACTTCATGTTGTTCTGTTTGATTACTTTCATGTGCTTTGGTTTCTTATATACATTTTTATGCGCTTGTGCCTTTACTTCATGTTCTATTTTCTAATTTGATGATTTGAACTGGTATTTTCTCACTATGTACATATATACCTATTTATACACATGTATATATGTGTATATTAACTATGTTATCTTTGTTCATCTATGTACACGTATATATGTGTTCTATGGTTTAACTTGAAACCGATACTTGTTTACGTGTTGCATTATTGCCTGAAGTTTGCTTTTACTTGGATTAGTACTTTGTGGTAAGTTCAACTATCAGTCATGGTAATGTTGTGCACTTTGATTCCAATATCATCCATGTGTATACATACATTTGTGTGATCATTAGTGGTTCGAATTTGTGGTTAGTGTTAGTGTCTTTTTCAATTTTGTAGCAGTTGTTCAATTTATTCCTTGTTCAATTTGTGGCACTTATTAAAGGTAGTGACATGAAATTGTTAGTGATATGGACTTATTATCATTCAATTTGTGGTAGTTGTTCAATTACTGACACGTTTGAACCTATGAGTTTGGTTTAACTCTTGTTACCTAGATGCATGGCTTGGTCGGAGTGAAAGGGATGTATGTTGTTCGGCCAAGGAAGGATGTTGTTATGAATTTCATATGTATGGCTCGTCTTAAGGTGAAGTTCATCATTCAGTCAATTATCGTTTGGTGTTTGATTCGTCACTCGATCTTGATAGTGCACTATATGTCATTTGTTTTATATGTTTCAGCAAACGCCGCTTGGCATCCACCGTTCGGCAATGTCTTTTGGCCAATAACGCTCGGCTAAGCCTCGCTCGGCAACGTCATCCGGCAATCATCATTCGGCTTGTGAATTTAAAGGTGATATGGTTCGGTGTGGATGCTCGGGAAAGGATAGCTCGACATGGGTGGTTCGGTCGAGGAAGCATGGACACATGTTGCTTGGAATAGATGGTCGACCCATGTCGCTTGGTGTGGAAGTTTCGACATACATTGCTCGGTGCATTCTAGAGAATTTGGTAGGTTATCTGGCCTTCAACAAAGCGAGGCAATTGGCATGACTTCGCTTCGAGTCAGCCTGCTATTTGCTACGGGTCCCCTGAGGGCTCATTCGAGTCACTTGATAATCGACTAGACATGGTGGGTCGGCATCTCTCGACCGGCATTTCTCGTTCGGCTTATTTCGTTCGGCATGCCTGGCTCGGTGCGCAGAAGTCACCTACTAAGGGCCAAGATACCTTGTTACTGGGCCCGTGAAGGAAGTCCAGCCAATCTTCGGCTATAAATAGAGGGGCAGGAGTGCAGTGAAAAGGGACCTTTTTTCGAGGACTTCGGGCAGACTCTGCCATTTTAAAGACTCATTACTTTTCTATTAGAACTTGTATTCAAGTTGTTGGTCTACGGATTGTATTTTTATTCAACTATTTGAAAAACCAAAAAAGAATAAATTTAAAGTGGACGTAAGCAGTTACACCGAACCACAATAAATCCGGTGTTCTAGTTTTCACAGTTAATTTTGCATACATTCCTCTATTTTAATTTTCCATCTTCATTAATCTCTCTACACAATTCTTTCTTTGGGTGTTAGTGACCAATTTTGGTGCTAACATTTTGGTGCTTTCACTAAGAGCTGAACTCAGGTTAATAGGATCTACTTTGTAGCTACTAGGTTAAAGAAATCTCCTAAAGGAGATCTTAGACATTCATAGAAAGTCCGTTAATTCTAGTCAGAGTTCCTACCAATAACTCTACAATGGGAAGACCTCATACCTGATCAGCCTAACACAACATGGATTTCAACGAGACTGCTAGTGTCCGTCAAGTAGGACCCAACAATCAACAAGTTAATCCAACCTCAGGGATTATCAGTGCCCAAAACCAGATGGAAGTTGTCACTAAAACAGAGTTCAACGAGCTAATGAGAAAACTCATGTAAAGTAGGAGACAACTTAACGAACAGATTCAAGCTAATGCCAACCTCATGACTCATCTTACTCAACAGTAGCATCAGAATGCTGGAGGAAGCCTCGCTTCTTACTTTTCATCCAACAGCTCGGCTTCATCCGATGAACCTCCCAGGTGTAGATGTCGTCAAACTAAAACAATGAAAACAGGTGTTGCTAACCGACCAACCAGGGATGGTCCAGGTTCCTTACCTGGAGCCATGGACCCTCACTTACACCAAGGAAATCACGCCCAAGGTGGAACATGAAACATAGGATTTGGATCACGAGTGGAAGCTGGACGGCTGGCTCACCACGGTCCTAATGAAGCTGGTCCCCAGGATACACGTTTGGTAGATCGCCAATAGAGGAGACACCAACCAGAATGGTCTCGTACGAAAGATTCCAACCTTCCATCTTTTATACAACCCCAGACCTATCGGCTATGTTCAGACAGCAGATGAGAGAAAATAAAGCCATGACTAATGATGATTGGGGGATATCCAGGAGTCATACTCCATTCATAGATACTATTTTACGGGCGAAGTAACCCAGAAAGTTTAACATGCCAACTATCCCGGCCTATGAAGGGAAGTCTAGCCCGCGACAGCATCAGATGAGATATGAATGGATGATGGATTCAACTAGAGCAAATAATGCAACTAAGTGTAGATGCTTTCCTATAATTTTATCAATAATTGCCACCATGTGGTTCACCCAACTTCCTCCACGGTCTATCTCCAACTTTGATGAATTAGCAATGAAATTTATGGAACAGTTCAGCATTCATGCCACTCGTCACAATGATGTGATGTCCTTGTCCAGTGTGATTCAGGCTCTAGGGAGTCATTAAAAGAGTACTTACAAAGATTTCACGTTATGGCTACTAAAGTTAGCAGCCTAAATGACCATGCCATTCTGATGGCTATAATGCGAGGAGAAGATCCGGATTCAGAATTGGGCGATTAGCTAGCAGGAAAGCCTCCGACTACACAAGAATCTTTTTATTCAATGGCGCATCAATTCATAAGAAGAGAGGAAGCCATGTGGAAGAGGCGAGACAATGCAACAAGCCCTAGCAAGGAGACTGTGAAGATCAATATTGCTGTAAAATAATCTGGTAATAACTTTGGGAAGGTCCAGGTCAATGTTCAAAACAAGCCAGAGCAATCTAAGGATCCGGAGGAGGAAATCCCAGAAAGAAAAAGGGAAGCAGGAAAATGGAAACCAATGATTCTGACTTGCAATGAATACACTACTCTGAATGCATCTCTAGAAATTATATACCTATCGACTTGTAATACTTTTCAATATCGAAAGCCACGCTCAATATAGTCCACAAAGGAACAAAAGCGGACTGGGAAGTATTGTCGCTTCCATGAGACTTATGGGCACAATACCGAGGAGTGTAGGCAGCTGCACGATGCTGTAGAAAAGCTGATTGGACAGAAGAAGTTGCAGGAGTTTGTCAATAATCCATAGGAGGGTGGATAAGAAGTGTCAGACCTTGGTCGCGGGCAAGCTCCATGCCATCCCGAGGAACCTGCTTGGACTGTGGGGAGACTAATCGTAAACACGATAGTTGGTTGGCCTCACCCGATAGATAAGAATTGGCAAGAGATGGAGCGTTATGCCAGTTCCTTAAAGCATATAGATTTTGAATGTTGTTCAAATACGAAAGATGTGTCCCTGGCTAAATAGCAGCGAGCAATGACGGACAATATAGTGTTCAGGAGCAGAGATGCTGATCACGTGGAGGCTCCTACCATTGATCTGATGGTCATCTCGACAACGATTGGGCCAGCATTTGTGAAAATATTATTTATTGATTGTGGAATTTCCGTTAACATCATCTTCAAAAAAGCATATGACCAGATGAAAACGGAGACAAAATATTTAAAACCATCTAAAGCCCGTATCCATGGCTTTAATTAAGCAGCTACTAATGCAGTGGGTTCTGTTGAATTACCAGTTGAACTCAGACAAGGTGGACGTAGGAGGGTGCGAATCCTACCTTTCATCATTTTGGATGTCGATTCTGCGTACTATGTGTTTCTGGGTCGATCGGCCCTAGCAGAGTTTAGGGCAGCTTTGGCCTATTGGTGTTTAACCTTGAAATTTCCAACAGACAGAGGAGTTGGAGTTGTGCATGGCAATCAGGCGACTGGTCATGCGTATTGTGTGGCAAAGCTGAGACAAGCCCAGTGAAGGGAGAAGGGAAAGGTAGTGGACAACCCTGTGTGCACACGAGTCACTAAAAATTGACAGGTAATGCACTTGCCTTGGCACGGGCAACATGATCGGATCTATAGGGACATAGATCCGAGAGATGACGATGAGGAATTCAGGAAGGCAAAAACAGCATCGGTTGAACTGATGATTGACACTCTAGTCAGCCGAGATGACCCATCATGAGTATTTAAGATTGGATCACAACCCAACCCCTCGATGACCGAGGATCTCACTGATTTTCTCCAAGCGAATCTGGATGTTTTCGCTTGGACACATTCCGATATGTGCAGGATTTCTCCCACCATTGCGAGTCAAATATTGAACATAAAACCGAGGTATGTACCAGTAAAGAAGAAAGGAGAGGTATGGATCCGGAGAGGTAAGCTACTCTCAGAGAGGAGGTGGACAAACTTAAAGCCAGTGGATTCATCCGCGACGCCCTTTACCCTGAATGGGAGTATAACCCTGTGCTAGTGAGAAAAGAAATGGGAAATGGAGAACCTGCATGGATCACTCAGATCTAAACAAAGCATGCCCTAATGATAGTTTCCCTTTACCCAAAATTGTCCAACTGGTTGACTCAACGGCAGTATACGAGTTATTGTCATTTATGGATACATACTTGAGATATAACCAAATCC
Organism: Allium cepa; assembly: GCA_030765085.1. Taxonomy (NCBI): domain Eukaryota; kingdom Viridiplantae; phylum Streptophyta; class Magnoliopsida; order Asparagales; family Amaryllidaceae; genus Allium; species Allium cepa. Next base: position 882,630,648 of record CM060931.1, on the reverse strand, counting down.
CGATGCACATTCCAGACCAAGAACACACTAGTTTTTTCACAGACATTGGGCTGTATTGTTATGTAGTGATGCCTTTCGGATTGAAAAATGCGGGAGCAACTTATCAACATCTAGTGAATCGGATTTTTAAGGACCAGATTGGTAGAACAATGGAAGTCTATGTGGATGACATGCTCGTGAAGTCATGGCATTTAAACGACAACATTCAAGATTTGGCGGAAATGTTTGATATACTCAGATATTACATAATGAAAATCAATCCTATGAAGTGTTCCTTTGGCATTGTGTTAGGCAAGTTTTTGGGTTTCATCGTTAATGCATGGGGAATTGAAGCTAACCCAGAAAAGATTCAGGCTATTCTAGACATACAAGTGCCCAGAACTATAAAGTAAGTGCAAATCCTGAATGGAAAAGTAGCCGTGCTGAGTCAATTCATATCTAGAACGACAGATAAGTATATTCCCTTCATCGATGTAATAAAGAAAGGAAAGATAAATTTCAAAAGGACGCCCAACTGTGAGGATGTATTTCGAGCCCTGGTAAGGCATTTGGAAATCCCTCAATGCTGTCGGAGCCAGTAGACCATGAAGTTGTTGTTTGTATACTTGGTTGTATCTCAACAAGCCTTCAGTACGGCTTCAGTTCGCAAGGAGGACCGAGTTCAAAAGTCGGTGTACTATGTCAGGAAACGTTTAACGGGGTAGAAAGAAATTATCCTAAAATTGAGAAGCTAGCCTACTGCTTAGTGATTGCATCACGCAAGCTTCATCCGTACTTTTAGGCACACTTGATCAGTGTTTATATCGATCAACCATTGCGATAGGTACTCCAACAACTAGAAACCTTTGGAAGGATGTTGGAATGGAATATCGAGTCGAGTTAGTTCGATATTACCTTCCTGCTATGAAGGTACATCTAAGGGCAAGCGCTAGCAGACTTCATAGCAGAATTCACCGTATCAAACGAACCAAACAATCACGATGTCATTCCCCCTATTCGTTGGAAACTGTACACCGATGGGGCAGCCAACGATCGATGTTCTTGGGATGGTACAATTCTTGTGATTCTGAAAAACGATCAATTTGTTAAGCTTTGAAGCTCAATTTTCCAGCTACAAATAATGAAGTCGAGTATGAAGCATTTATTGCTGGCTTGAAACTTATCAGGAAACTTGGAATAAAATCGGTTGAAATCTTTCTTGACTCACAATTGGTAGTGTACCAAGTGTGGGGGGACTATCAAGCAAATGGGAAGGGACTTGCCCCATACCTTGCTCGGGTTCAAGAGCTGTTAGCAGATCTCGAATATTACGATATTTTGCACGTCCCACATGAATAATCAGAGAAGCCGATTTAACGGAAAAGTTTGCAAGTACTAGCGATGCACAACAAATGGGATTGGTTCCCGTCGAAATCTTACATTCTCCGAGTATAAATGAGATGGAGGTAGACTTCGTTTTTGAAACAGAAATCGAGAAGGAGTCAGGGATAATACCATTCAAGCAGTACCTGCTACACGGGGTCTTGCCCGAAAGAAAGTGCGAAAGACGACAAGTCATTCGCAAAGCTTCGCAATATGTAATACAGACGGAATAATGTATTGAAAGGGATTCTCCGTCCCCTTACTCCGTTGCATTGTCCACTGTGAGATAAAACGAGTCCTGAAGGAAGTTCATGAAGGAGAATGTGGTGACCATACTGGGGGCAGACAATAGCAAAAAAGATCCTCCGCTATGGATATTATTGGCCAACTGTAATTCGGGATGCTGCAGACTACGTAAGGAGATGTGACAAATGTCAAAAGTATGCGAAGATCCCGAGAGCTTTGCCAATCGAACTCACACAAATATTTAGTCCCTACCCGTTTGCAATATGGGGAATCGATATAATCGGTTCCTTGCTTATCTCCAATGGTGGTGAAAAATACGCAATAGTTGCGGTCGATTACTTTACTAAGTAACCGAGCCCTTAGCTACAATCACCACCAAAAAAAGTCATTAATTTCGTTGTACGAAAGATCATATGCCATTTTGGCCTCCCATGAACTATCATTACGAACAATGAAACTCAGTTCGAAAGTAAGGAGTTCAATGAATTTTGTCAAAAGTATGGCACTGAGGAAAGGTTTGCAGTGGTTTCTTATCCCAAAGCCAATGGATGAGTAGAACCGGGAATAAAATAATCAAATCCATATTGAAAAAATGTATGGAAAAGGCTACAGGCAAGTGGGTAGACGAGCTTCCAACAACACATTGGGCTTACAGAACCACCCACAAATTCGTGACTGGCCACACTTCATTCACATCGGCATATGGCACTAAAGTCGTTATACCCGTAGAACTTGAAATTCCTTTACCTCGGGTATCTCATTATGACCCTAAGAAGAATCAGGATCTCTTGTTGGAATCATTGGACTTTGTTGACGAAAAACGTGAAGAAGCTGATTTAAGGGAGGCTGCATATAGGCACCGAGTCGCTCGATATTATAATGAAGTGGTCCGACCGAGAATCTTTGATGTGGGCGATCTCATTTTGAAGCGATTTTTCCCGATCCCATCGCATATGAATCCCGTATGGAAAGGTCCATACGTCATTGAATGGAGGCTTGGATAAGGAACTTTCAAGCTAGTGACCGTTGATGGCGCAACACTCCCCTGAACATGAAATAGCAAGCATCTACGACGTTATTATACTTGGTCCGTTTCTTTTGCATTTTAGTTGCAACTATTTCCAGTGTATGTTTATTTTTTTGATTCTTATTTTTTGACATGTAATAAGAGAATTCAGTTTTTTTTCATTAATAAAGGCCTGAAGCCATGTTTTCCATGAACTATTGATGTTTTCGAATGTTGTAATTCTATGCTAAAAATTAAAGTTACAATATTCTGTCTGGCGTATGAATGCACATAGAGAACATAAAAATTTTCAAGTCCCCAGAGTGCGGACTAGTGTACTCTGAGTTCCTATAGTGCAAGCTAGAGTATAAATGACTTAAAATATCTAAGTCCCTAGAGTGCAGACTGGATTACTCTAAGTCCCTAGAGTGCGGGATAGAGTATAAACGAATTAAAAACTCTTAATCCCCAAAGTGCGGACCTGAGTACTCTGAGTCCCCAATGTGCGGACTACAGTATAAATGATTAAAACTCTCCAAGTCCCCAGAGTGCGGACAGAAGTACTCTGAGTCCCCAGAGTATGGACTAGAGTGTAAATGTCTCAAAAATCTCCAAGTCCCCAAAGTGCGGACTAGAGTACTCTCAGTTCCCAGAGTGCAGACTAGAGTATAAATGACAAAAATCTCTAAGTCCCTAGAGTGGGTACCGGAGTACTCTGAATCCCTAGAGTGCAGATTAGAGTATAAACAACACAAAAATCTCCAAGTCCCTAGAGTGCGGACTGTAGTACTCTAAGTCCCCAGAGTGCGGACTAGAGTATAAACGACTAAAATCTCCATGTCCCCAGAGTGCAGACTGGGGTACTCGGAGTCCCCAGAATGCGGACTCGATATAAGTGACTTCAATATCTCTAAGTCCCTAAAGTGTGGACTAAACGTATTCTAAGTACTCGAAGCGTGGAATAGAGGATCTACAATTCTAAAAAAAATCCCGAGTCGCATGGAGGTGAACTTAAGCTTGTGTAACTCACCAAATTCCGAGTTATGGAAACAAGTTTGACACTAAGCTGAAAAATGAAGGTCATCGAAAAACAAAGAAAATAAGTTTTATTCACAAATCTTAAAACAAAGTTTTGCTACAATTCCTTTTAAACTCGGAGTCAAAAGTCTATTTGCATTGGCTATGAAAATAAATAGAAATAACTACATAATCTAGGCTAACTCTCGTTGAACGAGCATGATAGTTAAATCTTTAACTTCTGCTCCATCCTCGGTTTCTTAGACGACTCCTCCCCCATGCTTTTTCCCTTGGACGCCATGCTTGTAAGGTAAGTGGTGTTCGAGGAAGGAAGAAGAACTTCCAGTGGCCTGGTCCCACCGGGGAGAATGACCTTCAATGGAATGTTCAAGGGATCATCTAGTTCCACTACATGAGGCTCGACCTTGACTTCTGCTCTCTTCTTCTTCCCTTTCATAAGTTGCTCCTCCATGCTCAGTTTTGAAATGTGTTCGGAGGCTCCCGTAATATCAAGTTCACCATGTTCTTTGACGAGCAATGGATTTTCAGACTTGTCTTTATTAAGCGCCTTGATTACTTGAGCGTCAGGTCTGGGAGTCTCTCCCGTTTGAATTGTCTCTCCCGTTTTCTCCTCCTTCTCTATGGCGGCATCGCTCTTTGGAGTTGGCTTGGGATCAGAACGGCCTGCACGAAATCATAAGAGACAAGTGTTATAATAGATTTTCTACTCTCCAAAAATGATGGTCCTTTGAACTCAAGGAAGAAAAATTATGTATCGGTATCCGACTGACTCTCAACTGTTCGAGGGGTTTCACCCTTAGGAATAGAAGATAGAACATGAATATCAAGGCCAGGATCTTCTGGGTCTAGCCAGTGTGTTGCTCGAAGGGGTCAAGTGATAGGCGACCAGTCCGCTTCATAGGGGAAGGAACTGGAGACTTGGTTCCGGACTGACCGACAGTGTCATTCTTTCCTTATAACGAGGAGGAGTCTCTATTATAAAGAGCCTTTCCTGTAGAAAAGTCTAAAGGCTCATTCCCCTAGAGAAATTCCTTCACTAAAGCTTCATCGTCGACCTCTTCGGTTCCCGACTCAACCATTTTTATTTTTATTAAAGTGTCACATGCTTCAACCAAAGATTCGAGGTAACCCTCACTAAGAACTGTTAGGTCGTGATGCATGAGAACTCGAGCATTGTACTTGGCTATGAGCGGATCAAACATGCACTTAATCTCCTCTCTACTAGCCTCAACAGCCACTTCGAGGAGAGAGTCAATTTTCGAAAGTTCCACTCTTTTTCCCTCCTCACAGGCTTTGTTCTTTAGCACTTTAGCCTTAGAGAGGTCCTCATCAAGTTTTGTTTTTAGAAGTCGAGTGGCAACAATCTCGTCACAATATCGTTGTGACTCCTCTTGAGGGGAAGTCTTTTCTTCTTTTTCTTTGGAGAGTAGCTCTTCCAATTCTTTAACTCATTGAGCGAGTGCATTTTCTCCTTTTGAACGGAGTCTTTCTCTAAAGCTAAGGCGCCATAGCGTTGAACCACTTCATCGATCTATTTCTTATGTGTGGCCTTTTGGCGATTAACTACTTCAATTGTGTCTTTATCATTCTTATGATCAGTTTCACATTAAGACTTATATGAGGAAAGCTCTTCATCCTAGGCTTTAATAATGTATTTGTCATGGATGGCTTCAAGTTTCAGACGATCGATTTCATGCTGGCGCATAATAGAGACTTATGAAACTTTTTCTGCCAAATGAAAAAATGTGTCGTGTTGGACGTAGACATCACTGTTGCAAGCAATGACACTCTGTCTAGCGTGCCCTGGAATATGGTGAACCGCTGGAAGAAACTTCAGACCATCGAAACATATTTTTGGGAACGTGGCCTTAAGCTCGGTTAGCTTCTTTGCTATCGACAAAACATGTGCAGGAGCAGAAGATGTTTGTCTAGAGACTACAGCTTTTTTGTTAAGTTCCCGTGATTGCCTGGTACTAGATGAACCAGAGTGTTTGTCATTGTGAGTCTCAGATTAGGACCCCTTTTGAGCAGATTTCTCCCTGCTTTGATCTGGTTGAGAGGGAGGATCGTGGGGGTATGAAGAATGACTGTAAATTTTCCTTTGAGACGATGAATCCCAGAGGCAATAGTCTCTATAGCTATCGTTGTCTCTATCACGGTGTTTGTCATACCCTGAATCCTAGTTGGAATGATGGAAAATAGAGAACCCGCGAAGGCAGTCAAATCCATGAGAGCGTCCCATATCACCAGCATAAAAATTAAGTGAGCGTAACTTAGCAAGAGTAACATAATGGTTGAAGTTTAAGTACAAGGTGAGGTGTAAGTGTTAGTGTGTGTGTCCTAGCGATTCCCCCCGACGGACCCGTTTCATCAGTGCCATGTGCCTCAACCACGGCTCCAGAATAGGACTTACATTCTCGCCCGATGCTTCTAACAACCTAATTTCCCTAATTTCACTCTCCTCACGTGTGTCGGGGGCACCACTTGTAGGAGGCACTGAAGGCCTAGATTGCCTTTGTCCAAGATAGGTTTGGTTGCAGTAGTACTATGAGGGAGACTTATTCGGTGACCTTCTGCCAACAACCCAAATATTGAAAGTGATTCATTGTAAATTATAGATTTGATGTCCTGATCATCTGCGGGAATAGCTCGAATAGCTTGGATGGCCTAAGAGTAACCAGAGCATTCCGCACGCGGGCTGATACCTGTAAAAGTCGAGAAAAGGTTTAGAAAGAATGCAACTTTTTCCATGTACAAATATTGTTCCAGAAAAAGAACTTATTCCCTTCTTGCCATCTCCTCGCAAAGCCAGGGGGACGACGCACATAAAACGATTCCTGCTTATATTGGGAGAACTTTCTCCACGCCCCCGTCAGGATTTGGCACTTGTTATGTGGCTCAAGGAATATGAAAGATGGGCTGTCGGGCCATCACTTAAAATGGTAGATATAGCGGATATCACCAAGAGTGGGGAGCATGAATATAATGCTCAAGAAAAGAATACATGTTCCATATATGAACGCATGACTATTGGGATGTAACTGTGCTTGGGCGATCTCAATTTACAGCAACACATCACGGAGGAAGGAGTTGAATGGTGACACGTTATCGACCCAACACTTGAATTTGTGACAGGTAGTATATCCAGCTATGGCAGATGAGGACAATCTTGTCCCAATGGAACCAGTACATCGTCAAAAGGAATTCTGTGGATTGAGCATAGTCGGCGAAGAGCATTTTCTTTAATTCTCGAAGCTTGAGATTCAGTCAGATTATCTAGGATGATTGCTCCGTCTATGGCATCAGGAGCCAAGTCAATAGTCGCAATCGTTGGACTCGGGATATTCTTTGCAGGAGTTGTCGATGGATTCGAAATCCCCACTACTTCCTGTTGAGAACATGGCTCGGGTTTATCTGAGGCTGTGGCAGAGCTCGACTTTCTAGATAGCTTCAATAAGCGTCGAATTTGGATAAATACGTGCTTGAACTATACTTGAAAGACAATAGATATTAGATATAATGACAAAGATTTCCCCCCGCGTGGTGTGCAAGCTAGTGTGATGGTTCATGTAAAGATTATAAATAAATAAGGGTTCTGAAAAGTGAAGTGTAACACGGCGAGCCTTAAGTTGTCCTCTTTACAAAGTTTTAAGTTCACTTTTACTATGGTTTCAATCGTGAAGTTAGTAGTCTTGATCAGTTCCATGTGCTTTTGGACTTAGATTTGTGTGATGGATTCATTGGTACATGAATAAGTTCGAAAATAAGCAGCAATGTTATGTTCTATGAGTTGAGGTAAGGTAAGTACGTCAATGTCGATCCCCATACTTAGGACCCGTCGTCTATTCGGGTGCATCTATGCCGAACCGCAATGCCCAGTTCGGTGCCGGACCTCAAAGCCTATCCTGCTTCTCTCTTTTCTTCTCTACCACCCGACCTACTTAGACACTGAATATCAACCTAGGCCAACATCATTGAATCACTAACTTTCCTCCCCAACACTGTCTCTTCACCGAACGGCCTGCTAGGGCTATACCGAGCCATACTTGCTCGGTATGCCGAACCCACCCCGTGATCCTTGATCGGGCCATAATACAACACTCGAGTGATTAAACCACACTTACTCCCTAAACATCGGACGACACCGGGCCATTGTCCCTGACTCCAGAAACTAATCATACCTACCAACCCACAAACTTCCTATCTCTCTCCAACAACAAGACGACCCACTTGACCAAGATACCGATCTACTCCTCAGGACCCTGGCTAGGCCGCACTCACTATCGAATTGCCAAACCCCTCTTCTCCTCGTTTTTCTTCACCAAGGAACAACTCCTAACCTCCTCCTAAGTCTCGAATTCCAAGTTTAGTGGCAACAATGGCTACTCATTCTATGCGACTTTAGCCACCGATGACCAACAAAGTTAGGCTAAGGCCTTAACCCGGAGTTTGCTTTTTATTCCTAATCCATCTCTTTTCTCCTCTAAATTTATTTTCCACCTATTCGTACAACAAATGAAGGGGGAGACGGAGGGTTTGTCCACATAGGCACCGAAATTCGATATAGCGTCTGGTTTGGAAATAAATTCATACCTAGGAAAAGAGCTCGAGGTATGTGGTAGCTTTAGAATGTTGGGTCGGAGGTTCGTTCATGCTATTAATTAGTTAGAATCGTGAGATAGGCAATTCGGGTTCGATGGAAGGAAAAGCATTGAGTAACGCTCGGAGAGTAATGAACAGATGGCTTTAGGGAAGTAAAGTGCAAGTGAGAAAAAAGGAGAAGGAGGGGAGGCCGCAACTTACATAAGGTAGAAGGGAGGTGAATATGCTATCTCCTATCGACCCGGTAAATACGTTTTGAAAGGAAAGTTTATAGGCATGCTGCTCTAGTTCAAGTGACCAAACCATGTGGTTCGGTCTCCATATGCCAAACGACCCCTTGTCTATATAAAAAAAGAAGGAAACGAAAATAGACTCGAAAATCTACAACAGGTGCAAGGGAGGACAGCCATTTTTCAACCTTTATTGTATACATTCCACTTTTGATAGTGGGAATTGGTTAATGATTCAAAGCGTGTTGTGTTGCTTCACACGACACATTTTCGGTGGCAAATGTTACCCAGATGCATGTCACGACCGGAGTGAAAGGGATGTATGTCGTTCGGCCAAGGAAGGATGTTGTTATGAATTTCATATGTCTGGCTCAGCTTAAGGTGGAAGTTCATCGTTTGGTTTAGGATTCGTCACTCGATCTAGAGTGCACTGTATGTCGTTCGGTCTATATGTTTCAGCAAACACCACTCGGCATCCACCGTTCGACAATGTCTTTCGGCTAATACCGCTTGGCTAAGCCTCACTTGGCAACGCCGTTCGGCAATCATCATTCGGCCACTGAATTTAAAGGTGATTCGGTTAGGTCCAGATGCTCGCGGAAGGACAGCTCGGCATGGGTGGTTCGGTCAAGGAATCACGGATACATGTTGCTTGGCTTAGATGGTCGGCTCATGTCGCTCGGTGTGGAAGGATCAGTATACATCGCTCAGTGCATTCAACAGAAATTGGTAGGTTATTAGACCATAACAAAGCGAGGCAATCGGCATGACTTCGCTACGAGTGAACCTGCTATTTTCTTTGAGTCTCCTGAGGGTTTATTCTGAGTCACTTGAAAATCGACCAGACATAGTGGGTCGGCATCTCTCAATCGACATCTCTCGTTCAGCCTGTCTCGTTCGGCACGCCTGGCTCGGTGTGTAGAAGTTACCTATTATGGGTCGAGATACCTTGTTCCTTGGCTGTGAAGGAAGTCCAGACTATCCTCGCATATAAATAGAGGGGCACGGGTGCCGCGAAAAGGGCCTTTTTTGGGGAACTCCGGGGAGACACTTCCATTTTTAAGACTCGTTACTTTTCTGTTAGAACTTGTATTCAAATTATTGGTGTAGGATTGTATCTGTATTCAATTATTTGAAAAAACCATAAAGATTAAACTCAAAGTGGACGTAGGCAGTTAAACCAAACAACTATAAATCTAGTGTTCTAGTTTTCACAGTTAATTTTGCATACATTCCTCTATTTAATTTTCTATCTTTATTAATCTCTCTACATAAATCTTTCTTTGGGTGTTAGTGAATAATTTTGGTGCTAACAACTCTTTTAAATGCGGTCAATTTTGTTTTGTGACTTTGAAGTTTTGTTGGATGGTACTTTGATGGGGCTTTGATTTGGTTTAACGGTGAACTGCTACTGCCACTGCCCTGTTCAAGGCAGTGCACACTGGCACTTTTTGATCTTTGCTAGTCCTTGTTGTTGAATTGTTGAACTTGTTTTTGCTTTGAATTTCCATGTAAACACACATATATGCATGTGTGTATATAGTGACTGTTGGTGCTTAACCTGATTTGTGCACTTTCATGTACTTGTTCCATTACTTGTTTGTGCACTTTCATGTGCTTGTGTCTTTACTTCATGTTGTTCTGTTTGATTTCTTTCATGTTCTTTGGTTTCTTATATACATTTTCATGTGCACTTTTATATACAAGTGCCTTTACTTCATGTTCTTTTAACTAATTCGATGGTTTGAACTGCTTGTTGCTCACTATGTATGTATATACGTGTGTATACATATGTATATATGTATATATCCATTAACAAAAAAACTTGTCAACACCTGAAGATAAAGTTTAAAGTGTAAGTGAACCCTTCGAAACTACCATTTGATCGGATAGTTATAGTTAATATGTAACAACCCTAGAATTTTGAAATATTTTTATAATTTGATTTTATTTCATTATGGAAATATTTTGGAATTTATTTTATTTTAAGATTTTATTTTGAAAACATTTTTAAAGTGTAGTAGACATTTTTCCAAAACTAGTTATATATATGTTTACAATTTTAATATTAGTTTACATTTAATAAACTATTTTCTTATATTTTTCTATTTTTCCTAAAAATTATTTATTTATTTCATTTTCACTTTATTTTGTACTCATTTATATTTTATTTACATGATTTTTATTTTGGTTTATTTGAATAAAAGGAAGAGGAAATTTCAAGAGACTAAAACCCTTTAAACTTTTGACTTTTCATTTACTCACCTCTTCATTTTTGGGCCAACCATTCCTTGGCTAATAGCCGTGAGTTTTGTTTTGTTATTCACGTAAAACATCACTTTCTCATTTCAATACTCACGCCACTTTTAGTGAGAAACTTGGTAATGCCTTCTTCTTATTTTTTTTACTTTTTCTTTCACTTTTTTATAGATTTTTCTATTTGTTTTGCTTGTTTCTTTATGCACTTTGCTTGGCTATCACCTCACCACCTCCTCCAACTACCACACCATCTCCTTCCCATCACCATACCTGGCCTGGCATCCCTCTCCTCTGACCTATATTGGCCGTAATCACCCCTTGAAGCAATCACCACAAAAGAAGTTGCAAACCCTTGAAAACGTGCCACAGCCGAACATTGTTTGCACGTACCCTTCATTTTCCACTTAAGCCTCCTCCTTAGCCATCACCACCTGCTTTTTCACCATCACTAGCCATCTCTCTGACCACCATCAGGCCTACACATGCCAAGGCCGATCCCCTTCAGGCATGGTCGAACCCAAAGTTTGTACCAAAATCACTTATGTTGCCATACCCCTTGATCTTCCTTCATGTTGTAACTCAAGCCTCTTCAACTCCTTGTAGCCGTGTACATGCATGCCATATCCTAGCCTAAAGTACTTTTATGGCCGATCCAAAATAGTGTGGTGGCCGAGTAAAGTTGATTTGGAGTCAAGCAAAACTAATTGAAAAAGTTTGGTGATGTGTTTGCAAACTTATTTCCATTTTGTTCCAATATTTTAGTAATGTATTTATATTCATATCTTGTTTTGTTGTCAAATACAAGTTTAAAACCTGGCTCCCCACTCCACTCAAGTCAAAATTCGTGCTATAGTGCTTTCTGGATTTTGTTTGTGTGCTTTGTTTTGCTATCTCCAGCTTGAAGCAACTGAGTAATCAAACTTGACATCTTACTTATATAAATTGTGAAGTGACACCAAGTGAATTTGTAAAATTGCTATATCATGTTATACCTGCTTGTGATATGAATCATATGATGATAATCCTGTTTATAAACATGTCATATCATCTGTTACTGCCATATGTTGTTATACTGTTATTTGTATTTGTTTATGACACGACAAGTACCCTGTAGAATAGAATCATTATGGGTTGAAATGATACAAACCCGAACGGACTTTAGAATAGGGAAAAATCATTATGGGGTGAAATGATAGACCTGAGCGATTCTTATTTATTTTAATTGACTTGGGACTTCAGGTTTGAAATGATTGAACCCGGGTTTTCTTTGTAAATTACGGATTGAAATGATATATTATCCCTATCACTTGACTTAGGTTAGAAAATTATATGTAGACCCGTGGTTAATATATATTTTTCCAAAATTTTTAAAGTATTTTAAAAATGTAAATATTATGATATTTTGATATAAATTTAATTAAAAATGATTTTTATAAAGTATTAGCGATTTTCTACAAGTTAATAAGCGAAATAAATAAATGGTAAAGTACAATTTGAAATATAAGTTAATTTTGGAATTTATGGTTTTGTTTATAAATGGAATTTAAGTTAAGTAAATAAAATATGATAATTTGATTTAAATTTGAATTTAAAATGATTTTATAAAGTGTTATTGATTTTTCTATGAATTAAAATAGTTAAATAAATGAATGTTTAAATGTTAATTTGAAATATAATTAACTTGGAAAATGTGAAATGGGTTTTAAAAATAAAAGTTAAGTTAAAAAAATAAAATGGAAATTTAATTTAATTTCTAAAAATGGTAAATGAAATTTAAAATGTAATGTAAATCAAAATGTTATAAAATAGTACATTGATTTTAATAAGAAAATTATTAAAATTTAACATTTATTTAAGAAATTTACTTTATAATAATCCTAAGTTAAAGAGTATTTAAATGACCATTTTTAAAGTGAAAAATATAAAATTTTATATGTTAAAATGCTTTAAATTAAAGTTTAATTATGGCTGAAATTATATTGAAATCTAGAAATACTTTTAGTAGCACTTCAAAAATGCTATCGTTTCTGAAATGCACTAAATTCTGAAACAGCACTTTGTAAGTGCTGTAGTTGTAGAAGTGAACTAAAAAGGCTAAACTAATGAAAGTGCTATTGTAGCACTTGTTAAATGCTGCAGTTGGCAGTAATAAGATTTTTGAACTAAAACTGAACTATTACAGCATTTCTGTAAATGCTGTCTTTGTTGATTTGAATTAAATCCTTTATTTTGAAACCTGAACTTTTACAGCATTTTTGTAAATGCTTTCTTTGCTGAATTGAACTATTTTTCAACTAAAACTGATATATTACAGCAGTTTTTAAATGCTGTCTTCGCTGAATGGAATTGTTTTCAAATGTAACTTTCTGTAGCATTTTCTAAGTGTTGCGAAAGCTGAAATTTCACTGTTTTAATGTATTTAAGTGAATAAACGAACTCAGAAAAGGGTAAAATTTTAGAAATTGGATATTTGAATTGTAAATATAATGAATTCACTTTTAAATGGTTTAAATGGAGTATTTTGTTTTGAAATATAAACGGTTTTGAAATGGATTTGAAATGATATTTGGTTTTCGAAGTATAAAATCCCATTTTGAAATTATACCACGGGTTATAATAACGATTGGTTGTTAAAGAGACCGGGATCGGATTTGGACATACTCTCTGTCGATACCGAAAACCACTTTAAGAACTGTGTACGTGGTGGAGTTCCAGAATGATGTATGATGGTGGCAACGTTCTTGAGGTATATTACGTGGACCCGAGTCCCGTGAGTTGGCATAACTTGGCTAAAATAGGAGGGATCTCGATCCAAGTGTGGTCATTCCTCCTATCGGACATACTTCTTCAATACCATTCATTACTATTGTGATTGATTAGCTGCACCACTTTGATTTTGGGAGTGTGGCTCGAGGTGGGCGTAGTGGTTGCTACGTTACCACCAGCCCGTGTGCGTAATTGGTATATCTACCCTGGCATTGCCTCGTGTGTCGTGTCTCCTACCATAGGGAGATTTACTACGAGTTTGTTTTTCTCCCGTGCCCATGGAGTATTTAGGGTATTCTCCCGATCTAGAGATATGCTGATACTAGATGGACCACTGGGACTATTACATGTTGGGGGCTATATGGGTAACACTTTGACGCTATTTTAAAATAAGTTTATTTTACTATAGACATTATTATAATAGCGCAGTATTACCATATAGTAAATAGTTTAACGGGTCCTTAGAGGATGGGCGGTCCCAAGCATCCTTTAAGTTACTTATACTTTATTTCACTTGAGTTGGTTTACATTATATAAGTTTGTATGTCCTGACTCGAGTGTTTTGTGTTTTTCTTTACGTTCGGGTCAGCCTGATTATTCACAGTTTTGGATTTCTCTTTCTAGAGCTAACTAGAGATTCTACCTATCTAGTTATTTATCTATTTCAGTTGTTCTATTTCAGCTTATATTAGTGGACTTCTATGTATTTGGCATTTCAATTATGTTGTTTTCAGAATGATATTATGTATTTGTTTTGAGACTTTTTTATAGTAGCTTCATGAGCCACTATGGTATTTTATATTCCGCTGTGAGTTATTTTGATATTTCTATGTCTGTGATTCTGTGAATGATTTTATTTGCTCGAAATTTTATTACAATCTGTTATTTTGAATTATTCAAGTTTTACATGTGTGGATTATTGTCGATTTGAATGGTCCAAAATAGTGGGTCTTTACAGTTCATTAAGTGAGTTAAAGGTCAAGCTAACTTCCGCACTAGTTCTTACCGTTCCGAATGGAAGTGAGCGATTGACGGTATATACTGATGCTAGTCATGAGGGATTGGGTGCTATTCTCATGCAGGATGGTAAGGTCATTGCCTACACCAGCCGAGAGTTGAAAACCCACGAGGCAAATTATGCTGCTCATGATTTAGAGTTGCTTGCTGTTGTCTTTGCTTTGAAGCTTTGGAGGCATCATCTTTTGGGAACCGAGCTTTTCACCAATCATCAGTCTTTGAGATATATCTTCACCAAGATGGATTTGAATCAGAGGCAAGTTCGTTGGCTTGAGTTTTTGGCTTCTTACGATCTCGGTATTAGCTATACTCCCGGTAAAGCTAATATTGTGGCTGATGCTTTGAGTCGGAAAAAGGCTTTGTTGTGTCAGATTGTTGTTTATTATTCTCCTCTTTTGGATCGTATCTTAGCAAAGCAAGATGAGGATGAGATGCTTATATTGATGAAGGAGAGTGTTCATGGTAGGGTTGGTAGTAGTAGTGGTGGTGGTAGTGGAGCTCAGATCGATGATAGAGGTATTTTGAGGATTAATGGTAGGATTTGTGTCCCGAATGTTGATGGATTGAGGAAAGAGTTACTTCGGAAGAATCATCGATCCAGACTTTCTATTAATCATGGTGTGTCGAAGATATATCGGGAAATAAAGAGGCTTTATTGGTGGAAGGGTATGAAGCGGGATAACTCTATCATTGTTGGTTGGTGTGCAACTTGTCAGCAAGTCAATGCCGATCACCAGAAGACCCCTGGTTTGTTGCAGCCCCTTGAGATTCCCAATTGGAAGTAGGAATGTAACGACCCGAAAATTTAGATTCCCGAAAATTCGAGATAGTTAGGCAAAGAAGAAAAGAGAAAGAAGAAGAATAAAAATAAGTCACAGAAACCTTACATTCGCAGCGGATCAACATATAATATTACATAAAATAACAGCTTACAAAAGAAAAACTATATCAGTCAAATACATTTTAATACATCAGAGTTACAACCAATACACAATCACTAGACAGTTTAAACAAACATGTCCTAGATAAACTATAATATATATAGCAGGATACGCTCCATATGTTCCTGCCATCCAGCTCGCCTCCAGAGCTCCAAAACGTGCTAACCTGAAAATCTATAATACTCGGCTTGACCCGAGCATTACATCAAAGTAACTCCCGGGTCAGGCTGGAAACCAGCGTGAGTAAACCCAGATAATTTGAAATACTAAACTCAAATTTTAAAGTAAACCCGGGTAACTTGTACTTCACTACGAGTTCATTACTTGCTATGCTCAACACTTATTTCTCAAATCAAATTCTAAGTATTTTTACTTAGTTTGAAGGCCCATATTATTCCATTTCAGTCTATTTATCTCACATATCAAATCCATATAGAATCATGAATATTACAAATCGAAGTGGTTTTGGGTATTACTGATACCCGACCCTGGTCTCTTCAAAAAAAAATCATCTTATCCCAAGTTATTCAAGTGAATCAATTCAAATTTAAATACAGGATGTCACTTTAACGTAGCAATTTATCATCAATAGATAACCACATTATCACTATACAACCCAATCGTATCATATCATAAAACATTTTTTTTACTAGAGATATCAATCAATTTAAGGCATTCACCTAATCCGATCATCCACAGGCAAGATTAATTAATCAGATTATCTCTAATTAATTTAAAATAAATTAAATTAATTACTTCCATTACTATAAATCTTGCTTATTTAACCATTAATTAATTACAAACCAATTAATAAATCATACACTAAGTATTCATCTTAATTAATCAACCTTGATTAATTATTCTTTAATTAGATTAAGTAATTAACTTTTAATTATTTTCACAAAATTAATTATACTTAACCATTTACAGTAATTAACCTTCAATTACTTTATTAATTAGCTAACTAAAATTAATTACACAAAACCTTAATTAATTACATTAATTAATTTCTATAATCACCTAATTGATTAATTGTTATTTAATTTATCAACCCTTAATTACTTTCATTAATTATATTAATTAATGATTATTTGATTATTTCTTATTTAAATTAATTACATTTAATAAATAATCTTTTATTAATTATTCATTAGCACCCTTGATTAATCTCATCCAGTAATTAACCACCCTTGGTTACTTACTTACATACACTAAGTAGTTATTCTATAATTACTTCCATTCTTCAATTAGTCTCATTAAATAATTTCCCATTAATTAGTTCACTAAGTAATTATACTTATCAAATCATTAAATGATTATCTTAAATTAATTAACTATTTAGTTAAATAACTCAAACTAATCACATTTATTTAATTAATTACATTGAGTAATTAGTTTCTTTAATTACTTTAAAAATAATAATTTGAATCCATACTTTAAAAATTGGTTTTTAAACTTTGTTTAAAACCTTGTTTTCGAATTTTAAATACATTTTAAAATCTGAAAACAAGCAGGTTTTAAAACCTGAAACCACTTAAGTGACCCGAGCCCATCCCTCAAAGACTCCGCATCAAAACCCCCATGCTTCGAGAAACTATGTGAACAACTCGAGAAAAAAACTCGAGTAACTCCTCTCTGCTCAAACCCAAAATTTACCAGGTACAAGAAATGCACCGTGCACTTGCACGGTGGCTCCGACCAACTCCGGTCAACCATGAAGGCTTCCTCACATCGGCGATCATCCACTCACCAGATCCTGATCGCCAAAACATCAACACAAACTCGAAATCGAATTTGCGCACCCAAACCCAAACCTGGAACACAGACCAAAACCTGGAACAACTTCAACCTTTCTCCACCGACCACCGGAGTATCAGAGACTCCAGCCACGCCTTTGACAACAACTAATCTTCCAATCCCCAAAGCCTGGTGGAGCTCGATCCACCAGAAGTACCATGGGAAACCAATTCCTGATCAATCCTAAAAACTAGGTTTACGAACTAAATTGATCAACCACCGCCGCTACAGCGCCCTTCTCCACCATTTGACATTTTCCCCACCATCTCCGATCATCCTAGCATCACCAGAGAAAATCCTGACCTTCCCGAGCAAGTGGATCAATAGAAACCCCCCCCCCCCAAAAAAATACATTTTCTCATCAAACCGGAATTGCTCTAATATCCCATTATTAAAAACCATGATTTCAGTTTCAAAAATCGATTTTTAGTTCAAGTATTCATTTTATATCCCTGAATCAATGAATCAGGATATCTGAATTTTGACTTATATTAAATTCACTCTGTTGTTTTTTTTTCTAGAGACCATACAAAATTATTTTATCTTAAATAAATTTTAAAACTTAAATCTATGCTACAAAAAACATATTTGGTTTGAAACATAAACCCTAACATAGATTAGATCATGAGAAAATGATTTTTGTTTTAAAACTTGAGCCTAGAAATTAAAACAGTAAAACACAGATACACAGCAATAGGCGCCCATCTACATACATTCATATTCATAGAAAAATGCTAGGAAAATTCACATACACAAACATATTTTGTTCCAGAAAAATAGCATGCAACCAGATTTATTCAAATGCTTAAGCTTCGTTTTTTTTAAAAAAAAATGATGTTACTCACAATTGGTTTAACAAATGAACAGAGCCTTAGTTTTAAAATTTGAAGATTTTTTTTCTTCTGTCTACAATAGATTTTTACTGTGATTTCTTGTTTTCTAAATATTTTCTTAACATAAACACTTGTAACTTCTTTTTTTATAATTTGTTTTACACCATCACAATCAACATCCCTTGAAACATCCCATGCTAAAAATAAATCAGGTAAAGTGATTTAAATTTTCTCTTTGAACATATTTTGGTTTGTTGCAATTAACAGAATCATACATTTGTTCATTCAGGCATGCAACAGAAATTCCATTTGTACACCCAGACAACACCTACTCCAAATCATATTTAAGTTACTGTTATCATTGATTGAGGCATGCATAAAACTATACAGATGAATTAATCTTAAAAGAATTAAAGTCTACTCACCTGTAAAGTGATGAACATGGCCCTTTTTTTGAAATAACTTCTAAACTATGAAAACTGGAATTGCTGTGATCCTTTAGAAAACTGAAATGCTGAAGAATGTGTTTCTTTTTTACTGGAACTTGATTTTGAAAATGTTTTGATTTCCCGAAGCTTGCTTCAGGCTTGCTTGCTTTATTTGTTTTTGATTCAAAAATTTGAGTTGCTTTGTTATTGAAACTGAATCACAGATGAAATCTGCTTGCTTCTGTTTATGTCTCAGATTTGAAAGAAGATGCTTGCAAGCTTTGTTCCAGGTTAAAGAAAAACTTGCAGGCTTATGTTTGATTTTTGAAAATGAATTACAGGCTATAGAGTTTGACAAATTTCTGGTTTGTGGAAGCATTTGATTACTGATTTTTTTTAGAAACGTTTCAGGTTGAAGTTTTCTTGTATTGGAATTGAAGAATAGGAAAAGAAAACAGAAAAGAAGGAGAGCATATATTATATAGGCTGAATTAGATTTATTTAAAACAAAAGAAAACTAATCTTAAAAAAATGACACTTGTTAAAAAAGATCTTCCATTTGTCATTTACTTTTACTTACTAATTAACACTTGTTAGAGTAAAGCCTATTTGATTTACACTTGTCCTTTGAGTAATAAATATTTATTTTTAATGTTTAAATGAATGTTTTTATATTAATTTACAATTTTATAAATGCTTATCTTAATACATTCATATGAATTTCTTTTTAAAGAAAATAAAACGAATTATATATGTATATGTAAAAGCTTTTACATATGTTCCAAATCCAATATTTTTAAAATGTCTATCTTTTGAATTTTAAAAGTAAATCCAAATTCAAATTAAATTTAAAAATCCAATTTAAAATCAACTTATATATACATATATAACAACACATTAAAATTTGAAAATTACAATTCTATTTTATTCTAAAAAAATCTACTTACATCTATATAAAAACAACATATTATTAAAATTGTTTGAAACACTTAAACTATTAAAAATTCATTGATCCAAACCATGATTTTTGGAAGTGAAACCATACTTTTGACATAATTATTAAAAATAATCCATTATTTTTACTTTTTGAAAATATCAGTTTTACCAATTTTAATAATTAATAAAAGAGATTATCATATTTAAATTGCTTGAAATTCTGAGATATCACATTCCTCCCCCCTTTGAATCTTTTCGTCCTCGAAAAGGAATGAAGCCAAAATTTATTAAAATGCTTAAAATCATATACAATTTCTTTGATCCTTTTTAAAACACTTTTAAAATCTATTTTATATTATAAAATAGTTTTAATAAAAATACTTTTTATAACTCGATGTCTCAACATGTCCATCCTCGTTCTTACAGAAATTCGGTCATACGTTGATCAGGCGTAGGACTGAAAATCTATAAGTACTTAGCAGATCCATTTTCAACACCCAGTGAGAATACTTTGTAAAATAATTTTATTGAAAATCTTGTGAAAATATAGGAAACATTTTGAAAATAGAGGAAATATCTTTGGTGAGAATGCATTGGAAATCATCACCCCCATTCATGGTCGCAGTTACATCCTGCGTTACGTTGCCATCGCAGCAAAAGTCCATGTAACTGTAGGCACTCCATGCCCCTCGATTACACCATGGAACCCACAACAGATCGCAGTTACATTCACGGTTACGTTGCCATCACAGAAAAAACCATGTAATTGTTGGCTCTCAATGGCACACGCGACTTTCGCTGTCAAAATGAAACTTCTCTACTCCAACATAGGTCGCAGTCTACCGATATAAAATCAAACGCAGACTGTTGGCTCTCAGCAGCACACATGACTTTCGCTACGTTACCATAGGTCACAATCTACCGATATAAAATCAAACGCAGACTGTTGGCTCTCAGCGGCACACACGACTTTCGCTATGGTACACACTACTCATAATCCTCAGGAACTAGTTTTGTCCGGACTCCTCACAGGATCAACTTTAGAACCCCCCCCCCCCTTAGGGCTCAAGGCAGCACCACCCAGTGGCATTCCTGAGAAGTTCATTTCAAGGGAGCGCCTTTTTCCCCAAAGCCATCGTCAAAACACTTTATACTATACACGTATAGTATCTTTCAAATCATATACCTAGTATGATCTCATACAAGGCTCCTTTACAAAATCGATTATCCAAAAATCGATAATTCTCAAACTAGGCTTTCCAAATTTCAATATTGATTTTACCCAAAAATCAAAAGCCTTTCCAAATCCAAAGGTTCCTAAAACCTTTTTCCAAAATCCTCATAAGATCCTTTATATATATATATATATATATATATATATATATATATATTCAGATATATATAATCTTTAAAACTTGGGATCATTTCAAACTTGTATAAAATTCCTTTTATACTTCAAATATTTCAAAAACCGTTTTCTTCCGGCAATAGATTCAACAAGGGGAGATTTATCTTATATAAAAAAGATATATAACTTTGTTTATTCCCAATCAAATATTTAAATTTGATTTCTCACTTCCTTTCTTCATAAAGTGAACCTTTAATCAAGGAAATATCTGATTTCCGTTTTACTTCATTGCATATTTCACAAAATATACCTTTCATTTTCAAAATCATTTCACATTTCTTATCCTCAATTTCCCAGTATCAATCTCATTCAAGCACGTACAATGTACACATATCATCCGTATGCTATACCAATCTGATCGCTCATTCGATCACACAATTTCACTTCTGAACTAGTATCGTCCACCCGACTTCCTGGTGCGGACTCAGATCTGGTTTCTTGATCAGAAACTGTCATTCTCCTTGCATAGTCATAACTATAATAGAGAATATCCAGAACCAATCAAAAATCCATGTCCAGGTTTACCGTCGAAAATCGAGTGAGAAATCCCAACTCGGATCGATATACTATCTCGAAATTCTGTGCTCGAATCTGGATCAAATCACTAGCGAATAGAATAATACACGTACATCGTACATATTTATCCTTATTGGTTATTAGCCAAATCAATCCTTTCTATTCACATTCACTTTGATTTTCATTCACTTATTCACAATTGCTTCAATCCATTTGGATTATCACCTCTATTCTTATCTCAATTGGGTATTCAATCATAAACAATTTAAACTCTGTCCAGTTTAAACTTAGAAAATAGCTTGAAAAGTTAAAAATAGATAAGTAATTGAAAAATAATTATTAGTTTGTAAAATAGCTACGAAATAGTTAAGTAATTGTAAAATAGTAGGAAAATAGTCAAATAGTTATAGAAATTCTAAATAATTGCAAAATAGCTATAAAATAGTAATTACTAATAAAGTAGTTGAAGACAGTAATTAGTTTATAAAACAGTTGAAAAATTGTTTAGTAGTTTCAAAAATAAATGCAAAACAAGTATAAGATAGTTTTAGGTTTAAAAAGAAAAGGTGTATAGCAAATAGTTTGGAAAAATAGATTTGTACTAAAATAATTTATTTTGAAAATAGTCTAGAGTCAAACTGTTTAATTTCCAATCTCCATTCTCATCAATTCAATTTCAATTTCCATTTCCATTTAAATTGACTCAATTCCAATTTAAATAACTTCAATTTCCATTGAAATTGATTTACTCCCAATTCAAGTTGAATTAACCTCAATTTCTTTCCAAATTCAAATCAAATTCCATTTGAATTTTAGACCTATTCAACTTTAATCACAGTTTCAAATTATTCAAATCAATTCGGATTAACTTCAAGTTGAACCATCTTCAATTTCAAATTATTTTCAATTCTAGTTTAAATTAGTCCCAACTACCATTTGAATTTTGAACTCATTCAACTTCCATCTTCAATCACAATACCAATTAATTCAAATTTCAAATTTAATCCATCCCGAATTATATAAATTCGAGTTAAATTTTTAAATGTTGATTTAATCCCTTTATTTTTAAATCAACAATCTAAATCTTTGATAAATTTAATTCTAAGTTGGAATTTCAACATTCTTTTTTAGAATATCCTTACTTAACTCATTACAAGGTTCAAATAAGAGTTAAAAACAATTTAATTTACAAATTCAATTCTTAACATTCAAATCTTAAGTTCAAAGGAATTCCATATTCTTAATTTCAAATTAAGTTTAAATTTCACTTCTACTTCAATAATGGATAAATTACCACAATCCATTTCTTCATTAATTTAGACAAATCCGATTCTCAATTAAAAGATTATTGATATTAATAGGACAATATTATCCAAATTATTTTAAAACATCCATCCATTCATTTTCAATTTTCAGATCTCAAACCCATTTTGAGATCACACAAATTCCCAATTCAAATTAACCACTTAACCTTCCAAGTCAAATCTCAATTTTATCTCGAAATTTCCAATTCAGGTTGCTTATTAACTTATTTAACTTTCCAAAGTTAAATTCAATTTACCTAATCCAGTCAACTTTTCCCAATTTGAATTTCCATTTCAAATTTTAAACTTCTCATAAATAATCTTCCCACTTATTAAGTTCAAAAACTTATCACTTTGGTTATCACATCTCATTCCAAATTTAAAACTCTACATTTCAAGTTTATTTCAAATTATCTTTGATATTATGTATATTCCTCGCATATATACATATTTTCTTCTTGGCCCACCAAGCCGAATTTTTTGAATTTAAACCACCCTTGGTTTTAATTTAAAACAAATTATTTTTAAGTTTACAAACAACTTCTTTTTCTAAAATAAGATTACATTCAAAATAGTTTGAATAATATTATTTTCTTTAACACTTTGGAAACAACTTCAAATGTTTAGACTTAGAATTCAGAACTTCACCATCGGAATCCCACTTTAATTTGCATCCTTTCAAATTTACAACTTATTCTCTTTAAATGGTTACCTCCTTAAAACATTTTATTGTTTATTGGAAAACAATCATCCCGTTATTAAACACAATAACCATTCTATTTCTCCGGTTTGAAACCAATTCTAATTCATCTTATTTAGAAGTTCTTTCCCAACTTCAAGATTTAATTTCAATTTGAATCCATTTCAAACTTATCTTTATTTAACTTCAATTTGGTTGTATTTCTATTACTACTAAATTTAATTTCAATAATTTATCAACCAATTATCTTAATATTTATCAAAAAGAAATATTGCTTTATATATCAGAATATATTCTTATATAAAATCATTTAAAATCTTTATATAAGAAAATAACAAGTACGCTCTCATATAATATACTCAACTCATTCTAAGGTACCATTCCCAATCCTTAATGAGTAATCCCACCAAAGCCAAGGTTCTCTCTTAACCTTCAGCGCTGATACCAAATGTAACGACCCAGAAATTTTGATTCTCGAAAATTCCAGATAGTTAGGTAAAGAAGAAAAGAGAAAGAAGAAGGACATAAATAAGTCACAGAAACCTCACATTCGCAGCGGATCAATATATAATATTACATAAAATAACAGTTTACAAAAGAAAAACTGTATCAGTCAAATACATTTTAATACATCAGAGTTACAGCCAATACACAATCACTGGACAGTTTAAACAAACATGTCCTAGATAAACTATAATATATATAGCGGGATACGCTCCATACAGTCCTGCCATCCAACTCGCCTCCTGAGCTCCAAAACGTGCTTACCTGAAAATCTGTTATACTCGGTCTGACCCGGGCATTACATCAAAGTAACACCCGGGTCAGGTTGGAAACCAGCATGAGTAAACCCATAAAATTTGAAATACTAGACTCAAATTTAAAAGGAAACCCGGGTAACTCGTACTTCACTATGAGTTCATTACTTGTTATGCTTAACACTTATTTCTCAAATCAAATTCTAAGTATTTTTTCTTAGTTCGAAGGCCCATATTATTCCATTTCAGTCTATTTATCTCATATATCAAATCCATATAGAATCATGAATACTGCAAATCGAAGTGGTTTCGGGTATTACTGATACCCGACCCTGGTCTCTTCGAATAAAATATCATCTTATCCCAAGTTATTCAAGTGAATACAATTCAAATTTAAATACAGGATGTCACTTTAACGTAGCAATTTATCGTCAATAGATAACCACATTATCACTATACAACCCAATCGTATCATATCATAAAACATTTTTTTATTAGAGATATTAATCAATTTAAGCCATTCACCTATTCCGATCATCCACAGGAAAGATTAATTAATCACATTATCTCTAATTAATTTAAAATAAATTAAATTAATTACTTCCATTACTATAAATCTTTCTTATTTAACCATTAATTAATTACAAACCAATTAATTAATCATACACTAAGTATTCATCTTAATTAATCAACCTTGATTAATTATTCTTTAATTAGATTAAGTAATTAACCTTTAATTATTTTCACAAAATTAATTATACCTAACCATTTACAGTAATTAACCTTTAATTACTTTATTAATTAGTGAACTAAAATTAATTACGCAAAACCTTAATTGACTACATTAATTAATTTCTATAATCACCTAATTGATTAATTATTCTTTAATTTATCAACCCTTAATTACTTTCATTAATTATATTAATTAATGATTCCTTAATTACTTCTTATTTAAATTAATTACATTTAATAAATAATCTTTTATTAATTATTCATTATCACCCTTGATTAATCTCATCCAGTAATTAACCACCCTTAACTACTTACTTACATACACTAAGTAGTTATTCCATAATTACTTCCATTCTTCAATTAGTCTCATTAAATAATTTCCCATTAATTACTTCACTATGTAATTACACTTATCAAATCATTAAATGATTATCTTAAATTAATTAACTAATTAATTAAATAACTCAAACTAATCACATTTATTAAATTAATTACATTGAGTAATTAATTTCTTTAATTACTTTGGAAAAAAATTGAATCCATACTTAAAAATTGGTTTTTAAACTTTGTTTAAAATCTTGTTTTCAAATTTTAAATACATTTTAAAATATGAAAACAAGAAGGTTTTAAAACCTGAAACCACTTAAGTGACCCAAGCCCATCCTTCAAAGACTCCGCGTCAAAACCCCAATGCTTCGAGCAACTATGCGAACAACTCGAGAAAAAAACTCAAGTAACTCCTCTTTGCTCAAACCCAAAATTTACTAGGTACAACAAATGCACTGTGCACTTGCACGGTGGCTCCGACCAGCTCCGGTCAACCACGAAGGCTTCCTCACATCGGCGATCATCCACTCACCAGATCCCGATCACCAAAACATTAACACAAACTCGAAATTGAATTTGCACACCCAAACCCAAACCTGGAACACAGACAAACACCTGGAACAACTTCTACCTTCCTCCACCGACCACCGGAGTATCAGAGACTCCAGCCACGCCATTGACAACAACTAAGCTTCCAATCCCCAAAGCCTGGTGGAGCTCGATCCACCAGAAGTGCCATCGAAAACCAATTCCTGATCAATCCTAAAAACTAGGTTTACAAATTAAATTGATCAACCACCGCCGCTACAGTGCCTTGCTCCACCATTTGACATTTTTCCCACCATCTCCGATCATCCTAGCATCACGAGAGAAAATCCTGAACTTCCCGAGCAAGTGGATCACAAGAAACCCTCCCCCTCCAAAAAAATACATTTTTTGATCAAACCAGAATTGCTCCAATGTACCATTATTAAAAATCATGATTTCAGTTTCAAAAATCGATTTTAGTTTAAGTATTCAATTTATATCCCTGAATCAATGAATCGGGATATTTGAATTTTGACTTATATTAAATTTGCTCTGTTGTTTTTTTAGAGACCATACCAAATTATTTTATCTTAAATAAACTTTAAAACTTAAGTCTGTGCTACAACAAACATATTTGGTTTGAAACATAAACCCTAACATAGATTAGATCATGAGAAAATGATTTTTGTTTTAAAACTTGAGCCTGGAAATTAAAACATTAAAACACAGATACACAGCAGCATGCACCCATCTACAAACTTTCATATTCATAGAAAAATGCTAGAAAAATTTCACATACACAAACATATTTTGTTCCAGAAAAATAGCATGCAACCAGATTTATTCAAATGCGTAAGCTTCTTTTTTTAAAAAAAAATTATGTTACTCACATTTCGTTTAACAAATGAACAAAGCCTTAGTTCTAAAATTCGGAGATTTTTTTTCTTCTCTCTAGAATAGATTTTTACTGTGATTTCTTGTTTACTAAATATTTTATTAACATAAACACTTGTAACTTCTTTTTTTATAATTTTTTTTACACCATCACAATCAACTTCCTTTAAAACATCCAATGCTAAAAATAAATCAGGTAAAGTGATTTAAATGTTCTCTTTGAACATATTTGGTTTGTTGCAATTAACAGAATCATACATATGTTCATTCAGGCATGCAACAGAAATTCCATTTGTATACCCAGACAACACCAATTCCAAATCATATTTAAGTTACTGTTATCATTGATTGAGGCATGCATAAAACTATACACATAAATTAATCTCAAAAGAATTAAAGTCTACTCAATTGTAAAGTGATGAACATAGCCCTTTTTTTGAAATAACTTCTAAACTGTGAAAACTGGAATTGCTGTGATCCTTTAGAAAACCGAAATGCTGAAGAATTTGTTTTTTTGCTGAAACTTGATTTTGAAAATGTTTTGTTTTCCCTGAGCTTGCTTCAGGCTTGCTTGCTTTATTTGATTTTGATTCAAAATTTTGAGTTGCTTTGTTATTGAAACTGAATCACAGATGAAATCTGCTTGCTTCTGTTTGTATCTCAGATTTGAAAGCAGATGCTTGCAAGCTTTGTTCCAGGTTGAAGAAAAACTTGCAGGCTTATGTTGATTTTTGAAAATGAATTACAGGCTATGGAATTTGACAAATTCCTTGTATGGGGAAGCATTTGATTACTGTTTTTTTTTTTTGAAACGTTTCAGGTTGAAGTTTTCTTGTATTAGAATTGAAGAATAGGAAAAAAATAGAAAAGAAGGAGAGCATGTTTTATATAGGCTGAATTAGATTTATTAAAAATAAAAGAAAACTAATCTTAAAAAAATGACAATTGTTAAAAAAAATCTTTCCTTTGTCATTTACTTTTACTTACTAATTAACACTTGTTAGAGTTGAGCCTTATTGATTTACACTTGTCCTTTGAGTAATAAATATTTATTTTAAATGTTAAAATGAAAGTTTTTGTACTAATTTACAATTTTATAAATGCTTACCTAAATTCATTCATATGAATTTCTTTTTAAAGAAAATAAAACCAATTATATATATATAAATATATATATATATATATAAAAGCTTATACATATGTTTTAAGCCCAATACTTTTAAAATGTCTATCTTTTGAATTTGAAAATTAAATCCAAATTCAAATTCAAATTAAATTTAAAAATCCAATTTAAAATCAACTTATATATACACATATAACAACACATTAAATGTTGAAAATTACAATTTTATTTTATTCTAAAAAAATCTACTTACATCGAAATAAAATCAACATATTATTAAAATTGTTTGAAACACTTAAACTATTATTGATCCAAACCATGATTTTTGGAAGTGAAACCATACTTTTGACATAATTATTAAAAATAATCCATTATTTTTATTGTTTGAAAATATCAATTTTACCAATTTTAATAATTAATAAAAGAGATTATCATATTTAAATTGTAGAAATTCCGGGATATCACAGGGAACATGTTTCCATGGATTTCACCGATGGTTTAATGAGGACTAGGAGGGGTAATGAGAGTATTTGGGTTATTGTGGATAGATTGACCAAGTCCGCTCATTTTATTCCAGTCAAGTCTGCCCGTTATGCTTCTAGACTGTCAGAGATCTACATGATAGAGATCATTCGTCTCCATGGGGTTCCTCTCCGCATTGTTTATGATCACGATCCTATCTTTACAAGTCAGTTTTGGAATGCTTTTCAGGAATCTCTGGATACTCATCTGAATCTAACCACTGCTTGTCATCCACAGACCGACGTTCAAACGAAAAGAGTGAATCGGATTCTTGAGGATCTTCTTCACGCTTGTGTGCTTGATTATGGAGGATCTTGGGAAGATCATCTCCATCTTGTCGAATTCACCTACAATAATAGTTATCAAGTATAATCTAACCTTCTGTTTTAAGCCTATCTTAATCTCTTTATCTATCTCATTCATCTTTGAATTCAGGCTAGTGTTAAAATGTCTATGTTTGCTGCTCTATACGGACGACCTTATAGATCCCCATCTTGCTGGATTGAATTCAGTAATCGTTTGGTTCTTAGTCCTGATGTGATCTTGCAGGCTTTTGAGAGAGTTGAGGAGATTAAGAGGAGGTTGAGAGTTGCTCAGGATAGGCAGAAGAAATACGCTGATAGGCGTAGGTGGAGTTTGGAGTTTGCTATTGATGATCTGATTTTCCTTAAGGTCTCTCCCTTAAGGAATGTCATTCTCTTTAGTCATAGAGGGTAGCTTTCTCCTAGGTACATTTGTCCTTTCCGTAATGTGGAAAGAGTTGGTTCTTTGGCTTATCGTCTGGATTTGCCCGAGAAGCTTTCTGGAGTGCATGATGTATTCCAGGTCTCTCATCTTTGTCGATATCTTCATGATCCGTCTCTTATTGTTAAGCCTTCTGCTCTTGATAGTTTGGATATTAAGCCTAATCTGACTGTTGAGAGGAAGCCACTTCGTATTGTCGATAGAAGTACGAAGCAGCTCAGAAGGAAATCTGTTAGTATGGTCAAAGTACAGAGGAGTACTGATGATCGAGATTTTACCTGGGAGATGGAGGAGAGCATTTATGCTTCGAATCCAGAATTGCTTGTTTCAAGTACTATTTGCTTTCTATCTTGTTTTTCCTTATTTTCTTTGTTCGTTCTTTTCGAGGACGAAAAGATTTGAGTGGGGGAGAGTGTAACAACCCTAGGTTTTTGAAATATTTTTAAATTTGATTTTTTTTTCATTATGGAAATATTTTTAAACTTATTTTATTTCAATATTTTATTTTTGAAACATTTTAAAGTGTAGTAGTTATTTTTCCAAAACTAGTTATATTTTTGTTTACAATTTTAATACTAGTTTACATTTTAAAAACTATTTCCTTAAATTTTTCTATTTTTCCTAAAAATTATTTATTTATTTCTTTTTCACTTTAGTTTGCATTCATTTTTATTGTATTTACATGATTTTTATTTTGGTTTATTTGAATAAAAGGAAGAGGAAATTTTAGGAGACTAAAATCCTTTAAACTTTTGACTTTTCATTTACTTACCTCTTCATTTTCGGGCCGATCATTCCTTGGCTATTAGCCATGAGTTTTGTTTTGTTATTCACGTGAAACATCTCTTTCTCATTTCACTACTCATGCCACTTTCAGATCTGAGAAACATGGTAATGTCTTCTTCTCATTTTGTTTACTTTTTCTTTTACTTTTCTACTGATTTTTCTATTTGTTTTGCTTGATTCTTCATGCACTTTGCTCGGCTATCACCTCACCGCCTCCTCCAACTACCACACCATCTCCTTCCCATCGCCATACCTAGACTGATATCCCTCTCCTCTAACCTATATTGGTCGTGATCACCCCTTGAAGCAATCACCACTAAAGAAGTTGCAAACCCTTGAAAACATGCCACAACCGAACCTTGTTTGCACATACCCTTCATTTTCCACTTCGGCCTCCTCTTTAGCCATCACCACTTACTTGTTCACCACCACTAGCCATCTCTCCAGCCACTATCAGACCGGCACATGCCAAGGCCGAGCATATTCAGGCATGGCCGAACCCAAAGTTTGCACCAAAATCACTTATGTTGCTCTACCCCTTGATCTTCCTTCATTTTGTAACTCAAGCCTCTTCAACTCCTTGTAGTCGTGCACATGCATGCCATATCCTAGCCCAAAATACCTTCATGGCCGATCCAAAATAGTGTTGTGGCCGAACCAAGTTGATTTGGAGTCAAGCAAAACTAATTGAAAAGGTTTGGTGGTGTGTTTGCAAACTTATTTCCATTTTGTTCCAATATTGTAGTAATATATTTATATTCATATCTTGTTTTGTTTTGTTGTCAAATACAAGATTAAAACTTGGCTCTCCACTCCACTCAAGTCAAAAGTCATGCTATCGTACTTTTTGGATTTTTTTTGTGTGCTTTGTTTTGCTATCTTCAGCTTGAAACAAGTGAGTAATCACACTTGACATCTTACTTATATAAATTATGAAGTGACACCAAGTGAATTTGTAAAATTGCTATATCATGTTATACCTGCCTATGATATGAAACATATGATGATAATCCTGTTTATTAACCTGTTAAGTCATCTGTTGCTGCCATATGTTGTTATACTGTTATTTATATCTGTTTATCACACTGCAAGTTCCCTATAGAATAAAATCACTATGAGTTGAAATGATACACACTCGAACGGACTTTAGAATAGGGAAAAATCATTATGGGCTGAAATGATAGGCCTAAGTGATTTTTATTTATTTTAATTGACTTGGGACTGCGGGTTTGAAATGATAGAACCCGGGGTTTTCTTTGTAAATTACGGATTGAAATGATATATTATCCGTATCACTTGACTTAGGTTAGAAAATTATATACAGACCCATGGTTAATATATATTTTTCCAGGATTTTCAAAGTATTTTAAAAATGTAAATATTATGATATTTTGATTTGAATTTAATTAAAAATGATTTTTATAAAGTATTAGTGATTTTCCACAAGTTAAATAAGTGAAATAAATAAATGGTAAAGTAGAAGTTGAAATATAAGTTAATTTTTGAATTTATGATTTTGTTTTTAAATGGAATTTAAGTTAAGTAAATAAAATATGATAATTTGATTTAAATTTGAATTTAAAATGATTTTATAAAGTGTTATTGATTTTTCTATGAATTAAAATAGTTAAATGAATGAATGTTTAAAATGTAAATATGAAATATAACTTAACTTGGAAAATGTGAAATATGTTTTGAAATAAAATTTAAGTTAAGAAAATAAAATGAAAATTTAATTTAATTTATAAAAATGGTTAACTAAATTTAAAGTGTAAAGTAATTGAAAATGTTACAAATTATACATTGACTTTAATAGGTGAATTATTAAAATTTGACATTTATTTACGAAATTTACTTTATAAAATTCCTAAGTTAAAGAATATTTAAATGACCATTTTTAAAGTGAAAAGTATGAAATTTGATATGTCAAAATGGTTTAAATTGAAGTTTAATTATGGCTGAAATTCTATTGAAATTTGGAAATACTTTTAGTAGCACTTTAGAAATGCTATCGTTTTTCAGATGAACTAAATTCTAAAATAAATGAATTTGCAGCACTTTATAAGTGTTGTAGTTGCAGAAGTGAGCTAAAATTGCTAAAACTATTGTAAGAGCTATTGTAGCACTTGTTAAATGCTGCAGTTGCCTATAATAAGATTTTTGAACTAAAACTGAACTATTACAGCATTTCTGTAAATGCTGTCTTTGTTGAATTGAATTAATCCTTTATTTTGAAACCTAAACTATTACAGCATCTTTGTAAATGCTGTCTTTGCTGAATTGGAATATTTTTCAACTAAAACTACAGTAGTTTTTAAATGTTGTCTTTGCTGAATTGAATTGTTTTCAAATGTAGCTTTCTGTAGCATTTACTAAGTGCTCCGAAAGTTGAAATTTCACTGCTTTAATGTATTTAAGTGAATAAACGAACTCAGAAAAGGCTAAAATTATGGGAATTGAATATTTGAATTGTAAATATGATAACTTCACTTTTAAATGAATTTGAAATGATATTTGATTTTCGAAGTATAAAATACAATTTTGAAATTATAATCACGAGTTATAATAATGATTGGTTGTTAAAGAGATCAGGATCGGATATGGACTTACTGTCTGTCGATGCCAAAAACCAGTTTAACAACTGTATACGTAGTGGAGTTCCAGAATGAAGTATGATGGTGGCGACCTTCTTGAGGTATATTACGTGGAGCCGACTCCCGTGAGTTGGCATAAGGTAGTTAAAACAGGAGCGATCTCGAGCCAAGTGTGGTCATTCCTCCTATCGGACACACTTCTTCGATATCATTCTATTACAGTTGTGACTGTTTGGGTGCACCCCTTTGATTTTGGGAGTGTGGCTCGAGGTGGGCGTAGTGGCTGCTACGTTACCACCAGCCCGTGTGCGTAATTGGTATATCTACCCTGGCATTGCCTTATGTGCCGTGTCACCTACCATAGTGAGCTATACTACGAGTTTGTTTTTCTCCCGTTGCCAATGGAGTATTTAGGTTAGTCTCTCGATCTGGAGATATGCTGATACTGGATGGACTATTGGGACTATTACGTGTTGGGGGCTATATGGGTAACCCTTCGACGCTATTTTAAAGTAAGTTTATTTTACTGTAGACATTATTATAATAGCGCAATATTACTACATAGTAAATAGTTTAACGGATCATTAGAGGATGGGTGGTCCCAAGCATCCTTTAAGTTACTTGTACTTTATTATTTCACTTGAGTTGGTTTACATTATATAAGTATGTAGTCCTGACTCGAATGTTCTGTGTTTTGCTTTACACTCGGGTCAGCCTGAGCATTCACAGCTTTGGATTTTTCTTTCTGGAGCTAGTTGGAGATTCTACCTATCTAGTTATTTATCTATTTCAGTTGTTCTATTTCAGCTTGTATCAGTGGACTTCTATGTATTTCGGATTTCTATTATGTTGTTTTCAGACTGATATTATGTATTTGTTTTGAGACTTTGTTATATTAGGTTCATGAACTACTATGGTATTTTATATTCCGCTGCGAGTTATTCTGATATTTTTGTGTCTGTGATTTTGTGAATGATTTTATTTGCGCCAAATTTTACTACAATCTGTTATTGTGAATTATTCAAGTCTAACATGTATGGATTATTATCGATTTGAATGGTCCAAAATAGTGGGTCGTTACAAAAAACCCTTCGAATCCTTTAAACCTACTTTTCAAAAAGGTTAAGGAAGTTCAAAATTATTTTTATATAACCTTTTGATACAGTCGAAACACCTGAATCCCCACTTTTTTATACCTTTCAAACCAGCTGAATTAGTTTAGAATCATATTGAAACCTCCTTACAAATTGGTTAAGGTGGATTGAGGTAGGGACCTAATGATTTAAGGATTTCAGTCGAGTTGAATGGTTTCAGCTCCCTAGAAAGGTAGCCCTTCAATCATGTTGAAAAAAGCTGATTGTAATCGTAACCACATAAAAACTTTGGGTTAGCCAATATATTCACGAATACCATAGACATGCTTTGAACAACATATTCCTATACTAATCTTAAATATACAAAGAATCATATCTCCAATTTAATTTAAGAACTAGCGTTTACAAATTCAGGAAATTATAAGAATAAAGTAAATGAATGTGGATCACAAAACAATACCCATAGGATATTATTTATAAGCACTAGTCGAACTCTTTCGACTCAGATCTATCAACCTAGTCGAAAGGATTACCTTGATGGCCTTTCACTGCTGCTAAAATTTGCACGTCCATCCACTGTTCTTTAAAATAGAATTTGATTGCTTTCGAGCTGGTCAAAAGGTGTAGACATGCTATCCACTTTGTCGTTGATGCGATGTTTCAAATAAACATGGACATGGGCTTTTGATTCTCTTGATAGGTGAATCTTCAGGGCTTTGAAGGAGTTGAAACATAAAAGGTTTAAATACGGAAGATAGCTTTCGAAGGGATACTTGTTGATTGATGTGGAACCCCATCCTTTGGTGTATGTGAATGCCTTATTGAATTTGAATGAGCTTTACTTTATAACTGTGAATGGTCTCGACTAGTTCAAAAGGATACTTTTGCTTTTAAAGGGGTAGTTTTGTCAAAGTGTTCTTCTATGAGATGTGAATGAAGGCAAAACCTATTGTTTTGATAAGTTTGGGATGCACGTGGAAGCTTATAATCTATTGCCTTCGAAAAATGTTCCCCAACTCATTCGAAGCATCCTCATGCATGCGGAAGCTACTATTTCGGAAGGACACAATTGAAGCGAAAGGGTTCTTTCGTCCCCTTTCGACCCTTTCGAAAGTTCATAGTACGTCCAACTTTTGCAGAAGCATCCCTTTGACGCTATCGAAAGCTTTTGTTTATGCTATCATTCCTTGTGAACTCCTATTTTATATTCTTCGCTGTTAGACAAGGTTGAAGTGAATATTGGTGGTAACACTTGCCGTCCCATGCGAAGGGATGCTCTTGGCTTTCCAAGTCAACCATTTCAAAACCCATAAAATTACCACCTTTTGATGTTCCTAGATAGATCATGGTCACTCCTTTAAATTTGATCGGATGGCTTTCCCTGCATCTGCTACTTTTATAAGTTGCACTTTCTTCTTGTCTTTTTCATTTACCTTCCATTAAAACTTACAATAAGAATCAAAAGTTTCCATTTCTATCTAAATTCCTAGTTTCAATAAACTCAAGTTTGGATTTAAGGTAGATTTCCATTATTTTTATTTTTTATACTGATTTATTACATTTAATTCCAATCTAAAATTCTTTGGGTTTGAATTTTTATTGTTGTTCTAAATTTTTGAAGATGATTCAAATTCATTGCTCGTATGAAATTATTCTTAGGTTTATTTTTGATGCTTATTTGGTTTAATATACCACGTTAATTTGTATTTGGAATTCAACAGATTTGGGTTTTTTTTCCATTATTACGTACGAATCCAAGCTTGATTCTATTGCATTCAATTCTAACTCGTTTTTTGAACTCGTATTTGGGGTTTCCACTACTGTTGATTGTAAATTCATGCTTGTCTCAACTAAATTGTTGGCCTATTGAATTATTGGATTGAAAATTGAATTAAGAAAAGAAATATTTTTCTAATAGCTTCACAAAGAAGATTAAGTCATATGAATTAAACTCGATATTATAACTAGACTTTTCAACCCTTTCGAAAGGGATTATGGCAGCTGACTCTGCTATGTGTTTTCAATCGCTTTTGAAGGGGTCAAAAGGAAGTCCAGTACATACCTTCTAATTGTCCTTTTCAGAGTGGGTTGATATGGCCAACATGAGATGGACTTCTTCGAAAGTAGAAATATGTTTCATTGTGTTCTGATACCTTTTGAAGACGTCGTCTTAATGTGTTTATTTTAATGATCACATAATATATACTTTCGAAAGCATAACTTTTATTTTAAAGGATTCGAAACCTAATGTATATAAAGTGGATTTATCCCGTCATTGGATTCAGGCTCAATTTTAATTTACTCTAAAAGGTATTGAAAGTTAGAAATTTATACTTCTTATCATAAATTGGATTGAGAATTGCATATTTTGTTTAAGTTGAAAAACTGAATCAAGCCTCTCGACTTAATCAAAACCTCATAAATTGAAACAAGTGTAGTTATTTGTATGCTTTTGAAACATTGTACCCTTTTCGACTTACTCAAAATACAAAGTTGGTAATTGGGATTTGACTACCATTTTATACAAATACTGATGAAACTTTCTAAAGCCCATTCATTTGTATTAAAATCACTTGAATCCAAGTCTTTCAACTTAAACGGGAATATATGGTTTCGGCAACATTCACATTCTTTGAGTTAAACAAAGTTTATGGGTTTTGGCAGTATCGAATGGTTTATTTGGTTTATCTTTGGAATGTTGTTAATGTTTATATATTTAATCTAGTAATGTAAGGTTAATTATTCCTTTTTAATAGTAAAATGTTTCCTCGGCTTTCGACATTATCAATGTGTGTTTCTAGGTATTTTCATTCCATCTATCCTTCTGACCTCATCGAAAGCCCAATGAATTTCATGACTCAAATTGACTTTAACATCCTTTCAAAGATATAGAATTATATACTTTGTTTGATATTTGAATTATTGCAATAGGTTTTCGGCAACTTTGAAAGGTGTTAATAATGGAACAAATTATAACTTTTGATGAAGTGGTTTCACCTGTTAGGATCATAAGTGTCAAAAAGTTCTCTAAGAAACCTAAAAAAGATATAGCCCTTGAGGTAGAATCTTGACCAAAGATGGTTGAAGCCATGTCCAAATATTCTTTGATATCTTTTCAGGATGAAGTTGATACCATTCTGAACGACTTTGGAATCACTAGAGCAGAAGTCGTTCCCTCTGGCGATAGTGATACTATTCAAAATCTTCCTAAAAGATACTTTTCTTACATTGCCATTCACATTTGGCATGGTGGCTTCCTTCCTTTCCCAGATTTCATGTATAACTTCCCAAACCATCTTGGCATCGCACCTATCCAATTATCACCTAATGTCTACACATATCTTATCTCTTTGGAACTTATGGCTCTGGAATCAGGCATTCCTTTACTAAATGCTGAAGTTCTCAACTAACTAGTCTGCTTGGTTAAAATCAGTAATCCAAATAACCAGATTTTTTGACCTAGTCCCCCTTAAAGAACTAATTTTAGAGGGGGTAAATAAATTTAGAGATTAAGAGATGCAGTTCTTTTTTGTCAAAAGTTTTCCAAACATCGGTGGAGTCTTCTCTTCTCCTCGTAAGTTGGTCATTTTTTTATCTTTATTCAATTACTTTCTTTTGCTAATCTACATTTTCTAATTAGATAGTGCTCCTAAATAACTTAATGACGAGGATAAAAGAGTCATAAAGCTATTGACCACTACTTTAAGTAGCATTGGGAATAGACTCACACTACTGATGCCTACCAATCTTTAAAAACATTCTCTTCTCCCTACTGGTCATAGAGTTCTTGGCCAACCCCCTCTTTTCTAACATACTTATAGAAGAAAACGTTTCTTGCCTTTGGATGATCCCAAGAATTTCTCTCCTATGTCTCCAATTTGCCAGGACAATCGTGGTTAGTTTACGCATATTACTTACAATTTATTATTATGTTATTTAGATTACTTTACTAACTTATTCTTGGGGAATTTTTGGCATCTACTCCTTAAATCAAATTGATTATAAGTGATCCAGTTCTCCCGACTTCTACAGCTAGTGCATCATCTTTGACTCAGACCATCGCTCGATCGAGAATGATTGCCAAAAGAAAGCTAGGCGAGAAGACTACTATAGGTATTTTCCTTAAGAAAGAAAAAATTATTGATTTCTAGTTTTCTCTACCTCCAAAAGAGTGAGGATCTATTGATGTAAACAAGGTTTCAAAAGGTTCCACGCTTGATGCTGCTATTGATCCACCCAGAGAAGCTCCTTCCATAGATGATTTCATGTCTAATATCGTCATGTCTGACTCTTCTAGCATTATTGAACAAATTCAAAAAGATTTAGGCACTTTAACTCCTTCTTAGGAGTTTAATCCTTCTAAACCCACAATGACTGGTGCCCACAATTATTTTGAGTAAATTGTACAATCCATTATTAATTCTTCGTCCTTTACTTCCATTGAACGACCTTCCTCAATATCGAACCCAACAAGACATTGTCGATATTTAATAGAGCAACAACTTCTAGTACGTTTTCTATTATTTTCCCTTCTTATGACAATTTCTTAGTAAATTTTGATCCATGTTGTACGTTTTCTTTTAGATTTCAAAAACCAGGTATTCTCTTCAAGAAAGCTTTTCGAAATCGGTTGTTGAGAAGTCCAAACTTCAAAAGGAGATTACAACTTTGAATAACCGATTTACCTCCCTTTCTACTGCTAAAGATAATGCAGTAAAGGGACAAGAAAGGTTAGGGGGCTCTCTTGGGCAAGTAGAATTTTCTATCTCTTATGAGAGGAAAGCAAAACAACTCTTAGCGATGAAAATTTGGCCCTAAAAATGGCTTTAAAAGAATCCAAGGATGAAAATGGCTCGGATGGCTGCTAAACAATTTTCTTATGCTAAACAAAAAGTACTTCCTACCATAAAAATGGCTTGGATGGCTGCTAAACAAACTTGTCTTAAGAAGAAGTTGGGGAAGAAGAAGAATTCTTTCAAAATGGCCTTTAATATTATGTCCGAACCCAATCAAAAGGCGTCACAATTTCTAAGCACATCCCTCCATGACATCATCACGAATTCCTACGAAGACGCTTTTATGCTTGCTTATGCTGACAACATTGAAAGGTGCCCTAACTTAGGCTTCCCTTCCCTCGATCATGCTCTAGTTTAAAGATTAATGGATAGGATCAAAGAAATGGCGCAAGGAATTGAAGTGCTTAAGAGAGAAGAAATCGATGCCGCAAAATTCTTATCTTTTGGAGTCCTTTTTATAAAAGGAGATTCTTATTTCGATGAAGAAGAAGATGATGACGAAGCCACTATAGAGGAAGGCGGCAACGACTACGATAACGATGATGATAATGATGATACTAATGATGATGATGGAGGTAGAGGTCGGGATTTAGGTGGTAATGGAGGTGGTCATGCCAATGCTATGAAAAGGTGGCGATGATATCCCCGGGGCTTTAGTGAAAGTTAATCCCGATCTTAGTAATCGTAGAACAAGCCCAAATGAACTTCCCGAGCCTTCTAATCTTCATAAAGAGGCTGCTAACATTGAACTTGAAGAACGAAGGGAGAAAAAGCGGGCACCTCAAACTTCCGTTTATGTTTCTCCAGTATGTCCAAATGGCTTTCATTTTCAAAATAATAATAGTTGACTTCTTTTATTATAGATAAAGAAGAAACCTATCCAAGTTTATAAAAAAACAAAACGTGAAGGAAAACAAGCAGGAATTAATAGCTTGCACAGAGAGTTGGATAAGCAATTAAAAATCACAATACATCCGATGACAAGTAACACAAGCTTTATAAAAGTACCGCGGTGTTAGCGTCCTTTAAGGACCAAGAAGCTGCTTCCCTCCCGATTGAACAGGGTACGCCTTCGGTATGATTGACTTTTGGAAGAGAACCGAGAATTAATTATAGCACTTTTGGATGTTGGTCGAAGAAAGAGACATCCTGGTAGACTTCTTGTACAAAGCCTATTATAGACACCCGAACATAGATTTTCCATACTTGGGTGATTTTAATGGGGGTCTACTTAGGCATCTTCACATGAGATACTTAGATAAATTTGGATCAGATCCACATTTGGAGGCTTGCTAGGTTTACTGCGAGTCAAATCGATCCCTCATAAGTTGGCTCTAGAAAAATTCAAAAATTATTAGGATAAACTTATTTCCGAGTTATTCAAAAATTCAGTTTTGTACAAACTGGATGAATATTTGTAATAATGTAAACACATTAAGTTGTAAATTTTCTATACTAATTTCCATTTATACTTAGTCGTGTATTATTATGTTATCGTAGGATAAACATATTTCATACAGCCTTGTTTCTAGAGATTATTTAAGCAAATACGTCAAATTAAGAAGAATTAGTAAAGGCATCGCTCCTGGTGCCCTCAAAATTGGCTAGATACTGCTTTCTTAGAGACCTACAGAGACTTTGTATGGAACATCCCCACCTTTGTTTTTATTTTTTTGGTGGAGAAAAAGAAAAACTCCTAAGGGAAATTCGAACATGCCACACCAAATTAATATGCAGTCACGACAGTCATCCTACCGGGGAATGGGACTATAGCAAATATCCTCCATTTATTACCCCTGAAGGATTTAATGTCCCTTTTGATTCAATAATTTCTCTTTCAACTAATTCCTTAAACAAAGTCAAAAATGTTGTTTCTCAACTTAAGTGTAATAAACAAGTATTTGATTAAATTAAGAAGATTGTACGTTTTGTCTTATTTGTTCCCGATTTGTAATTTCTTATGTTGTATTAAAAGAGATTGGTTATTTGAGTCTTGACTTTGTTTTTTAAAATAGGACTTACAACTAGCTATTACACCACTCTCATTGGATTCCTTATCTTGCTTCACTAGCATGAGAGACAGATTAATTGTAGATGTTGTAAAGAGGCATTTACTGAAGGATCCTCTATCTGCTCGTTTTCAAGTTAATGTAGAAGCATTTAGAATGGAAAAGGAGATATTTTCTTTAAAAGACAATTGTTAGAAACCTCGATGATCAGTTCCCCAATCTTGAAGTGGACATCAAGAGTAAGGATGAAATTATTTCCATATTGAAGCGCCAAATCAAATCAATTACTTTGATTGATTTTGATCATAAGATATCTGAGCTCCTTTAGTAGATAAGTGATTTAGGGATTAAGTCAAAAGATAGTCAAGCTTAATGCAAACCATTGGAATTCATCATGGGGGATAACATTCCAAATATCAAGTTACCAACTTCTCTGATCACCTCATCTATTGTAAAATCAACCAGATCTTCATCTCTTGAAATTCTAAAGTTTCGTGCTATAACTAACCCTCCATCTGGTTTTGATGAGAAGATGGTAGGAGAATGGTGTAGGAAGGCCAAATTCGAAATGATGAGATATTTTGATGGTCAACGAAGGACGAGATATTCATAACGCATTAATGAATACAAAGCCAAGAGTCAAAAACTTGAACTAGAGAAGTATCTTCTTTAAAATTGCATCGTTGATCTAGAGAGAAAAAAACCCTTAAGGGGATAACAAATCTCTCAACCGTGCCTTGATAGCATGTATCGAATCCATTGATGATGGTGATGATATAAAGAAAAAGGAAAAGAAGATTAAAGAGATCCATTGTATAGAAATTCGACATATTGTTGATGCTTTACTTGCTTAAAATCTAGATAAGACCGTTCAGGATTTGTAAAAAATACACTTATGCTGTATACTTGTAAATAATTATATAAATTATGTAAATATCACCTGGCCTGTGGTCTTTTCTTACAACGTTGTTTCTAAACCTGCTTTCTAATTACTTGGATTGTGGCTTTTGTTTACGTTGGCCCATTCTGTCTTCCTTAATGATCTCATTTCCTAAAAATACATAGCAAACAATATTTCTTATCCTCAACTTGAAATCTACATAGTAGTTTATCCACATTATTAGTGATAGTATTTGGAACTCAAAAGATCGCAGTAATGGATTTTAATAGATCATTACGTGAAATATAATAATAAAAGAGAAGTAATTCCATAATTAGATAAGATTAGATCCTTTAAACCCATCTTTGGTAATGACGAGAGAGAGCCAGGAATCTAACTCCAATTATATTGACAAAATAACAAAAATCTAATCATAGAGAACAAAAAATCCAATTCTAGTTTCAATTATAAAAGTTTAGAAATTCCTCTTTGGGAAAAAACTAAAAGAAAGTCAATAATAATTGTTTGATAAAAGTCCAGAAATCATCACTATAAATAAATCACAGAAGATTAAGAATCTTCATAATAGAAGATACGAAATCCTGATTCTGGTGTCAACAAGTATTGCCTAAAAGTTTGTAGTTGAAGTCCAATGACCCGGGTTCGGGCATTAATAAGATGGATCTCGAGATTAATTAAAGACTATTAATTCATAGAAATCTCTATTAATCGCTCTGGAACCCAGATTTTGGTGTTAACGAATGAAGTTCAAATGTTCAAAGACCCGAAGCCCAGACTCGAGTATTAGTGGATGATAGCCAGAAATCCATAATAAAGGTCTCCATAATAGAAGTTTAAACCCTAGATTCGTGCATTAACGAGTGAAGTCTAGAAAGTAATGGACCTGAAACCAAGATTCAAGTTTGATGAAGACCAGAGATTAATAGTAAAAGAACCGAAACTAAGATTCACGTTTTAATAAGTGAAGTTCTAAAATTCTTTTTTGGGAACTAGTTAGAGGTTGTTGATTATCGCTTAAGCCTTCTGGGGTTTGATTATTTTAACATGTGCCACACTTTAGGCCTTGTATATTGTCATTGTTTGACATGTCGCTTCTTAGGCTAGGACATCTTAGTCCGTTGTTTGATATGCCGCTTCTCGGGTTCGGACGTCTTAGTCCGTTGTTGCCTGATGCTTTTTTTAGCTTATCCACAAGAAGGATCCAAGGACTTACTCAACCTCCTCCAGGAGGCGCTCCATCCAAGCCTTGTATGTGGGATTGAAGGCTTGTTCGGTGCCTTGGCCAGGCCATAGTGTGGTGGGACCAAAGGCTTACACTGTCCTTTCTCCAGGAGGTGCCTTGACCTGGCCATAGCGTGGCACGATTAAGGGCTTGTCGATGCTTTAACCTAGCCATATCATGGCTCGAATAAAGGCTTACTCTAACCTCTCTCCAGGAGGCACCTTGACCTGGTCATAGCATGGCGCGGTTAAGGGATTGTCGATGTTCTAATCTGGCTATAGCATGGCGTGGTCAAAGGCTTACTCTAACCTCCCTCCATGAGGTGTTCTAAGCTGGCCAACTCAGCGTGGACAAAGGCTTTGACCCTTTAAGGTAATTTCCAAGTGTGAGGTGAACTCTACTCCCCACCATGTATATATTTCTTATAAAAGTGGTGCTCTATTGAATTTGACTAGGATATCTTTACAATTCTGTTGATTTTGCGTTGTTTGAAAAAGTTAATCACCATTCCTTCGAGTGCTCTACATTGATTTGTTTCATGCCCACTCATCATATGATAGTGGCGGTAGGATCCTTCTCGATTCTTTTCATATTTATGCTTTTTCTTCTGTGATGGTGAATAGTCGAGTTCCTCTTTTGCTAGCAAATAAACATTCTCAATGGATGTAGTCAGATTGCGTTCTTTAGGAAGTCTCTACTTAAAGCTTGTCTTTTGAGGATGGTTTCTAGATTTTTTATTACTTGGTTCCGAAACATCACCCTCAAAGGCCAATTTCCTTTTCAAAACCTTTTAAAGCTCACATATAGGAAGTGTTTCACTTAATGCTTGATTCCATTTTTGTGTAAAAGCATTGTAATTAGCCATCGTTCCCTCTTCAAAGATTTTACATTTAGTATAGAGTTGCATTGTCTTCCTTATTTGGTCAAACAAGTTATCACTTTCATTTTTGTTTATCTTAAGGCAACGATAGGTATCGGGCCAATGTGAAAGGGGTGTAAACTCCATTTATTTGGGTCATAAGATTTAGCTCTCTTTTTCTTTATAATCCTTAAAGCTTCCAATCTCAATATTTTTTCCTCATGTAGTTTAGAATCATTAGCTGATGTATGGGAGAATCTAATTGGATGTGGCTCTAAGGATCCGTGTTTGGACCTTTTGATTTTGCTAAACATGATGATGTAAAATTTAAAGTAGGTAAGCTTGTAATAGAATTAAATTAGAGGAAAGTAAAGTTGGATGTTTAATAAGGTCGGAGGTTCCAGCCCACTTTCTAGCACC
Organism: Allium cepa; assembly: GCA_030765085.1. Lineage (NCBI taxonomy): Eukaryota > Viridiplantae > Streptophyta > Magnoliopsida > Asparagales > Amaryllidaceae > Allium > Allium cepa. The sequence goes on along the minus strand of CM060931.1, from coordinate 882,586,950 downwards.
AAAAATGTAAACAAGATAACTTATCAACACCTTAAAGTAAAGTTTAAAGTGTAACCGAACCCTTAAAACCCACCAACTTTCGAATAGATAGTGATAGTTTAACCTTTCGAATCCTTTAAACCCACCTTTTTAAAAGGTAGATGCGGTTGAAACATTTTTTTATAAAACCTTTTGACACGGTCGAAACACCGGAATCCCCACTTTATAATACCTTTCGCCAAGTTGAATTGGTTTAGAATCCTACTGAAACCGCCTTTCGAATTGGTTCAGGTGGATTGATGTAGGGACCTAATGATCTAAGGATTTTAGTTGAGTTGAATGGTTTCGAATCACTCGTAAGGTAGCCCTTCGATCATGTTGAAATAAGCGAATGGTAAGTACTACCACATAAAAACTTTGAATTAGCCAATATATTCAAAAATTCTATAGACTTGCTTTGAACAACATATTACTTTGGTAACTGAAGCTTCCGTATACGAAGGATCAAATCCTCAATCTATTTTGAGAATTAGGGTTTAAAAATTCAAGAAAGTACAAGAATAAAGTGAATGAATTTGGATCCCAAAATATCACCCCTAGAGTCTTATTTATAAGCGCTAGTTGAACCCTTTGGACTCAGATCTTTTGACCTAGTTGAAAGGAGTACCTAGATGATCGTTTACTCCTGCTAAAGTTTGGGCACCCTTCAACTTTTCTTTAAAATAGAACATGATTGCTTTCGAGCCGATTGAAAGGTGTAAAAGTGCTCTCCACTTTGTTGTTGATGCGTTGTTGCAAATAGGAATGGACATGGGTTTTAGACTAAGTCGATAGATGAATATTTAGGGCTTTGAAGGAGTTGTAGCGTAAAAGGTTTAAATGCAAAAGATAGCTTTCAAAGGAATACCTATTGATCAATTCGGAACGCCATCCTTTGGTGTATGTGATTGCCTCATTGAACTTGAATAAGCTTTAGTTTATAACCGTGAATGGTCTCGACTAGTTTGAAAGGCTAATTTTTCTTTCGAAGGGGTTGCTCTGTTCAAGTGTTCCGTGGGATGTAAATGAAGGCAAAACCCATTTTTTGACAGGTTTGGTGCATACTGATGTGCATGTAAATGTGCATATATTTACATTGATATTTAATGTAATTTTTTGGATAAATGTCATAATTGGGTGTTTTTACATGTTTGAAACCAAAATTAAAAAATGCTTTCAAGTCATCCTTTGCACATCAATTTGGGCGAAAATGGTAAATTTGTGCATATATTAATTTTGAGAATGTTTGCACATTTCATTTTTATTTGTAGGAATTTGGATGGAAATATAAAGAATCTCTCATAGAAATTTGCATGCACATGGATGGAAACAAAGTAATGAAGATGGAAATAGTTCAAGTCACACACCATGGAGGACCCCACCTACCCACCTATCTTGATCTATAATTAGGAACTAATGCATATGTTAGTAGAGATCAAAGTTACATGCATACTTAATGGAAGATTAATTAGAGACTAATGATAACTTGCTGGCCACACTTCCTAAGGGCTATTTTGGGTAGTTCTGTAAAATATGCATTAAGGTTTTAGGCTTGTATAAATACCCCACTTATGTACGTGTAGTGATTTTTATGTTTTACATTTCATTAGAATGCAAGTTGTAGCCTTAAATTAAAAGAGAAATAAAAATGGCTTCCAAAGCCTCTTTCTTTTACTTACATTTTATTTCGTGTTTTCATTTTCTTTTATGCTTATTTTCATTTATGTGCTTTCTTTTCTTTCATGTTAGTAGTGTAGACTTATTTTATGCAACTAGATTAATTCTCATTTTATTTTAATTAGCTCTTACTTTTCTTGTTTTTCTATGTTGAAATTTACAAGTGTTGAAATGATAAAACAAATGAGTAGCTAAATCCCCTCAATTTAAGGGTGACGAAGCTTTCTTATTTATGTAAATTGAACATATATTTTCATTTATGATCTCTTTTTAGTGCTTCATGAAAAGTGAATGTTGATGTAAGTTTCTAAAAGGGAATTTGTTCGTCGACGGAAATCCTATCGGTTTAGAAAACCGTCGAACGAATTTTGAAATAAAAATAACCGCAAGCGCACGGTGTACGAATGTAGCACGCGGCGAATACGGGTCGATCCGCAGGGAATTGATGATTTTAAAATTCTATTCAATCAAATTAACCGAAGTTGAAAGAGTGATTAACTAAAAAAATGTAGAAAAATGAGAAAAGAAAATAGATAAAAATATGAGAGTGTTAAGACAATTTAGAGGCAATTTCCACTCTCTAGATCACATAAATCAACAAATTGAAGTTACGATCTCTCTTTTCTTGTCATTAGTGAATTAGTTGATGTGCTTATTATAAGTATAGTATATTTGTGCTATTAATTAGCTCAATATAAACCATCAAACTATAACACAACCACTAATACACATTTAACTCTCATGAAATACGACAACAAGTTGAAATAGAAATCTATTTTAAGCATAGCCTATTAACTATTGTTTAGAAATATAGGCTATCAAATTTCAATTTCAACATTCACTTCTTTGCCATAGTCATATTTAGATGAAGAGGCAATTTGTGTTATGTTTGTTTAAGCATAGCCTATTTGTTATGAACAACATAGACTATCAAATTCAAAGCTAAATAACATCATTAAACCACTTCAAATGTTTCCATTAAAGCACAAAAAGAGAGTATAAACATCAAAATGTTGCATCTACATACTAGAGAGCTTCATTACCCCTAAATTGTAGGGATTAAGCTCTCATATTTGTTATTAAATCAACAAATGTAGAAAGCAACATGAAAGCAAAAAAGAAAGAAAAAGAGAGCAAAGCAAAGAAACAAAACTAATTTACTTGCATGAAATAAGAGAAACCTACACTACAACATGAAAGTAAATGAACATGAAAAGGAAAGAGCATGTATTAAATTGCATAAAATAAAAAAGATTACAAGAAATAAAAATTGGCTAAGTAGCCATTAAAAGAGAAAGGGAGCTTTCTTTTATTTGATCTAAACTAAACTAAAGAGAAGGAGGCCTAAGAGAGACTAAGAGAAGAGATCATGTTACATGAAACATATGGGTATTTATACATGTATGAAACCCTAATTCATATTTTTGGGGAATACCCAAAATGCCCCTTAGGAAGTGTGGAGGCCAAGTAACCATTAACATGTCTTAATCCCCCATTTAGTGTACATGAAGCCATTAAGTCCAAAAGCATGTGCATTAGCCTTTAATTTGTACATTAAGGTAGGTGGGTAGGTGGGGTCCTCCATGTTCTTCACATTGAATTATTTCCATCTTCATTCCTTTGAATTAATTTTGTGCATGCATATCTTCATGAAACCACTTCTATTTGAGATCAATTTCCTACAAAAATATATACAAATTTTCAATTAAATTTTCTCAAATTAATATATGCACAAAAATGACAATTTTGCCCCTGGATGAAGATGAATATGTGACAATTTCAAATAATATGAATTTTGGTTTAAACAAGTTAAAATACCCAATATGATCATTTATTTAATTTAAAAAGAACAAATATGGTGGTAAAAATATGCACATTTACGTGCACATCAAATACCCCCACACTTATCTTTTTATTCGTCCTCGAATAAAGAAAAACTAAGATAAATCCATTTTCGTAGGGAGCACGATTGCATTGAGCGTATGCAATAAGCCGTTAAACCTCTGGGTGTCCCCAGTAGGACGAGTGTTGTCTCGTGAGGGTTTTCAGCGGATACTACCCACAAAATCCAAATGCAGGATGAAAATATTTACAAATGCAAGATTTATTTACAAAGAGATGAATGCAAGTTTTTGAAAATATTTACAATGAAGGATTTATTTTTAAATTGACACAAATAAGTTAAATATTGGTTTTGGTTATTATCTTGAAAATTTATGTCATTTACTGGTCAAAATTTCCAACAAAAATCAAGTTATCATAACAAATAGACAATAGTTTAACTTGTTGTTTCGGTTGATAACAAAGTGTAATTATAAAATGGATCCTTAGTTGATTATCAAAGTTTATCAAAGTGGTATTTTCAATAACAAATCAAATCAAATAAGTAAAAATAGTGCTAGGATTTCAATTGCTTGCTCTCTCATTATTTGCAAGAAAAATTACACACCTAGCTCAGGTAAACTGAGGCCAGATATACCACCCATACACTGCCTTTCGGGCTTATGTGAGGGGAGTACAGAGCATGGCGAGTGCACACACTTTCGTACATACACCTATCGACCGTAGGTGATTTTTATTATGTTCTTTTTTTTTCTTTTTTTTTTACATGTGTTCCATACATGCATAACCGTGAGGACTTTTAAATGAGTATGAAAGCACATAATCAAATATTCCAAGTAATTCACCCATGCATAACCGTGAGGACTTTTAAATGAGTGTGAATACTTGGATGTTATTATTATTATTATTATTTTTTTTTAAGAGAGAGAGTTTTGCAAAATAATCTTAGCACCATTTAACTAAGAAGACAAAAAAAATGTTATATCCTTTACTTTAAATCAACCACTTTTTAAAACAAAGATTTTCAATTAGGATATACTTCATAATTAACACTATGAATCTTCCTATATACTAGTTAAACCATTATTATTTGTAATCAAATTTCATTTTTGTTTTTGTTTAGACAAATAAATTTCCAAAAATTTCAATTTAACAAAACAAAGCCATATATTTATCTTATAGTGATTCTTTTAAAAATAAATCAAAAGAAAATTTGTTTTTGGGATTTTTTTTTTAATTTTGTTTTTGTTTTTGTGATTATAAAGTAAAAATAAACCATGAAAAATAAAATAAAGATGAGTCTCCCTCCACACTTGATTTTGACTGTGTCCCCACAGTCAACCCAAGTGGAAGGAGAAAAATAAAATAAAAATCTAATATTTACGTGAAAGATTATTATTTACAAGAGATGAGAAAGTATATAGTCAAAAAGTAAATGAAACGGTCTTCTAAAGACCTATTCATTTGTCTCGTCAAATGTGCGAGACACAGCTTAAGCACGAAAAACCAAATAGTAAAAGATTTCGCAGTTGAATGTGGATTTGGAAAAACGAAAGTCATTTTATTGAAAATTGAACGAGTTGTTTTATTTTCAATGATTTTTGGGGTTGATAAAACAATTGATTGAAATTCAAGTTTATCGTTGAAAAAATCTTCAAAATTATTGATTTCAAAATCAAAGTGGTGATTTAAATCTTCCCCGTTGGAATTTAACAACTCGTCATCCAAAAGTCCAAAAAATTCGTGTTCGTTAAATTCCACTTCCTTTATTGGATTGTCAACAACTTCATCATGTAAATCGAGTTTCAAAGTTGTCGTATTCAAATTTTCAGAAAAAGGAAAATCGAAGTTTAAATTGAGTTTCGCACCCTCAAAAGAATTGAAATCCAACTCAATTACCGTATTTTCAACAACTTGATTAAGATCGTCATTATCAAATTCAAAAGTTGTTATTTGAAAATCGTCGATTTGGGTAAAATGTGGATTATCACTTGACTCACCACACGTTGAGATTTGATTTTGTTGTTCACGTTGTTTCATATAAGTTTCAAACAACAAATATGTGTGATCATCGTAAATTTCATTCATTTGTTCAACAAAATCCAATTTATAGTTATTAAATTGAGAATTTTCGATTTGGATTTGTTGAGAACAAAAATTTTCACTCGTAACATGGTTAAGATTATTCCCATTGCCAAATTCATTTGAAAAGTTGTTCCCATTTTCATGTTGGGTTTGGAATTCATTTTGGAGTTCGAAATTAAATTGGCATGGTTTATCATCGTAATCGTTTGAATTTTGAATTGAATTCAAATTTTGAAATCCTTGACTCGAGTTATTACACAAATCAGAATTACATAAATCATTTATCTCTTGATTTTGTCGTGTAGAAAGTTCGAGTAAAGATGAAATCATTTCAATGCTATTTTCAAGAGTCGAACGTTGGTTATCGTTTTGAAAATTTTGTTGTTCGAAATTTGAATTATTTACACAATAGTTGTTAAAATATCCATACGAATTTGGAGTGAACTCATATGGATTATATTGATTTTCACAACTAAAATCAAGTGAGTAAGAAAAAGGAAACTCGGACATTTTCAAGATTTTTTTTTTTGGTTTTTTTTTATAAAGAAAAATATTTACAAGTAGAATTTATTTTTCAAAATGGAAATTGATTTTTGTTTTGTTTTTGAATTTTCAATTTTTTTGGCTTTTGAAAAGATTTTAATTTTTTTTTTTTGGATGTGTTTTTCTAATTTTTCTGGATTTTTGAAATTTCAAAGGAAAAGGATTTAAAAATTTCAAAGAAAAAGAAAAGGAATATTTAAAAAAAAATTAGTTTTGGATTTTGAAATTTTTTTGTTTTTTGTTTTTTTTTAAACATGCATGAACAAATGCAACTAAATGAATGCAAGGGTTAATTACAAATGATTTATCCTAAGTTAACCCAAAATTGTATATTCACAAATTGTCCTAGATAAACAAGATAGTTCTCAGCCAGGTAACGGGCAGGATTTATCGGTGCACCACGAATCACCGTAGCAATGCAGCCGAAGGTTTAAGTACCTTCAGAGGAACAACCACTATAATATTTACGAATCACCGTAATATTTATAAATGGTTATTACTCTGCCGTAGCCTAGACACCAAGAAATTAAATTGTTCAAAAAAGACAAATTGTTAATATACAATTAAGTGTTATCGATGTCTAACCGTTATTATTAATCAAAATCTATGATGAAATGCAGAACAGAAACTAAACGTGTATTAACAATGCAACTACGAATGAATTTTTTAATTTTTTAAAATGCAAAAGCAAGCAACCAACAATTCAATTCAAATAAAACTAGAAATGAAAGCAGAGCAATTTATTTTGGCTAGCTAAGGAAGCAATTTTCAGCAAGCTATTCTTCCTTTATTTCCTGCTTTGGCAACCTAAAAATTTAAAACTAAGATATATACAATATTTTTTTTTTTTGGTTTTTTTTTGAAAGAAAACTTAAAAGTTGGGTTTTACTTAAAAAAAAAAAAAAATTTAAATATATATCATGAAGAAATCAATTCAAAACAAAATAAACAAGAGAAAATAAAACAAATTGAAACTAGTTTCTTTGTTTTTTTTAAAAATCAAAACAAAAGCAAAACAAAGCAAATCAAAACAAAAGAGTTAACAAAATTTTTTTTTATCAGACTCGGCCCATTCACAACCCCACCCGGCCCATTTGTTAACTAAGCACCCAAAGTAATTAAACACTCCTGAAATCCACAATCAAAATCGAACTAACATCACAACACAGTTTAAAAAAAAGGAAATAATTTCACAATCACTTCGCACAAACGAATACCCACAATCAACCCAGAAAGCTATTCGAAATAATAATCAACTTCAGAAGTAACTTCGCAAGCAATTCGAAAGTTGAGAAAATGGATGCAGTGATGAGGAAGTCGCTGTTGATTTGGGTATTGAAGAAATTGGTCGCGATTTCGTTGATTGGCGTTTGGGTTTGTGGATTTGGGTGTTGAGATTTCGATGCGACGATTGTTGCTGAATTTGATGGTCGTAGTTAGGGGTTTTCGATTGCTTTTGGGTTGACGTCACGAAACTTGTTTGCGAATTGGGTTGCAGCTTTGGATTTGGTGGTTCGATTTGGGTTGCTAGGTTCAGGTGATTCTCGGCTGCAAGTAGGGAAAAGTGGAGATGAGATGAGATGGTGGGCAGTTGGGAAGATATAGGGGATGGTTAGCTGTTGAATGTGGTTGCAGGTCTGAAGGGTATGGGGCAGTAGTACTGATGGGTGAAGGAGGAGTAATGGTGGTCAGGAAGCGGTATTGTGTTGTGAAGGAGGAGTAATGGTTGTTTGGTGGTCTGAACGTGTAACGTGAATTGGGCAGTGAATGTTCAGTAGTGGTAGAGGATGGTTCAAGGTGATATGAAGGTCAGTGCTTGGTGGAGTGTTATCGGCAGCATTTCACAGGATGGTAGAATGACTGCAGTTGCAGTGATGGTGGTTAGGAACAGGCGTTTTTTTTCCTTTTCTTTTCTTCTTTCTGGGTTGTGGGTTTGGTTTGAAATATATGGTAGTTGAGAACAGGTGAGGGGGGTGTACTGCTTTGTAACAGGTGATATATATGGCCAAAAATGATAGAAATGTAGGTATGAGTTGTTGTAGATGATGTTTGTGGACTGTTTGTGTGGTAGGTGATTGAATAGTGCTTGGTAGTGGTGGTTTTGGGCAGTGCAGTGGAGAATGATGTCACAGTGGTCTTTGAACTGAAGTGAAGATGATGCGAGGGGTATGGCAACTGGTGATGGATGTATGAAGTGATTAGAGAGGGAGGGGAGGTTATGGCTGTGGGTGAAATTCGATTGTATGCTTGCACTGCAGATAGTGGTTATGTGTTGGAGCTGATGATGTTGCCTGTGACTGATTTGTGGTTACTGTGGAAGGTTTGCAGAAGTGTTTAGTCGAGGATGTGCAGGGGTGTGCACTATGGAATGATGAGGCAGTGGTAAATGCTGCGATGAGGGGAGCAGTTTGTTATGGTGGAGTTTTATTGTGATTGTAGAAGTGTGGTAGTTCAGTTGGCGATTGCTGGAGCTTTGGTATGGTAATGACAATGAATTGATGAAGGGTGCGTTTGAGGAATTGACAATGGCGATTTTATGGTGGTGCAGTTTGATATGTGTAATGGTTTGGAGGGTGCAAGTGATATGGAATGGGCAGAAGTTAATGAAGATATCACTGGTAGGTGAATGTTGGTGAAGTATGTTGATGTGTATATGAGAAGGAGGATGCTGGTTGTAGTGAGGTGGAGATCGGAGTTGTAAGTGAGGTTGAGCAAGCAACTTGATAGTGAATGTGGTGATGACAGATTTGGAGGAAGTGGTTATGAAGCTGTGGTTGAAGAGGAGTGAACAGTGATGTGTGTGCAGCAGTAATGGGCTGTTGGTGGTGTTGCAGTGCAGTATCAATGAGTATGTAATGGAACAATGTGAAGAAGCCGGGAGGTTTGTATGTGCAAGTTTGTTGAAGGATGGATGGGTTGTAAGAGGAAGGATGGGTATATTGTTTGCAAAGTGAAGGGAAGGCAGCAGGAAGGTAACAGTTGTGAGTGGCCAGAGTAACACAGTGCACACAACAGAGAGTTTAAAATGTATTGCAAATATGTAAGGATTAGCGGGCTTGTCGTTGAAATGTGCTCTGGTCGGTGAAGAGGATGGGTGGTTTGTGTGTTATAGCAGTCTGTTCTGTGCAGGAAGGCGGAGATGAAGAATGTGGGAGTGCACAGAGCAGTGAAGTGCACTGATATGCAGTGAACAGTAACAGAGAAGGGAAATGAACAGAAAAACAGAAGCAACAGCGAAGGCAATTTTTTTTTTGAATGTAATGTAAAAGAAAAGAAATTGATGCTTGTAAATATTTGTAAAAGAAATGAAATAAAAATCGTTTTAGCTTTCGAAATGAAACTGTGAAGTTTTTTTTTTTTTTTGAATGCAAATGGAAATATACTAACTACTGAAAAAAAAACAAAAAACACAAACAATACACAAACAAAAATCACACAAACACACAAAAATTAAAACACACAAAAATCAAACAGAAATAATTCGAAGAATAGAAATTAAAAATCAAAGCAATTCCCCGGCAACGGCGCCAAAAAACTTGTTCGTCGACGGAAATCCTATCGGTTTAGAAAACCGTCGAACGAATTTTGAAATAAAAATAACCGCAAGCGCACGGTGTACGAATGTAGCACGCGGCGAATACGGGTCGATCCGCAGGGAATTGATGATTTTAAAATTCTATTCAATCAAATTAACCGAAGTTGAAAGAGTGATTAACTAAAAAAAATGTAGAAAAATGAGAAAAGAAAATAGATAAAAGTATGAGAGTGTTAAGACAATTTAGAGATAATTTCCACTCTCTAGATCACATAAATCAACAAATTGAAGTTACGATCTCTCTTTTCTTGTCATTAGTGAATTAGTTGATGTGCTTATTATAAGTATGGTATATTTGTGCTATTAATTAGCTCAATATAAACCATCAAACTATAACACAACCACTAATACACATTTAACTCTCATGAAATATGACAACAAGTTGAAATAGAAATCTATTTTAAGCATAGCCTATTAACTATTGTTTAGAAATATAGGCTATCAAATTTCAATTTCAACATTCACTTCTTTGCCATAGTCATATTTAGATGAAGAGGCAATTTGTGTTATGTTTGTTTAAGCATAGCCTATTTGTTATGAACAACATAGACTATCAAATTCAAAGCTAAATAACATCATTAAACCACTTCAAATGTTTCCATTAAAGCACAAAAAGAGAGTATAAACATCAAAATGTTGCATCTACATACTAGAGAGCTTCATTACCCCTAAATTGTAGGGATTAAGCTCTCATATTTGTTATTAAATCAACAAATGTAGAAAGCAACATGAAAGCAAAAAAGAAAGAAAAAGAGAGCAAAGCAAAGAAACAAAGCTAATCTACTTTCATGAAATAAGAGAAACCTACACTACAACATGAAAGTAAATGAACATGAAAAGGAAAGAGCATGTATTAAATTGCATAAAATAAAAAAGATTACAAGAAATAAAAATTGGCTAAGTAGCCATTAAAAGAGAAAGAGAGCTTTCTTTTATTTGATCTAAACTAAACTAAAGAGAAGGAGGCCTAAGAGAGACTAAGGGAAGAGATATGGCTACATGAAACATAAGGGGTATTTATACAAGTTAGAAACCCTAATCCATAATTTGGAAAATGCCCAAAATGCCCTTTAGGAAGTGTGGAGGCCAAGTAATCATTAACATATCTTGATCCCCCATTAAATGTACATGAAACCATTAACTCCATAAACATGTGCATTAGCCTTTAATTTGTACATCAATGTAGGTGGGTAGGTGGGGTCCTCCATTATCTTCACTTTGAATTATTTCCATCTTCATTCCTTTGTATTGATTTTGTGCATGCATATCTTCATGAAACCACTTGTAAAAGTCACCAAATTTCCTACAAAAAACATAGAAAATTCTAAGTAAATTTTCACAATTTAATAAATGCACAAATATGACCATTTCACCCTTGTATGAAGATGAATGTGTGACAATTTGGAATAATTTGAATTTTTGGTTTAAACAAGTTAAAACACCCGATATGATCATTTATTTAATTCAAATAGATTAAATATGGTGGTAAAAATATGCACATTTACGTGCACATCAATTAGCCTCTAAACTATTTTCTAATATCATATTTACATTTACTTGTTCTAGCTAGTTTTACATTTTTTCGCTTAATTTTATTTTCAAATTTGGTTTAATTTGATTAAGTAGAATTTTTAAATCATTTAATTCCCCTTCGGATTGACCCGTACTCGTCATGTATTAAAATTGTACACTGTGCGTTAGCAATTATTTCTAATTAAAATTTTATCGAAGATTTTCTAATCCGATTGAAAATTATCCGTTAAACATGCACATGAAAGCATATAATCTGTTGCCTTCGAAAGATATTCCTCGGCTCATTCAAAACATCTTCATGCATGCTGAAGCTATTATTTCAAAAGCAAACAATTGAAGCGAAAGGGTGCTTTTTCTCCTTTCGACCTTTTGAAAGCTCATGGTACATCCAAAATTTTATAGAAGCATCCTTTAATTCTTTCGAAAGGTTTTGTTTATGCTATCATTCCTTATGAACTCTTTTATATTCTTCATGGTTTTGATAAGACTGAAGTGAATACTGAAGGTAAGAATATTAGTTATGCTATCTTGGTTCATTAATGTATATACATGTTATGCATGTGTTCTACGGTTAGCCTTGTTCTATGGTTCTGCCTGAAACTGATGCTTGTTCACATGTTATTGTTGTTTGCACTTTGTTTTTACCAGGATTGGTATTTTGTAGTATGTTCAACTATCGTTCAAGGTAAAGTTGTGTTCTTTGATTCAAATATGATCCCTGTATATACATACATGCATACATACATATGTATGTATATATGTGTGAATGTCTTTAGTTCAAATTTGAGGTTAGTGTTAGTGTCTTGTTCAATTTTTTGGCACTTGTTCAATTTGTGCCTTCTTTAATTTGTGGAATTTTTTCAAGGCGGTGATATGAAGTTGTTAGTGATATGGACTTATTATTATTTAATATGTGGCACTTGTTCAATTACTGACATGTTTGAACCTATGAGTCCAGTTTAACACTTTTATGTGCTACCAATTTTGTTTTGTGACATTGAAGCCTTCTTCGATGGTGCTTTGAGGAGGCTTTATATTGGTTTGATAGTGCACAGCCGTTGCCTTGTTGAAGGCATTGCATAATGGCACTTTTTGATCTTTGCTGGTCCATGTTGTTGAATTGTTGAAATAATTTTGCTTTGAATTTCCATGTGCATAGGCACATATGTAAGTATATACAGTGAATGTTGGTGGTTAATCTGGTGTAACGACCGGGTGAATTTCGACCCTCGAAAATCGAACGTAATACGTTCACTATATAGAGTGCCGAGCAATCGAGTGTCATAAACCAGGTTGCCAGGGTTCAAAATAAAGAGATAAAAGAAGAACAGAAATAATAGCATAGAATCTCATAATCATAATAGAAACAAAATATAATATACAGTAATAGCATTTACACAAAAGAATCTGTATCAGCTAATATCCATACAAATTATCAAAGTACAATCATCAACATATAAATCTAGACAGTTACAATAACGTGTCCTCAAATGTTGAACATACAGCCTACACCACACAACGGAATATAATCAAATATGGGCAATACGTCACTGCCATATAGCTTGTCTCCTGAGCTCCAAAAGCGTCCTAACTTGAAACTGTAATACTCGGTCTGACCCAAGCATTACAATAAAAGTAACACCAAAATCAGGCTAGAAACTAGCTTGAGTAAACGTACTTAAATTGACTACTAAAGTTATCAAAATCCTTCGAAAACCTAGGTAACTTGTAAGACCGCGTCACATATTCATGACGAGTTTTTATCTTACGATAGACTAACACTTTTATAAAAAGTCCGGTGATATAATACGAGTGTCCAAGTACCAACTTATTGAAAATGGTCAAATTTGTTAAATTAATCTGATTCCAATATTTAGGGCTCTATAACCAAATCGCAGGGGTTCATAGTGATTATTAAATTGAAGTTGTTCCGGATAACATTGATATCCGATCTCGGCCTCTTCGAGACAAATCGATAAACTTTTAAAAGCCAAATTATTTCAAATAATCAATATGCATTCAGAATGACAATATACACATATGGGAATTTATTACATATGTTTATTTCAGATAAAACATGCTAACATTTTATTCCAACATTTCAATTCGTTTGATTCCTTCATGGTACAGACAAGAATAACTGAAATAACATTCAAGAGCAATAAAGCCAGACATAGATCGTTAACTTAATTTAGCGAATAATAGTTAATACCAAAACAATTCACTATCAGGATTTAATTAACTTTAATTAATAGAATCTAATTATATCTTTAATCCAAATTAATTATAATTTACAGAAATTACCAACAATTTTTTTATTAGTTAATTAGAATTAAACAACCAAATTAATAACTAATTTTATAAATTAACAAAAGATTAAGTCAAATAAGGATTTAATTAATTACTTATTTTTATTATTATAATATAATTAAGTTTTGAATTACGGATGATTATTGACATTAATTCAGATTAAAAATATTGGGTGATAGGATTACAATACAAAAATTATCACGTTGATTGGTTTTTAAAAGGAAAGGGAAACAATGCTTTAAAATTGGAAGATTTATTAACATATAAGCTTAAATCCAGTTTCCTTTACAAAAAATACAAACCAGCCCATACACACTAGACCCAGCCCAAACCCCTCCCCCCCACTCCTCTCTTCTTTCTTATTTTCGATTCCCCTGCTTCTCTTCTCTCTTTTTTCTCTTTTATTCACTCAAACCAAGCCATGCATGCCTGGATACGTGCACTTGCACACCCGTGCCGACCACCCTTACTTGTCGCTGACCGACCTTGCAAACCACCCACGACCACCACATCACCTCCACCCACTTAGAACCCTCGACCAATCCCTAGTTCAAATTTTCGAACTTCAAAACAAATCTTGGAACAAATGTATCCCCACTCAATCACCTCGACTCGCCACCCTATGCCATTATTTACCACTGGGCCTTACCGAAACGATCGCCACATCCTCCTCTTCCTTCTCCCCGCGGACCACATGCCCCATTTGCCTCCTCGATGCCGCATTTTCCTTAAAATCGAAACTGAATCAAATAACCCCCTGAACCCTAATTCGCCCACGACTCGATGCCACGCCCGCCAGAAAAATCCCTTTCCATTTTTCCTAGGTGTCGCATCAACTGCTGCTCCCCCTCGTCCAATGTCACACCATAACCTTCGCTATGTCGTCGGGATTTGTCGAATTCCCCGAATCCATTCATCTAAAATCCTATCTCTACATAGCACAAAAATTCCAAACAAATCTTAAAAATCATGATTTCCAAGTACGATTCCAAACATATAAACCATTCGATAAAATTCAATATTCGAATTTTGGTCGTGACTAACTACTCTTTGTAGAACGATGTTTTCCTTTCTCTCTGCTCCATGATACTCGATGAAATAAATTTAAAATGTTCATCATTAAAAAACAAACAACTTTTCTTTTGGAAACAAGATCAAAAACCAAATGGTTGTTGAGTTTTTGATTTTTGAAGTTGGTTGTTTAACAGTTTTGAGGAAAAAAACCTGGAACGAAGCTTGAATGGAAGAAAAATGGTGTTTGGTTGTGCAGGTGGACTAACCATTGACGAACACCATCTTATATGCATATGTTTACATACAATTACACATATCATAATCACAGCCATATATATATCCAGTTATCAAAATAAAGTGTTACTCACAGTTTGAAACATGATGAACTACCACTTCTCTTTTCTTTTGTTCTAGCTTGATCCTTTATGTTTTCAATGGAAGCAATTTGTTTTTTTATATACAAGAAAAAATAAGGCATGCCTATATATAGATATGAATGGAAGTGTACAGTGAAAGACAAGGAAAGAAGATGTATACCTATAAAGCCCCTTTTTTTCATTTTCTCATTTTATTTTCTTGATATCATGATTTGATTTCACCTTTGACTGGATTTATTTTGTGTGATTTGATTTTATATGACTTGATTAAATGTTTTATATGCTTGAGTTTAATGCTTGTCATGATGGTGTTCCCCCATGTATATGTATGCATGCATACACACACACATATACATACATACATACATACATATATATATATATATATATATAGATTTAGCTACCCACTATTTTAATTTAACATACAAACATACTCACATACTTGTATATATTTTATCATATCTACATATCCATATATTTACTTCATCCAAAAGTTAGGAGTTTTATTATCATGAAGCTTTTACATTATATATCTATTTATAATCTCATTTACACAATCTTTACCATGAATGCAGTTATAAGTATGAAAATATGGATACATATACATTATACATATCTATTTTATCATATTTATACAAATTACTTCATATATATTTGTCACCATATATATATTTTTCATTTATACAAATTTTCATACTCGTTGCTTCATATGGGCATACATACAAATATATGCTTATACACTTATATATGTATATATTTAAACATCATAATGCTTGTATATATTTATATACAAATATATGGATATTCTATCTTAATTTCATTAGTGGAGTTTATATACTTATGTCTATAAAATTTAACCATATCCAGAAATTTATAATTTAAAATTAAATATAGTTTTTTATCAATTTTATACATTCGGATATTTCCAGTATTAGAGAATTTGTTTATTCAGTTTATAAAAATTAATATTTGAATAATTAAACTTAGTAAATTATTCAAATAACAGGCATCAAAATTCAGGTTGTTAAATCTGGTTTGTGCACTTTCATGTGCTTATGCCTTTACCTGTTTGTGCACTAGTCGGTGAGATTTTATTGATGTTCGGCCTTGTGATATTCATAGTGACACACTATGCTTATCATAAGTTGTTCGTGCACATATATTTGTCCCTGTCTAAAATATGAAGAGAAAACAAACCCATGAACTGAGAAAATATTGATATTTAAATTCAATTTAATTATGCAATTTAGGTTTGTTTCCTTTTCCATTTTACTGCATTGTTTATTTGAGAGGTATAGGAGATGGCTAGATATAAGTTGGAGCAAGCAAATCAAGATCAACATCAAAAATAAACTTGAGTGAGTATGAGTGAAAGCGAGTAAAAAAAGGTTATATATGGGAGTGTAAAGAAAAGTTGTATATGTGATAGTGGAAGTTGTATCGCATTTGAATTTGATTTGAAATAAAATATTTGTTAAATTAAAATTTCAATTCATTTATTTCATTATGCAAATATAATATAAGTGTAATCTGTATGCGTATCAGTCAATATATATATGTTGCATAATAGGAAATTCTAGAAACGATACTACAACACTAGACAACATTTGTTTTTTGGTTGTGATAGTGCATATCAGATGATGGGGCATATCTATGGTCTGATGTGAAATGAGACCATATGGGATTTAACAAAAGATAGATATGCAATCAGATAATAGAGCATATTCGTTGTATGATACATTTTTTCCCATAGTGAGAAGATTTTTTTCCTCGATTATATGAAGTTAGTATCATGGTTAAATAATGTCAACTCAAAGAAAAAATCTCCAGCCAGAGTATTACGATTAACAATAATGTTATTATTGAACCAACGACTTTGTATTTGACGATAAAATTGAATATGGACGATACTGGAATTTTGACCATTACTAAATTCCATAAGTCCTAATATGATATAGGTTTGATGAAGAGAATTGACGTAAATAATTATTATTATTGGTTAACGCTTAAAGTAAGAAAAATTGAATTATATGTAAGTGATAAATTTGGCTATGATGTCACACCACTAGCTAAGGTGAAGTGTGAATGCTAATTGTTGATAAGAAAATTTCTCAGCATCTCAAATTAAAATTTGAAATATGAGTGATGCTTTCACAACTCCTTTTTGAACAAACGAAGGTTACTATCTCTTTTCAAGTTGGTAAAGATGGTCAAAAACTCGTTTTCGGCACCTTTCGACGTCGTCGTAAGGTTTACTTCCCTTTCAGAAAATTCTTTCAAAAGGGTTGGATTAGAACTTTGTCAAAACCGCCTTTCGACAAAGACAACTTAGTTTAGGTTGGGGACTTAATGTTTTCTAGAAGTAGCAGATTTGGAAGGGTTTCGACTCCTTCAAAACAGTTAGCACTTGCTATCTTATAGATTTTAAGCAATGGCTTGAAGGAAATATAAGAACTAAAGGTTTTGATTTGGTCGAAGGGTGACCTTTCTTTCAGATTGATAGCAGGTTGGCATATTTAGGAAAAATTGGAGAATCAAAGTCGCTAAGTAATCAAGATTATCACATCCTCTTTTTATTAAACTCAATTGAACAAATTGACCAAACCCTCAGTTTGATTTAGGAATTAGGGATTACAAGCTTTTTAGAAAATGCAAGTTAGAAGTGAGAGAAATCAGATCCCTTAAACATAAGACCTAGGGTCTTATTTATAGGTGCTGGCCAGCACCTTTTGGCCAAGTGCTTTCAAAACGGTCAAAAGGTTTGCTTTCCTGCTTCCATGCACATGTCTTGAGTCATAGCTTTCGGCCTAGTCGATAGGGTTTTATGACCGCCTTTTTGCTGTTTTTGAAGATAAACTTCTTTCGATCTTGCTTTATTTCCTTTTGACTTCATCGACGGATATTGCCTTATAGTCTTCGACCTCATCAAAAGGTCTATTGATGTGCTCTTTACTTGGATGTTGATGGGCCATGTAAGTTGGCCTGGGTGCTGGCCTTCATGTTGTCGAAACATGCCTTCCTAGAGTTTTGAATGTGTCGAAACACCTTTTTCTGTAAGTGTCTCACCTTGCTAGTGCGGAACCTCATCCTTTTTTGTTGGTGTTTTCATAGTCTTTCCTTCATAGACGACAACGACCTTAACCAATTCGAAAGGCTGTCAAATGCTTTCAAAAGGGTTTCTCTCGTCAGATATTCTTTTGATGAACATAGATGAAGATGAAACCATCCGTTTCGAATGGTTTGGTGCATATGTAGAAATGATGCTACTTGCTGGCTTTAGAAGGTAGCTTTCGACCTCGTGGAAAGCTCTCTGCTTACTCTATTGAAACATCTTTCTAACTTCTTCAAAGGATGTTGTTGGCGCTATCTTCTTCTCATCGAAAGCTTTATCTTTCATTTATATGGACCATCCCAATGCCAACTGACCTTTACCAATACTTTTGCTCCTTCTTTCGTACCTTTTCTCTTGTGAATATTTTGTGGTTAACATTTAGTCCCCCCACCCAAGTATGAAAGAAGCTTTTGTTCTTTAGGAAAAAAAACTCTAAAGAATTTCTTTCGTTGTTTCCTATAAAACTGATGAAATTTTTATCGAGATCATAACCTTATTATGAGATCTTACTGGATAACCTTAAACTTATGATGCTAATGTTTAAAGTATTATTGATGATTTTTTTTGAGTAATGCACTCTAGATAATACATCATCAAAGCCCTTTTGATTTTTTTACTATTAGAGATACAGAACAATATAACCTACTAGGTATTGGCTTAAATAGATGAACCTTTCGAGAGAGCAATTATTCACTCCAATCTACCTTACTTGAATTAAGTTTTCTTCAACCATCAGGTATTTGTTTCTTGCTTTTGTTTATTTTTACTTTTGTGTCTTCACTATAACCTATTTTCATCCCCTAACCATTCACAGAAGCCCATGTTGATGTTGATAAAATCTCGTGTCAAATTCCAATTCATAAGTTCAATGGAAAATTCATAAATCATTAGAAAAATGCAATAAAGGGAAACAAAAATTCATAAACTAGTTAAATAAGAACCCGCTATGAAATTCCCATAAAGAAATCACGATTATAAGATCCACAAATTACCATATATATCCATTGGGAAATGTAAATTCCATAAATAAAAAATTTAGTACAAAATCATCATGAACATTTAATACAAATCTAAGAATATGAAATTCACAAATCATCATGAAAATCTACAAGGGAATTTAGAATTCTTGAAATTAGAAGTCCAATATGAGATCATCCAAGAATCCAATAAGGAGATCTGAAATATGAAATCCATAAATTATCATAAAATTCAATAAGAAACTTCAGAATTTTCAAATACATAATATCATTATGAAGAGAAACCGAAAATCTTGGAACCCATAAATGTAATCAGAAAATTGTTTGAAACTCATCCGTTAAATAGTCTACACACTCTTTCTAATGCAAAGTCAGAAATTCAATAAGAAACCTATAGATTATCATTGTATTTCAACAAAGAAGTCACAAAATTAAGAATTCATGAAAATAAGAAATTGATACGAAATCATTACAAAAATCAATGGGGAAATTAAGTGTATAACATTTCACAAATCATCATAAAAGTCAATATGGCAATTTAGAATTCTCAAGATGATAGATTCAATAAGAAATCATTATGAAATCTCAATAAAGAAATTAGGAATATAGATGTCAGCATGGAAATTCAGATATTCATAAAACATCATATGAAATCTTCTTGTGAAGAGAGAAGAAAATTAAAAGCACACAAAATCAGAAATCCTACTCAAGATCTCGTTAGGATCTCCTCTGACGAACAAACTACTCAAAATCTCATTCAATATAAAAAAAAATCAAAAACTTGCCCAGTTATAGTAAACTTAATTGGTGTGTGAATTCTAAAGTGCCTATAAGTTAGTAGTATTATTGTTATATTGGAGCCGAGTAGTTCAGTTTAGTTGACTGGCCATTCAGCAGTGCAATGGTCCAAATAACCTATTCTTAGATATAAAGAACCTTCTATCTTAAGGGTCACCATATGTCTAAGGAGTTAGGAATGTCTTAGCTAATCTATTCTTTGAATGAGGTTACTTTTATCCTGGTAAGAATTGTAAATTATTCTGTTCCTTTAATTTTGTTATAGATTTTGGTTTGCCATTTCGAAATGCGAATCTCTTTATCCAATTACTTGTATTGTGTTTCAATTTTGGATATAATTTCTCAATTCTTTGTTGTGGTAATTACTTTTCGAAAATCGGGTGTTTTGAGGGTTGTGAGTTGGTCTTTTGTCCTTCTCGATTATTGTCTTGTATGTCTTACTTATTCTTGGTGTGGGATATCTTTTCCTTTTGCTCTTATCTATTCCCCTTCCTTGGGCTTCATCCTTATCTTGGATGGTGGATAGATTTCTTTATTTAATCCTTTATTCCCTAGGGTTTTGACTTATGCTTTGAGTTGTAGATATCTTTGTCTTTATTCATTTGTTTGGTGCCTCTTCTTGGCTTTCCATGGTTGTAAGGGATGTAGTGTATGTTTGGTTATCATTCCTCTAGAAGGTTTCTGATGGGTGCATATCTTGACCTTTCCCTAAGAGGTGATATGGACGTTAGTGGTTTCTCCTTCCCTCTAGGAGGTGCTACGGAGTAGCATCGTAGGCTTTTGTTCCTCCCTCAAGGAGGTGCTACGGAATAGCATCGTAGGCTTTTGTCCCTCCCTCTAGGAGGTGCTATGGAATAGCATTGTAGGCTTTTGTATTAATATATGAAAATCATTTTTGTATGAAAATATTTTTTGGCCAATTAAAATGTTTGTAAACATCTCTCCTAAATCTTGTTTTTTGCCATAGAGTCTCTTTTGAGAGAAATAAATTTTGTAATCGACCCCTTCCAATATATTGAGGGGTTACTTTTTGAAAAAGAGTTTGGATACAGGAAATTCTATTGATAAAAGAATCTTTCCTTAATGTTTCTTTTTCACAAGGGTTTGCTGTTCTCATAGTAGAGACACAGATCTCAAATAGGAGACTAAAATGTCACGATTCACGAGCCAACTGTCTTTTAGTTGATAATAGGTTTCTCTAATCTGAGTTTATCTCAACAAACTCTTGATAGCTTTAAAAATTTTCTTGAAAAAGTATGAATAGGCTTTTCATTGCCAATAGTTTTAGAAAACTTTGAAATATTGAGATTGCTTAGTTGAAAATTCCTTGTGTGCATTATCTAATGCTATATAGTATCTTTGGAAGATTATACAAGCCAATTTTTAGAATAGATAAATATTTATTTTTCCTAAGTTACGGGATAATTGAAAATAGTTTTTCTTTGAAGATATGTTTGAAAATTTTCTTTTAGTAAAATAATCTATCAAAAATAAAATTTAGGTACATTGCTTTCTTCTTTAGATAGACTACTGTACCGTGGCAAGTACAGCTCTATGTACAATGTTAGCTTAAACATTGGTAGTTATTTTATATCAAGCATTTGAGATGTCCTCCTCAATTGGCTAGAAACTTTTTGTGCTCCGAAAGTATGTTAAATATCATGGATTGATTTTCTTTTTACTTGTAATGACACTTGAATTTAGAATCAGTTCGTGACCAATTTTCAGTACAAATCAAATTAGAAAATTAAGAGGAGAATTCATTTTTGAACTAATACAGCAAAACTTTGTTACTTGATAGGCGTCCAAATTTCTTAAGTTGTTAAGTTTCTTTCTTCTAGGCTTGAATAGGAAATTTCTTTAAGTTTCTTTAACGAACTCCTTTAGGAATCCTGACCTAACCCTGCTTGGAATTACTTCCGCTAAAATGTAGCATTTAGCGGTTTCATGTCTGTTTGCTTTAGGGTAATCAAAGTAACTACCTCCTTTGCTTGGTTCAGGAAGGCTACGAATCTTATAAGGAATAGGAAAATCTTTATTGTCCTTTAGTGTGGTGAATATGCAGGAAAGGGGTCTGTTTAGGACTACATGTTTGGATTTGGAATCTTTTTCCGACTCCTTTTCTAGTTTCCACTCTTCTTTGGTCTCTTGTTGAGACGCCTAAATTCAGATTTTTCTTCTCTACATTCTCGATGAAATTCTCCCATAGCATCATGCATTTCATCCATTTGAATAAACTTTTTGCTTGGAGATAGGAACATTGTAGATCCATACACCCATGAATATGAAGTTCCTTCCATAATAGGAGTTTGTTCGATTTTCCCTGATCGAACTACTACCAAACTGTCTTTATTGGGTACGTTATCTACTTTCAATGCTTCTATATCGAACCTTTTTAAGTATTCTCCTAGTGGTTCTCTCTGTTTTTGTTTGGTAGTAGCTAACATCGTGAAGTTCATAGTTAGGTTTTGAATATATGAAACTATCTCACGAAGTTGTATGAAAATTGTTCCTAAGAACATATGGTATTCACTTGATAATTCCTATACTATTTAATAGTTGCTCCTTGAAAAGTTGACGAGAAAATTGTGCAACAAACTGCCCCAGAGGCATTATAAGAATCCATTTGTATTTCAAACCTTTTTAAGTGATCCTTTGGGTTGAAGGTCCCATCATACCTTTGTAGGGGAATTCAAATATGAGGAGGGATACTGATTGACTTTATTTCTTCCGAAAAAGGGGTCTTTCGTGGAATGACATATTTTCCTAATTCATTGAGTACATTTTTCATTGTACCCTCTGTGACTTGGTTGTAATTGTGGCCCTGATGATCTCCACTGTCCTCCATGGTTAAACTGTTTGATTGCTCAATGGTCCAATTAACCTGACTTTCTTGATTCTTATATTTACTTTATTTAGAGGTTGTGCTTTATCTTCACCTTCCATAATCCTTAACGGTTTTTAAGAGGAACCCTTTCAAGAAATTCTTGCACTGCTATCATTTTTTGTTGTAGGTTCTGGACTTTAATCTTATTGTTTATTAGGGTTAAAGGATGTCTAATCTCCGTATTTCTTGAGTTGATGTTTGGGATTATATCATTTTCCAGAGTTGATCGTAATATAGCCTCTTCATTGTTGTCATTCTTTGTTCTCATCATTTTCTTCACTTGAATGAAAAACTCTATTAACTTGTGACGAAAGTTTAACAAGATCAGAGGTTCAAGCCCTACTTCTAAAGCCAAAAATATTGATAAGAAAACTTTTCAACGCCTCAAATTAAAATTTGGTATATGAATGATGGCTTTCGAACAAATGAAGGTTGCTAGCTCTTTTAAAGTGGGTAAAGATGGTCAAAAACTCGTCTTCGGTACCTTTCGATGTCTTCGTAAGGTTTACTTCTCTTTCGAAAAATTCTTTCGAAAGGGTTGGATTAGAACTCTGTCGGAACCACCTTTCGACATAGACAAGGTAGTTTAGGTTGGGGACTTAATGATTTCTATAAGTAGCAGAGCTGGAAGGGTTTCGACACTATCGAAAGGGGTAGCACTTGCTATCTTATAGATTTGGACCTAAAAATTTTGGGAAATATGAGAACTAAAAATTTCGATCCGGTCGAAGGGTGACCTTCCGTTCAAATTGATAGTAGGTTGGCATATTTATGAAAAATAAAAAATTTAGAGTCCATAAGTAATCAAAATTATCACAATCCTTTTTCTATTGAACTTAATTGTACAAATTAACCAAACCCCCTATTTTATTTAGTAATCAAGAAAATGCAAGTTAGAAGTGAGAGAAATCGCATCCCTTAAACATGATCCATGGGGTCTTATTTCTAGGTGCGTGTTAGCAACTTTCTACCTAGAGCTTTCAAAACGGTAGAAAGGTTTGCTTTCCTGCTTTTGTGCACATCTCTAGAGTCATAGTTTTTGACCTAGTTGTAGGGTTATATGACTGCCTTTCTTGTTGATAGGGCTATTTCCTTTCGACTTTGTCTAAATGTATTGCCTTACAGTTTTCGACCTCAACGAAAGGTCTATTGATGCTCTCTTCACTTGGATGTTGATATGCCGTGTAAGTTGGTCTAGGTGCAAGCCTTCAATGCTATTGGAACATGTCCTCCTAGGGTTTCGAATGAGTCGAAATAACCTTTGTTGTAAGTGTCTCCTCTTGCTAGTGGGGAACCTTATCTTTTGGTGTTGGTGTATGCCTAGTCTTTCCTTCATAGATGATAGCGACCTTAACCAATTTGAAAGGCTATCAAATGCTCTCGATAGGGTTGCTCTTACCGAGTATTCTTCTGATGAACATAGATGAAGACGAAACCATTCGTTTTGAATGGTTTGGTGCATGTGTAGAAAGGATGCTACTTGTTGGCTTTGGAAGGTAGCTTTTGACCTCATCGATAGCTCTCTACTTACTTTGTTGAAACATCTTTCTAACTTCTTCGAAGGGTGTTATCGCCCTTCTTCTCGTCAAAAGATTTGTCTTTTGTTTAGATGGATCATCCTAATGCCCTCTGATCTTTGTCTATACTTTTGCTTCTTCTTTCATACCTTTTCTCTTGTGAGTATTTTACGGTTAACATTACTATTTGATTTGTTCGGTATTAATTGCTGAACGAATTTTTTCATCTAAGAGTCACACAATTCAAATATTGGACACTTCTATTACCATCTAATTTAATTAATTATAATTACTATAAATTAATTGATATTCATGAAAATTAGTTGTAAATTTAATTTAATTTATATTTAAAATAATGAATATATAAGAGTTGTATACACATGTATTGGTAAACGATATCGATGTGCATATGAATTAGATTTAAATGCATATTTAATTAATCCAGGTTGAACAAATTTGAATGCTTGATATGTGCATGTACAGCCAGCCATAAGGGGATAGTTGAGGTTGAACACTAATTTAAAAGGTGTGAATAGTAAGAGGAAAATACAAATATGGATCCAATTTTTGCTCCTTTATATCTCCACTATTTAAACAACTCAAACCCCATTTTTCAACCTCTAATTTTTTCCTCCTTCTACTCACATTATGCCGACCATAACCTTGCCCTTCTCCCCATTTTTCTAGCTTTTATAAAAACAAACTAATTTAACATTATAGATTTGAGGTTGTTTCTTTCAACCTACTAGCTCTTTCTAAAAGTTTGGATAGAGATACAAAGGGTAAACATGTACAATTAAGATTTTTGACCCTTGAAAATCGACACTAATACGTTCACTGTATCGTGCATTGAGAAATTGAGTGCCGGAAAGCCCAGTTGTTAATGGAAAATAAGAAGAAAGAAGAGAGAAAGAAAATCAACAAAACAAAATCTCACAATGTAACGAAAAATCTATAATATACAACAAGCTTTACACAAAGAAGAAATCTAATATACATACGTCAAACAGAGTACACTAACCTATTTCATCCTGGAGTGTTATAATAGCTTGTCCTCACCTTTGCTGACTAATACAACAAATACACAACACAACGAAACACAATGAAATACGTAGATACCTCTTGGGACTCCATCTCGTCTCTTGAAGATCCAAAATATCTAATCAAAATTAGTAGTATGCTTGGTCTAACCCGATCATTTAAATAAATAACATCCTAGTCAGTCTGGAAAAATAGCGACTAAAAACACACTCAACTAGATTTTAAAGTTATAAAAACCTTTGAAATCAGAAGTATCTCATAAGACCATGTCGCACATAAACACGAACGAGTTTTTACCGTATGATAACCAAAATAATTTCTATAGAAAATCCATTGATATTATAGTAATTTTTATGGTTCAAAGTAAAAATATGAATATAGCTGAAATGCTTATATCTCACGTTTTAGCATAGTTGGGCATAATTAAGTCCATATGACGCTTAGTGGAGAATTGATTCCATACAACGGGTACCATAAGTCATGGTGCATCTTTAGATAAAATAACATCGAGGACCTCGCTGAGATCCCCTGTCATCACAGAACCGGCCTACCACTTGACAAGTAATATCAAATATGGTCACCCTTCCGTTAATGGGCCCCGAATCATACAATTGAGAGATAATATCGACTCTGGATAGGGATGATCATAACCTACTTGAAAGCAACCCATTTAGCCCTGTTGCATCTCCCATGTTTTAGTCATTCTCAGTTGATGAGGCTTAAGGCGACGTTTTACCTTTTGTATGGCACTTCCCACTTGGAATGTTAACACTGCCCTCCAAGCAGCAATGCAAGGCAGCCATTCATCCATACGAGTTTAATCGGGGACTGAACGAAACGCTTGAGAGCTCCGTCTTCAATTTCCATCATCTTCAATATGACTTCACTCCAAAACGCTCAAGTCGGATCGAAGAGGTTTCTGGATAACATATCCGGTCCGGGTCTCCTCGGAACAACTTCTGATAGTTTCCAGAAAACTCAGCCCTGGTTCTTTAGGAAATAAAAAGCCAAAGATAAGAGCGGAGATTGCCTCCTAACTGTTAGTGGACATATTTCCTTATCATTTTTCCTAGAAGAACGAAATCAGATTTATACGCACAGCGCAACATCATTGGAGATGGCTGTACCATATAACTCACGCGTTTCTCCTAGATATTTTGAAAGTTACGTTTTGGGTCCAAAATCGTGCGACGACCCGGAATTTTGAGCAATATCAATTTAATAATCTTTGATAATGATTGAATTGATTTGATCATTTTATATTATAAATTGAGAAGTTAAGATTATTTCAAAGGCTGAAAATAATAATTTGTTAATGTCTATTAATATTTTCTTTGCAATATGAATAGGCAAGATTAAATTCTTATGAAAGTTTATAATGATTTGATTTGGAAATATTTATTTTGGTAAATAAGAAGTTTTTAATGTAATAAAACTTTATATTCAAATTGTGATGTATATAAATGTATATATTGTGATTTGATATTTGTTTTAAAATTTAATATGGAAATTAATAAATTTAATGTTAGAATGTTTCTATTTGAAATGTGTATATATATTTGTATACATATATTTAAATAGGAATTTTATTAATTTGAGTTTAATAAGTATTTCAAAACTTTATTTAGTTATATATAGTTTTGAAATTTGAAATGTTAATTTGATTTAATGACTTTGAATTGATAATTGAGATTTAAATTTTAAATAACAAAGTTAATTCCTTATTTATGATAAATATGTACTTTAAGCTTTTAAATAAGATTTAAAATAAAAGTTCATTTGTTTTAATAATCTTTCATTTTAATTTTAACATAAGATAAATTGTTTTAAAATTTCTATATAAAGAATTAAAATAGATATCTTAAGCTTATAAACATATGTTATATAAATTGAATAAAAAGGCATAAGTTATTTGTTAATAATTGTTAACATGAAATTACTTTTATATTCATTAAAATCTAAAGATTGGTTTAAGTACACATTTTCATATTACATAATTACATATACATATTACATGCAAAGTTTAAAATAAATTATAAAAAAATAAAATAACACTTGTAAGTATATTAAATTATGTAAGTTACATTTGTAAGAATATAAATATTAAAGAGACACACGTCATTCTCTTTAGTAATTAAAATTTAAATTAAATTGTAAATAATAAAAAAGAAAGATTTATTCATCAGCAAAATCTTTCTCTTCATTTCTCAAAGATGAATACAAATCTGGAAAAAAATGTAAATCAAATAAAAAATAAGAAGAAGATACTGTAAAATCTGGAAATCCAAGAACAAAGAAGTAAGTGGGAAAATGCAGCAGCAACAATTAATCAACATGCAAATTTATTCAAGAAATTCTGTAATCAATGCAAGTTCTTCATCCATACAAACAAGCAATTCTGGAAACATTCAACATGCAAAGGAAATTGAAAGCTTGGAAAATGCAGTTCTTCCTTCTACATAATAAAGGTGAGTAAACGAAAATTTTAAAAACAGTTTTGATTCTAAATTTCACCTTGATATTGTGTTAATCACCATGTTGTGAATAAATTATTTGAATATAAATTGAATGCATGCTTGAACTAAGTAGATTGGAATGTCTATGTAGTTTACATGATCTCTGTGTGATTTTAGCAGTTATCATTTCCATAATAAAATCATTAACTCCATGTTGAGTCCAATCTAGCTTATGATTTGTAAATAAAGGTTGCTTGAAATCATGTAATCTTTCTTCTAAAAATATATACAGGTGTATAAAGTGAATAGTTGGCTCTGAAATTTTGAAAATACAGTCAATTTTTAAATTGGGTCAAATTCTATCGAAACGATTTTAAGCCTTGATTACATAATTGAATTCGTAATGTTAAATCATGAGTTTTAATGGTTGAAACATGATTTTTACATTGGTAATTAAAGAGAATTCGAGGATTTTATGTTTCGGGTATTTTGGCCAAATCACGGCAAACTACGGCGAATTGGACATCGCCGTTGATCATGAAGGAGGAGGAGACAACAGGGGTCATGCGAAAAATGCAATTGGAATTTTCTATTGATCGAGTTGACCATGAATCGATCGAGAAGGGTTTATTGCACTGAGTTTTGTTCTGTGGTTCAAATGGATTCTTCGGCGACAAGAGATAACCGGAGTGGATCGCGTAGGTTACCGTAGGTTTTGGTGGTCGTAGGGAAGCCTCGGATAAAGTGATGGGGTTTCTTAAGGCCAAGGTTGCCGTGGAGGGCCGATTTGCTGATGAAGGGGGAGTTCGAACTGATGTCAGAGGGTCCATTTTCGATTCTTGATAGGATCGAGGTTGCTGAGTTTCCCATAGCTTTGTCGTGGACACGAATGACTTGTCGAAGTCACGGTGGTGGCCGATGGTGGCGATGGTGCATGTTGCACATGGGAGAACGTATCAGGTCTTGTTTTGGTTTTTGGTTCTGGGGAGAAGAAGGGGGAAAACTCGGTGTTGTTCTCGGGTTTGTTGTGGGTCGAGTTCGAACAGGCAGGGTTTTGGTTGCTCGGGGAGAGACGCGAGTATTTATGAGTTTATGTTCGAAGTTGTTGAGCATATTTTAGTTTGGTTCTGAGAATTTAAAGCTTTAAATTTTTTTTCAGTAAATTCCTAAAGCTTTAAAGCACTGGTAAGTAGATTGTGTATAAAATCAAAGTTTAAAACAATTCTTAAACGAGTTTTGTTTTAAAACTAAATTTGTTTTCAAGTTTTGATTCAAACAAGTTTATACTAAATAAATATGAAGTTTTTAAAAGAAATAAGTGAAATTTCGAAATGAAATTTGTATTAAATTTTATTAAATATCTTTGGAAAGTTTTAAAGATTTAAAAAGTTTATTTTAAATGTTAAAATTATTAAAATTTAAAACTGATTTCTAAATATTATATTTTTAAATAAAGATAAGTGATAGAGATTAAGAATTCAATTATAATGAAGATTTGTCTTAGGAAATTAAGTGTTTGATTAAGTAAAGATAATTAAATTTGTGAAGATACTTGAGATAATTAATTATTTTTATCAAGTGTTATTGGTTAATAAATGATTAAATTAAGATAATGAATTTCTTAATTTAGAATCTTTATAGTATAAGAAATTAAGAATCATTTAATTAATTTTAAATGATTAAGTTAAATAATTAATTAAATTATTAATTTGTGATTAATTAAGATAATCACTTATGAGTTAATATAATATAATTACTTGGTGAAGTAATTAGGATACCAAATGATTAACTACAAGAGGTAATTAAATAAGAGATAATTACTTTATGAAAGTAATTAAGTAGATGTGATTAGGGATTAATCACTTGAGTTATTAAATAATTAATTAATAATTAGTTAAGGTTTAAATTTATTTGATTAATAATTAATTAATAAAAGGATTAAGAGTAATTAATTAGGTGATTAATTACATGTTAAAGTAATTAATTAAGAAAGAATTTAATTAAAGAATTAATCATTAATTAATAGAAATAATTTATTAATTTTTAATTAATAATTTAAGAATAATTAGTTTATAATTAAGTTTTAATTACTAAATATAATTAAAGTAATTAATCAAAGGTGATTAATTCAAAGTAATTAATTAAATATGATAAATAAAAAAATAATTAATCAAGTATGATTAATTAAAAATAATTAATTAAATGTGACTAATTAAAGTGATTAATCAGGTATGATTAAAGGATAATTAAGAAATAATTATCAGGATAATTAAAGAATAATTAATCAAGGTTGATTAATTTAGAAGGTAATTAAGAGGTAATTACTTAGTATAATTTGTAAGTAGTTAATCAGCATGATTAATTAATATGGTAATTAAGTAATAATTACTTAAAGTAATTGAGTAATAATTAATCAAGGAAGATTAATTGAAATGGATAATTAAGTGATGTTAGTTAGTTAATTAATTTTTAATTAATTAATGAATAGTAAAATGGATTGAAGATAATCCAAGTGTTTAAGTAAGGATTAATTTAATTTAAGGATTAATTAAATTAATCAAGTTTGAATCAAACTTGTTTATGAATGATTAATGATTGGATGATATATATCATTGGATGAGTTAATGGTATAGGTTGTTGTTGGATGACATTGATTGATGGGTGATGATGTCAATATGCTATATCTGAATGTGATATATATGCTGCTTGTGATATGTATAGATGCATGTGATAATAGATGCTTATCTATCTGTGTAATATGATATATCCATTTATGTTAAGTGATATTTTCTGAAATATCTATTGTTTAAATCCCTTAAGTATAACTTGGACATTAAAATGGCGTTTGGATTCGGTGAGACCGGGATCGGGTTTCCATATTTGGATATCCGAAAACCACATCGATTCCAATTAAACAATAGGTCGATAATCCAAAAGGAGCAAATGAAGACTCGAGGTGTAAGGGCTATACGTCAGTATAACTCTGTGGGTGATTCCGTAATGAGTTTGACGGAATAGTGCTTATAGGTTCGAGATGGTGATTCAGAGTGCAAGGGCTATGGTCGTTGACTCTGAGGGTGATTCCAAAATGAGTGCAACGAGATAGTGCCTTCGGTTTCGTTCGAACCCGGAACGAACATGTATGGATTGAATTCTTTCAGAAGATCGTCGGGTAGACGATGAGCATTTTTAAGATAGATGTGTCCTATAAAGGTAATCGCAGCCTCAAGCCTCATCAACCGGGAATGGCTAAAACAGGGGAGGGGCAGCAAGGCTTCGTGGGTCGCTCCCACTGGAGAGCGAGATACATCCCTGTCTAGATTTCCCTTTTTATTTCGGCTTTGTGGGCAGTTGGAACTGCAGCCAACTGCGGGGTGATCTTGTTTGGGACTGTTCAGTAAGGAATGGTCTCGGCCTTGTGTTGCAGGGGAGTGGGTGTACTCCTCTGTACGGTGATCTAGGCCACGTACTGTGACGGGCGGCACCCCAGTAGCCCTGCCATTGATGGAAACCCATTTTCCCTACGAGACCCTACGGTTTTGTTTGTATTACCCACTTTTGTGGCTAGTAGCTGAAATTTAATAATGTAACAATTTCGGCTATTTCTTATTTACTTAAAAACCCTAGACACTATTATAATATCACTGGATTTCCTATCAAATGTTTTTGTTAGTGTAAGGTAAAAACTTTTCCATGTTTATATGTGGGAAGTCTTACGTGATACCTTTTCTTTTCAAAGGACTTTTTAAAGTTAAGCAATCTTAAACCGTTTACTCACACCAGACCCCTGTCTGACCCGAGTCTTTATTTTCTGTTTTATTAAACTCTTAGGTACTCATATTATGTATGAGTAGTCAAGTGATTCAGGTTATCTCTTGACGAAATCTGGAGGAGCTTTGGAGCAGGAGGCTTCAGCGTATAGATATATAGTTAGAGTTTCCGCTGTGTGTTATTCTGTGTTGATGTTCTTGTATTGTGTATTAGACAGAAGTGTTATAACTGTCTAAATTGAGATGTTTAGTTGTGTACTCTGATGTATATAATACTATGTATATGTTCTATATTATATTTAAATCGTTCCGCTGTGAGATTCTGATGTGTTGTTTTCTCTTTCTTCTCTTTCTTTTCTTCTTCTATCCGTTTCTTTCTTAATTAGTGATGCGATTTTCTGGTGATAGAAAGTCGGGTCGCTACAGTTGGTATCAGAGCATTAGGTTGAGTGAATACCTAGGCTCTGGAGAGGTGTCTATCTTGAGAGAGCGTACTTGTAATTTATATATATATATATACCTAATCTGTTGGGTTATCTGTTTGGATTTTCCAACATAGGTTATAAAGGTAGATAAGGTAGGAGTGTGTGGAACACGACTACCACTAATGGAAGAGGTTTATATGTTGTGGTTGGAGATGTGTTTATCGAGATTGTAGACCTAATACCGTCTCGAATAAGTTTTGTAGATTAGTAAAATGATTTCTTTGAGTCCAGAGGAAGTATTTTCAAGAACTGGTGTATATGCTTGAAATGTGAGGTTGATTTTCTCTCAAGTGAGCTGGATTTCTAAAAGTTGAATCTGTCCGCTGAGGAGAAGCAAGTGGTGGTATCTTGATAGCTTCAGGAAGGAATAGCTATATGGTGAGATGCAGTTTCCATAAGTGATTATGAAGATGTTTCTTTTGGAGCCAGATTAAGATGGTGTTGGGAGAGCATTTGATGTCCACTGCAATGAAGATTCGATGTTTGGGAATTTTCTAGATCTCATGTAAGGGTGTCTTATCTTTATTGAAGTATGAGACTAAGGTCGATGAGTTACCTCATTTCAAACATGGTCTCATTTGTTTTCTTAAGAAGATAAGTGGTTGGTGTTTGGTTTGGAGCCGAGTTTCTTAAGAAGATGTCTACTCGTCTCATGGATTTTTAATGGAATTGGGTGTTAGTTTTGTGTTTCAAGAAGCTTCCGGTTAAGAAAGATCTTATGGCTTAGCAGTATCATTGAAGTAAAGTTTGGAAGCAGCAGCGTGACCTATTTCTTCGATGATTAAGTCATCTTTGGGATTCTATTATCGGCAGATAGTGAAGATTTATCCTTTTCTTCGGGAGGCTCAGTAGAGCGAGATATTTGTTGGAAGTGATCTATCAGTTTTTCTGGTAGGTAAACCATTTTGGAAAGATTTATCTTGATTAGGAAAAGCTGTTCTAGTTGGTGAAGACAGTTCTTTGGAATCATAACTGAGTGGGATCGCAAAAGTGACTTGCGATTAGTTTGGGAATCTTGGAGTATTCTTTGATTTGAGATTGAGGTATATCAAGTAGAAGTGAAAGATATGGAAGTAGTCGGAGATTCTCTAGATGCTTTTTGAGGAAATCTGTGGTCTACCTGAATCGGAGATTGAGATTTCTTATCGACTTGGATTTCTAGGAGCAGTATTGATGATTCAACCATATAGTGGGATGACTCTTGGAGCGAGAAGAGTTTGGTGAGGCAGCTCAAGATTCTTTGGAGAGGGATTGATCATCTTATTCTAAGTTAAGATTCTGTTAAATGTTTTGACCAAGTGGAATGGTCACTAAGATTTTATGAGTCGGATGAACTGTGTATGGAGAAAGATTGTGCTTGAATTCTTCGATAGCTAGATCAGAGTTGTGCAGCGGAAGCGAGTTGGGAATTATTCTAGAATGGGAGCAACCGGGAGTTGCAGTAAAGAAATTTCTACAGGAAATTCAAGTCTGAAGGAATTTTCTGAATTTGGGAGGCAAGGTTGTCAAGTACAACTGTTTGGCTATTCAGATATGAGATATAGGTTTGAAGTCCATTGATGCTTGTGGTATAGAGTCGTATTTTGGATTTCAGCAAATTATTTTTGGAAATCCATTTTGTTGAGTAGGATCTGGAGATTTGGTTTGAGTTGGTTCTGTTGTTTCATGGAGCAATCAGCAAGGGTTAGGCTGATCAGGAATATTGGAGGTGACTCAGAAGCATCTGAAGAGTTGTGTAGTTAAGAATTGAGAAATTTTGGAATGTGCAGTTAGAGTTTGGATATTGACTTGGTTTTATCCGATCAAAAGAGCTATATGACTTGGTAAAACTGGAGAGCTAGCTCCAGAGGTATTTTGAGTTTTCCTGTGTTCTCTGAAGATTTGATTTTGATTTACAGGATTGAATTGCCAGTTTGGATAGCTGGAATTCATTGAATTTCACATATCTCTGGGGAATATGTGTATGATTCTTTGAGTGATAGAATCAGCAGTTCAGAAGGAATCTGGTAGTTGAGTTGGTTTTGAGTTTAGTCTGATATCTTGTTCAGATTTGAAGAATCATATGAGGGAGTTCTTGGTTTTAATAGTGTAGTTACTTAAGATTCTGTAGAGCAAGTACACCAGTATAGATGCCTGGAAAACTCTTGATATTATTAGTAGATTCTATTCAAAATTTTGTCTGAATAGATAAAATTATTTGTTTGAATTGGTTTCTAAGATTGGGAGTGTATGATTGATTGTATGATTGCTAATTTAAATTTAAATTCTTTAACTGGGTTATTAAATTATCTTTGCTTTTAAATTTCGAGAACGAAATTCTTTTAAGGGGGAAAGAATGTGACGACCCGGAATTTTGAGCAATATTAATTTAATAATCTTTGATAATAATTAAATTGATTTGACCATTTTATATTATAAATTGACAAGTTAAGATTATTTCAAAGGCTGAAAATAATAATTTGTTAATGTCTATTAATATTTTCTTTGCAATATGACTAGGCAAGATTAAATTCTTTTGAAAGTTTTTAATGATTTGATTTGAAAATATTTATTTTGGTAAATAAGAAGTTTTTAATGTAATAAAACTTTATATTCAAATTGTGATATATATAAATGTATATATTGTGATTTGATATTTGTTTTAAAATTTAATATGGAAATTAATAAATTTAATGTTTGAATGTTTCTATTTGAAATGTGTATATATATATTTGTATATATATGTTTTAAATAGGAATTTTATTAATTTGAGTTTAATAAGTATTTCCAAACTTTATTTAGATATATATATAGTTTTGAAATTTGAAATGTTAATTTGATTTAATGACTTCGAATTGATAATTGAGATTTAAATTTTAAATAATAAAGTTAATTCCTTATTTATGGTAAATATGTACTTTAAACTTTTAAATAAGATTTAAAATAAAAGTTCATTTGTTTTAATAATCTTTCATTTTAACTTTAACATAAGATAAATTGTTTTAAAACTTCTATATAAAGAATTAAAATAGATATCTTAAGCTTATAAACATATGTTATATAAATTGAATAAAAAGGCATAAGTTATTTGTTAATAATTGTTAACATGAAATTACTTTTATATTCATTAAAATCTAAAGATTTGTTTAAGTACACATTTTCATATTACATAATTACGTATACATATTACATGAAAAGTTTAAAATAAATTATAAAAAAATAAAATAACACTTGTAAGTATATTAAATTATGTAAGTTACATTTGTAAGAATATAAACATTAAAGAGACACATGTCATTCTCTTTAGTAATTAAAATTTAAATTAAATTGTAAATAATAAAAAAGAAAGATTTTATTCTTCAGCAAAATCTTTCTCTTCATTTCTCAAAGATGAATACAAATCTGAAAAAAAAATGTAAATCAAATAAAAAAATAAGAAGAAGATACTGTAAAATCTGGAAATCCAAGAACAAAGAAGTAAGCTGGAAAATGCAGCAGCAACAATTAATCAACATGCAAATTTATTCAAGAAATTCTGTAATCAATGCAAGTTCTTCATCCATACAAACAAGCAATTCTGGAAACATTCAACATGCAAAGGAAATTGAAAGCCTGGAAAATGCAGTTCTGCCTTCTACAAAATAAAGGTGAGTAAACGAAAATTTTAAAACAGTTTTGATTCTAAATTTCACCTTGATATTATGTTGATCACCATGATGTGAATAAATTATTTGAATATAAATTGAATGCATGCTTGAACTAAGTAGATTGGAATGTCTATGTAGTTTACATGATCTCTGTGTGATTTTAGCAGTTATCATTTCCATAATAAAATCATTAACTCCATGTTGAGTCCAATCTAGCATATGATTTGTAAATAAAGGTTGCTTGAAATCATGTAATCTTTCTTCTAAAAATAATTACTGGTGTTTAAAGTGAATAGTTGGCTCTGAAATTTTGAAATTACAGTCAATTTTTAAATTGGGTCAAATTCTATCGAAATGATTTTAAGCCTTGATTACATAATTGAATTTGTAATGTTAAATCATGAATTTTAATGGTGAAACATGATTTTTACATTGGTAATTAAAGAGAATTCGGGGATTTTATGTTTTGGGTATTTTGGCCAAATCACGGCAAACTACGGCGAATTGGACATCGCCGTTGATCATGAAGGAGGAGGAGGCAATAGGGGTCATGCGAAAAATGCAATTGGAATTTTCTATTGATAGAGTTGACTATGAATCGATCGAGAAGGGTTTATTGCACTAAGTTTTGTTCTGTGGTTCGAATGGATTCTTCGGCGACAAGAGATAACCGGAGTGGATCGCGTAGGTTACCGTAGGTTCTGGTGGTCGTATGGAAGCCTCAGATAAAGTGATGGGGTTTCTCAAGGCCGAGGTTGCCGTGGAGGGCCGATTTGCTGATGAAGGGGGAGTTCGAATTGATGTCAGAGGGTCCATTTTCGATTCTTGATAGGATCGAGGTTGCTGAGTTTCCCATAGCTTTGTCGTGGACACGAATGACTTGTCGAAGTCACTGATGTGGTCGATGGTGGTCGGGACGATGGTGCATGTTGCACGTGGGAGATCGTATCAGTTCTTGTTTTGGTTTTTGGTTCTGGGGAGAAGAAGGGGGAAGACTCGGTGTTGTTCTCGGGTTTGTTGTGGGTCGAGTTCGAACAGGTAGGTTTTTGGGTTGGTCGAGGAGAGACGCGAGTATTTCTGAGTTTATGTTCGAAGTTGTCGAGCATATTTTAGTTTGGTTCTGAGAATTTAAAGCTTTAAAAAAATTTTCAGTAAAATCCTAAAGCTTTAAAGCAATGGTAAGTAGATTGTGTATAAAATCAAAGTTTAAAACAATTGTTAAACGAGTTTTGTTTTAATACTAAATTTGTTTTCAAGTTTTGATTCAAACAAGTTTATACTAAATAAATATGAAGTTTTTAAAAGAAATAAGTGAAATTTTGAAATGAAATTTGTATTAAATTTTATTAAATATCTTTGGAAAGTTTTAAAGATTTTAAAAGTTTATTTTAAATGTTAAAATTGTTAAAATTTAAAACTGATTTCTAAATATTATATTTTTAAATAAAGATAAGTGATAAAGATTAGGAGTTCAGTTATAATGAAGCTTTGTCTTAGGAAATTAAGTGTTTGATTAAGTAAAGATAATTAAATTTGTGAAGATACTTGAGATAATAAATTATTTTTATCAAGTGTTATTGGTTAATAAATGATTAAATTAAGATAATGAATTTCTTAATTTAGAATCTTTATAGTATAAGAAATTAAGAATCATTTAATTAATTTTAAATGATTAAGTTAAATAATTAATTAAATTATTAATTTGTGATTAATTAAGATAATCACTTATGAGTTAATATAATATAATTACTTGGTGAAGTAATTAGGATACCAAATGATTAATTACAAGAGGTAATTAAATATGAGATAATTACCTTATGAAAGTAATTAAGTAGATGTGATTAGGGATTAATCACTTGAGTTATTGAAGAATTAATTAATAATTAGTTAAGGTTTAAATTTATTTGATTAATAGTTAATTAATAAAAGGATTAAGAGTAATTAATTAGGTGATTAATTACATGTTAAAGTAATTAATTAAGAAAGACTTTGATTAAAGAAGTAATCATTAATTAATAGAAATAATTTATTAATTTTTAATTAATAATTTAAGAATAATTAGTTTATAATTAAGTTTTAATTACTAAATATAATTAAAGTAATTAATCAAAGGTGATTAATTTAAAGTAATTAATTAAATATGATAAATAAAATAATAATTAATCAAGTATGATTAATTAAAAATAATTAATTAAATGTGATTAATTAAAGTGATTAATCAGGTATGATTAAAGGATAATTAAGAAATAATTATCAGGATAATTAAATAATAATTAATCAAGGTTGATTAATTTAGAAGGTAATTAAGAGGTAATTACTTAGTATAATTTGTAAGTAATTAGTCAGGATGATTAATTAATATGGTAATTAAGTAATAATTACTTAAAGTAATTAAGTAATAATTAATCAAGGAAGATTAATTGAAATGGACAATTAAGTGATGTTAGTTAATTAATTATTTTGTAATTAATTAATGAATAGTAAAGTGGATTGAAGATAATCCAAGTGTTTAAGTCAGGATTAATTTAATTTAAGGATTAATTAAATTAATCAAGTTTGAATCAAACTTGTTTATGAATGATTAATGATTGGATGATATATATCATTGGATGAGTTAATGAGTTTGGTTGTTGTTGGATGACATTGATTGATGGGTGATGATGTGAATATGCTATATCTGAATGTGATATATATGTTGCTTGTGATATGTATAGATGCATGTGATAATAGATGCTTATCTATCTGTGTAATATGATATATCCATTTATGTTAAGTGATATTTTCTGAAATATATATTGTTTAAATCCCTTAAGTATAACTTGGACATCAAAATGGCGTTTGGATTCGGTGAGACCGGGATCGGGTTTCCTTATTTGGATATCCGAAAACAACATCGATTCCAATTAAACGATAGGTCGATAATCCAAAAGGAGCAAGTGAAGACTCGAGGTGTAAGGGCTATACGTCAGTATAACTCTATGGGTGATTCCGTAATGAGTTTGATGGAATAGTGCTTATAGTTCGAGATGGTGATTCAGAGTGCAAGGTTTATGGTCGTTGACTCTGAGGGAGATTCCAAAATGAGTGCAACGAGATAGTGCCTTCGGTTTCGCTCGAACCCGGAACGAACTTGTATGGATTGAATGCTTTCAGAACATCGTCAGGTTGACGATGAGCATTTTAAAGATAGATGTGTCCTATAAAGGTAATCGCAGCCTCAAGCCTCATCAACCGGGAATGGCTGAAACAGGGGAGGTGCAGCAAGGCTTCGTGGGTCGCTCCCACTGGAGAGCGAGATACATACCTGTCTAGTTGTCCCTTTTTATTTCGGCTTTGTGGGCAGTTGGAACTGCAGCCAACTGTGGGGTGGTCTTGTTCAGGACTGTTCAGTAAGGAATGTGTTAACTCTGCCTCGGTGTCGACTTAGCGACTCAACTGGTTGCCGACCTAACTGCCTTATCAGGGAGACCGACCTAAGGCACGAAGGGATACCGACCTAAGGAGCTTGAGTAGCATGCCGACTTAAAACTCGAAGAGGTGCCGACCTAACAGGCTAAGGAGATGCCGACTTAAGGCCCAAATGGATACCGACTTAGGGCTAAACAGTTGCCGACCTAAAACTTAACAAGATGGCTACCGACCTAAGATAGCTACCGACGTAAGACAGAAGACGACCTAACCATCCAGAGAATTTACCGATCTAACCACTTAGAACAGGGACAAGATCATGAACTACACCTAAGTCGCGACCGACCTATGACGTATGTTAAGTCGTTCACGACCCAAGGCCACTGAATATAAGTCCGATGCCATATTATTAAGAAGAGGTGTGTTGACTCGGAGGCGACCTAGGACTTGTACAAATGAACTCTCGTGAAGCCGTGAAGGGGCCAGGTGAATCAGCCACGACTCACCTTAAACCGGCCACGACTCACCTTAAACCGGCTACGACTTATCTTAAGTCGGCCACGACTTAGGACTTGGCAATAATTCCAGACCAGAACTCTCTATAAATAGGCGACCACCTCCAACATTCAAAGGACTTTTTGGCACATTCTCTTCATACACCGTTACCTTGCTGCATTGAGAACTTCATCAACACTTAGAGCTTTCAAGATTAGAGAAATACATCAAAGAACTTCACGAAGAAACCACACATCTTCAACATGAATTTAAGGACTTTAATCGACATTGAAGCTTAAGACTTGTTCCAAATCATTTGTAACTTGAAGTATATTGTACTTGAGAAGAATTGTATCAGCTTGTAACGAGATTATTAATAAAAGTACTTAGAGTGGACGTAGGCTATACCCTTAAGCCGAACCACTATAAAATTGTTGTTGTTTACTGCTTTTCTTCTATTACTTGCTTGTAATTCTTTCCCGATCTATCGGGTGGTGCTTTCACAACTACACTTCACACACCGGGGTGTTAGCGTTCACATTTTAGCGTTAACATTTTTGGTGCTTTCACTGAGAATTGAACTCAGGGCAAACTTCAACCATTGTTCAACAAAATTCTAACAGAAATCATGGCTTCAGAAAGGAAACGGAAGTTTTTGAGGTTTGAAGGTACTTGCAGCAATGCCATTGCTCTTCCCACGCTAAGTGAAACAGCTTCAAGTATTAGAGTCACAAGGGCTGAATTAAACGCCGTGATATATGGAATATATCAACACATGGAAGTTCAAAGCAACAGGATACTGGATAAGATGAACGCATTGCAGGAAGAAGTCCATCGACTAGAAAGTGATATAAAAACCATTGCCAAAGAGGCCCAAGTTTCAGAAGAATGGAATACTCCTCAACGAGCAACTGGCATTACTATTGGAACATTCCCCCAAACAGAGAATTCATGGCCACGACCAACTATCCACGAACGTTTGTCAAGGCGAACTTTTGAAAGAATAGTTGACGATTACCCATTGAGTCCTGGTAACGATGAAGAATACATACCGGAAATGATTGAACAGAAAGAGAAGAATGGGGGAAGGAGAAAGCAGAAATTCTTGAAAAAAGCTCGACGCTTCATACCCTCCGACTTCACTCCCTTGACCGACACTCCAGAAAGTATCTTCTTGGCAACAAAGGATGTTGTTGTGTACCCCAAACCATCTCTGATGAGGAGAAGCGCGACAGACAATGGGAAATTCTGTCAATTTCACAATCAACCTGGCCATGAAACTA
The DNA here is from genome assembly GCA_030765085.1 of Allium cepa. Classification (NCBI taxonomy): domain Eukaryota; kingdom Viridiplantae; phylum Streptophyta; class Magnoliopsida; order Asparagales; family Amaryllidaceae; genus Allium; species Allium cepa. Next base: position 882,546,101 of record CM060931.1, on the reverse strand, counting down.
ACCAATGTCGCCATCTAAGGAAGGAGATTGAAGAATTGATCAAGCAGAATGAACTGCAACAGTATGTGAAAAAAGATGGAATTAGCTACTCCTCATCCTCTAAGGTGCAGCTGGTTCCCGCTCAACAATGTAGCTCAAATAAAAGAACCGTGGCACAAGGAGATGAAGGTCCTATCATCAGTATCATCACAGCAAGCCCTCACCAGGCAGGGAAAAATTGGATGAGGCGGGAAGACGTGCTCACGCTCCAAGGAGACCTTCAAAGTGAAAGGAAGTTTCGATTCTGAAAGATGTTGCCATCCAGTCCTCTTATGCCAAAAGATTCAATCCCTAAAGCCTGGGGCAGCAATTGCTTCCATACCTTACTTGAACACTTTGTTTCAAATCTGTAAAAGAGTGCTGATCCAATGATTCTTGTATCAAAATCTGTTGTAAAAACAATGCCAATAAATAATAAAAACTATAAGTCTTGCTTTCCCTATTATTACAAGTCGCTTATTTTATTTCGATATATGAAATACTCTGAGAATATCACTAAGATTATCGATCTAAATTTGCAGGCAATCAATACCAAGCTGATTCATTGCAATATCAAGCAACCCTTGGTAGCATTCAAAAGCAAGCCTTAAACAATAGAATTCCAGGGTCAAATCCTGAATAAGAAGTACTCTAAGCAAACAAATAAGATTTGGCTAGAGTATGTTTCTTCAGTTAAAACCACCCGCCAACAGAAGAAGATGATGCACACTTAAAGACGGCACTAAGGAATTGCTAATATAATCAATCAAATTCACAACTGTCAAAAGAGAACCAATTCCAAGAACTTGGAACAGCAACCATTTACATCCATATTTTACATGAAAACTTTGCTGAAATATTGCAAAGAATTTACAAATATATGATTCTCTTGTTAAGGGCAATTGCAAGGCAAGCGAATAACAAAAGCTATAAAGTGGATATAGGCCCAGTTTCGGCTAAACCGCTATAATTCTTGTGTTCCCTACTACTATAAACTGCTTTGTTTTATTTCGGCATATGAAATACGTTAATCGTGTTACTAAAAAAAAATGATTTAATAATGCAGGCCATAAAAACAAAGCTTACCAGTCACAAGACCAAGTGATCCGCGACATCATCCAGCAGTCAAGCACTGAGCCATTCAAAATTCCCATATTCAAATCCTACAAAAGGAGAACTTCAGACGAAAGTAAGCAAGGTGGATAGAAGCAGATCATATATAGCTAACTACAAATGCTTGAACAAACAAACAGCAAGTTAAAGAACCTATATCTGCCACCACCAATTTGCTTAACTATAAAATATACTCCTTTGGGTAAGGGAGAGGCTTGGCAGCTGAAAGTGGTGACACTTGCGAAGCAATGGGGATTGTCAACATGAATCAATGACAAAGAGACATGCGAGAGTAAGCGTCAGCCAGCAAAAAGAATATTTCAGAAGCACAAGCCCTCTTTGAAGGCATAACTCCTCAGAGGATAAAGACCTCAAGCGGGCTTCACCGAAAAAAAGGCGTCTTTCTCGTTACAAAGTCATGGAGTTATTGGTCGACACACTCCCGAGAATCCATCCAACCGAGAAAAGGAAACTCCAAACTTCCTGACAATAACCCTACTTAGGGGCACGCATTTCACCACACCCGGTCAACATACTCCCGTGAGATGAAATGTGAAAAGCCCTCTTCGGAGGCGAAATGCTTCTCTACGGAGACCGAATGCTTCACCTCAGAGACCGAAGCCCTCTTCGGAGGCAAAAAGCTTCTCTACGGAGACCAAATGCTTCTCCTCAGAGACCAAAGCCCTCTTTGGAGGCGAAATGCTTCTCTACGGGGATCGAATGCTTCTCCTCAGAGACCGAAGCCCTCTTCGGAGGCAAAAAGCTTCTCTACGGAGACCAAATGCTTCTCCTCAGAGACCAAAGCCCTCTTCGGAGGCGAAATGCTTCTCTACGGAGACCGAATGCTTCTCCTCAGAGACCAAAGCCCTCTTCGGAGGCGAAATGCTTCTCTACGGAGACCGAATGCTTCTCCTCAGAGACCGAAGCCCTCTTCGGAGGCGAAATGCTTCTCTACGGAGACCGAATGCTTCTCCTCAGAGACCAAAGCCCTCTTCGGAGGCGAAATGCTTCTCTACGGAGACCGAATGCTTCTCCTTAGAGACCGAAGCCCTCTTCGGAGGCAAAAAGCTTCTCTACGGAGACCAAATGCTTCTCCTCAGAGACCAAAGCCCTCTTCGGAGGCGAAATGCTCCTCTACGGAGACTGAATGCTTCTCCTCAGAGACCAAAGCCCTCTTCGGAGGCGAAATGCTTCTCTACGGAGACCAAATGCTTCTCCTCAGAGACCAAAGCCCTCTTCGGAGGCGAAATGCTTCTCTACGGGGATCGAATGCTTCTCCTCAGAGACCAAAGCCCTCTTCGGAGGCGAAATGCTTCTCTACGGGGATCGAATGCTTCTCCTCAGAGACCAAAGCCCTCTTTGGAGGCGAAATGCTTCTCTACGGGGATCGAATGCTTCTCCTCAGAGACCAAAGCCCTCTTTGGAGGCGAAATGCTTCTCTACGGGGGCCAAATGCTTCTCCTCAGAGACCAAAGCCCTCTTCAGAGGCAAAATGCTCCTCTTTGGAGGCACAACTCTTCGGAGGACAAAGACCTCTAATGGGACATATGCCACAAAAAAGAAAGTTCTCTACTCAACAAAAAAGATTGGAGGAGTCATGACCCACCAACCATGAGAGAGTAACTTCCAGGCAATGTAAACCATCTCTGGGGCACATTTCACCAGGAGTTGAAGTGTAACAGCCGCTCTTCGGAATTACACTTCACCAGAGTTGAAATGCAAACAAAATAAAGACCTCTTCGGGGGCACATTTCACCAGGAGTTGAAGTGTTATGACCGCTCTTCGGGATTTCACTTCACCAGAGTTGAAATGCAAACAAAATAAAAAGCCCTCTTCGGAGGCCCATTTCACCAGGAGTTGAAGTGTTATAACCGCTCTTCGGGATTTCACTTCACCAAAGTTGAAATGCAAACAAAATAAAAGCCCTCTTCGGAGGCACATTTCGCCAGGAGTTGAAGTGTAACAACCGCTCTTCGGAATTTCACTTCACCAAAGTTGAAATGCAAAACAAAATAAAGACCTTTCTGAAAATCCACGTTTCACCGAGATTGAAATAAAACTTCCAAGTGTTGAAACGTGAAAAGGCTTTCTTCGAAGGCACAACTCTTTGGAGGTACACGTTTCACCAAGATTGAAATAAAACTTCCAAGTGTTGGAACGTGAAAAATCCCTCCTCAGAGGTACAACCCCCTCCCGGGGACACAATCAAGAAGAAAGACCTCTTCGGAAGCCCACGTTTCACCGAGATTGAAATAAAACTTCCAAGTGTTGAAACGTGAAAAGGCTTTCCTCGAAGGCACAACTCTTTGGAGGTACACGTTTCACCAAGATTGAAATAAAACTTCCAAGTGTTGAAACGTGAGAAATCCCTCCTCAGAGGTACAACCCCCTCCCGGGGACACAATTAAAAAGAAAGACCTCTTCAGAAGCCCACGTTTCACCAAGATTGAAATAAAACTTCCAAGTGTTGAAACGTGAAAAAATATCTCCTCAGAGGCACAAATTTTTATCAAAAAAAAAAAAAAAAAAAAAGAAAGGGGGGAAAGAAAGTTAAAGTACATTCAGAGGTCCGCTTTACCACATAGAAGAATTCACTTGGCAAAATGTATACATACGCAAAAGGAAAAAGTGATTTCTTCGAAGGGTAAAGCGTAGAAACTTATATGAAGGAAGTTGCACTCTACGAAAATTCTCTTCGAGAATGAAGTAATTATTCTTTAGAAAACGAGAGTGCAAGTCCCCTCGAAGTATACGATATTGCAGTAAGCTCATGGTATAGGGGCAACATGGTATAGTTACATACAAAGCGGTATAACTATGTCGATAAAGTACGCTCAAACAACATACCACAAGCTCACCGCAACATCGTATAAATAAACTTGTGCAAAAATGAATAATAAATGCATTCTCAAATTCAAACAAAAGTCTGTACAAATAAAGAATCATTTTATTCAATTGCAGATATTGCAGATACAGGTTTCAAAATAAAAAAGCAGGAGCCGGTGCCTACACAACATCCGACCATTACACAAAAAAGGAATCAAAAAGCTCAACTCTTCATTTCTTCTTGCCGCCTTTAGACCCTTTACCCGGCCGAGTGATTAGCTTTTCAGGTCTTTCAGGTTGGTCTGAAGGCATAAGGGAAGAAGGGGAGGGAGGTGCAACTGGTGCAATTTCCGGTTCCTCTTCTGTGGTGATAATTTTCTTCCCCCTCCTCTTCGATGTCCCATGCTTCTTCCTTTTCTTCGAAGAAGACTCACTCCCCGGAGTAACGAGAGCGGACAAAACTACGTCGTCAGAAGGAGTCCGCTCCGGAGAGATCTCGCCTCCTTCGAGTCCCTCATCTTTTTGCTCCTGTGAAGCAATAGGGTCATCCAAACCATGAAGAGCCTCAATTTTCTCCTCTTGTGACCCAGGTTGTGAAGCAGAAGGAGGAGTCACCTGAAGAGATGGAGGAGGAATAACCAGAGAAGGCGAAGTCTGCACGGCACTTGTTGTTTCAACTGCAGAAGAAGAAAATTTGAAAATGTTAGTATCTTCCCGAAAGAAGGGAGATATGGGTTCATCGAGATTCAAGAGGTAATCGAGAAGCTCATCAAATTTTTGAGGAATAAGCAGGTAATCCACCTGAATCGGACCAATGTCGAAATTACCTGAAGATATTGGCTTCGTCAGTTCAATCTCATAATTCTGAGCCCCAATGTCCTCCAAAGCCTCTTCATCAGTAGGGGTAATTACCCCGGTTTTTGTAGGAGGCGGCGAATGAGCACTAGAGCCTGTGATGTCCACCTCGGGAGAAACTAGAGGACGTTCAGAGGTAGTAGGCGGTACTTCTTTTTTAGAACGCTCCTCTTCCGCCATCCCGGCCCGCACTCTGGCAAGCTGCTCCTTTCCCTTGGCAAGAGCGGCACGGGCCTCATCATCAAGATAATGCTCTTCAAGGGCTGACTCAGCATATCCAGCACCTTTACCACCGAGCATATCAAGTGCTGCCTCCCAAACTTCAGCCAGTGTGATTTCATACTTGGGGCCTAGAAAGGCAAGGCTGCCATGTCCCAAAATGCTGTGCAGATAAAAATCGAATAATGTGGAGCTAATGTCAGCTTTGGTTGCTTGATGAGCCTCTTCGGCCGCAAGTTTACCAGCAACAGCCTCGTCGCGCTCCTTTTCGGCCATAGCAAGTCGAGTTTTTAACAACTCTATCTCCAAGCTTTGAGAGCCGGTCTGTTCTCGCAGTTGTACAGTTTCAGCACGATATTCTTCTATGACCTTTTCCTTGTATGCAAGCTTATCTTCGACTGCTCTTTGACTGGCATGCGCATCTCGTACTTGTCGCTGAAGCATGCTCTCCTTTTGTGAATGGAAAGTAGATGAAGTAGCTAATTCTTCCTTAAGTTTTTCTACTTCCGCTTCCAGCTTTTCATTGTAGGAAGCAATACTTCTCATTTCGGCGTCATGCTGTTCAAGAGTCTTCTGCCACTCAGCCTTATCATTCTCCATTGTTAGCATGGCCTCGAGATTGGCTCGGTTAACCCTCTGAAGTTCGTCGACGAGTTTTTGCCAGTTCGACATTCTTTCGATATCGGTCCTGACAGTATCGAGATTTCGCAGCATAGCCGGTTTGTCGAGGGGAACCAAGTCGAGATCAAATCGAACTCCTCTCAGGCACCACTGAGGAAATCGACTTTGAAGAGTGGGAGGACCTTGCCCGACTTGGTATGCGGGCCGGTTGATGATTGCTTGAATGTCGGAGCGGGCGGGAGCAGGAGATTGAGCAGGGACATGTTCAGAAGCTGAAGGAGTTGTTTCTTCAGTAAGTCTAGCCCGCTTGCTAGAAGAATCGTCTATGTGACTCTTTCCTCTCTCATCATGAGCTTTTCTCTTTTGGGTATCATCATCTCTGTGGGGAAGATCATGTCTTTCTTGTTCCCTTCGGCGACGTTCTTCACATGCTCGTCTCTCGTCGGCTTTCCTGATGGCCCTCTCTTCATCCGACTCTCTGTAAGAAGGAAGGTAACGCCTGTAATCATACTGGCTACGCCTCCCGTAGCGTTGGAAATCATCATAGTACGAGCCGCTGCGCCCCATAGGAGAATCTAGAATTAAAATAATAAGCTTTAGAAATCTTTAAAGTACAAGAAGATAAGTGCATAGAAGTGATGAGAAATTCTAAGTGTGTGTGATGTTCAAACTACGCACATTAATCTACGAACCACTCTTTATTTGGGGAGTGGTTGTGGGTGTAATAGTTAACGTCAACTCTTGAGTCGACGGCGACTGTTGCAAAATAGAAGTAGCTTCAACTACAGAAGAAGAAATCCCGGCAGTAGTAGGGTCATCTTTGAAGATCTCTTGTGAAGTAGCGAAGAGGTCGCTCAATCCTTCGAAGGTATCGTCCCTGCTTTGCTTGACAGGACTGGATTTCTTAGCCTTTTCACCAGAATCTTGTGAATGATGGGAAGATCCCAAAGGCTCTTCTTCTTCGATAACCGGGGCAAGTTTATCAGATGGCCCCGCAACATCAACAGAAGTGGAGCACTTCACTAGCGAAGACTCAGGAGTCTTTATCGGAGAATCAGGGACTTCCGTTGGAACTTCATGAGCATGCATAGAGCGAGAAGCGTGTAGAAGCCCATGTTGATGTAAAAATTCATCCCTCAATAGAAATTTTATGCTCCTCTCTTCTGCGGCCACGACTCTCAACCTCTCAAAAACTTGCTTATGAATTGGATCTCTAGAAGGGAGAGGAAGTGCTGAAAGGAACAAAGAATGAAATTAGCAACTGAAAGTTCGGATCTCGAAAAGGTTTCAAAACGGAAAAAATAGAAACACTAATCTTACTTCCTACTCTCCAGATGGCATAAAACCCTGGGGGACAGCGAGCAAAGAAAAACTGGTTCAAAAATCCATGAACGCTTTCAGTAAGATCGGAGATGAGCTTGCAGTTTCTAGCACTTCTCACAACAATGAGGGAAGGATGATCTTTACTCTTTGCAAACGAGCATAGATAACAAATTTCTTCAAAACTCGGTAGGCGATCAAGAGTTCTTCTGAACAAAACACATAACCCCGTCAAGATGGCATAGCCATTAGGATGAAGTTGAAACGGAGAGATTGTCAACCGAAGGAGAAGAGTTCGAAGGAAGTCGTTAAAAGGAGGAATCGCCCCACTTAAGCACATTTGGCGATTGACTGCAACAAAACCATGGGGAGGATTGTCAGCAGTATCACTTGGCCCAGGGAGAAGAACATCACTTTCAGCAAAGCCAAATTGAGTGCGCAGCTGGATAAACGCTCTCGAAGTTAGAATAGTCGAGGTTCTCTCCGGAGGATTCTCTATGGGAACAGCTATCGGAAAAGTTTCTTCCTCTTGAGTTACCACTTCTTCTTCTCGGTGGGAAGTCATTCTACATAAACAACTGGGTATTCAAACATGAAGGTGCACGTTTCCTAAAGTGTGTGAAGTGTTGTGTAAAATCAATCAAGCAGTGAACAAATATAACTGGAATGAGAACTAGCAAGCATTTGTTAGTTATGAAATTCAGGGACTATTGTTTTAAGCCTAAATATGCAAGTAAGATGTTGATGCAGATAAATCAGTTCAGATTATTGATACTTTGCATTAATATTTAACTTTAATTGATTGATTCACAAACATTTCATGCAATATAATTAAGTTGCCTGTCTTATTTTGACTAATCTGTCATCTGACGTGGGCAGTTAATGGCAGTATTTTCGCCTTGGTTTTCTTTGTTTGTTATTTTCAGCAGGTTAGCAGCTTATAAGTTAATGCGATCTGTGAAATAATACAACGAGATTCAAGCAAATTTAAAAGTTGGGGCAGTTCAAAATTTAGGCAACTTAGTTTGGCAGTTCAAGTCAGAAGCTCAAAGTGGATCTATGCTCTCAAAAAGTCAGCATGCCCAAAGCTTAAGTGTTAACTCGGCAGCGGTTTAAGAGCCAACTCGGTCACGGTTTAAGGGCTTAACTCGGCCGCGACTTAGGGGTTAATTTGGCCGCGGTTCAAGGTTAAATCAGTAGAAGGTTAAATCGGCAGATTTCCCCAAGGATTAACTCGGCCACAGTTTTAAGGCTTAGATCGGCAGAAGGTTAGGTCGGTAGATCTCCCTCAAGTGCTAGCACGGCCACGATTTAAGGATTGGGTCAGCCAAAAGCCAAGCCCCCTAAAATCACTAGGTCGTATCTAAATCAATACCTCGCCCTGCTCAACCTGTTAACCCGTTAGCTACTCCCTCAACCAAAAAATTCTCACTTCATTTATCCTATTTCATGCATTCGGATCATCCAAGACATCAATTCGAAACCTCTGCAAAGTCAGCGCCTTGCAATCCTAGCACGAATCAAAATCAGCTAGCCTAAATCAGTGAACCATCTTCATCGTCCCATCGATCAGTCGAAATCGAACCGAGCAACCTAAACTCCATCAGCCATTGGTGTAATAAGATTTGCGATGGAACATCGCGCAAGCAAACGGTTTAAGTAACAGAATTCATGAGCCAACGAATGATCTATAATCGAAGAAGAGGGTTTACTTACACAATGAATAACAGAGGTTGTCGGTGGATAATTGGAATTAAATCGCCTTTTTGAGCTCGGAAGATTTTTAATGGCAGAATCAGAGAAATAGGTAGTGAGAAGGAAGAAGGAGATGTGATTTATACCTTGCAGTAAAGGGATATGAAGCGGTATGTTACGACTCAACTGTTAGGTCGCGTACGACCTACCAACTTAAAGAACGGCCGAGTTAGAGGATATCGAAGCACACGACCTAACCGGTAGGCGTATACTTCGAGGGGCAATTGTTAACTATGCCCCGGTGTCGACTTAGCGACTCAACTGGTTGCCGACCTAACTGCCTTATCAGGGAGACCGACCTAAGGCACGAAGGGATACCGACCTAAGGAGCTTGAGTAGCATGCCGACTTAAAACTCGAAGAGGTGCCGACCTAACAGGCTAAGGAGATGCCGACTTAAGGCCCAAATGGATACCGACTTAGGGCTAAACAGTTGCCGACCTAAAACTTAACAAGATGGCTACCGACCTAAGATAGCTACCGACCTAAGACAGAAGACGACCTAACCATCCAGAGAATTTACCGATCTAACCACTTAGAACAGGGACAAGATCATGAACTACACCTAAGTCGCGGCCGACCTATGACCTATGTTAAGTCGTTCACGACCCAAGGCCACTGAATATAAGTCCGATGCCATATTATTAAGAAGAGGTGTGTTGACTCGGAGGCGACCTAGGACTTGTACAAATGAACTCTCGTGAAGCCGTGAAGGGGCCAGGTGAATCAGCCACGACTCACCTTAAACCGGCCACGACTCACCTTAAACCGGCTACGACTTATCTTAAGTCGGCCACGACTTAGGACTTGGCAATAATTCCAGACCAGAACTCTCTATAAATAGGCGACCACCTCCAACATTCAAAGGACTTTTTGGCACATTCTCTTCATACACCGTTACCTTGCTGCATTGAGAACTTCATCAACACTTAGAGCTTTCAAGATTAGAGAAATACATCAAAGAACTTCACGAAGAAACCACACATCTTCAACATGAATTTAAGGACTTTAATCGACATTGAAGCTTAAGACTTGTTCCAAATCATTTGTAACTTGAAGTATATTGTACTTGAGAAGAATTGTATCAGCTTGTAACGAGATTATTAATAAAAGTACTTAGAGTGGACGTAGGCTATACCCTTAAGCCGAACCACTATAAAATTGTTGTTGTTTACTGCTTTTCTGCTATTACTTGCTTGTAATTCTTTCCCGATCTATCGGGTGGTGCTTTCACAACTACACTTCACACACCGGGGTGTTAGCGTTCACATTTTAGCGTTAACAGAATGGTCCCGGCCTTGTGTTGCAGGGGAGTGGGAGTACTCCTCAGTACGGTGATCTAGGCCACGTACTGTGACGGGGGTACCCCAGCAGCCCTGCCATTGATGGAAACCCATTTTCCCTACGAGACCCTATGGTTTTGTTTGTATTACCCACTTTTGTGGCTAGTAGATGGAATTTAATAATGTAACAATTTCGGCTATTTCTTATTTACTTGAAAACCTTAGACACTATTATAATATCACTGGATTTCCTATCAAATGTTTTGGTTAGCGTAAGGTAAAAACTTTTCCATGTTTATGTGTGGAAAGTCTTACGTGATACCTTTTCTTTTCAAAGGACTTTTTAAAGTTAAGCAATCTTAAACCGTTTACTCACACCAGACCCCTGTCTGACTCGAGTGTTTATTTTCTGTTTTATTAAACTCTTGGGTACTCATATTATGTATGTGTAGTCAAGTGATTCAGGTTATCTCTTGACGAAATCTGGAGGAGCTTTGGAGCATGAGGCTTCAGCGTATAGATATATAGTTAGAGTTTCCGCTATGTGTTATTCTGTGTTGATGTTCTTGTATTGTGTATTAAACAGAAGTGTTATAACTGTCTAAATTGAGATGTTTAGTTGTGTACTCTGATGTATATAATACTATGTATATGTTCTATATTATATTTGAATCGTTCCGCTGTGAGATTCTGATGTGTTGTTTTCTCTTTCTTCTCTTTCTTTTCTTCTTCTATCCGTTTCTTTCTTAATTAGTGATGCGATTTTCTGGTGATAGAAAGTCGGGTCGCTACAAATCAATAGTCGGATATTTAACTATCGAATAACAAATATTCAAACGAGGGATATATTCAAACAGGAAAAAAACCAACATTTTTTAAGCACATAAGTAACCACTAGCCTCCTTAATAAATCTTGTCATTTATTAAATTCACCTTGTTAATAATTGTATCAATATATTTTTTAAATATATATTCAGAAATTCCTATATTTTAAACACTTAGAAAGATATTCACTTATTTTAATGGTATAAGTATATTTATAAAATAGAGAAAGATTTTTCTTTTATACAATTCTTAAATCATTTATAAATTCCTTTATAAATTCTAAAATCATTTGTAAACTATTTATAAATCCCTAAAACCATTCATAACCTATTTATAAGTTATTTCTTAAGTCATTTTTAAATCCTTTATAAATCCATGCAACTATTTATAGAATTCCTTTTATGATTCTATAAACCCATTTATGAAATTCTTTTATAAATATCTAAACCTTTATAAAACTCCTTCACCTCATAAATAATCCACCTTTATGTCTTCAAACTATTTCACAAAAAATTCCCTTAAAAACCCCAAATCTGATTACAGTCTCTATTTGAGTCCCGATAATATCTACAATTAAAGAATAATTATTTACTTCAAACACTCTTTTATAATAATAGTTATTAATAATAAACCTTATAAATAAATAAATAATAATTTTTAATCTTCATAACTTCTTAAATTAATAATTAATAATTTCAAATACATTATTAATAAAAACACTAATAATTAATTCCTAAAACAGTATTAATGAATGATTATTATTAATTTCAAACCTTTTAACTATTTAAACAATTAATCTTCAAAATATGTACATATTAATAATAACCTTAAAACAATGTTAAATACAAAAAAGTAACTTTAAAATAATATTAAATATAAATAAATAACTTTTTGAAACGATATTAAATATAAATAATATTTTTAAACAATATTAATCACTATAAAAAACTTAGAAAAGACAGATAAAAAGATGGAAAGGAAATAGAAATTAAATCCTTTAGAATAAAATATTTTTGAAACCCAATTTCGGATTTAAAATCATTTTCTATCTCAAAAAAAATTCCAAATAAAATGGTAATTTATAAAAAAATTAAAATACTAATTTGAGGCCAATAACTACTAAATGCTTAACCAATATCGATATTGAATTTCTATCACTATTGGATGTTAGTTTTGAATATAGACAATGTCATCCAATAATGTCCATAGATCAGGTTTCATATCCAATAATTCATATAACATGAAATTTATTGGAAATAAATCAGCAATAGCGAGGATTCCCATTGGATCCTTCTAAACTGTTCCTCTACATCACAGCTTATATATATATATATATATATATATATATATATATAAGCACAAATATACAAATAAAATTCGATAGTGGTACGGAATCTGGTTAGATCCCTCCAACATTTTCCAATACATCACAAACTTATATAGATATATAATATGGGTCATCCGCTCCTAGGGAGGAAATTAATCCAAACCAATTGATAAAAATAGTAAATCATCCAAACATCCAATCAACAATATAATATTAATGGTTAACCAAAAAGGTGAGTTTAACTAACTGAAAAATAATATCGCTAAGGCTTTTTTGTTTGGAACTAAAATCGATCGACGTCCAATTTTTTCCCAAATTTCTGTCTCTAACTTCTTTCAAACCAGTTCCATCGTGAAGCTTTAGTCATCACGGGCACAATGCAAAAATTTTGTCTCGATTGAACCTCGTATGAGAAAGTTATACAACTTTTAACTAAACGATTTATAAATTAATAATTTATAATTAACTAAAAAGTTAATATAGTTATATTTAAGTCCCCTTTCTTCCCAATTCAAACCTGCTCTCCAACCCTATAGTACCATCATCACCGAAACTTTACCCTCTACATCTCGAGCCATGGTCGACAAACCTAAAACTGATGAAAATGAAGCACTCCACTCCTCAACCTCCACCTTCCTACCACCATCACTTTCTCTCAAGGTGCCTCCCCCAAATCATAACTCCACTATAGTCAAGCCTCTACCTTAAGTGATGCAACAACTATTCCACCACCGCACTCCTCGAAACTCAGCTATGAGCTGTTTTTCAACATGTTGAACCCAAATACAACATCCATGTACCCAAACTCCATCACCATTTCTGAAAAAATCAATCCCTATTTAATCAAGCTCCATTGTAAATGGTCGAGCCCATGAATATGACGCCGATCCCATTTATATGCATATAGAAGTGTAGATCTTACTTCAACAATTTCAAAAATAAGTCTTTTAAATTTTCTGATCTTTGTTTGATTTTTGGAATGGGGAAACTCTCATAATCTTCTTTCTGCCAATTATAAATAGAAAAGAAAAGGTACTATGAAATGTGAGAGGGGGTATGGGTAGCACAGTGAATGGGAGGGTGGTGGTATGGCATAAACAGCGGGGTACATATTATTTTATCAAATAAAATCCAATATTATATGCCTAAAAAATCTTGAAATCCTATCGAAGCGTACTTACTGGCGTTCTACATGTAATACCTGTATTCTGAACACAATGGAACCAATTTCGAGAGCTAATTTGATTATATACATAAGATAGCTTTTCAAGCCGAATATATTATATAAATTTTTGTAATTATTTTCTATGTGTTTCAAACTCGCATGACCACATAATACATCCAATCGCCACAACAGTCGTTGGCGTATAATAATTCATTATTAAGGATCAAATGACACCGGTTTCGATAAAATCCGAGAAGTGCCCCAGAAGGCTATTTTCACATGTAGATTAAAATAAATTATTACAAAATCCAATTTAATAACTTTTAAATCTAAATTAAAGGTTTACTATCTTCATTCTTATTGAAATAGAATTTAAATAAACTTTAGAAACTATTTTTAATCACATTAAATTCAGGATTTAATTATTTAAGCAATTCTAAATATTAAATTTAACAATATAATTATATAACAAATCGCTATATTGGAAGTTCAAGCTATTTGACTTATACAAATTAACTTTTCAATATCTAAATCTGACTCATAAAAATTAACTTTTCAATATCTAAATCAATTAAATATTCCAAATTCAATTGATTAAAATTCTGTGTCATTAATTTCCCCCATTAAAAGAATTTCGTCCTCGAAATTGGCAAGTAAGAAAATACCAAAAAAACCCATTAACTTTTCAAAACCAATTAGCTGAAATAAATTATAAAATTTCTGTCTCTTAGATTCACCTATCTATACCAACTAATTTCTAACCTATAAATCATTCCAGGTTTTAACTTAAAAATCAAATTTTAGTTATAAAAAATTTCTTCAAAATATCTTAAAAATTATCTCATGCCATAAATTTACGAAATTTTTTCCACAATCTTCTTTGCACGGCTTGATCGAAAAATTTTACGATATATATAATCATAAATACACATCGCATCTTTTGGGATGAGGCACGCCGTTGGAAAAAATAAAAAAAATACGGTATATAATCCAAGATGTGCACCTTTTCTTAGCGTTAGAAAGCATATACAATCAATATAATACGAAAGCGCGCTCCAAATGTGAAGCATACACCATCCACACCTGCTAATCACTCAACATCCAATAAGAACATGTACATAGAAAGAAAGATCAATATATAACATGTACTAATATAATAACTATATGCAAACATAACCAATGTAATCAGAGAAACCATCCAACAACTAATTTTTATTCAATTAATTCATATCCATATCAATTTACATTTTCCAGTGTCAACATTTAATTTATTAAAGTCCATATGATGTACGTATACCATTCGTATGCAATATTAGTCTGATCGCTCGCTCGATCATACAATTTCACTTTCGAACTAGTATTATCCATATGACCACTCTAGTGAGGACTCAAATCCGGTTCCTTGATTTGAAACCATCGCTCTCCTTTCACAGCCATATACTATGATAGAGAACTCCAAAATCAATCAAAAATCCATATTCGGTGTTCGCCATCGAGAATCCAGTGAAAAATTCTTAACTCGGACCGATGTAAACCTTCTTAAAATCACGTACTTGAATTTGCATCAAACGATTGTGGAAATAAAATGATATACGTACAACTTGCATATTTATTTCAATTTTTTTCTCATTATATCCCATTTTTTTATTACTTAGTATATTTCTTTCAATACCAATGTCACTTAAGAACCATTCCTTTTAATTTTATTTAAGTTTATTATAAACATTTTATACAACGCTTCTCATGTTTATTAGCCCTTCACAACTTAAGTTCAAATCCATTTTAAATCAGATTCAATTGCATTAGACTCATTTCATTATTCTATTCTATCAAATGCCATTCCAAAGAAATTTAATTCACTAATTTATTTCATTAGTTCACTTCGTTAATTCATTTCAAATTACTATCAAATTTATTATAAACATTATTTCATTTAACTTAACTTAAATTAAATTTCATTTAAATTTTGCTTTTCTTAATATTCATATTCAACAAATTAAAATTTTGTTTTAACTTATTATTTCTCAAAATTTATAAGTAATAAACTTATTTCCTCATATTTTCATAAAATTCTCAAGTGAAAATTTTCAAAGTTTAAACACCTATTTTTATTTATTTCAAATCATTTTGAAATCATACTTTTGAATTTTAAATGCAAAACTGGTTTTATCAAAGCAAAACTCCAATGTTAGAAATTCCACTTTTGGAAACCCAAAAATGAACGCAGATGATGCTGCATTCATCATCAAAATTATTTTCCAACGACCGAAGTGAGTTCAGTGCTTCTTATTTCTCTTAAATCCTTTTAAAAAAATTCCTTGCAAAATACTTTCTATGTAATATCATTAGTACTTTCCTAACTTTTGAAAAATAATTTTCCAAAATCAATGAAATTTCAAATTCTCGGCCTTTAAATCCTCTTTATTTACTAATCATATTTATCAATTTTCCTTATATATAAAATTTCATATTCTTTATGTAAAACCATTTCTTAATTGTTTATTTTGTTTACATTATAATAATTGCAACTTTTATCAGAACACAAACAATAACAACAAATGATAATAATCAATTATTATCATTCACTAACAACCAAGCACACCATATATACTATAATAATTTCAGAAAAATTACTCCTTCATATATATAATATAATCTGGGTAAAATTATTTCGTTTACCAAATTTCGAAACAATACTATGTTGAATTGCTATGTTCATGTGTTCAGAGACACTTATCTATAACGTTAATTATGACCAGAATCCACAAGCAACTCAACAGATCAATCAACACAATATAAAATATTTTTATAGTCATTAAAAAATACGAGCTCGTATATAAATATATACACATAATCAATTGATAATAAGGCATTCCATTACCTTATCTCTTAATGGGCTACCCCATCAAAGCCAAAGTTCTCACTAAACCTCGCAGTTTGATATAAAGTGTAACGCATGGGATTTTGTACCCTCGAAAGTCTACATTAATAAGTTCACTGTATTTCGTGCTGAGAAATCAAATGATTGAAAACCCGATTGTTAGGTGAAAAGGAAGAAGAAAGAAGAGAGAAAGAAAACTAACAACTCAAAATCTCATAGCGGAATGAAATTTTATAATATATAACAAACATTGCATAAAAAAGAATGTAATGTACATAGATCAAACAGATTACACTAATATATTTCAGCTCAGACTGTCATAATAACCTATGCTCACATTTGCTAATAAATACAACCAATACACAGCACAACGGAGCGCAATAAAATACATAGATACGTCTTGGGCCTCCAGCTCTTCTCCTGAAGCTCAAAAGCATCCAAACTAAATCTGTAATATGATTGGTCTGACTCGAGTATTATAAATAAATAACACCTTGGTCAATCTGGAGAACCAGTGTGAGAAAACACACCCAAATGGATTTTAAAGTTATAAAAACTTTTGAATCAAAAGTATCTTGTAAGACCCGCGCACATAAACACAGACGTGTTTTTACCTTAGGACAACCAAAACATTTTCCATAGAAAATCCATTGATATTATAATAATGTCTAGGGTTCAAAGTAAAATATGAATATAGCTGAAATGCTTGCATCTCACATTTCAGCTTAATTGGGCACAACTAAGTTAGTACGGCACTTATTGGAGAATGAATTCAATACAATGTCTAGGCTATTGAAGTACTAGCTATCATGTTGCATCTATAGATAAAATAACACCGAGGACCTCGTTGGTGTCCTTTGCCAACACAGAACCGGCTTACAACTTGACTAGTAGTGCTGAATATGATCACCCTTTCATTAATGGGTTTAGAAGCATACAAATGGGAAATAATACCGACTCTAGATAAGTGTTAACGTAAAAAGTCAGACGCTAACACCCCGATGCAAATAGAGATTGGATGAAAGCACCACCCGTTAACACGGGAATCAGAAAAAGCAGTAATTCACTAAAAAAAGTAGTAAGAGACACAGAGTTTATAGTGGTTCGGCTTATAATCAAGCCTATGTCCACTTCAATCCATTTTTATTGCTTATATGATTACAATCCTTTACAATTTCCTTCAATTACAATTCACTTCAAAAGACAAGTAGCTAGAAAAACTTCGATGCAAGAGAGTTCTCCGAATTAATGGATGAATATGTTGAATCCCTGTTTGAAGTTGACGGAAGCTTCTTGTGAGTTTCGAATGTTGGAGTAAGGCTCGGCTTGAAGATGGTAGAGTCTCGATGCTTTGAAGAAAATGCTCGGAAAAAGTCCACCCCCCCAAGTTGAAGATAGCGCTGTATTTATAGAGGAATTTCCATGCCAGGTCGTAAGTAGTAACCGACCTAAATTAGGTCGTGGATCGTAGCCGACCTAAGATAGGTCGTAGGTCGCGCTCAATCTCTCATGCATGGCTCACGGCTTAACTGAGATAAGCATGTTCTTCTGGATTCATATCACAAGTCCCAAGTCGCGGACGAATTAACAGGCCGCGGCTTAAGTGACGCTGTATTGGATTTGCCTTCGTTTGCCTAGGTCGCTTACGACCTAACATAGGTCGTAAGTCGGTCGCGACTTAAGTGTGGTTGCTTTTAGTTTTTCCTGTCTTGAGTTGCTAGGCCGTTATTCTTCTTAGATCCCCAGGTCGGTAACCCTTTAAGTCGTTAGGTCGCTAACCTTTTAAGTCGTTGGGTCAGTAACCTTTTAAGTCGTTAGGTCGCTAACCTTTTAAGTCGTTGGGTCGCTAACCTTTTAAGTCGTTAGGTCGGAACCTTTTAAGTCGTTAGGTCATAACCTTTTAAGTTGCTAGGTAGTAACCTTTTAAGTCGCTGAGTCATTATCAAAGCGGAGTTAACATTTGCCCCTCGAAGTACACGCCTAATGGTTAGGTCGTGTGCTTCGATATCTTTTAACCCGTCCCCCTCTAGGTCACTAGGTCGTGTGCGACCTAAAGGTTAGGTCGTATGTGCCGCTTCAGGTTTCTCCACTGTAATGTATAAGTCATCCATCCTCTTCTTTCTTCTCATTACCTACTTCCTCATTTGATTCTACCATTAACATTTTCCCGAGCTTCCAAAGGCGATCTCAATCCGACCAATCACCGATTATCCTTGATATTGCATCGCGTAAGTGAACCTGCTTCTTTCCCGATCCTTTATCATCATTGATTCATGAATTCCATTTTTTCAATCTTAACCCACCTCCTTACGCCATGTTTCATCGCGAATCTCGTTACATCGATAGTCGATGATGCAGCACGATCTACAGAAATTCAGAGATTAGGCTGTTTACGAGATAAGGAAGTTTCGGTTTTAACTCTTAAGTCGTACACGAGTCAGCCTAATGAAGTTTCAGGTTTAACTCGTAATACGTGCGCGACTCAACCTAAGGAATCACATGAGAAAGAGCTACGACCTAAGGGGAAGATACGAGTTACTGAGAAGAAGCTTGAGTCGTTCATGAGTCAACGACCTAAGGAAAGGGAAGATTGTCTACGACTTAACATGGATGCAAGAAAGGAGTCAGGATGTACGACTTACGACTCAGTTAAGTCGCCTAAAGAAGAACCAATACCGAAGCCAGGAGTCGCTAAGTCATTTCCGGGACATCTTGACTAGGTCGTTTACGACTTATGGCCAGTATCATGTATAAGTCGTAAGTCGGTAAGGGGTGAGTCGTTGGTATACTTAAGTCGGAGGTCGTTATCTGTTTAACTCGTACGTGTTGTATTTTCTTAAGTCGTGTCTGAGTGTAAATTGATGAGTCGTAAGTCGTGACATGGTGTTGTAAACTGTTTGTTTTCTTGAGTCGTTTACTCCTTATGTCGTCAGTCGCTAGGTCGTATACGACCTAAGTGTTGTGTTATGTTGAAATACGTTGAGTCGTTTGTACCATTGAGTCTGTACATGTCTTGAGTCGTTGTATTCTGGGTCGTAAGTCATTCACGACCTAGTATAAGTCGTGTAATGTGTTGTTTGTAAGTGAGTGTTGTACTAAGTCGTGTGCGACTTAAATGCTGAGTCGTTGGTAGGTCGGCAACGACCTAGGAAGGTCATAAGTCGTATGCGACTTAAGGGTGAATGGTGAAAACACTATAAATAGGGAGCGTGTTGTACATTTTGAGGTGGTGGATATTTGAATAAAATTCTCTTTTGTTAGCTTTGTGCTTTCATACAAATTGGTAGTTGAGTGTGATCTCCTATCTCCTCTTTCGGTTAATCGAGTGCGCTCGATTCAACGATCGTAGAAGCCGATTCACGGTATCTAGTGCGCTAGATCAACGTACGAGAATCATA
Source organism: Allium cepa (assembly GCA_030765085.1). NCBI lineage: Eukaryota > Viridiplantae > Streptophyta > Magnoliopsida > Asparagales > Amaryllidaceae > Allium > Allium cepa. The sequence goes on along the minus strand of CM060931.1, from coordinate 882,526,495 downwards.
GATCTTTGAACACGGTATAGTGCGCTATCAACGTGTTTGAGATAGCTAGAATTCGGTATCTTTGGATCAACGAATTTGGGCATTTTGGTATTCATCAATCCACCGATTGTTACTTTCACCGATTGAAGTTTATTTTGATTAATCCGCTGCGTCAGTTTTGGTATCAGAGCCAGGTTTAGCCAATCATAGCTAAATCGGGTCTTGGAGCCAAGTGTTGAAGTTTGAAGTTGTTCATCGTGTTCATATTGAAGTTGCAACAAGAGGGAGAACTTTCGATCCATTCCATTTTGGATCAAAGTGTTGAAAGTGTTTGAATTTGAAGTTGGCCGTGTATACTAGTGAAGTAGCCGAACCTAGGAAGGATCATTGGAAGCTTGTTTCGAGCTAAGGAGTTAGGCCGAGCCTTGTGAAGTTGTATGTGAAGTTGAAGCATCACTTTGGTATCGATTTGTTGAAATTTTGTGAATTTCAATCATGCCGCCAAGGAGAGCTAACCGCCATCAAAATGTTGAAGCTTTATATCGGAGAGAAGAGGCCGATTAAATGGAACAATGTATGCATGAGAAGATTGATGAAGGCATTGGTAGGTTGGAGAAGCTTATGATTGATATGAATCAAAGTAGAAGAAGAAATTCACCTGAATCCATCCGTGGGGGTAGTAGAGTGTCATCACATTCAGAACGGGAGAGGAGAGAAAGTCAAGAGCCTAGGAGTGTTGATAATCGAAATAGGAGGAATGTTGATGATCATGATAGACGGGATGTTGGTAGTAGGAGTGGTGGTAGAGATGCTGGAGGGCGTGAAAGACAACGATATGCATCAGACTTTGATGAGGAGTTTGATGGTGAGAGGGGAAGTATTCATTTCAGAGACCGAGATCAGGGACAACGTCAGTATCGGGTTATTGATGATGATCGACGTTGGGAATCGGGAATGAAGATGGAGATTCCGGAGTTTAAAAGGAGGGATGGTAGCTGAAGAATTCTTAGATTGGTTATCTAATGTGGAGGAAATCTTTGATTTCAAGGAGGTTCCGGAGAATCGAAGGGTGAAGTTAGTTGCTACAAGGCTGAGGGGAAGAGCTTTGGCATGGTGGCAGCAAACTAAACTTACTCGTGAACGAATGGGGAAGTCAAAGATAGAATCTTGGGAGAAGATGAAGAAATTGACGAGAGCTACATTTTTGCCATACAACTATCAATTGCTTATGTACCAGAGATTTCAGAATCTAAGGCAGGGGACGAAATCAGTAAATGACTATGCAGATGAATTTTACCAACTCATTGCCAGGAACGATATAATGGAGACAGAAGAACAGCTGACTGCTAGGTTTGTTGGAGGGTTGAGAATGCAGATCCAGGATATAGTTAATATGTTCGATCCCAGATCTGTAGCGGAGGCACATCAAAAGGCGTTAGCTTGGGAAAAGCAAGGAAGGCGTGGAGGTGGTGTGTTTACCAATTCTAATAATCAAGTGAAGGGAGTCGGTGGAAGTTCTAATGTTCCTAAGATTGTTGCCAAACCAGTTGTGAAGGAAGGTGAGAAGGCGAAGGTTAGCAGTGGGTTCAAATGTTACAATTGCCAGGAGATGGGTCATAAAAGCAACGAGTGTCCGAAGCCGAAGAAGAGAACTATGATAGTTGAAGCTGAGGATGAAGAGGAAGAAGCTGAATGTTCTAATTCACCTTATGTTGAGGAAGAAGAAGAAGTGTCGGGAGACGAAGGTTGTAATCTGATGATGAGGAGGTCTTGTTTGAGGCCAAAACAAGAGGAGGAAGATAGTTGGCTGAGGAATAACATATTTCAATCTACTTGCACTATTCTTGGGAAAGTTTGTAAATTTGTCATTGATGCTGGGAGTTGCGATAATATTATCTCTACAGAGGCAGTGAGGAAATTGGAGTTGAAACCGAGAAGCATCCTAAACCATACAAGTTAGCTTGGTTAAGGAAGGGTGGTGAAGTGAAAGTTGGGAGAAGAGCTTGCGTGAAATTTTCTATTGGGAAGAAATACAAAGATGAAATCTGGTGCGATGTAGTGGACATGAATGTGTGTCATCTGTTGTTGGGCAGGCCATGGCAGTTTGATCGAGCGGTACAACACGATGGTCGAGCCAATAGCTATAGTTTCATGTTCGAGGGTACTAAAATCACTTTGGTTCCCAAGAAGCAACAACAGAAGGAGAGCAAGCTGGAGGAGATTGAGGAATTGAAAACTCTGTTGACTTTGAAGGAGTTTGTTAAGGAGGTTGAAGAGGAGCCTGAAGTATACTTGTTGATTGGGCGTGAGAGCAGTGAAGAGGTTGAAATTCCAGAAGAAGCGAAGCCAGTTTTGCAAGAATTTGAGGATGTATTTCCAGAGGAGTTGCCTAAGGAGTTACCGCCACTGAGAGACATTCAACATCAGATCGATCTTGTTCCGGGAGCAGTATTACCACATAGACCACATTATCGAATGAGTCCGAAGGAACATGAAGAGTTGAGGAGGCAGGTGGAAGAGTTGCTTGAACAAGGGCGAGTGCAGGAGAGTTTGAGTCCATGTGCTGTACCAGCTTTATTGGTACCCAAGAAGGATGGGACGTGGAGGATGTGCACTGACAGTCGAGCATTGAACAAGATTACCGTGAGATATAGATTTCCCATGCCAAGGTTGGATGACTTGCTAGATCAGTTGAGTGGGGCTATTATCTTTTCGAAGATTGATTTGAAGAGTGGTTATCACCAGATTCGAATTAGACCTGGAGACGAGTGGAAGACAGCGTTTAAGACGAGAGAGGGGTTATACGAATGGTTGGTTATGCCATTTGGTTTATCAAATGCACCTAGTACATTCATGCGGGTGATGAATCAAATCTTTAGACCATTCATTGGGAAGTTTGTGGTAGTTTATTTCGATGATATTCTGATATATAGCAGGAGTATGGAGGAGCATGTTCTACATTTGAGGGAAGTGTTGATTATTCTTCGTGAGGAACAATTTTATGCTGCTACAAAGAAATGTGTGTTTATGACTAGAAGTGTTTTATTTTTGGGGTATGTTGTTGCAGAGGAAGGAATTCAAGTTGATCAGAGTAAAGTTGAAGCTATTAGAAATTGGCCACAATCGAGAACTATCACTGAAGTTAGAAGTTTTCATGGATTGGCATCATTTTACCGAAGGTTTATTCCACACTTCAGTAGCGTGATGGCACCGGTTACTGATTGTATGAAAGGGAAACAGTTTTCTTGGTCGGAGGAAGCAGGAGTTGCTTTTGAACGAATCAAAGAACTTTTGACGACAGCACCAATTCTTGTATTACCAGATTTTCAGTTATTGTTTGAGCTACACACTGATGCATCAAAGGTTGGGATTGGAGGAGTGTTGAGTCAGAGTGGGAGGCCAGTTGCTTATTTCAGTGAGAAGTTATCAGGGGCAAAGCTGAGATATAGTACATACGATGTCGAGTTTTACGCTGTTGTGCAAGCTGTTAAACATTGGAGGCACTATCTATTTCAGAAAGAATTTGTTCTGTACACTGATCATGAGGCATTGAAGCATTTACAGGGGCAAGACAAGATTTCAGCGAGACATGCATCATGGATTGCTTATTTACAACAGTTTACTTTTGTCGTGAAACATAAGTCAGGGGTGACGAACCGTGTAGCAGATGCATTAAGCAGGAGGAGTCATTTATTAACGACATTGAAGGTTGAGGTGACAGGGTTTGAAATGTTGCCAGAGCTGATTGAAGAAGATCCTTACTTTGTGAAATGTGTAGAGAAAGTCAAGGAAGGAAATACCGATGAATTTGTGATGGTTGATGGATTCTTGTTCAAGGGGAATCAATTATGTATTCCAGATTGTAGTTTGAGATTGAAAATTATCAAGGAATTACACGAGGAAGGGCATGTGGGCCGTGATCGTACTTTGCAATTGATTTCACAATCTTACTTTTGGCCGTCAATGAGGAAAGAAGTGGGAAGGTTTGTGGAGCGATGTCATATTTGCCAAGTTTTGAAAGGAACCGCGACCAATGCTGGGTTGTATATGCCGTTGCCTGTACCGGCTAGACCATGGGTTGATGTGAGTATGGACTTTGTATTGGGATTGCCGAGAACGCAGCGTGGTAATGATTCTATATATGTAGTGGTTGACAGATTTTCTAAAATGGCACATTTTATTGCTTGCAAGAAGACGGCAGATGCTGTTCGTGTTGCTCAGATGTTCTTTAAGGAAATCTATCGCTTACATGGTTTACCAGAGTCTATTGTTTCAGACAGGGATACCAGATTTTTGAGTCATTTTTGTCTTAGTTTGTGGAAGATGGTGGGAACGAAGTTGAATTTCAGTAGTGCGTGTCATCCGCAGACAGATGGTCAAACCGAGGTTGTAAACAGATCATTGGGAAATTTGTTACGATGTTTGGTGAAAGATAATCTGAAGAGTTGGGACATGAAGTTATGCCAGACAGAGTTTGCTCATAATCATGCAGTGAATCGTAGTACGGGATTCAGTCCATTTCAGTTTGTATATTCAAGTTTGCCAAGTGGACCGTTGGATTTGACGGTAGTACCACAACCAAAGGTGACGGTTAAACGGGCTGTTGATTTTGTCGATGAATTAACTGAATGTCACAAAGTCGTTCAGGAATGATTGGTAAAGATGAATCAGAAGTATAAGCGAACTACAGATTTGAAGCGACGAAATGTAGAATTTAACGAGGGTGATTTGGTTTACGCTGTGTTAACGAAGGATCGTTTTCCAGTAGGCGCTTATAACAAGTTGAAAGCCAGAAAAATTGGTCCTGTCAAAGTTGTGAAGAGGATTAATGAAAATGCTTATAAGTTGAAATTACCGGAGGATGTTTACACTTCTGACGTGTTCAATGTTAAACATCTCATACCATGATATGGTGATGAACAATCTAATGGGGAAGAATTTACAAATTCGAGGACGAATTTTTCTCAACCAGGGGAGGATGATGCAGCACGATCTACAGAAATTCAGAGATTAGGCTGTTTACGAGATAAGGAAGTTTCGGTTTTAACTCTTAAGTCGTACACGAGTCAGCCTAATGAAGTTTCAGGTTTAACTCGTAAGACGTGCGCGACTCAACCTAAGGAATCACATGAGAAAGAGCTACGACCTAAGGGGAAGATACGAGTTACTGAGAAGAAGCTTGAGTCGTTCACGAGTCAACGACCTAAGGAAAGGGAAGATTGTCTACGACTTAACATGGATGCAAGAAAGGAGTCAGGATGTACGACTTACGACTCAGTTAAGTCGCCTAAAGAAGAACCAATACCGAAGCCAGGAGTCGCTAAGTCGTTTCTGGGACATCTTGACTAGGTCGTTTACGACTTATGGCCAGTATCATGTATAAGTCGTAAGTCGGTAAGGGGTGAGTCGTTGGTATACTTAAGTCGGAGGTCGTTATCTGTTTAACTCGTACGTGCTGTATTTTCTTAAGTCGTGTCTGAGTGTAAATTGATGAGTCGTAAGTCGTGACATGGTGTTGTAAACTGTTTGTTTTCTTGAGTCGTTTACTTCATATGTCGTCAGTCGCTAGGTCGTATACGACCTAAGTGTTGTGTTATGTTGAAATACGTTGAGTCGTTTGTACCATTGAGTCTGTACATGTCTTGAGTCGTTGTATTCTGGGTCGTAAGTCATTCACGACCTAGTATAAGTCGTGTAATGTGTTTTTTGTAAGTGAGTGTTGTACTAAGTCGTGTGCGACTTAAATGCTGAGTCGTTGGTAGGTCGGCAACGACCTAGGAAGGTCATAAGTCGTATACGACTTAAGGGTGAATCGTGAAAACACTATAAATAGGGAGCGTGTTGTACATTTTGAGGTGGTGGATATTTGAATAAAATTCTCTTTTGTTAGCTTTGTGCTTTCATACAAATTGGTAGTTGAGTGTGATCTCCTATCTCCTCTTTCGGTTAATCGAGTGCGCTCGATTCAACGATCGTAGAAGCCGATTCATGGTATCTAGTGCGCTAGATCAATGTACGAGAATCGTAGATCTTTGAACACGGTATAGTGCGCTATCAACGTGTTTGAGATAGCTAGAATTCAGTATCTTTGGATCAACGAATTTGGGCATTTTGGTATTCATCAATTCACCGATTGTAACTTTCACCGATTGAAGTTTATTTTGATTAATCCGCTGCGTCAGTCGATGAACATGAGTTAGCTCGATTTGGCTTTGAACAATTGATGGGACGATGACGATGGGTTGCAATGCTTCAGGCTAACTGATTTTTGATTTGCGTTAGAATGGAAGGGCATTGAATTTGTGGTGATTTCGAATTAGTTTTTTGGATGAGTCGAAAGCATGAGAAAATGAGGGCTTCTGTTGATGGAGAGGCTAACGGGTTAACGGGTTAAAAGGATGATGAGTTACCGATTAGATTGGAGGTTTGTCGGTTGAGTGAAGTGAAACATTAGCTTGGACACGACCCAGCAATTTTGGGCGACCTATAAATCTTCGCGACTTAACTTTTGACCGACTTAACTAGATGTGACATAAGCCTTTAGTTGCGGCCGAGCTAGGACTTAGAAAAATCCACGTCACTTTGAACTGAAGCCTTTTCTCCTTACTATGCCTCACGATTTAAAGGACCAATGATTTAAAGAACCAACGACTTAATTTAACTCGCAAGAAATCTTTTAGGTCGTGGACGATTTAGTACTTGGATGCTCAACTCGAATTCACACTTAGAAGCATAATCTCAACTTGAGTGCTTAACTTGAACTGCCGGACTGAATTGCCTAAATTCTGAATTGGTTGAACTTTGAATTGTCGAGACAACTTGCATGACTTTGCTATTCTTTCTTAACAGATTATACCAAATTCGATGCTAATAACCTGTTAAATATAACATTTGCAAAATACTAGGGCGAATATACTGCCACTGATTGCCCACATCAAATTACAGATTAGTCGATCAAATATAATCAACTTAAAGAAATCATATGAAATGCTGCGAATCAACGAATTCAAGTGAAGTAGTAAAGCGATATTAATCAACTAGAGCTGATTTTTTGCATCAATACTGCACATGTATTCGAACAAGTCCTGAAATTTTTCATGTTTATTAATTTAATTTCAGTCATGTTTGCTTGTCGCTCGACTAGTTTTGCACAACACTTCACACATTTAGGAAACGTGCACCTTCATATTTGAATATCCGGCTGCTTATGTAGAATGGCTTCTCATCAAGAAGAAGGAGTAGTACCAACTGGAGAGGCCCTCCCGATGGCTGGTCCACTGGTCAACCCACCAGAAAGAACTCCAACCACCCTGAGTTACTGGGTGTTTAACCAGTTACGCGCCCAATTTGGGATTGTAGAAGCAGGTGCTATTCTCTCTGGGCCAAATGATTTTGCTGACAGTCCTCCCTTTGGGTTTGTTTCCGTTAACCGCCAAATGTGCATTTTTGGAGCCATTCCTCCTTTCAACAGTTTTCTCCAACAAATCCTTCGCCGATTGGCTATTTCTCCCTTTCAATTGCACCCCAACGGCTATGCCATTTTGATGGGATTATGTGTTCTCTTCAGAAGGACGTTTGATCGCCTCCCAAGCTTTGAAGAAATCTGCTATTTATGCACATTTCCGAGAAACAAAGACCATCCTTCCATTATATATGTGAGGAGCGCCAGGAAACGCAAGCTTATCACCGATCTCTCTGATAGCGCTCATGGTTTCCTAAACCAGTTCTTCTTTGTCCGTTGCCTCCAAGGATTCTACGCTATCTGGAGAGTAGGGGGTAAGCTTACTTATCCCCATTCTATCCTCTTCTGAGCTTTGCGAGAACCAAATTGCTAAATGTTAACCTCGCTTTCTACTTTTGCAGTCCTTCCTCCTCTTTGTAGAGATCCAAGACACAAGCAGACTTTTGAGAGGTTTAACGCTGTGGCGGATGAGGAGAGAAGTATCAAGTTTTTGCTAAGAGACGAGTTCCTTCATCAGTTCGGACTCTTACACCCTTCCCGCTCTACTCAGCCTTACGAAGTTCCTGATTCTCCGGCCGAGACACCGGATGCCCCAGTTTCTGTTGAGGAGCCTACACTGAAAGATCCTGCTCCTGAGGCTTCTCTGGTGAAGTGCTCTACTTCTACTGATGTCGCGGGGTCATCTGGCAAATTTGCACTTGCCCCGGTCATTGAAGAAGAAGAGCCTCGAGAATCTCCCCAACATTCAGGGAAGTCCGGTGACGGAGGAGCTAGGAAAACAAGTCCTGCCAAGCAGAGCGGGGACGACACTTTTGAAGGGTTGAGCGACCTGTTTATCACCTCACAGGAACTCTTTAAAGATGATCCTGTTGCACTAGGGTTTCCTCTTCAGTGGTTGAAGAAACTTCTGTTTCGCAACAGATCCCGTCGACTCAAGAGTTGATGTTAGCTACTACACCCATCATTCCTTCACAACCGAGGAGTGGCTCGTAGTTCAACGCGCGTAGTCTGCACGTTGCACACACTTAGGATTTTTCATCACTTATATGCACTTAACTCCTTGCAATTTGAATATTCTCAAGTTATGCTTTTTTTTAAAATCCGAATGGCAAAAGACTCTCGATCAACATGATGCAGAGATGAGGAGCATCGCCGCTTATAATGAAAAGCTTGAAGCGGAAGTTGGAAAACTTAAAGAGGAGCTTGCTACTTCCTCCACTTCCTACTCTCAAAGGGAAAGTGTGCTTCATCAACAAGTGCGGGATGCTCATGCTAGCCAACGAGAGGCCGAAGATAAACTCAAGTGGCAGGAAAAGGTTGTAGAAGATTATCGCGTTGAAGTTGCACAGTTGCGACAACAGACCAGCTGTCAAAACCTCGAAATTGAGACATTAAAAACTCGACTTGCTGTAGTTGAGAAAGAGCGCGATGAGGCTGTTGACAGTAAAATTGCGACTGAAGAAGCTCATCAAGTCATTAAAGCCGATGTCAGTTCGACATTATTTGACTTCTACTTGCAAAGTGTCCTAGGGCGTGGCAGTCTCGCATTTTTGGGCCCTAAATATGAAATCACTTTGGCTGAAGTATGAGAAGCTGCGCTTGATATGCTTAAAGATGATGGGTATGCCGAAGAAGAACTCGAGGCACATTATCTGGATGACGGAGCTCATGCAGCCCTTGCCAGAGGAAAAGAGCAGCTTGCTAGAGAGTGTGTTGGGACGATGAGAGAGGAGCATCTAGAGAAAGAAGCAGCATTAATTGCCCCGGTCCCTCCTCCAATTTCGGCCGACGTTGATATCACATGCTCCGGTTCCCATTCTCCATCCCCTGCTAAAGTCATAACTGAGATTACAAATGCACAGGGTGGAGATGAAGGCGAAGAAAGCACCGAAGCACAAGCTTATGAAGTTGACATTAGGAAGCCCACTTCTCCAGGTAATATTAACGTCAAACCAGGTCAAGCGGATTACTCATTTGCTTCGGCCGAGCTTGATGAATTTCTTTCTTATTACTTAAGACTCGATGAGCCGTTATCTCCTCTCTTCGCGGGAGATACTAATATTTTTTACTTTTCTTCTGTAGCGAAAACGCCTAGTGTCATAGAAACTTCTCCTCCTCCAGCTGTTCCTCCTCCATCACTTCAAATCACTCCTACTTCCCAACCGGGATCGCAGGAAGAATTAATAGGAGCCGTTCAAGACTTGGACGATCCAACCGCTTCGCAGGAGCAGAAGGCCGAACGACTTGAAGGAGGCGAAGTATCTCCGGAGTGAACCCTTTCTGATGACATAAAATTGTCTGCTCTTGTCACTCCGGGGAGTGATTCTTCTTCAAAGAGGAGGAGGAAGCGTACAACTTCAAAGAAGAAAGGGAGAAGCATTTCTGTTACCGAAAAGGAAACGGAAGTTGATCCAACACTAGCTCTCTCTCTTTCTCCCCCAACTCTCCCAAGCCGGCCTGAAACATTGCCTATTAAGCCAGGTGAAGGCTCTAAAGGTGGTGGGAGAAAGAAGTGATGAGTCCCGCTTTCCCTTCTTTGCTTTACTTTTTGCTTTTTTTGCATGTATATAAGCTTGTGTTGACTGGAGATTGTACGGGTACCAGTCCCCGCTTTCTTTTACTTTGAAACCTACATATGTAAAAATTCTCATAGTATGGAATAAAATGGTTCTTTTACTTATACAAATTTCTGTCTGTATTTGAGAACGCTTTTACTTTCTGTTTTTATGCAAGTTTCTTTATCCTCTTTATGTGAGGTTGCAGTAAACCTATGGCATGTTTATTGAGCATTGTCTTCATTTTTGTGATGACTGTACTGTATTGCCCCCATACCATAGGTTTATTGCAATCTTTTTCACATTAGCAAAGTTTCGAAGAACTACTCTTCTGTTTCAAGAAGACTTGTACTATTCCTTTAGAGAACGACTCATCCATTTGAAGGAAGTTTGCATTTGTACTTTATAGGATAATATTTCCGTTCCAAGAAAATTTTTTTCTAGCTTAGTAGAATGCACTTCATATTGGAGGAGTCTTCTCCTTTTTATTTTTTTTTATTTTTATTTTTTGCAAAGTTTTTACACTTCACTTTTTCAAAAAAGTCACTTTTTCTTTGGCAAGTGAATTTCACTTCATAGTGCAGTGGGCCTTCCGAAAAAGGGGCTTCAACCTGCTTGAGCCTCTGAAGAGAGTTTTTGATTGTGCCTCTGGGAAGAGGTCTTTTTGTTTAATTTTGCCTCTGGGAAGAGGTCTTTTTGTTTGATTGTGCCTCTGGGAAGAGGTCTTTTTGTTTGATTGTGCCTCTGGGAAGAGGTCTTTTTGTTTCTGCCTCTTGGGAGAGGCTTTTATCTTTTCCCTGTTCGCTGCGAAGCGGGCCTCCAAAGAGGGATTTTCACATTTCGACTCATTTGAAGTTTTATTTCAGATCACGGTGAAATGTGTGCCTCTGAGTAGGGCTTTTGCCCGGAAGTTTGGAGCTTCTTTCTCTTGGTTGGATGGATTCACAGGGAGGACACAAGTGTTCTGTGCCACCGATCAGTCTGCAACTTTATGTCGAGAAAGAACTCTCTTTTTCTGGCGAGGCCCGCTCGAGGTCTTTTAGCATTTCAACTATGGTGAAATGGGCCTCCGAAGAAGGCTTTTCACATTCCAGCACTTGTGAAGTTTTATTTCAAATCTCGGTGGAATGCGTGCCTCCGAGTCTACCTGGAAGTTTCTTCCTCATGGTTGGCCGGATTCACAGGGCGGACGCAAGTTACTTGGACGCTTATTTGCGAAGATTGTCTCAACTATGAACAAGCGCCTTGCCTTCCACTTGGGAAGGTGCCTCCGATCATCGTATGGATTCACGGGGCGGACGCAAGTAACTTGGACGCTTGTCTGCGCAAACTGTCTCAGCTAGTAAACAAGCGCCTTGCCTTCCAGTCGGGAAGGTGCTCCCGGTCATTCCATACCAATCTTTTTTGTTGAGAAAGTCTTCTAGCGTGCCCCGTTTGATGTCTTTATCCTCCAAAGAGTTGTGCTTCCGAAGAGGGCTTGTGCCTCCGAAGAGGTCTTTTGCTGTTTGATGCTTGCTCGCCCATGACTCTTTGCCATCTATTCATATCGGCGATCCCCGTTATCTTTTCCAAATACACTTCCCTTTTAGTTGCCAACAATTTCCCTTATCCAAAGAAATATACTTCATTGTTAAGCGAGTTGGTGGTGGCAGACACAGGCTATTTAACTGGATGCACGTTTGTACAAACATTCATAGTTAGTTAACAATGGTCCACTCCCAGCCGAATCACTAACTTTTGTTCGAAGCACTTCTTTCGTAGGATTTGAGTATGGAAATTTTGAACGGCTTAGCGTTTGCTTGTTGGGTGATGCCAAGGATTTCTTGGTCTTGTGATGGGTAAGCTTTGTTTTTATGGCCTGCATTATTAAATCGACATTTTAGTGATACAATTGACGTATTTTATATATCGAAATAAAGCAAAGCAGTCTATAATAGTAAAGAACACAGAATTTATAGTGGCTCGGCCAAGAACTGGGCCTACATCCACTTTATAGTTCTTATTATTCACTTGCACTGGCTTTACAATGGCTTTCAATACAAGAATCATACATTCGTCATTCTTTTACAATATTTCATTAAAGCCTTTAAGTAAAATATGGGCGCAAATGATTGTTGTTCCGAGCTCTTGGAATTGGGTCTCCTTCGACAGTTACAAGTTTGAATGTACCATCAAGAAGTTTTTGGCCTATAACATACGGCACTTCCCAGTTTGGTCCAAGCATGCCTGTAGGTGTCATAATTCTTTTTAAGATTAGATCCCCCACTTCAAAACTGCGTCGGCGAACTTTGGAATTGAAGTGCCTGGCTATTCTTTGCTGATGAGCCGCAATTCTGAGCTCAGCTTCTTCCCTTTTTTCATCAAGGAAGTCAAGGGCTTCAAGTTGTAGCTTTTCATTTTCGGCTTGATTGAAATGGATTCTTCTATGTGAAGGGACCTCTACTTCTACCGGAATCATTGCCTCTGATCCATATGGCAATGAAAATGGAGTGTGCCCCGTCGTAGTTGTATGTGTAGTTCTATATGCCTATAGTGCTAGCGGAAGTTTATCGACCCAACCACCTTTTGCTTTTTCCAGCTATTTTTTGATGGTTGATTTGATAATTTTGTTTACTGCTTCCACTTGCCCGTTTGCCTGCGGATGAGCCACTGCTGAGAAACTTTTCTGGACCTTGAATTTTTTGCAAAAATCTTGGAACTCTTTACTTTCAAATTGGGTTCCATTGTCTATGATTATCTTTTGAGGAACTCCATACCTGCAAATGATATTCTTAGATACAAAGTTTATCATTTTCTTAGAGGTAATAGTAGCCAAGGGTTCAGATTCAGCCCATTTAGTAAAATAATCTACAGCAACAACATCATATCTGATTTCGGATTTTGCAGTTGGTAGAGGCCCGATGAGATCCATTCCCTAAATACCAAATGGCCACGGACTGACCATCTGTGTTATCTCAGTGGAAGGTGCTCTTGGGATTTTTGCAAATCTCTGGCATTGGTCACATTTTCGGGCGTAACTCGCGGCATCACGATTAATATCTGGCCAAAAATATCCATAACGGAGAATTTTCTTTGCTAAAGTTTGACCTCCTGAATGGTCTCCACACTCTCCTCCGTGTACCTCAGTTAGAATTGTTTCAGCTTCTTCCTTGGTCACGCATCGGAGTAATGGCATTGAGAATCCCTGCATATACAATCGACCATCTTGAATTACAAATTTGGATGCTTTTCTTAATAACTTCCGCCGTTCTCTTGGGTTTTCTGGTAGAGAGCCGTCGCAAAATGATCATTTTTGATGAAATGTAAATAGGTAATATAATAAAATATTATATACATGTGAGAGAGCACATGTATATAATATTTTATTATATTACCTATTTACATTTCATCAAAAAAGATCATTTTTGAGTCATCCATGATTCTCGCTACTGTGATATAGTCATGATCCAGTCAATATCCATTTCATCAATGCTTGGAGTTGACAGGACTTCCACAGGAACTAATCCCAATAATTGAGCTTCACCAGTGCTTGCATACTTTGCGAGGGAATCTGCCTTCATGTTTTCTTCACGAGGTATATGGTTTATCATATAATGGTTCAGGTCCACGAGAAGCTCCCAGGCTCTTGACAAATAAGCAAGCAAGTTTCCCCCTTTAGTCTGAAACTCTTTCTTGACCTGACACGCAATAAGCTGTGAATCACTGAAGATCTGCAATGCTTTGATGTTCAATTCTTTAGCAATCTTCAGGCCAGCAATGAGAGCTTCATATTCTGCCTCAGTATTAGTCGAAGGAAATTATAATCTTAATGCATAACACAGTGACCGTCCTTCAGGGGTTTCAAGCACAACCCCAGCCCCAGAACAGTGATCGTTTCTTGCGCCATCAACATACAATTTCCATAGAATTAGGGAATTATCGGTTACCACCTCCTCGCTATCCCCTTTGTTTGTGCATTCTACGATGAAGTCTGCCAAAGCTTGTCCATTGATTGCTTTCCAGGGATGATACGTGATGTCATATTGACTGAGCTCAATATTCCACTTCAAAAGACGACCCGAGGTCTCAGGACGAAACAGGACTTGCTTTAAGGGATGATCGGTGAGGACCTTGATGGGATGAGCTTGGAAATATGGCCTCAATTTTCTTGATGCAACCAGTAGACAATAAGCGAGCTTTTCCAACTTTGAATAGTTCAATTCTGCCCCAGTGAGTCTCTTGCTGATGTAGTAGACCGGGCGCTGAATTTTTGCATCCTCCCGTACCAAAGCTGCACTGAGGGCATGAGACGAGATTGCCAAATATACAAAAAGATCTTCACCATTGTCAAGCTTAGAAAGTATAGGAGGCGTTTCCATATGACGAATCAGCTCATCGAACGCTTTTTGGTACTCAGGAGTCCAGTCAAAGTTTTTTCTTCCTTTCTTTAGAGCATCAAAGAATGGAATGCATTTATCAATAGCTTTAGAGATGAACCGACTCAAGGCAGCAACTTTTCCATTGAGACTTTGCAATTCCTTCTTTGTTCTAGGAGCTTTGACTTCTCTTAAGGCAGTTATCTGAGCAGGATTAGCTTCAATGCCCCTTGCACTTACAATGAAACCCAGAAACTTTCCAGATTCTACCCCAAATGAACACTTCAAAGGATTCAGCTTCATACCGTACTTTCGGAGGATTGAGAACATCTCTGCCAAGTGATCCATGTGGTCCACTGCTTTCTTTGATTTTACCAGCATATCATCGACATAAACTTCCATAGTCTTGCCAATCTGTGGTTTAAACATGGCATTAACAAGTCTTTGGTAAGTTGCCCCCGCATTCTTAAGTCCGAAAGGCATGATTCTGTAGCAGTAGAGACCAACATCGGTGATAAAGCTTGTGTCCTCCTGGTCTGGCTCATGCATCATGATCTGGTTATATCCGGAGTAGGTATCCATAAAAGATAGCAATTCATGCCCTGCCGTTCCATCCACCAACTGGTCAATTCTGGGTGACGGAAAGCAGTCTTTGAGGCAGGCTTTGTTTAGATCTGAAAAGTCAATGCACACTCTCCATTTTCCATTAGCTTTTTTAACCAGTACTAGATTTGAAACCCAATTCAGATAAGTGGATTCCCTGATAAACTATTCTCCATGAGCCAATCAACCTTTTCTTACAACGCTGCTGACCTTTCAGGACCTTGAATTCTTCTTTTCTGCTTTACCGGTGTAAACTTTGGATCAATATTCAAGGTACGTACTGCAATTTCTGGAGATATTCCACACATATCGGCATGAGTCCAAGAAGTACATCTAGATTTGCTTTCAAAAATGATATCAAAACATTTTGAACCGTTGCACTAAGCTGCGAACCCACATTCAACACTTTGTTCGGGTCTTTCGAGTCAACTGGTACCGACACTGTCACTTCAACTCGTACCACTCTATTCTCCCCTGCACTGGCTTTTCTGTGATCCATCTCTCTTCGTGCACCGCTATGTTCGCCTGTGCAGGGTCCACCCTGTAATTGCTACAAGGTTGATTCTTTGATGCGGACCGGGGCCGCTGCATCTTTTCCCATTTCTCTCTTCCTCGTTTCACGCAACTCTGTAAGATAACATTCTCGTCCAACATTCTGATCCCCTTTCACCACACGGACTCCATTATCTGTGGGGAATTTTATAGTCAGACACCATGGGGCAAGAATAGCTTTAAATGCTGCCAGAGTTGGTCGACCTAGGAAGGCATTGTAGGCAGAAAATTCTTCAACAATAACAAAGGTCTGTTTTCGAGCCACTTTTCTTTGCCCCTCTCCAAGCTCTACGAACAAATCAATAGTCCCAATTGGCTGTTTCGGCTCCCCAGTAAAACCAACAATCTTTAGTGATGAAGCTTGAACGTCAGCCATTGGAATCTTCATCTGATCAAAAGTCTTCTTGAAGAGAATGTTGCACGAAGCTCCACAGTCAACCAGAACTCTTTTCACAGTAGCTGGCCCAATGCTAGCGGAGATGACCGAAGGATCAATGGTAGGAGCTTCAACACCCATCGAATCCCTAGCACTGAATATAATGTCATCATTAAAAGTTTTCTGCTGCTTCAGGGGTGCAGCATCTTCTAACACAAAAACACTTTCATCTGCCGATGCATACTTCAAAGCACGGGCGTATCTTTCCATCTCACCCCAACTCCTGCCAGCTGGGTGAGGTCCCCATGTAACCACATTTATAACAGGCCTCTCTGATTCATGAGCTGTCGCCTTTTCACTTGAGCTAGGACGATGAACAGGAACCTGTTGTCCTTGAGTTGGCGAAGTTGGGCCATTCTTGTTCCTTTTTACATATTGTTGGAGCTTGTTTTCCTTCAATAGTTCCTCAATGACCTCCTTCAAGTGACGACACTCGTTAGTATCATGCCCGGGTTGGTTATGGAACCGGCAAAACCTTCCATTCTTCTCAGCTTTCCTAATAACTCTTTGCTTAGCTGGTGTGGGGAATTCGACCGTGTCTTTGTTCGCAAAGTAGATGTTCTCCGGGGTATCAGTCAGAAGGGTGAAGTTGAAGGGATGACCTTTCTTTGCATCTCTTGCCTCTTCTGACCATCGTTCCCTTTCTTCTGATTGCCAGATTCTTTCTTATTTGGAAAAGCATTACTTGTTCCAGCCCCTGTCGATGCCACCTTAGCCGGTGCTTGGAGGCTTTCCAGGCGCATGAATTCATCGGCTTTATTATAAAACTTGTCAAGTGAATTTGGTTCTTTCATTTTCAACCACCTCCCGAACTCACTTGTCTTATCAATAGCCTTCATCAGGTACGTCAAAATCATTCTCGGCTCTGCGTTGCCACTTCAACCAGAGCTATATTGAAGCGATTCATGAAAGCTCTAATGGATTCTCCAGGATTCTGCTCCAAGCTGGATAATGACATTATATCCTTTTCCTTTGACGCATACAATCGAAACTGTTCCTTGAACTTCCGAGTCAAATCAGAAAATTGGTCTATCGTTCGGTCCGGCAGCTTTGTGAACCAAAGTAAAGCAACTCCTTCCAGGTATACCGGAAAATACCGGCATTTGATCTCATCAGAGGCTCTGGCACCCATCATGTGCCAATCATACTTATACAGAAACTCATTAGGATCGCTCATTCCCTTGTAAGCTGGGATAGTTGGAGGGACAAACTTCCTTGGGAATTCTGCTTTCAAGATCTTTTCAGTGAATGGAGTTTTGCTCGGAGCGAAACCCCATTCTTTCTCATCTTCATTTTCCTGCATACTTTCCTTCATAATCTGACGAACCATGCCTGAGAAATGCTCTTCATCATTTTGAGGCTCAGCGGGACAAACATCGGCCATTCTCTCCGAATTTTGTCTTGACAACCGTTCACGGAGGGTTGGTTGCGGCCCCGATCCTCCGGCTTGGGGAGGTGTCCTTTCCACTGGATCAGCTGGCCTTTGAGGGATATTCCTTCCTTCCACATTTTGCACTTCATCGGCAAGGTTTCCCTCCTTAGTTGCCGGTTGGCGGTTTGCCTCAAATAAAGCATTCAACCTTTCCATCATTAGGTTATCCTGAGCTTCCATTTGTCGATGTAGCCTAGATACCACGGCATCCAGCTCTGCCTGTGTAACTCCGACGGTTGGAGTTGTTTGACTTAAAGGAGGAGAAGTGGAAGTAGTCTCGCGAACATCGTCGGATCTAACAAACTTGCATTTTCTTCCGGGGGCCATTATTTCTGATAAACTCCTGGTTTTTAGAGAGATCCTTTCTACAAATTTCTGTAAAGCTATGATGACAGTATCCTGAGTTGGGTATCTCAGTGAAAGCACCAAAAATGTTAACGTAAAAAGTCAGACGCTAACACCCCAATGCAAATAGAGATTGAATGAATGCACCACCCGTTAACACGGGAATCAGAAAATGCAGTTATTCACTAAAAAAAGCAGCAACAGACACAGAGTTTATAGTGGTTTGGCTTATAATCAAGCCTACGTCCACTTCAATCCTTTTTTATTGCTTATATGATTACAATCCTTTACAATTTCCTTCAATTACTATTCACTTCAAAAGACAAGTAGCTAGAAAAACTTCGACGCAAGTGAGTTCTCCGAATTCATGGTTGAATATGTTGAATCCCTGTTTGAAGTTGACTGAAGCTTCTTGTGAGTTTCGAATGTTGGAGTAAGGCTCGGCTTGAAGATGGTAGAGTCTCGATGCTTTGAAAAAAATGCTCGAAAAAAGCCCCCCCCCCCCCCCCCAATTTGAAGATAGCGCTGTATTTATAGAGGAATTTCCATGCCAGGTCGTAAGTAGTAACCGACCTAAAATAGGTCGTGGATCGTAGCCGACCTAAGATAGTTCGTAGGTCGCGCTTAATCTCTCATCACGGCTCACGGCTTAACTGGGATAAGCATGTTCTTCTGGATTCATATCACAGTCCTAAGTCGCGGACGAGTTAACAGGCCGCGGCTTAAGTGACGTTGTATCGGATTTGCCTTCGTTTACCTAGGTCGCTTACGACCTAACATAGGTCGTACGTCGGTCGCGACTTAAGTGTGGTTGCTTTGAGTTTTTCCTGTCTTGAGTTGCTAGTCCATTATTCTTCTTAGATCCCTAGGTCGGTAACCCTTTAAGTCGTTAGGTCGCTAACCTTTTTAAGTCGTTAGGTCGGTAACCTTTTAAGTCGTTAGGTCGCTAACCTTTTAAGTCGTTAGGTCGCTAACCTTTTAAGTCGTTAGGTCGCTAACCTTTTAAGTCGTTAGGTCGGAACCTTTTAAGTCGTTAGGTCGTAACCTTTTAAGTGGTTAGGTCGTAACCTTTTAAGTCGCTGAGTCATTATCAAAGCAGAGTTAACAATAAGGATGATCATACCCTGCTTGGAAGGGACCCACTTAGCCCTACCGCATCTCCCCTATTTCAGTCATTCCCGGTTGATGAGGCTTGAGGCTATGTTTTACCTTTTGTATAGCACTTCCCGCTTGGAATGCTAACACTGCCCTATAGGCAGCAATGCAATGCCAACATTCATCCATACAAGTTTGCTCTGGCATTGAATGAAATGCTTGAGATCTTCGTCTTCAATTTCCATCGTCTTCAAGATGTCTTCACTTCGATTCGCTTAAGTTGGATCGATGTGGTTTTCAGATAACATATCCAATCTCGACCTCTTTGAAACAACTTTCGATAATTTCCAGTAAACTCATCCCTGATTCTTTAGAAAATAAATAGTCAAAGAGAATAGCGGAGATCGTCACCTTACCGTTAGTGGATGGATTTCCTTATCCTTTGTTCTAGGAGAATGAAATGTGGTTTATACGCACAGTACGGCATCATCGAAGATGACCATACTATAGAACTCATGTGTTTCTCCTTGACATATCATAAGTTATGTTTTGCTTCTAAATTCTATAGTTGGTTATTTAACTATCGAATAACAAACATCCAAATCAAGGATTCATTCAAATGGGAAAAACCAACACTGGTTAAGCACATAATCAACCACTAGCCTCCTTAGTAAGTCTTTTCGTCTATTGAATTCACCTTGTAAATGCTTGTGTCAATATACTTTTACAAAAAAAATTCACAAATTCCTATATTTTCAACACTTGGAAAGAAATCCATATACTTATTTTAGTGGTATAAGTTATTTATAAAACAAGGAAAGATTTCCTTCTGTATAATTCCCAAATCATTTATAAATTCCTTTATAAATTCTAAAATCATTTGTAAACTATTTATAAATCCCTAAAACCATTTACAAACTATTTACAAATTATTCCCCAAGTCATTTATAAAATCCTTTGTAAATGCATGTAACTATTTATAAAATTCATCTTATGATTCTTTAAACCCAATTCTAAAATTCATTTATAAATATCTAAACCATTACTCCTTCACCTCACAAATAAATCATGTTTCGTATCCAATAATTCATATAATAGGAAATTTATTGGAAATAAATCAACATAACGAGGAATCCCATTGGATCCCTCCAATGCGGTTCCCTATATCATAGCTTATATATATATATATACATCACCACATATATATAAATAAAATACGATAGTGGTGAGTAATCCTGTTGGATCCCTCGAACCTGCTCCCCTACATCACAAACTTATATAATTATATAATATGGGTCATTCGCTCTAGGGATGGGAATTAGTTCAAACCATCTTTCCATCTTCTGCTTCCATCCTTTCATTATGGTTGAAAGGTCTCTCTGTTTCTTCAGTATGCTTACTTTTGATGCTATCGACAGGCTTCTCTTTCAAGTTCTCGGATTCATCCTTGTGTTTCCTATTTCCCTATTTCAGACCTTTCGACCCAGTTGAAAGGGCCTCTTGTCCACCTTTTGCTGTAGTTAAGGTCTACGTGTCTCTTTTCGCTGCTTCTCCTAGGTTTCTTTCGACCTTTTTCGAAGGGGCGATTGAAGCACTTTTTTTTTCATATTGCTTTGTTTTCATAAAAAGTAAAGATTCGAGTCTTCGAGTTTATCGCTAGGTAGTTCACTAGGGTTTCAAAGGTATTAGAGTGTTGACATCTTCAACATGATAGGCAGCTTCCGAATGCATGCTATCGAATTGGTGCTGTATTTTTCCTTTGATGTTACAGGCTACAACTGATTCAAAAGGCTTTATTACGCTTTCAAAAGGGTTGTTTTGATGAAGGTATCTTTCTAAGTAGTCCAAATGAAGGCAGAACCTTTGGTTTTGAAAGGTTAGGCGTGCATAGGATGGGCTATTATTCATTGCCTTCGAAAGGGGGTTCCAAACCTATTCCTACTTTTCCTATATATGCAAATCCATCTGCATCGAAAGGTTTGAATGAGTTGAAAGGGATGCCCTGCTTCCTTTTACACATTTTGAAAAGCTTTTTCTTTATTTATCATTTGCGATGTTGCCTGGGGCTTGCGACTTCTTCGAAAGCCCTTTCAATGCCTTCGAAACATCCTTCTGTGATCCTTGTCGAAACCCATATTTGCAATTTCAGTAGAACCTAGTACTTTATTAATCTTCTTTCATGCCTTTGTCCTCAAGTGAATTTGATGGTTAACATTTTTCCTCCTATATCAAAGAAGCTTTTGTTCTTTAGGATAAAAATTTCACAACTTCTTTGCTTTTAATAACCCTGATTTCCTACAAAATTCAAAGTGACATTTTCTATTCCTAACTCATTATCTTATATACATGCCCTATGGTGAAGTTAACATAGCAGTGTTTCTAAGCTCAAATGGTTAGTCAATTAAAATCTTGATTTAATAAAGGATATGAAATTCTATATTGTAAATAACTAAGAATTATGGACTTCTATCCTGCAATATTATGAGTCCCACCATTTAAATTTTACCATTAAAAATGAAATTCGTAGTTGAATTCTCTCATATATAATATTTATCCATGCATATAGTAATTGAAGTCCAAGAATTTCCTATTGAAGGCAACCGATGTTTAAAAGCAGGAGGTTACAAGCTATTATCTAGAAATAAGTCATTGTGACCCATAAATTTTCTTCAGAGGGAATAGGTAATATGTATTCAGAAACTCCTCTTGGAGATAAGAGTGAACTGGAAGCCTAAATTCAGATGTTGGTGGATGTTGTTTAGGGTTGCAACCTAATATCCTTGATTTTGGTGTTAAGAAGACCAACTCGAAGTCTTTTTGTTGAAGACTTAGAAGTCCATCGTGGTTTCAACATCGCTATTTCGAAACCCAGATTCGAGAATGGATACATAGAATCCGGAATTGATGATAAAAGGCCCGAAATTCATAATTAGGTACTAAAAAGTTAAGAAGTCTAAAATCTAAATTAGAGTATCAATAAGTGAAGTTCAGAAGTTAATAGTGAGATGCTTAGTACCCAGATTCGAGTTTTAGAGGTAGATGATCAGAAATCCATAATAACCATCTTAATGATAGAAATTTGAAGCCATATTAAGGCATAATGTCGGATAATCAGAAATCCATAGCAATTATCTTCATATTTTAAGCCCAAATTAGGGCATAATGTTGGATAATCAAAAATCCATAGCAATTATCTTCATTATAGAAATCTTAAGCCCAGATTAGGGCATAATGTTGGATAATCAGAAATCCATAATAACTATCCTCATAATAGAAATATCAGACCCAGATTAAGGTTAAGTGAAGTCTAGTAATAGTCTTGAAACACAGATGGGTTATGAGTAAAACTATAAGTTATTAGTAAAGACCCAAAACAAAGATTCGGGTATTAGTAAGTAGTGTTCTGTTCATCTCCTTAGATTTGGTCTTCTTCAACATTTGTAATCCCTTTAAGCCTTGTATATAGTAGTGGTTTGATTAGATGCTTCATGAGCTCGGATGTTTGGGCTAGATGTATTAGTCCATTGTTTGATGAGCCGCTTCTTGAGGTTGGATATCTTAATCTGTTGTTTGATGCGCTGTTTCTTGGGGTTGTACATCTTAGTCCACTATTTGATGAGATGCTTCTTGGGCTTGGACATTTTAGTCCATTATTTGATATGCCACTTTTCAGGCCTGGACATCTTAATCCATTATTTGGTGAGCCTCTTCTTTAGCTTGGACATCTTAGTCCATTATTTCCTAGTGCTCTTAGTTAGCTTATTCTCAAGTTGGACCAAAGGACTTACCCAACCTCACTCCAAGAGGCGCCCTGACCTGGCCATAACATAGCATGCCCAGGGGCAGTCGATGCTTTAACCTGGCTATAGCATGGCGCAGATAAAGGCTTACACTCCTCCCTCTAGTAGGTGCCCAGCCTGTGCTATAGCGTGGTGCGGACAGGGTCTAGCCACTGCTTTAACCTATTCATAGCATGGCATGGATAAAGGCTTACACTCCTCCCTCTAGGAGGTGCCTTTTCCTGGCCATAGAGTGGCGTGGACATGGACTTTTCGATGCTTTAACCTGGCTATCTCGGCGCGGATAAAGGTTTAACCTCCTCCTTGTAGGAGGTGCTCTACCCTGGCCATCCCAATATGGACATAGGCTTTGATCGATTAAGGTAATGTCCAAATAAATGGAGCATTTCACTCCTAACCTTATAGATTCTTCTTTTAAAGAAAGAGATGCTTTATTCATTAATTGTATGGAAATATATTCTCAAACGTTCTGCGTTCCATATTCTAGGAACCATATTGTCGTCTGGTCGGCATAACTTGTAAGCATCCAGGGGAATCACTTTGCATATGATTAGGGGTCCTTCCCAATTAGGTCTCAGTGGTCCATCTGTGTGATTTCTCGTGTTCGCCATTACTCTTCGGAGCACTAGATCTCCCTATTGAAGTGATCTTGTTCTTACTTTTGAGTTGAAATATTTTGAAATTCATCTTTGATATTCCGCTATTCAAACCGATGCTTCATCTCTCAACTCATATATCAAATCCTATGATTATTTCTCTAGCTCTTGGTTTAAATCAGATGCATATGCAATCCTTCGATGTGAGGGTAATTCAATCTCAATCGGTAACATCGCCCATAACATGAGAGGCAACTTTTCTACACAATTTCCTTTAGCTTTGTTCAGTCGCTATTTCAAATTAGTCTTTATGGGCTTATTTGCAGCCTCAACGACCTCATTTACCTTTGGATGTGCAATGGAGGAAAAGCTATTAATATTTCCATTTTTATGACAAAACCGAGAGAACTATTCACTCTCAAACTGCGTATTGTTATAGGAAATATTCTTATGGGAAATTCTAAATCAGGTTACAATGTTTTTGATGACAAATCTAAGTACTTTTCCGGAAGTGTTCATGGGAGCGGTGTTGCTTCAACCCATTTAGTGAAGTAGTCTATGGAGACTACAACACATTTTGCTCCCTCTTTAGAAATTGGCAATGGGCCGATTAAATCAATTCCCCATATGTCTAAGGGCCATGGACTTGAAATCGGGGTTAACTGACGTGGTGGTAATCGGGGGATCTTCGAGTACTTTTGGCATTTCTTGCATCTCCTTACATATTCTATGGCTTGCTTTACCATATGAGGCCAATAAAAATCCTGTCTCATTATCTTTTTGACTAGTTTTGTTCCATTAGAGTGGTCTCCAAAGAATCCTTCATGTGCTTCTACTAGCAATTTCATCCCATCCTCCAAACTTACAAATCTTAAATAAGGTGGTGCATATCCTTTCTTGTAAAGGATTCCATCAATTACCATGAAATTTGGAGCTTGTTGCTTGATATTCCTAGCTTTCCCCTATCAAACGAAAAATTCTCCAATGTAAGTTATTCGATAATAGGTGACATCCAAATGTTATCATAATAGTTGTCTACGCTTGGTTGGTTAACCTTCTCATTCGGGATTTCCCTATCAGTTTCTTTTTCTTTTCTTTCTTGCAACATGGCTTGGGATCAGGTTAAACTAGCAATTCCTCTCCTTGTTTAGATGTCCTCTAATCTATAATTGGATATTTTTGATATCCCACTAGCACGATCTAAGTTTCTAGGGATCCCCTTGAACTAGCCAATTTTGCTAAAGAATTTGCATATGAGTTTTCTCCTCTCGGAACTTGATGTGTAGAAAAATGTTCAAATAAAGCCAGCATCTTCAATATCTTCTTCACGTATAATGAAAGCTTGGCGTCTTTTATCTGATGTACCTGCTTTATTTGATTTACCATTAATTGTGAGCCGCTAATGATTTGAATCTGTGGGATTTTGATTTCTAATGACAAAGTTAACCCGACGACTATTGATTCATATTTGGCCACATAGTTTATTACGGGAAATCCAAACTCCATGGCATAATGTAATCGGTGTCCATCTGGTGTATTATCACATATCCCGCACTTGCTCCTTGTTTATTCGATGCACCATCGGTAACTAATTTCCACATAGGTCTTTGATCTTTTTTTTCCTTAATAAAGTTAGTACACTCATTAATAGAATCTGCCAATGCTTGACCTCTAATAGCGGCTTGTGGCTGAAATTCAGTATCACACTGGTTAAGCTCATTTCCCCATTTTACCAGTCTACCTGAAGTTTCCAGCCTACTGAAAACTTGTTTAAGGGGATAGTTGGTCAGTACTATGATTGGATGTGCTTGAAAGTATGCTCTCAGTTTTCGCGCTGTGAGTATTAAGGATTAAGCTAGGTTTTCTATAACTAGATACCGTAATTTCACATCCTTTATTCGCCTTCTTACATGATATATAGGATGTTGGGTCCTACTTCCTTCTCTAATCAACACCGAACTGACTACATATTCTGAAATGGCCATGTATAGGTAAAAAATTTCTCCATTCTCGAGACTAGATAATATCGATGGCTTTTCCAAATGACTTTTTTACTCCAGAAAAGCTTTCCTATAATCTTGCCCTCATTCAAGATTTTTGTTCTTCTTAATTACATTTGAAAAGGAGATACATTTATCAGTCGCTTTGGAAATGAATCTGCTTAAAGCAGCTGTCCTCCTATTCAACTCATTACCTCTTTACTAGTTTTGGGTTTGGCTGTATCCTTGATAGCTTGAATTTAGTGTGGGCTAGCTTCAATACCCTGATGATGCAGCAAGGCATATGGGAATTCAAAAGTTAAACCATATTAAGTCGTACACGAGCTTAAGACGTGCATGCTTGATGAGTCGTCCACAACTCATCGGTCTATCCATAAGTCGTTTGCGACTTATTAAAGCAAAGGGGAACAAGTTAGAGAAGGCAAGGTCCGGTTTAACTATAAGTCGTTCAGGATTGGAAGAACTTGAGTCGTCCACGACTCAACGAGTAAGTCGTCTACGACTTAGCATGAAGCAAGGGACAGCCCAGCTAGTGAAGGCTTTGAGTCGGAGGGAGTTAAGGCGGCAAGGAGTTGAGTCGGCATGCGCTTGAGTCGGTCGTGTTGAGTCATTTGTTGTGATGAGTCGTGTACAGTTGGCATGTAGTGAGTTTCTTGAGTCGTTTGCACTGAGTGTTTTGTGCCGTGAGTCGTAGGTCGTTGGCGACCTAGTATGAGTCGGTCGTGTTAAGTCGGGTGCGTATGTGGTGTTGTAATTACAGTTTGTAGTGTCTGTTGAGTCGGCAGCGACTTAGATGAGTCGGCAACGACTTAGATGAGTCGTGAGGTATGAGTCGGTCACGACTCAAGGGACTGTTTTGTGAAAACTCTATAAATAGCGTGTGTGTTGTAATTTTTTGTTGTTGATTTTGAAATAAAATTTCTTGTTGATTGCTTTGTGCTTTCTTCTCCAATTGGTAGTTGAGTGTAATCTCCTATCTCCACTTACGTCATTCGAGTGCGCTCGAATCCACGTTTGTTGAAGCCGATTCACGGAATCTAGTGCGCTAGATCAACGTGCGAAGAATCGTAGATCTTTGAACACGGTATAGTGCGCTATCAACGTGTTTGAGATAGCTAGAGTTCGGTATCTTTGGATCAACGAACTTGGGCAAGTTGGTATCTTCAACTCACCGATTGTTACATTTCACCGATTGAAGTTTTGTTTGAATAATCCGCTGCGTCATTATTTGGTATCGGAGCCATACTTAGCCAATCATAGCTAAGTTGATTCTTGGAGCCAAGTTTTTGAAGTTTTTGAAGTTTGAAGTTGTTCATCGTGTTCATATTGAAGTTGCATCAAGTTTGGAGTGTTTGATCTATTTCATTTTGGATCGAGGAGTTGGATATTGTTTGGATTTTGTCTTGGAGTTTTGCGCGCCAAGATTTGAAGTGTGGAGCCGTGTGAAACCATTACCGAGCTAAAGCCTTGAAGAGTTAAGTGTTGAACCGTTTCATATTGCCGAGGCAAATTGTAGCCGAGTCATTGTTGAGCCGTGACTTATTGCATTGTTGAAGCTTTGGAGTTTTGTGTTTGAATTGTAGAAGTTTGTGAAGTTTTCAATCATGCCACCAAGGAGAGCTAATCGTCATCAAAACGTTGAAGCTTTGTATCGTAGAGAAGAAGCCGAGCTTATGGAACAACGTATTAATGAAAAATTTGATGAAGGCATTGGTAAATTGGAGAAATTGATGAATGATTTGAATCAAAGGAGGAGATCACCAAACTCGAACCATGGAGGAAACCGAGTTTCGCCATCGGTTACGGAAGCGAGGAGGGTATCACCACATTCTTGTAGAGATAGAAGAGAAACATCAATTTCATCACGAAGAGATCATCATGACTATGCACATGAAGAGAGAAGAAGTCAACGTGAATTTGACAATGAAGCATATAGAGAAGAAGAGAGACATAGTCAAAGAAGCATGCATGAACGAAGGGATGACAATGGTCGAGATCGATGTAGGCGTACTTTTGATTTTTTTGAAGAAGGTGATAGAGCTAGTATTCATTATCGAGATCGAGACCAAGTTCGAAATTCTTATCGGGATGTTGAAGATGATCGTCGATGGGAATCGGGTATGAAAATGGAGATTCCGGAGTTTAAAGGCGGGATGGTTGCTGAAGAGTTCTTAGATTGGGTTTCAAATGTTGAAGAGATCTTTGATTTCAAGGAGGTTCCTGAGAATAGAAGGGTGAAGTTGGTTGCTACTAGGTTGAGGGGGAGAGCTTTGGCGTGGTGGCAGCAAACTAAACTTACTCGTGAACGGATGGGAAAGTCAAAGATAGAATCATGGGATAAGATGAAAAAGTTGATGAGATCTACTTTCTTACCTTACAACTACCAGTCACTTATGTATCAAAGGTTGCAGAATCTGAGGCAAGGGACAAAATCTGTTAGTGATTATGCTGATGAATTTTACCAACTCATCGCCAGGAATGATATTATGGAGACAGAAGAACAGCTGACTGCTAGATTCATTGGGGGATTGAGAATGCAGATCCAGGATACGGTTAATATGTTCGATCCTAGATCAGTTGTAGAGGCACATCAGAAAGCGTTGGCTTGGGAGAAGCAGGGAAGGCGTGGAGGTGGTGTGTTTACTAATTCCAATAATCAAGCAAGGGGTGTTGGTGGAAGTTCTAATGTTCCTAAACCTGTCAGTAAGCCAGTGGTGAAGGAGGCTGAGAAAGCAAAGGCTAGTAGTGTTTTCAAATGTTATAATTGCCAGGAGTTGGGTCACAAAAGCAACGAATGTCCAAAGCCGAAGAAGAGAACCATGGTTGCAGAGGTTGAGGCAGATGATGGTGAGGAGGCAGAATGTTCAAATATGCCTTATGTTGAGGAGGAAGAAGAATTGTTTGGAGATGAAGGTTGTAATCTTATGATGAGGAGGTCATGTCTTACACCAAAGCAAGAGGAGGATTATAGTTGGTTGAGGAGTAACATATTTCAGTCGACATGCACTATTCTGGGAAAAGTTTGCAAGTTCGTTATTGATGCTGGGAGTTGTGATAACATTATTTCTACAGAAGCAGTGAGAAAATTGAACTTGAAGACTGAAAAGCATCCTAAACCGTACAAGCTAGCATGGTTAAGGAAGGGTGGTGAAGTGAAGGTGTGTCGAAGAGCTTGTGTTAATTTTTCTATTGGGAAGAAGTACAAAGATGAAATTTGGTGTGATGTAGTGGACATGGATGTTTGTCACTTGTTGTTGGGCAGACCATGGCAGTTTGATAGAGCAGTTCAACATGACGGTCGTGCCAATAGTTACAGTTTCATGTTCGAGGGTACTAAAATCACTTTGGTTCCTAAGAAGCAACAGCAGAAGGAGAACAAACTGGAGGAGATTGAGGAATTGAAAACTCTGTTGACTTTGAAGGAGTTTGTTAAAGAAGTGGAGGAAGAACCGGAAGTGTTTTTGTTGATTGGGAGAGAGAGTAGTGAAGAAGTTGAAATTCCAGAAGCAGCAAAGCCAATTTTGAAAGAATTCGAAGATGTCTTTCCAGAGGAGTTGCCTAAGGAATTACCGCCACTTAGAGACATTCAACATCAAATTGATCTTGTTCCAGGAGCAGTGTTACCACATCGACCACATTACCGAATGAGTCCGAAGGAACATGAGGAGTTACGAAGGCAGGTGGAAGAGTTGTTGGAACAGGGGCGTGTTCAGGAAAGCTTGAGTCCTTGTGCAGTGCCAGCATTGTTGGTGCCAAAGAAGGATGGAACATGGAGGATGTGCACAGATAGTAGAGCTTTGAATAAGATCACTGTTCGTTACAGATTTCCTATGCCGAGGTTGGATGATTTGTTGGATCAGTTGAGTGGGGTAACTATATTTTCGAAGATTGACTTGAAGAGTGGTTATCACCAGATTCGAATCAGACCTGGAGACGAATGGAAGACAGCTTTCAAGACGAGAGAAGGGTTATACGAATGGTTGGTTATGCCATTTGGTTTGTCAAATGCACCTAGTACATTCATGCGGGTGATGAATCAAATATTTAGACCATTCATTGGAAAGTTTGTTGTGGTTTACTTCGATGATATTCTGATTTACAGCAGAAGTATGGAGGATCATGTTCTACACTTGAGGGAAGTGTTGCTTATTCTTCGTGAAGAACAATTTTATGCTGCTACAAAGAAGTGTGTGTTTATGACACATACTGTTTTATTTCTTGGTTATGTTGTTTCAGGAGAAGGTATTCAAGTTGACCAGAGTAAAGTTGAAGCAGTCAGGAATTGGCCACAGCCAAAGACAATTACGGAAGTGAGAAGTTTTCATGGGCTAGCATCATTCTACCGAAGATTCATTCCACACTTCAGTAGCGTGATGGCTCCGGTGACTGATTGCATGAAAGGGAAACAATTTGTATGGTCAGAGGAAGCGGGGGTTGCCTTTGAAAAAATCAAGGAATTGTTGACGTCTGCACCAATTCTTGTTCTACCTAATTTTCAGTTATTATTTGAATTGCATACTGATGCTTCGAAGGTTGGTATTGGAGGAGTTCTGAGTCAGAATGGGAAGCCAGTTGCTTATTTCAGCGAAAAATTGTCAGGGGCAAAGATGAGATACAGTACATATGACGTTGAATTCTATGCTGTTGTGCAAGCTGTTAAGCATTGGAGACATTATCTATTTCAGAAGGAATTTGTTCTTTACACTGATCATGAAGCTTTGAAACATTTACAAGGGCAGGAAAAAATTTCAGCGAGACATGCATCATGGATTGCTTATTTACAGCAGTTTACTTTTGTCGTTAAGCACAAATCAGGGGTGACAAATCGAGTAGCTGATGCTTTGAGCAGGAGGAGTCATTTATTAACGACAATGAAGGTTGAAGTGACAGGGTTTGGAATGTTGCCTGAGATGATTAAAGGAGATCCTTACTTTGTGAAATATGTTGAGAAAGTGAAGGATGGGAGTACCGATGAATTCATGTTAGTTGATGGTTTTCTGTTTAAAGGAAATCGTTTATGTATTCCGGATTGTAGTTTGAGGATGAAGATTGTGGAGGAGTTGCACAAGGAAGGACATGTGGGCCGTGATCGTACTTTGCAGTTGATTTCACAGTCTTATTTTTGGCCATCGATGAGAAAAGAGGTTGAAAGATTTGTGGAGAGATGCCATATTTGCCAGGTTTCAAAAGGAACAGCAACGAATGCAGGGTTGTATATGCCATTACCAGTACCATCTAAGCCATGGGTTGATATTAGCATGGATTTCGTCTTGGGTTTGCCGAGAACTCAAAGGGGAAATGATTCGATATTTGTTGTGGTGGACAGGTTTTCGAAGATGGCACATTTTGTTGCTTGCAAAAAGACGGCGGATGCAGTTCGAGTAGCACAGTTATTTTTCAAGGAAATCTATCGACTTCATGGTTTACCAGAATCTATTGTTTCTGATCGAGATACTCGTTTTCTGAGTCACTTTTGGCTGAGTTTGTGGAAGATGGTGGGAACGAAACTGAAATTTAGTAGTGCTTATCATCCGCAAACTGATGGGCAGACAGAAGTTGTTAACAGGTCATTGGGAAATTTGTTGCGTTGTCTTGTACAAGATAATTTGAGAAGTTGGGACATGAAGCTATGCCAGGCAGAATTTGCTCATAATCATGCAGTAAATCGAAGCACAGGATTCAGTACGGACTAAATTGTTTATTCAAATTTACCCGGGGGCCGTTGGATTTGGCAGTCGTACCACAATCAAAGGGAACAGTTAAACAAGCTGTTGATTTTGTTGATGAGCTGACTGAATGTCATAAAATCGTTCAGGAACGATTGGAGAAATCGAATGAGAAGTATAAGAAGTCTGCAGATTTGAAACGTCGAAATGTTGAATTTAAAGAAGGTGATTTGGTTTATGCCGTGTTAACCAAAGATCGTTTTCCAGTGGGTGCTTACAATAAGTTGAAAGCCAGAAAAGTTGGTCCTGTCGAAATTGTGAAGCGAATTAATGACAATGCTTATAAGTTGAAGCTGCCGGAGGATATTTACACTTCTGACGTATTCAATATTAAGCATCTGGTGCCATATTATGGGGATGAACATTTTGATGAGAAAGAATTTGCAAATTCGAGGTCGAATTTTTCTCAACCAGGGGAGGATGATGCAGCAAGGCATATGGGAATTCAAAAGTTAAACCATATTAAGTCGTACACGAGCTTAAGACGTGCATGCTTGATGAGTCGTCCACAACTCATCGGTCTATCCATAAGTCGTTTGCGACTTATTAAAGCAAAGGGGAACAAGTTAGAGAAGGCAAGGTCCGGTTTAACTATGAGTCGTTCAGGATTGGAAGAACTTGAGTCGTCCACGACTCAACGAGTAAGTCGTCTACGACTTAGCATGAAGCAAGGGACAGCCCAGCTAGTGAAGGCTTTGAGTCGGAGGGAGTTAAGGCGGCAAGGAGTTGAGTCGGCATGCGCTTGAGTCGGTCGTGTTGAGTCATTTGTTGTGATGAGTCGTGTACAGTTGGCATGTAGTGAGTTTCTTGAGTCGTTTGCACTGAGTGTTTTGTGCCGTGAGTCGTAGGTCGTTGGCGACCTAGTATGAGTCGGTCGTGTTAAGTCGGGTGCGTATGTGGTGTTGTAATTACAGTTTGTAGTGTCTGTTGAGTCGGCAGCGACTTAGATGAGTCGGCAACGACTTAGATGAGTCGTGAGGTATGAGTCGGTCACGACTCAAGGGACTATTTTGTGAAAACTCTATAAATAGCGTGTGTGTTGTAATTTTTTGTTGTTGATTTTGAAATAAAATTTCTTGTTGATTGCTTTGTGCTTTCTTCTCCAATTGGTAGTTGAGTGTAATCTCCTATCTCCACTTACGTCATTCGAGTGCGCTCGAATCCACGTTTATTGAAGCCGATTCACGGAATCTAGTGCGCTAGATCAACGTGCGAAGAATCGTAGATCTTTGAACACGGTATAGTGCGCTATCAACGTGTTTGAGATAGCTAGAGTTCGGTATCTTTGGATCAACGAACTTGGGCAAGTTGGTATCTTCAACTCACCGATTGTTACATTTCACCGATTGAAGTTTGTTTGATTAATCCGCTGCGTCACCTGACCACTCACAAGGTAGCCTAAAAATTTCCCCGAATGTACTCCAAAGGAGCATTTTTGTAGGTTTAGTTTCATCTATATTTTAATAGTGTTTTAAACATTTCTTCTAGATCTTCAAGATGATTTTTAGCCTCGTTAGACTTCACTAGCATGTCATCCACATAAACCTCCATATTTCAGCCAATTTATTCTTTAAACATCCTATTCACCAGCCTTTGATTTGTAGCCACTACATTCTTTAGTCTGAAAGGCATTGCTTTAGCAGTATATTTCCTAATCAGTAATGAAACTAGTGTGTTCCTCATCCGGCTTGAGCAAGGGTATTTGATTATATCCTGAGTATGCGCCCATGAGAGATAACAGTTTGTGCCTACTAGTTGCATCAACCAACTAATCAATTTTCGGTAATGGGAAACAGTCTTTTAGACAATCCTTGTTCAAGTCAATATAATCAATGCAAGTCCTCCACTACTAAGATCGGTTTACTAGCCATTTTGGGTAATAAATTTCCCAAATAAACCCATTCTCAAGAAGCCTTTTAATTTCTTCCAAGGCATCAGACCGTACTGTATCCAATTGTCTCTTTTCTGTCTAATGAGGGTTGCTTCCAAATTAATGTTTAGCGTATGACACATTGTTGATGGATCAATTCCCACCATATCTGAATGAGGCGAAGCGAATACATCTTTATTGGTCTTAAGAAACTGGATTAAATCTTTCTTTAAGTTGCTATCTAATTCTTTTCCTACTTTGACCACCTTGGTGGAATCATCTGAATCTATGCATGTTTCCTCAAGGTCTTCTATGGACTTTGTTCTTTCTGTTTTCCCTCGGCAATCAATTTTAGTGATGATTGGGCTTTTTTCAACTGAATTAGCATTCACTCTCTTCCTCTTGCCTCCAGAAGGAATGTGCCATTCATACATACATTTGTTAGCTTTATAAGATCTAATTTTTGCTTCAAATATTGGAAGTAAAAAATCCAACGTCCAAAGGCTTAAAAATAGTATAAGAATCAAAGTAAGCAGAAGACTCCCTTTTATATTAATCAATCGTAGCAAAATACATTTTTCGAGAGTTGAATTGCTCCCCACAAACTGTGCCTCAGCCTCTCTTCATCAAGAAGTTCACCATCAATTACTTCGGCACGACAGAAGCATCTATCTCATCAATTGCAGGTTAGCCGGAGAAAGTGCTGTGGTAGGATGGCTGGTTAATGATCATAAAGAGAATCTTAAATGTTCCACAAAATAGTGGCACCCTCATTTGCACTAGCAATTTTGCTTGTCCCATTGAATTTGACCCTTTGTTATTGAATCTTAATATTGGTTCCATGTTGGTCTCTAGCTTGTCCTTGGTGATTTTCATTTGATCGAAGGCATGCTTAAAGGTGACATTGACTGCACCGCCCATATCCAAAATAATTAAGGACATGATAGATGGTCCAATTTAAGCTGTGATCATCAAGAGATTGTTGTGTGGATGATGATCTCCCTTCTTTAACTCTTCGTGGGTGATGACAATATTTGGAATTGTAATATTGAGTCGTAGATTTTTCAACGGGGGCTCTTCTTGAACAAAGAATGCACCCTCTCTAGCCTCCTTTATATGCATGCTCCTTGCCCATTTGCTTATCCCCGATGGATATGGCCCACCATGAATTGCATCGATTCTGTTCAGCGACAAACTTAAGCTCAGAGGGTCATCTTCCTTTAGAATATTAATAGCATTACTTAGGAGCTTTTGCGGACCGACTCCCATTTATGGTGCTTTCTGCTTGTCCTGAATGAACTCTTTTAAGTATCCTCGTGAATCAACTTATGAATGATTCCTGCCAAGACACTGCATTCTTCGGTCTTATGACTATTTACTTTGTGGTACACACAGTAGTCGTCCCCTTTTCTTTTTTCTAGGCGATTCTTGGCTTTGAAGGAAGTTGGGAAATTAACTCTCTTCTTTACCATAGCATAGATAAAAGACAATGGCTTGTTCAAAGTGATTGAATTAGCAATAGGTTCGTCCCATTTTGCTCTTTTATGTCCTCGATCCAATCCAAATCATCCTCCTTTTTTAGAGATCGCTTTCCATTTAGCATGATACAACTCATCCATTCGAATGAACTTGTTGGCTTGAAAATGAAGTCTTGCAGTTCTTTGCACCCATTTACAATGACCTATTTCTGGAATAGGGTATTTTCTATTAATCCTGAATGCACCGCAATGAGCTTATCACGATCATTCATTCCTTAGCCTTTAAACTTCAGTGTTGAACCTGTTAAGATAGTCTCCCAAAGAATCTCCTGGCCTCTATTTTAACTTAGCCAAGACTATATAATCAATGGTTAGGTCTTTGCATATGCAAAACTGAGTAGAGAATTCGTAAGAAAATTGCTTCCATGAGTAGATAGATGGTCTTTTCTTGGTATTGTCGATACCATTTAGCAGCATCACCTTGGATAGTCACTAGAAATAACCTGCATCGAACAGCTCCTCATGCATTATATAGATCCATCTGGCTATCGAAAGCCATTAAGTGATCGTCTAGGCTTGTGATCCGATGATACTTTATTTTCAGAATCTTCACATAAGATGGAATTGTTGTCTCTATGATTTCATCTATAAAAGATGGCATACGCTCATTATTATTCACATTCTCATCGAGGGGCCTCTTCCCTTTAGCATTCAGCACATCTTTAATTGCTTTTTGTAACGACCCCAATTTTGAATTAATATTAAATTGATATTTAATGTAAATTTTGAACAAATTTCGGAATAAAATTTTAATTTGACTTTGAAATTTGAATATTAAATTTGTAATTAAAGTTTAAATAAATAAAAAAATATATATAGTAACACATTAGAGTAAAATAGAAAGTAATACATAAAAAACAAACTATAACAACATAATAAAATGGAACTTCATTTCTATTCAAAGAAATACAAGACAATAAATATTAAGTTAAACAAATAAAAAAATAAAAGAAGATGTGCCAGGCTTTGTATACTTATAGCTGTAAATAAGCATGCGAGCAAGAATATAAAACAAAGCAAAGGTAATTTATGCAGACTTGAGCAAACAATGCAGGTAGGAAATAAGTAAACAAAATAATTAAACAAAACAAACAAATGTAAACATATAGCAGACAACAAAATAAAATTTAACAGGTGTAGCCTGGAAGCTATCAAACCTGAAGTTAGTTGATACAAATCAAGTATCAGGTCAGAGCAAAACTTAGCAAGAAAGTCCAAAGTAAACAAAGGAAAAGTATATGTAGATTGTACAAAGAAAAAGTACATATGAACATACATATACAAAGCAAAGACTGCACATAAATATTTTAAACAGCATGGCTTGTAAACAAAAATAGGATTTGCATTTAATGCCCCATCCTCTCAGCACCACTTGATATCATCTCAGCCGAAGTGTAACACTTCATATCAGTTTAAAAAAAATAGAAAAGTATCAGATCAAAGACAATGTTATACCAGTATATGAAACAAAGCCTGCATATTTTTATATATACATCATCTTCATTTTGTTCAAACCAAACTTAGCAAAACTAGAGAAAAAGAAAATGTAAACATCTTCATCTATTTCAAACTCAAAACAACATTCAACTCAAAGGAAAACAAACAGGATTCAAGAAAGATCAACTCTGCAGTTTTCAAAGAAACAAGTTCTCTGTTCTTCCCTTTCAACCGTGAGTAAACATTTTAACTAAAACTTAAGTGGTTACTTATCTGTTGCTTAACAAATTACTGTGATGGTGATGTCTTGCATGAGTAGATAGAAGTATAAAATCTGTGTATATGAAGTATTTGAATATGCCTGTCTGATTTCTTTTGTACCTCTCTGTTCTTTCTTCTGATTACAGAAATTTTAAAACAAACAAAAATTCAAACTCTCCATTTAATCACTGTGAAACTATGGTGTACAATCAAGTTAGTTCAGTTTTAAACATAATCTAGTTTTTTTTTTTAAAACAAGTTCTAGTATTTTAAGTTAGAAAATTAATTGAAACAAGAAATACAGTTGAAATCTTAAATATGTAATAAAAATCAAATGTTAAATTATATAGATTCAAGTATATATCTTGAATCATTTTTTAAAGTTAGGATTTAAAAAAAAAATGTTGATTTTTAGATAAGTATACAAGGTGCAATTTATAGAGAAACAAAAAAAATGCTTTTTCATCAGTCCCTGATGATTTAACAAATTTTAGATCTTGTAATTCGTTATGTAGCTTGCTTGATCCTCATTTATCCCAGCAAAAATGTAATAAAAATTATCTGTTGCGGGAATTTTAGGGACAAGGTGTAATTAGGGTTTAAGGGATTACTCTGGTCAAAGGCAATAACGCGATCGCAGCGACGTCATCGTGGCATCCAGTGGGATCAGACCTAGGGGGATAGAGGCTTAGGGGTGTGACGTTGCTCTGTATGGAGTTGCAGAGGTTCTGGTGGTGTGGTTCGTCAACGGTGGGGGGGTTTGTAAATTTGGGTTTTGTTTCAGGTTTGCTCCAACTAGCTTGATTTCGAGTTCGACTTTGTTAAGGCGTTTTGGTGGTCGAAGTAGTTGCTGGGGTCGTAGGCGACTTGTGGAGGGGCTCGGCGACGATCGGAGAAGCTTCGATCGTATGTGCACATGTACGACGGGGAAGTGGTTGGTGACAGTGTCGTCGTGGTCTTCCGTCTCGGGTCGTGCTCGAGCAAAAGAAGAGTTCGCTTCGGGTTTGCATTCGAGTTCGCGTGAGTCCCTGATGCTATCTTTAATTTGGTTAATAAAAAAAAAGAGTAGCATACAGGGAAGAGACACGAGGTTGTCTCGGGTAAGTCGAGGGATTGACTCGAGTTTGTTAGGCATTGGACTCGAAGTAAAAGGGGGAAGGCTCGAGTATAACCTGTTTTCCAGGTTTGTACAGAAATCTGTTTCTGTTTTGGAAATAAATAAATAAAAAGCAAAATTTGAGTCTATATAACCAGGTTTAAACTGAGTTTAAATTTAAGTTAAAATGTAAGTTCAAGTTCAGTTTTGAAACATAGTTTGAAAATTTAAATTTAAAATTGTTTTAAATAAAAATGTTTAAGTAATTAAGTAGAATTAAAAGAATTTGAAAATTAAAATAGAATTCAAAATTGTAAAATAAGAAATTTAAACAAAGTTTAAATCAAATTGTAAACTTGTGTTTAAATCTATCTTTAAATTCCAGATTTTGAAATTAAATAAAGTTTTATAACTTTAAATGTTTACATATGTTAAACTTTAAAGTAAAACTTTAAAAATGTTGAATTTAAAAGGAAGTTGAATTTAAACTCTTATAAAATTCTTTCGTAACAAAATATTACTTTAACATGTGAATTTATAATGGATAATTTAATCATTTAATTAATTAATGACTTGGATTAATTAAATAAGTAATTAATGGTTTAAATCATTAATTAAAGAAATTAATTTGAGAAGAATTCATTTATTAAAGATTAACTAGTTAAAGAAAGTGATTAAGAAATGATTTTAAGGATTAATCACTTATTGAAATTAAGATTGGGTATTTTGATTAATTAAAGTTAATTAATTATGTAACTGGTTTAAAAGGTTGATTTAATTAATATGATTGATTAAGAATAATTTAATTTATTAAAGTGTTTGATAAATTAATTTATATCAAATGATCAATAAATCAGAATTGGATAATTAATTCATAAGTAATTAATTTAATTGGAAATAAATTGAATTAATTAGGATTAAACAATTAATTAATCCTACTTATAAATGATTATTGAATGCTTGACGTTACCCATAAATGATTGTATTGTGTGAGATGCATTGAATTGATTGTCCTATCTGATCTGTGATATTTTGTTCTGTGGATTGAGCCGTGTATAATTTAATTCATTTATTTATTTACATTTACATATTATCTGTAAATCTGTGAATGGACGATAAGCGTAATAGTTTATATCGCTTATCGACTATATTTCTGTGTTTTGATCCATGATGATTGAAATGATGTTGCACTTCTGTGTTAAAGCCCTGAACTACACATACACACACGAATATGGATTTCATGAGGAAATCGGTTAAGTCACAGATTTTTGTCAATCTTAAAGATTTAATTCTTGAGTCCAAAAATAATTTTGGGATTGTAATTGAGAACTTTTGAAATGAGTTTCAAAAATAAAAGTTATTTTCAGTAACTTAATAACATTTGAAATTTAAATAATTTGATTTAAATTTGAATTCAATGATTGGAATTGAATTCAATGACCTGGTCAAAATATTATACAAGTTATAAAAATGTTATATGGGTTTTTAACCATTTAAAGGTATGATTTTGGAAATTCAAATTTACATCTAAGTTGTATACTTGAATAGCTTTAACTGGTGTAAATTGTAAGCAGTGTTTTCCAAAACGAGAACTATTTGTTTCAAGTAATAATAGCTTTCATTCAAGGAAAAGGATTTCCAATTTGTGTTACAAGGATTTCAATTTTAAAATTAAATTGTGTTGAAAGCTATGGAATAATCTTTGTGAAAGGTCGTTGAACTTTGTTTTGAAAACAAAAAATATTTTAAATGGTGTATCTTTTATATATAAAAGATCTGAATTAGAAATGGTTTTTCAAGTTATGAATGAATCTTTGGAAGCGTGTTTTGAAAGCTATAAGTTAAATCTTTAATTTAAAGATTTAATGAGTTAATCCAATTGAAATGGAAATTGATTTGGGAAATCTATGAAAGGATCTTTGTGAACTGAGTGAACTTTGTGAAATAAATGTTTTTGTTTAAAGATTTGAAATGGTAACTTGTTTAACCATTTAAAGGAAAGGTTTTTGGGTAATAAGTTGTGACTTAATTAAAATCCCATATCCATATGTTTTTAAAATATTGCGTTCATTATTCGGATTAGCCGGGAGAGGACCTTTGTGTCATATAACCCGTTCCGAATAATAATACGACGTTATGGATAGCATTTGAAGACCAGTGTTGAAGACCGGGTATTTGTAAGAATGATAGGATAACCTGTCGATTGTCTCTGCACTGGCTGATTCCCGGTATAGAGATTTCCTTTGTGATTGGAAATTGGATCGGGATTGTGAATACTCAGATTGCAAGGGCTTCTTTTGAAGTGCCTTCGGTTCTGTTTGAACCCGGAACAGACTTGTATAGTTACGTGTCTGACATTACATTTTGAGATATAAAGCAGATTTCTTTCAAATACATTTCTGTTGGTGCAGAGAATTTATTCTCTTAGCTTAACACCCTTCTCTGAGACATACGAGCTCAGAGGTTATGTAGTTGAAGGTTATCAGCGATATATTCCCAATTTGGTAATGTGGCATGCTGAGCGCTGCTGTGTGCTGATCATTTGTTGATCAAAGCATGGCTTTATGCCTAGCTTTGTGGACGTGACTTCGTCAGACCTCACTCCTCGGAAATGGTCGAAACAGGAAAGATGCGGCAAGGTTATGAGGGTCGCTCTCTTTAGGGTGTGTCATTCCCTTCTGGAAAAGGGTGATATCATGGTATGGAGCCCAGATACTTACTCATGTGGACACCATACATTTATTACTGTGTGATGTTGTTGGATTAGAGAGCTCTCGGATAAAGGTCCCAAAGGACCGGGGGATGGCTTGCTCGAGTAGTAGTTACCTAGTTACAGAGGTAACCCGGCCTTGTGTTGGCAAAGATTTGGGTAGGTTCTCGGGACGTCCCGCCAGAGGCAATCCCATGTGGCAGTAGGAAGTTCCTTAGCCTGACCATTTGTTGGAAATCCAATCAAAACAATACCCGCCTTGTACGGTTTTAGTTGTATTACCTGCCATCTACTTATGGTGGCGCCCCACTGTTTGGATGGTAGCTATAGTAGGCATAGTTCGGAATGTCTATGCTGGCTAAGATTTATATTCTACTTTCGAAATGCTTTTCTACACTTCGCACTTATAGTAATAATATCAAAGAAATTCTCTCGTATCAAGCATGTTTGACTATCATAAGAAGAAATCTCCTCCAATTCTGCGTTTGCATTGTGTGTGTAGCGGGAGGTATTATGGTAGTTTAGTTTTCCAAAAGCATTGCAAATCTAATTTAAAATATTTCTTTGTTATTTATTTTTAAAGATAAACTGTTTTTGTTACTCACACCAGTCCCATGACTGATCCGGAGTTTATTGTTCCTTTCCTAAACTCTGGGTGCTCACTATTTTCCATACGAGCAGTCTAGAGTTGGGTTTTTCAAATAGTCAGGTTTAGTAGATTATCTGGAGCTAGTTCAGTCTTTTGTTGTGGACGAGACTTGCTTGTCTTAGTGTATCGTGATGTTGGTTCGAGCTGCTGTTGGAGTTAGTCCTTGAAGACTATCTTGAGTTATTTGTTCCGCTGCCGGTGTTAGCTATTTTCTTTCCGCTGTTATTTTATTGTATCATATCTCTGATGTATATCGATATCTACTGTATTATCTGTTGTATCAGATATTGTATCAATACTATACATCAAGGCATTATTTTTTTTCTTCCGCTATGTTGTTTACTTAATTGTGTTATAAGCTCCGGCGAAGCAGATTCGACGTTTGGATCTGCAGCATTTGAATACAGGTAACATATTCGGTGCCGAATTTTCGAAGGTCGAGTCAGGATCGCTACACTTTTTCTACTGCATTTTTTAGATAGGCCTCTGTGTCAAGGTAATTTTTCTACTATGATAGTGTTCTCTCAATGTGGAGCTACCAGACTGTTCAAGAGATTTATCTAATGTTCTTACTTGATGATCAACTTTGGTTGGAAGTCGACCTTTCTTTCTTGAAGATGTTAAATCAATTTTTCTCTTTTTCTTCATTAGGATAAGCCTTAAAATTCCTCCTTAGAGAGATCACTTCATCTCTATTTGTTGATCTTGGTGTTTTAGAAGATTTTTGGGACAATGCCATCTTGAGTAGTTCCTGCATCTCGAACAATTGTTGTTGTAGGTGTTTTATTTTGATGGCGTTATCATCATGTTGAGCTGTTGCTGATGGTCGTCCCGATACAGCCCCCTCGAAGTTGAAAGTTGGAGTGATATTTATTTTA
This sequence comes from Allium cepa, assembly GCA_030765085.1. NCBI lineage: Eukaryota > Viridiplantae > Streptophyta > Magnoliopsida > Asparagales > Amaryllidaceae > Allium > Allium cepa. The sequence goes on along the minus strand of CM060931.1, from coordinate 882,485,120 downwards.
TGGTAGCAGTGTGAATAACCTTCTCATCCATTCTATTAAGTCTCTTAGATTTCATTTTCCTATGCTAAATTAAAAAACCCATAACTAGTCCATAAGATAATCACAAGGTTGGAGGTTCAGGCCCACCTTCTAGCACCAAAAATGTTAACAAGAAAACTTGTCAACATCCCCGAAGTTATGTGAATGACAAAAAGGATTATTTATGTGAAAGCAAGGCTATTAAAAGATAATTGAAAGAGATTGCTTCCTTCGAAACCCTTCTTCCGATGAGGTTGACTTAGTCAAAATACTTTCGGAGGATAATTTATAAAGTATCAATAGAGAATCATCGACCAAATTAACCTCCTTGGAGGTGAAGGAAAAAAAATCTTATACGAAGCTCCTCTTTCGAATGAGTAGAAAATAGCTATTTATACTAAACGTTCATCCTTTTCGGCCATGTTGAAAAGGCGACTTGATCCTTTTCATCTATGTTGGAAGGTCTACTCAGCCTTTTAAGAGGAACTACTTTCGACATCATTTGTTTCATCTTTAAGGCGGAACTCCTTCGAATGGGAAAGAGATGGAGTTGGGGGAATGTTCCTTTCAAAGGAATCCGTCCTTATACAATTGCTTGTCGTTTATGGACCATATCTCTTTCAAGACATCCCTTTCGACCAGGTCGAAAGGGATTTCGTCAAAATAGATTTAATTCATAATTTTGCAAGCTCTATTTGATGTATATGATAGAAGATCATCTTGGATATTTATAAGTTCTATGACCTTATCATTGTTGAAACACAATCGCCATCGTTGTTCGCTATTATATATTGTTTATTGTGTTGATAATATGTTTTGCATGTATTCTATCCGAGTTGATCTCCTAGCTTTGCATATGACTAAAAGAAGTTAAGAACATAAGATAGCATCTTGTGCAATTGATCAATAGTCTAGCTAATGATCTTCATTGTCCTCATCATAGTCGAAATCCTTATGAATCCATGCATTCCTTCTCTTTTCATTCATTCAAAAAGAGTTACAAGTTTGAGAGCTTTTTCCATAAATCAATTTATAGTTACAGTGATTTTACTATTGCAAAGAAGTAGTAGAATCAGTTTAAGATTCTAAATTCTGGTCCCTAAAGTTGGGCCCCTTAGGTCTTATTTATAGATGCAGAACGGCCCCCTTACGAGCCCATCCTTACGACCCATTCGAAGGGCCTTCCTATCTTCCACTTCCATCCATTCATCATGCTTGAAAGGCCTCTCTCTTTCTTTAGTGTGCTTGCTTTCGATGTTGTCGACAGGCTTCTCCTTCGATTTTTCTCATTCATCCTTGCATTTCCTTTTTCCCTATTTCGGACCTTTCGACCCAATCGAAAGGGTACCTTGTCCAATTTTCGCTATTGTTATGGTCTAGATGTCTCTTTTTGCTGCTTCCTCCTGGGTTTCTTTCAACATCGTCGAAAGGGCGATTGATGCACTTGTTCTTTTCGTGTTTCTTTGCTATCGTAAGAAGAAAAGATACAAGCCTCCAACTCTGTCGATAGGTAGTTTACTAGGGTTTCAAAGGCATTGGAGTGTTGATGGCTTCAACGTGATAGGCAGCTTCTGAATGCATGCTTTCAAATTGATGCGGTACCTTTCCATTAATGTTACAGGCTTCGAACGATTCAAAAGTCTTTATTATACTTCCGAAAAGGTTGTTTTGATCAAGGTATCTTTCTAAATAGTTTGAATGAAGGCGAAACCTTTGGTTTTGAAAGGTTTGGCATGCGTACAAAGGGCTGTGTGACATCCCCTATCTAGAGACCTAAAGCTAAGTGCTACAAATGCTGCAGTCATCTATAGTATTAACTTTTAGTGAATAAATATGGCTGTGTTAATGGTATGTAGAAGCACTTGAATATGAAACAAATCATAGATTTCAAAACAACATTTTTCCATTACATTTCAAAACAGACGTTCCATATTCAGATTACATAATCCTAAACATTTCCCTGTTGATGATAAAATATACATATTACAAAATATGCCAAGAGCGATATATGAAGATGCCTTCTGTTAACGCTAAAGTTTGAACGCAAACACCCCGGTGTGTGTAAAAACGATGTGAAAGCACCACCCGTAATACGGGAATCAAGAAATAACAGTAAGTAACAGAAAATGCAGTAAATGAGCACAAAATTTATAGTGGTTCGGCTTATGATCAAGCCTACGTCCACTTCAATCCTTTTTATTGCTGACTGAATTACAACTTATTACAATCTCTTTCAATTACAATCCAATTCAATTCGGAAAACAAGTAGCTAAGGAAAACTTCGTCGTGACAGTGTTCTTCGAATCCATGATTGAATGTTTTGAATTCCTGTGCGAAGTTGATCTAAGCGTCTTGCGTGTGCTTGGAGCGATGGAGTGTAGATTGCTTTGAAGATGGTGAAGTCTTAATCTCTTGAACAAAATGATCCAAAAGTCCCCCTCATGTTGGAGATCGTCACGTATTTATAGGCAAATCTGGATAAGAATTTTTCACCCAAGTCCTGAGTCATGACCGACTCAGGGAGAGTCGTAGGTCGCGCTCGACTCAAGGGTCAAGAGTCAGCCGGCAATGGAGTAGGTGAAGTGGTCTCAGCTTTTCTTCATTCATCTGGATATAAGTCCTAACTCGTTCGCGAGTTAAGAAGACACGGTTTAAAATAAGGCAGCACTAAAATTTTGGTTCTGTGGTTTTAGGTCGTGTTCGACTTATACTAGGTCGTAAGTCGGTCACGACTCAAATGCAGCCGCTCTCGCCCTCCTTTGTCTTGAGTCAATAGGTCGTTCTGCCTTTAGGTCTTTTAGGTCGTAGCCCCTTAAGTCGTATACCTCCCTGAGTCGTGACATATCTTAAGTCGCGGAGGGCTTAAGTCGCAGATTTCTCTGAGTCGCGAGTCGCTCATTCGAACAACTCATTAAGTCGTTCAATCCTTAAGCCGTAAACCGCTCACCTCCTTAAGTCGTAAGTCGCACAATTCTTTAACTCGTGCAACTCCTCAATTGTTGAGTCGGTATCTTGTTGAGTCGTGAAGTACCTTGAGTCGTGAAGTACCTTGAGTCGGCCAACACCTTTAAGGCATTAAGGTTATAACCCGGTGTGTCGCTGTCCCTCCTGATTCGTTAAGTCGGCAATCAGTTGAGTCGGTAATCACTGTGAGTCGCGAGCATGGTTTGAGTCGCTTGAGCAGAGGAGTTAACAATTGCCCCTCGAAGTACACGCTTAAACCGTAAGTCGTGTGCTTCGACCCAGTGCATGAGTCGTAAATGACTCAAAGAGGCTCATGACTCATGACTCGTTAGTCCTTTCATCTTCCCCCCTGTTTCGCATATAAGCCGTTGAGTCGGTCCTTCCTCCTCACTTTACTACTTATCTGTTTTATTTGATCCTACCATTAACGATCCTTCAAGTTTCCAGAGACGAATCCAAGCTAATCAGACATCAACTCATCTTCATCTTTATATTGCGTAAGTGAATTCACCTTCTGTTCAATCCACGATCACCATTGACTCATGAATCTGGACTCCCCATTTTCTGACTCCAATTCATTTCTGTGTCGTGTTCCACCGCGAACAACGTTTCTGATTGATATGCGACAGCCATTGATCGTATTGTTGTTATCATTCGCGATAACATAGTAGTGCACCAGATTTGCCGCAAACTTGAAGCGATTCGAATTGGTTTTTTGGGTGATTTCTGACCATGTGAGGAGAAGATAATAAGTTACAGTGTCTCGAATTAACTGGTTTGTGATTTTGGAGGAGACGAGAAGGTCCTTAGCGGGTTAATGGGTTAATTGGTTGAGGAGATGACTGAGAATTCTCACGACTTAGTTGGTTTTTTGGATCTACCGACTTAGGAATGCCTTGCAATCTCATCCGTCCACAACCTAATTTTTGGGTCGTGTTGATTTCCTGGCAATTTAGGACTTAGGCCGCACGAGTGATTCAGCCCTTTAGATCCTTACCACAACTTATTCTTTAGACCGTGAACGTCTCAAGCCATAAGTCATGAACGACTCAGCACTTAGGCTATTTTCCATTCCGAGTTGTTTCTTGTGGCTTAACCCTTGACCGACTCAAGTAGGAGGGACCTAGGCTTTGAGTCGCGGCCGAGACAGGACTTTAAGAAATTTGCTTTGTTCTGATTTGAGGCTTTTTCCTCCATGCGCATTACGACTTACAGAACTTAACTTAACTCGCCGCATACCCATTAGGTCGTGAACGAGTTGTCACTTAAAAGCATAATCCCAACTTGATTATTTAACTTGTATTACCGGATTGAATTCCTAAACTCTGAATTGCCCAAACTTTAAATTGTTTGAACTTTGTTGCATTATTCCACAGACCCTGTTAACTTATAAGCTAATTACCTGTTGAAAATAACAAGTACAGAAAACCAAGGCGTATATACTGTCATTGACTGCCCACATCAAATGACAGATTAGTTGACAGAAGGTAATTAACTTAAACAGATTGTGTGAATGAAGTGCTTCAATTCAACGAATTCAAGTAAAGTATTAAAGCAACATTGAGACAGTCGATTGAAATCGACCGATTTGCACCAATACTGCACTTGAACCTTTTTGAAATTAACAAGTCCTGAGGTTTAGTAATCGATCAATTGTCAATTAGTTTAACTTCAGTTATATTTACTTGTCATTATTAGTTTTGCACAACACTTCACACTTTTTAAGGAACGTGCACCTTCACATTTGAATATCCAGTTGCTTGTGTAGAATGACTTCTCAGGAAGAAGATACAACAGTTCAGGCTGGAGAGGCAACTGTTATTCCGGCTTCACCGGTCAATCCTCCCGAAAGAGCCCCTACCACGCTATCATACAAAGTTTTTCGCCAGTTATGCACTCAGTTTGGCATTGCTGTCTCAGATGCCATTCTTCCCGAGAGAAGTAACACTGCTGACATAGCACCCCCTGGCTTTGTGACAGTTAACCGACAAATGTGCCTGAGCGGGGCCAGCCCTCCTTTCAACAACTTTCTCCAGCATCTTCTTCGTCAACTGGCCATCGCTCCATCCCAGCTACATCCCAACGGTTATGCCATTCTAATGGGGTTGGGTGTGCTATTTAGGAGAACGCTTGATCGACTTCCGAGCTTTGATGAAATCTGTTACTTATGTTCCTTTACCCGGACCAAAGATCATCCTTCTATTACTGTCGTGAGAAGTGCTCGAAATCGTAGATTGATCATCGGTCTTCGTGACAGCGCTCATGGGTTTTTGACTCAATTTTTCTATGTTCGTTGCCCTCCGGGGTTTTACGCTGTATGGAGGGAAGGAAGTAAGATTAACCATTCTTACTACGCTTGTTATCCGACTTTTGCGAGACTGAATTGTTAAATATTAACTCCGCTTCTTTTTTATTTTTAGCGCTTCCTTCCATATCCAGAGATCCAGGCCATAAGCAAGTTTTTGAGAGACCGAGTGTCGTGGCCGCGGAAGAGAGAAGTGTAAAATTCTTGTTGAGGGATGAATTTCTGCACCAATACGGGCTTTTGCATACCTCTCGCTCTACACACCCTCACGAAGTTCCAGACTCTCCGACTCGAGCGTCGGATGCCCTCGTTTCTATTGATACATCCATAACGAAAGAATCGGCTTCTGAGGCTTCTTTAGTGAAGTGTTCCACTTCTGTTGATGTCGCGGGGGCATCTGGCAAACTTGCCCCAGTCACCGAAGAAGAAGAGCCTCGGGATTCTCCTCCGCATTCAAAGAAGTCTGGTGACGAAGAAGTCGAGAAAACCAGCCCTGTTAAGCAGAGCAGGGACGACACTTTCGAAGGACTGAGTGACCTCTTTGCCACCTCGCAAGAGATCTTTAAAGATGATCCTATTACTACCAGGGTTTCTTCTTCAGAAGTCGAGGCGACTTCTATTCTGCAACAGACTCCGTCAACTCAAGAGTTGATGTTAACTTCTACTCGCATAACTACTCCACAATTAAAGAGTGGTTCGTAGTTCGATGCGCGTAGTTTGCACATTACACTCACTTAGAATCTTTCAGCACTTTTATGCTCCTGACTTTTTGTACTTTGAAGAATTCTAAAATTTAGCTCTTTCTATTTCAGATCTTCCGATGGGACGCAGCGGATCCTATTATGATGACTTCCAGCGCTACGGGAGGCGTAGCCAATATGATTATAGGCGTTACCTCCCCTCTTACAGAGAATCTGATGAAGAAAGAGCCGCCCGAAAGGCTCATGAGAAGAGGGCTCAAGAGGAGCGCTATGAAAGAAGGGAGAGGGAGGAGCGCCACGATTCTTCGTAGAGAGGCGACGATTCCCACAAAAGAAAATCCCATGATGACCGAGGAAAAATTCATATGGTTGAAGATTCAAGCAAGCGAGCCCGTCATGGTGAGAAGCATACCTCTACAACTCCTGAAAAGGTTACTGTCCCCGTCTCGCTTGACATTCCTTCCGGCTCTCCCGCTCTCGGGAAGACAGACATCCAAACAATAATTAGCAGGCCCAAATTCCAAGTCGGACCGGGCCCGACCACTTTGCAAAGTCGGTTTCCACAGTGGTGTCTGAAGGGAGTAAGGTTCGACCTTGACTTGGTCCCCATTGACAAGTCTGCCATGTTACGAAACCTCGATGCCGTCAAGCTTGATATTGAGAGGATGTCGAACTGGCAAAAACTCGTTGACGAGCTCCAAAGGGTTAATCGTGCAAACATAGAGGCCATGCTCACTATGGAAAATGATAAAGCCGAATGGCAAAAGGTTCTTGAGCAACATGATACTGAAATGAGGAGCATCGCTTCTTACAATGAAGAGCTTGAAGCAAAAGGTGAGGAACTGAAACAAGAGCTTGCTACTTCCTCTACTACCTATTCTCAAAAAGAAGAAGTGCTCCTAAAACAAGTGAGAGACGCTCATGCCAGCCAAAGAGATGCCAAAGACAGGCTTGAAGTGCAGAAAAGAATTAGTGAGGGCTATGTTGCTGATATTGAGGAGATTCGGAAGAAAAACAGCTCCCAAGAGACGGAAATTCAAATGCTTAAGCTTCAACTTTCCAAAGCTGAAAGGGACCGTGATGAGGCCGTTGCCGGCAAAATTGCGTCTGAAGAATCTCACGAGGCAATGAGGACCAACATCAGATCGACATTATTTGATTTCTACCTGCATAGTATCTTGGGGCACGGTAGCCTCGCCTTTCTAGGCCCCAAGTATGAAATTACTCTGGCTGAAGTTTGGGAGGCCGCAGTCGATATGCTTGGCGGCAAAGGCGCTGGTTATGCTGAGTCAGCTCTTGAGGAGCATTATTTTGATGATGATGCTCATGCCGCTCTTGCCAGGGGGAGGGAACAGCTTGCAAAATTAAGGGACGAAACAGCGGCAGGAGAATATTCAGGAAAAAATATCTCAACTGTTCCGATTCAACCTTCTCCTTCAGCCGAAATTGATATCATCAGTTCCAGTTCCCACTACCCATCTCCTACTAAAGTTACCACAGAAGCCATAATTACACGAGCCGTAGTTGAACCACAAGAGAGTGCTGAAGCTGTAGACTACGAAATTGATGTGATACCACCAACTTCTCCAGGTAACCCTAATAATGCTCAGGGGGACAACTTGCCAGTTTCTTACGGATTTGGCGAGCTTCTTGATTATCTCTTGAATCTCGACGAGCCATTGTCTCCTCTTTTTGCGGGAAATACTGACACTTTTATCTTTTCCTTTGTAGAGAAAGCGCCGAGCGCCACTCAAACTTCTCCACCTCCAGTTACTATTTCTCTGCCTCCCCCAATCACTCCTACCCCTCATCTGGGATCACAGGAAGAAACAATAGGTGCCCTTCGGGGCTTAGATGACGCAGCTGCTTCGCAAGAGCAAAAAGACGAAGGACTTGAGGGAGGTGAGATATCTCCGGAGCGGACTCCTTCTGATGACATAATTTTGTCTAAACTTGTTACTCCCGGAAGTGAATCTTCTTCAAAGAGGAGAAAGAAGCGCGGAACATCAAAGAGGAGAAGGAAGAGCATCATTGCTACTGAAGAGGAACCGAAAGTTGAACCAGTTGTACCTCCCTCTCCTTCTTCCCTCATGCCTATAGATCGGCCCCAAAAGCTAACCATCCGGCCGGGTGAAGGGTCCAAAGGTGGCAAGAAGAAATGAAGCTTCCAGTTTTTAGCTTTTTTTTAATCTCGAAACTTGTATCTGTAAGAAATTGTAATAGAATTGAATAAAATGATCCTTTATTTGTACAAACTCTTGTTTGAATTTGAGAATGCATTTTTATTTTTTATTTTTGTACAAGTTTCTTTACATGATATTGCAGTGAGCTTGTGGTATACTGTTCGAGCGTAATTTTACCGATGTAGTTATACCATGTTGCCCCTATACCATAAGCTCGTTGCAATATTTTATATTTTGAGGGGACTTGTACTTTTATTTTCCAGAGAATAATTATTTCATGCTTGGAGGAATATTATTTCGTTAAAAATCAGAGTACAACTCCCTCCAAGTAAATTTTTACACTTCATCCTTCGAATATATCACCTTTTCTTTTGTGCATATACACATTTTACCAAGTGAATTCTTCTATGTGGTAAAGCGGGCCTCTGAAGGATACTTTAACTTCTTTTTGAGGAAGAGTACTTTCCAGAATAGGTGAATTATTCTTCCTTTGGAAGTTAAAGTGTGCCTTTGATGAGGGCTTCTTTTTTGCTACGCCACAGTAAAGGGCTTTTTGATTTTTGTTTCTTTGAAAAGCTGCACCTTTGAGGAAGGCTTTTTCACGTTTCAACACTTGGAAGTTTTATTTCAATCTCGGTGAAACGTGTGCCTCCGAAGAGGTCTTTCTGCTTGATTGTGCCTCCGGGAGGAGGTCTTTTCATTTCTGCCTCTGGGAAGGGGTCTTTTTATTTTGTTTTGCATTTCAACTCTGGTGAAGTGAAACTCCGAAGAGCGGCTGTTGCACTTCAGCTCCTGGTGAAATGTGCCTCCAAAGAGGGCTTTTATTGCCTGGAAGTTACTCTCTCATGGTTGGAGGGTCATGACTCCTCCAATCTTTTTTGTTGAGTAGAGAACTTTCTTTTTTGCGGCATATGCCTCGTTAGAGGTCTTTATCCTCCGAAGAGTTGTGCCTCCGAAGAGGGCTTGTGCCTTCGAAGAGGGCTTTGGTCTCTGAGGAGAAGCATTTTGTGTCCGTAGAGAAGCATTTTGCCTCCGAAGAGGGCTTCGGTCTCTTAGGAGAAGCATTCGGTCTCCATAGAGAAGCATTTTGCCTCCGAAGAGGGCTCTGGTCTTTGAGGAGAAACATTCGGTCTCCGTAGAGAAGCATTTTGCCTCTGAAGAGGGATTTGGTCTCTGAGGAGAAGCATTTTGTCTCCGTAGAGAAGAATTTTGCCTCCGAAGAGGGCTCTGGTCTTTGAGGAGAAGTATTCGGTCTCCGTAGAGAAGCATTTTGCCTCCGAAGAGGGCTTTTCACATTTCATCTCACGGGAGTGTATCGACCGATTATGAAATGTGTGCCTCTGAGCTGGGTTACCGCCTGGAAGTTTGGAGTTTCTTTCTCTCGGTTGGACGGATTCACGGGAGTGTATCGACCGATCATTCCGCAACTTTGTAATGAGGAAGATCTCTCTTTTTCTGGCTAGAGCCGCTCGAGGTCTTTGATTTGGACTCTAAAGAGTAGCTTTGGACTCTAAAGAGTAGCATTGAACTCTAAAGAGTAGCGTTGTGTCTCCGAAGAGAAGCACTTGGACTCTAAAGAGTAGTGTTGGCGCTTGTGTCTTTATACCCTGCGCTTCTTAGCAATCCCTCACCATAACTTCAAGCACATGTCCCATTCTTTCATTTGTTCTTTGCTAGAGAAAAATGCCTTGTTACTGAGTGGGTCCATGGGGCAGATGCATGTTGCTCCACCAGATGTTCGTTCACACAAACGATTGTGGTCGGTTAGCAAAGGCTCAAAATCTCCCTATTAGGATGGTGCCCTCTTTGGTGGAATCCTCAGTAGTTTGCAAATTTCACTCCTTTCGAAATACTTGAATTCGGAACATTTACCACTTGTCATTTGTTTACTCTGTGATTTGTAGGGATCACTTCGCTCTGTGATATGTTGGATGAGCAAGCTTTATCCTGATAGCCTGCAATACTAAATCGATATTTTTTAGTAATATTTGCATATCAAAATGATACAGGCATTTCAATGGTATTAAAGAATACAAGGTTTATAATTGCTCATTATTGATTCACATCAAATTCACAGTGGTTAACAGCACAGGAGTTATACTTCCATGATCATTTTACAAAGTTAAGCAATGCTATTAAGTAAAATATGGATGTAAATGAATGTTATTCCATGATTTTGTGATTCATATGTTAGTCAATGACCAGCTTCTCGGATTCCTGCTCCATAGTTCTGTTGCCTGAGCTGGATCGATAAGCAAGACATGGCTGCCCCTGAGTGGACGAGGTTGGGTCAATTCCGTCTTTTTTCACATATTGTTGAAGTTTATTCTGTTTCAGCAATTCTTCAATCACATTCCTTAACTGGCGACATTGATCAGTATCGTGACCGGGTTGGTTGTGAAATCGACAGAATTTCCCATTTTGCACTACACCTCTCCCCATTTCAGGTGGTTTAGGGTATTTGACAACATCTTTTGTTGCCAAGAAGATCTTTTCCGGTGTATCAGTTAAGGGGGTGAAATTTGAAGGGTTAAAACGTCGAGGTTTTTTCTTATCTCCCTGCCATTTCCTTTCATCACTCTCCCTTTTCTGGTTTCTAGATCCTTTCTTCTTAGTGATGTCATCGTTATTCTTGATTTCGGCTACAACTGCTTTTACTGGCATCGAGAGGCTTTCTAGGCATATGAATTTGTCGGCCTTTTTATAAAACTTTTCGAGTGAGTTTGGTTCCTTCATTTTGAGCCACGTCCCAAATTCACTCGACTTGTCGATGGCCCAGACTAAGTATGTTAAGATCATTCGGGGTTCCGCGTTGTCCACCTCGGCTAAAGCTATATTAAAACGGTTCAAAAAAGACTTGATGGGTTCTCCGGGTGCTTGTTCTAGTCTAGACAATGACATTATATCTTTTGCCTTTGACGCATACAATCTGAATTGTTCTTCAAATTTCCGGGTTAAATCGGAGAATTGATCTATGGATCGAACCGGTAGCTTGGTGAACCGAAGCAAAGCCACCCCTTCTAAATATACTGGAAAATACCGACATTTAATCTCATCCGATGCTCGTGCCCCGGTCATATGCCAATCATATCTGTATAGAAATTGGTTAGGGTCACTTGTCCCTCGATAAGCCGGGATAGTAGGAGGTACAAATTTCCTGGGAAATTCCGCCTTTAAAATCCTTTCAGTGAACGGAGTTTTGCTCGGAGCGAATCCCCAATCGCTTTCATCCTCATGCCTCCGCATGCTTTCTCTCATGATTGACCGAACTATCCCTGATAGATACTCCTCGTCGTTTTGAGACTTTGCCTGTAAGAAGTTAGCTGCCCTTTCGAAAGTTTGAAAGGTTGGTTGTGGCCTTGACCCTTCAGCTTGGGAAGGTGCCCCTGCAGCGATGTTTTCTGGTCTTTGAGGAATATCTTTCCCTTGGGGTCATGGGCATCTTCAGCATAGATTGTTTCATTATCCTGTCGTTGGTGACTTGCCTCAAGCAGGGCGTTTAACCTATCCATAATCAAGGCATTCTGGGCATTCTGGGCCTCTAATTGTGCATTTTGAGCATTTTACTGTTGATTCAATCCCAAAACCACAGCGTCTAATTCCGCCCGTGTAACTCCCACAGTTGGAGTTGTCTGACTCAGAGGAGGAGAAGTGGCAATGTTCTCTTGAAAATCTTCAGATCTGACAGATCTATGTTTCCTTCCAGGAGCCATAATTTCTGTTAAACTTCTGGTCCTAACGGAGATTCTTTCCTCACAGTTTGGTGAAGCAATGATGTCAATATCCTGAGTTCAATTCTCAGTGAAAGCACCAAAAATGTTAACGCTAAAGTTTGAACGCTAACACCCCGGTGTGTGTAAAAACGATGTGAAAGCACCACCCATAATACGGGAATCAAGAAATAACAGTAAGTAACAGAAAATGCAGTAAATGAGCACAGAATTTATAGTGGTTCGGCTTATGATCAAGCCTACGTCCACTTCAATCCTTTTTATTGCTGACTGAATTACAACTTATTACAATCTCTTTCGATTACAATCCAATTCAATTCGGAAAACAAGTAGCTAAGGAAAACTTCGTCGTGACAGGGTTCTTCGAATCCATGATTGAATGTGTTAAATTCCTGTGCGAAGTTGATCTAAGCGTCTTGCGTGTGCTTGGAGCGATGGAGTGTAGATTTCTTTGAAGATGGTGAAGTCTCAATCTCTTGAAGAAAATGATCCAAAAGTCCCCCTCATGTTGGAGATCGTCACGTATTTATAGGCAAATCTGGATAAGAAATTTTCACCCAAGTCCTGAGTCGTGACCGACTCAGGGAGAGTCGTAGGTCGCGCTCGACTCAAGGGTCAAGAGTCAGCAGGCAATGGAGTAGGTGAAGTGGTACTCAGCTTTTCTTCGTTCATCTGGATATAAGTCCTAACTCGTTCGCGAGTTAAGAAGACACGGTTTAAAATGAGGCAGCACTAAAATTTTGGTTCTGTGGTTTTAGGTCGTGTTCGACTTATACTAGGTCGTAAGTCGGTCACGACTCAAATGCAGCCGCTCTCGCCCTCCTTTGTCTTGAGTCAATCGTATACCTCCCTGAGTCGTGACATATCTTAAGTCGCGGAGGCCTTAAGTCGCAGATTTCTCTGAGTCGTGAGTCGCTCATTCGAACAACTCATTAAGTCGTTCAATCCTTAAGCCGTAAACCGTTCACCTCCTTAAGTCGTAAGTCGCACAATTCTTTAACACGTGCAAATCCTCAATTGTTGAGTCGGTACCTTGTTGAGTCGTGAAGTACCCTGAGTCGTGAAGTACCTTGAGTCGGCCAACACCTTTAAGGCATTAAGGTTATAACCCGGTGAGTCGTTGTCCCTCCTGAGTCGTTAAGTCGGCAATCAGTTGAGTCGGTAATCATTGTGAGTCGCGAGCCTGGTTTGAGTCGCTTGAGCAGAGGAGTTAACACCTTCTTGGATGATCAAAGTCATATAGTCATAATTGACTTAATACATACACAGTGGAAATAAACAAAAAACAAAGAACTACAACTCCTAAATAGCTATACATTAGCCTCATACTTGCCTCCGGTAGCTTTATTCGTCATTCTACAAAAATCTGAAAGAACCTCAACCCTTAGCCTACCCAAATCAATTTTGAGCACCCAGGATTTAAGGGGAAAACATAAACTTCGAGTCATACATAAAGCCTGGTGAATAATACCATGCATCCCGATTATTTGATATTAAGTGAGACCATGCCGCTTAGTGGAACGGGTTTCCCTTAACTAATATCCTTTTTTAGAAAAACATATCTTTTGCAAATCTTTATCCTGTAACCAAAACAAGATAAAACTGTAAAGCATCATTACATTATACAAACATATTAGGTAACAAATGGACTATCTGTCCGAACACTATAGTTTTGTTTGGCTTACTATTGGTTGACTCGGGCCTACCAGACAACATAACAAAATAATCTAACATTTGTTAGCAACCTCTTATGGACGATTTATCCTTAACTATTTGTTAAACATTTCACTTTTGGACGGTCTGTCCCTAACTAAACATCTCCCAATGTCACCTGATCCTAAGGGTTTTGCGGGCTCACCAATAACCTATCTATATGCAAACATATATTCCCATCTGTGTGTAATCATAATTTTAGTCTTACCTATGATAAATCCCTACACATTGGAATTTTGGACTAAATTAGTTGGGGCTAATAGACGATGTATAGGGTGCGCCCTATACCAGTCCTATCTGGCATTCTAATATCTAAGTCATTTAACTTAGTGATACCTTCCCACAATTTTCCTTCAAAACCTTTTCATCTGAAATTGATTTAAAACCTTTTAAACAAAACTTAAACAAGGAAAAAATTAGCGCTCCATGCTTTATTCAAAATCACCTTGCCATGCTATATTTACTTTACTCAAATATTTGTTGATGAAAACCTTCAAACATTTGTAAGTACCAATTTTAGTCCTATTGAAAGTATCCCTTTCGAAACCATGCAAATCCCTTTCTTTTATATAGGTCGAAAGGCCAAATCCTTCTTTCATAACCATTCATATAAACCTTTCGAAACCATTGAAATTCCTTTTCCTTTAAAAGATAAAAATCTTGGACATCCCTCTTAAGAACCAATAAACATTGCCTTTTGAAATCATAGGAAAAACCCTTCCTTTAAGCTCATTCAAAACCATTGGAAAAAAACTTTCCTTTAGACCTTTGGAAACCATTAGGGAACTACCCCTTCGAAACTTTCTTTAAAACCTTTCGATGGTATTGGGAAACTCAAATCTTTCAAAACCATTTGGATTTTATTTAAAATATGTGAAAAAACCTTTCGAAATCATTGAACACTAACTAGTCGAAATCTTTGGGTTATTCTCAAAAATCACTAAGGGTCACAAGCAATAGGGTCAAACGCTTACTCTTTCAAAAGCTATAACTAAGTAGAGAAGTGATGGTGTAGAAACCATCCCTTCCAAAAGAATTGGAAAAGCGGCAAGGTTTTTATAAAATAAAACTACCCCCTTCAAAAGCTCTGTTTTGAAAGGTAGAAAGCGGGAGTAAAGGCTTTGGCATAGTCGAAAGCTATTATTTAAAAACAAAGGTGCAACTATTTCGAAACCGACCTTTAAATCCATTGACTTAGTCGAAGGAAAACTTAGTAGGAAGTTATTTCTTATAACAAAGGTGCAACCTTAAAAACTTTCTTTAAATCAATTGACCTACTCGGAAGCCAACTAAGACGCAAGCAACTTGGTCGAAAGCAAGTAGGCGCTTTTCTTAATTAAAACAAAAAGGCGCTTTGACTCTTTCGAAACCCCTTGGTTTTGACTCTTACCTTCCTCCTTTTTCCAATTCACTATGTACAACACATTGATACTATGTGCATTAGTTTGTGGAAGGAGGCAGAGGGCCTTAGTCGAAAGTTACCTAGGCGAAACCAAAACAGGCAAAACATACTTTTATCATGAATTTCTGATTTTAAACCTTTTTGAGTAAACTTTTTAACTAACCCACCTTTCTTGTCAAACTCTTATTAGTTGCTAATTTTTCTTTTCTTAAAGTACTGCCATAATTTCAAAATTAATTAATTTAAATCATTTGTAAAATACCCCTTCTCCTTAGTTAAATATATAAAACATTTAAGTCCCATACATTAAATAATTTTATATATTAATCAAAATACTGGAAAATTCTACAAAAATTCCAGAAAATCATTTTTAGTGTGTTTTCTAACATTTAAAATTTCAGACAAAAAATAATTATAATTTAACCGTAAATTATTTATTGCCTAATAAATCATTTTCTTTACCATAAAATTAATAAAAAATCAACATTAATTCAGGAAATTATGAAAATTGAAATCCATCTCTAAAATATCGTTTCTGGTCTAGATTTAAATCGCAAGGCTTTTGGATGCCATTTATTAGGGTTTTCAAGTTCGACATATCATAAGAATAAATATAAATAAGCATAAATCATCAATAAGTATATATAAACATTTTGCTCTTCAAAATCGTGGCTAAATCATATAAGATAAATTGGAGTTTCACCTAAAAACTGGAATCATTTAGAAAAATAGAGATGCAGAAAGTATTCGCCTTAGCTTTGTGATTAGGATGTGGGATTTGATCTTGATTAGTTGATTTGATTTTTCTCTTGAATCCTAGCTTTACCTTGTCTTGAGATTGCTAATGGTGGTCGATCTTAGGAGTTTTGTTTGAGAAAATTTGATATGAACATATGTTTTATTTTTGTAAGCATTAAGGGTATAAGTTTTATCATTTTCCAATTTTTCCCTTCCTTATTTCCTAACACTTAGATCCATATTTATTCATTTACTTATTCATTAATACGGTGCGACTACCCCTAAATTAAGTCACATATTTCAATCCATAATTAACGTACATTATTTAGAAATTATTTAATTTAGTTTAACTACTTAAATTTTCAAAATAATGTCACTAAAAATATGAGGTGTTACAATCTTCCCACCACAAAGAATTTCGTCCTTGAAATTACGATAAGGAACACAACAAAACAATCAAAGGAAAAACATACCATCAAACAAATCAACATAAATGTCTCCAATCTTGCTTTATGTTTCCCAAGTACAGTTTTTAGCATCGTCACTCCACTGGACCTTTACTAATCTGACTATCTTGTTCATCAACTCCTTCTCATCTCTCTCGACTATCCAGATAGGCTTCCTAACTACAGTCATGTCTAGTTCCACTACTAAATATTCTAACACAGTCAGTGGTATTGTAGTGTTTGGATCCCTAACATACTTCCTTGGATAAGATGCATGGAAAATATCGTGGACTCCTACCAAAGTACTCGGTAACTCTACTTGTTTGCACAAAAAATGGACAAACACCTCAAAGTCGTATGATTTAGTTGATTTTATGTTGTTCTTAGTAATTTGGGTGAGTTATGCAAATAAGTAAAAAACAAGGGCTAAATTGTAAAAAGACAAGCAGATTTATAGTGGTTCGGCCAGAACGTGCCTACGTCCACTTTATATGTTATTCTCTCTTTTCTTTCAGGTTACAAGTACAAAGCTTTGTATACAAGTATGTGAAAGTTTTTTGAAAGTTCCTTCCGTGCTTGAGCTCTCAAACTTGTCTGTCATTGTTGTACCCCTGCCCCTCTATTTATAGAGTGAGGTTGGGGGCAGGGGTCTTTGATGTATATAGCTGCTGGTGGTCCTGGGCTGAAGCAATCTGGCCTGGCAGCGTTCTGGTTCGGCGAAGTTTGGTTCGACCGTGCTTGGAGTGGTTGATCCGGAGGTTTATTCGGTAGAGGGTGGAAAGATGGTTGGCTCGGCAGGGAAGTGGAAAGATGTTGGTTCGGCATTGGCTTCTGGACCGGTGGTGGTGATGGAAGTTGGTTCGGCATGGAAGTGGAGAGGTGGTTCGGTATTGGAGTGGAGATGTGGTTCGGTATGGTTTGGGGGAAGGTTGGTTCGGCGAGGCTTCATTCGGCATGGGTGCTTGGTGGATATGGTCCGGTGGTAGAGGTCGAGAGCTTGGTTCGGTTGCCATTTGTTTCGGTAGTGGAGGGGGAGAACCGGTCCGGCTTCGACCTCCTACCCCTTGGTTCTGTGGTAGGTGGAAATCTGCCCAACATTTTCCCCCCAAAGTAGGGCATATATCTGTATATGGCGTGCTTTGTTTTAAGTTGGGTATTTTGGATAGCTTCATTCGGTTTGGAGTGCCGAACCGGTTGGTCCGGTTGTCCCGCGCTCTTCTATATATAGGGGCTATACCCCCCTTCGTTATCCCTTACCGAATCAGAGAGAGCCGAATCACCTTGTATCGAATCGATCCCTTGCCGAATCTGTTTCGTACCGAACCAGGTATACATTTTCTCGCCGAATGACCACGAATGTTTTTCAATGACGAATGCTTCTTCGTATTGCTCTACCGAATGAGCTTGTGCCGAATGAGTTTTGGTTTTGTTTTACCGAATGGGCTCGGTAGTTTTGGGTGCCGAATGGACCTAATCCCGAATGAAACATGGAAGCATTTGGCACCAAATGAACTTGATAACTATTCGTTTATATTCCCATACTCCTCGTTCTAATATCATGTTTTTCTTGTGCCGCAGATAAATGTCTCGCAAAGCAGAAACTCGATCAGATAGAAAGAAGTCCAAGGACAGAGAAGAGACTTCTACCGTGCCCCCAGCCCAGTCAGGGCCGGCGCAACATGGACCTGCCCCGAGGTCGTTAGTGGATGGGTATGGTCTCCAGGAGCTTCTGGACTCCCCGCCCGACTGTTTTCCTAGCTCCCTCAAAGAGGAGCAGCTCGACGCCATATCTCGTTCTTTTGGGATTGATAGAGCGCCCATGGTGCTGCCAGGGGCTGGAGTTATGCCATATGATAGAGCGTCCATGAGTCTCTCTTCTCCTTCTTCTCCATTCTCTCTCTCTCTCTAGTTCCTGAACATTCCTTACGAGAGTCTGCATGCTCTTCATTTGATGATGAGGCCACCGAGGAATTCCCAACTCTCTGCATTTCTTCTTCAAAAGATTTAGACCTATGTTTAATTCTTTCGCTACTTGCGATATTGGCAAGTAAAAGTACTTCGATACTAGTTCAAATGTTAAGGCCGTTTTTTCCTTGTTCATCGTTAATTTCTTCTTATTTCATTTTTTTGCCTTTTGATTCTTCCTTCTGATCATCATTAGATATCCTGTAGCTCAACTTGGACTTCTCTATCTCATAACTCAAGTCGTTGAAGATGATATTGAACTCTTCAGAAAGGGTCAGAGAAGCTAAACGAGGATCTGAAGGATGGTTTAGAGGAATGGCATTGATTATTTCATCCAAATCCGGTACTTCATTGTTCAAACCACTGAATGATCCTTTACTGAAATCTAGTTGAGCATCATCAAATCCACTGGGCAGACCATCAATATCGTTCCAAAGATTATGATCATCTAAGTAGTGCAATTGGTTATTCATGACCGCATAAGGACTGATCATGTAATTTCGTATACGATGTTGAAATGTGTAGTCAATGCAAAGAAGATTGAAGCTGGTAATGAATGTGCATTTCATCTTGAGTGTTCTGAGTTCAAGCCTTGCTTCCCCTTCTTTTCTTTTTAGGTGTTCATAACTTGATCGTTTACTGTTTGTTTAATGAATTCCTCTTCTGAATTGGACAGGTGTGACTTCCGATCAACATGCTGGGAGCTCCGACCCTACGGCTAAGTAGGCTTGGAGAGTTGGTAGGATGAGGGCGAAGCGTGGACGCAACTGGTTCCTTATCAAGATTCGGCCACCTTTTGATTTCTTTTTATTGCTGTTTATGTTAGTCCAAAACATTGATGTGACTGTAATAATATTGTTTGTGATGAATGACTTTATGTAATTTCATAACATAAGTTGATTCCTTTATGTTGGAATGTTATCCCTATTTTGTTGTGATGTGTAAGTGATGTAACTATGCATGTTACTAGTGGCTTGACTGTGCCTGATGCCAAGTTTTTTGCTTAAAGTATAATTTTCTCATTTTGCAATGTAAATGTGATGTGTGAATATGAACTGCAGTGCATTAATGTATAAAAGTAGAAGGTACCGCCCTTCATGTTTCGGCTGTGGAAGGCAACTTTGTGCGCCCTGTAAGACTAAGCACGGAATGTTGTTGAGTGTCTCGTCATCCGATTGTAAGTTTCTGTTCCCATTAGCGAGCGTTCCCTATTTCATGTCCTGTACTCTCAAGCACCGTTACGGAGAATAGGAGAAAAGTTTTAAATGAAATGGAAATATAGGAAAAGTAAAACTTCCAGTCACGGAAGGCCGTCGATGTGCTTAAGTTCGTGGAAAACGGGTTTCGTAGTCACTTTCCCTAGCTGTGGGTCTTGGAGACATTTGTCACCCATCTTACGCCTCTGCTGGGAGTTTTCTTTTTTACCACAGCCGCACTTAAGACACATCGGAGCCGATCGCGCACAGTATCTACCCGGGCCATTATGGCCCGTAATCGCGGGTATTATTCGATTTACTGTGGCCGGCTAGCGTGGGGGCCGATCGTCAACTGTGAACTGCCCCTGGCTGGCCACACCTTATGTTGGGGCTTATGGTCGGTTCATAGTTGCCGGCGAGCAGAATCGCAGCAATGAGCTGCCATGGCATAATCGGCCTTCTCGGTGGCTTATACTCGGCTTATTACAGTCGGCTTTAAGGGCCGAGGCAAACAATGAGTTAACTCGCGGTAGAGGGATACCGGAGCAAAGTGTCTCATTGGCGAGGGCATAGGATCGTAGCGTACCTGTTAGATTTTGTCCAGGTGGAGTTGTGTTGTGAAGCTCTGAATTGAAATGTCATCTGCAAAGGATTTTGTTCAACAGCAAAGGATAAAGCTTAACAAGTAGCCAAGATATAAAGGAACAAGTTAACAAGAGCCAAGTTTTTTAAAGTGGTTCGGCACGAAAATGCCTAGGTCCACTGATTCTCTTTGTTAATTCACTTCATATGGGCAGTACAAGTTAAGAAAAGTATCGACGGAAGTGTCAGATGTTCCATGCCTTCTGGAACACCTCTCCGTCCACTGTTGACAAAATATAAGCTCAGTTGTGGAGATCTTTATGAATTACATATGGTCCGTCCCAGATTCGATCCAACGCTCCTGGGCGCGGAAAGATTCGCTTGAGGACGAGATCTCCTTCTTGTAAGCTGCGATGTTTGACTTTGGAGTTGTATAGTGCTGCCACTTTTTGTCTGTGAGCTGCTGCTTTGAGTGCTGCATCATTTCTTCTTTCCTCAATTAGATCCAGAGACATGTGGAGGAGTTCTTCGTTTTCTTCGAGGTTGTAATGGATCCTACGGTGGGAAGGTACAATAGTTTCAACTGGGAGCATGGCCTCTGATCCGTATGACAAAGAGAACGGAGTATGCCCTGTTGATGTTCTGAAAGAAGTGCGGTAGGCCCATAGTGCTGTAGGAAGTTCGTCCACCCAAGCGCCTTTTGACTTTTCAAGCTTCTTCTTGATTAGAGTCTTGAGAATCTTGTTGATAGCTTCGACTTGTCCATTTGCCTGGGGATAAGATACGGATGAGAAGCCCTTATGAATTCCGTGCTCTTGGCACAAGTCGTCAAATTCCTCGCTGTCAAATTGAAGCCCGTTGTCCGATATGATTCTGAGTGGAACCCCGTACCTGCACAGAACGTTTTTGATCAAGAAGTTGATAACTTTAGTTGAAGATATTTTATTCAGAGGCTCCGCTTCCACCCGTTTGGTGAAATAGTCAACTGCCACTATAGCATGTCTGGCCCCGCCTCGGCCCATCAGCAGTTCGCCAATTAAGTCAATTCCCCATATTGCGAAGGGCCAAGGGCTGGTCATCTGAGTAATTTCATTGGTTGGTAGTCGAGGAATCTTAGCAAATTTCTTACATCTGTCGCATCTTCTGACGAAGTCTAAGGCATCTTTGTTTAAAGTGGGCTAGAAATACCCATATCGGAGTATCTTTTTTGCTATGGTCTACCCTCCGGTGTGGTCTCCACAACTTCCCTGATGGATATTGGATAGAATTTCCTTGGCTTCTCTTCCAACAACGCACCTCAATAAGGGGTTAGAGAAGCCGCGCCGATAGAGGATGCCTTCTTCCATTGTGTAGCGGGAAGCTTTCCTTAGAATTTTCTTAATTTCATTTCGCCCGTCGGGTAGGGTGCCGTTTTGTAAGTATTCTCGGATAGGGGTCATCCATGTTTCTTCTTCAGTTGCCGCTATCAGATTTGCTTGCTTGAAACTTGGTGCCAGCTGTTTTGAGATGGTTAATGCTCCGAAAATAGTGATGTTCCTCATGCTAGCTTGTTTTGCTAGTTCGTCAGCCTCTTGATTCTCTTCTCGGGGAATGTGTTTGATTAAATAGTGATCTAATTGATTGAGCAGTAGCCTGGTCTTCTTTAGATACGCTGTGAGTCGCTCTCCTCGAGTCTGGAATTCTCCCAATATTTGATTTACAATAAGTTGAGAATCACTATGGAGACATAAAGAACTGACTCCAATTTCCAGTGCAAGTTCTAATCCGGCTATCACTGCTTCGTATTCTGCGTTATTGTTGGTGGCAGCGAATTCCAATCTTAGGGCGTAGTGCAGCTTCTTTCCCCTGGGGGTGATTATCACAACACCTGCCCACGAGCCTTGTTCGTTCGACGCTCCATCTACGAAGAGATTCCACTTGATATCTTCTGCTATTTCAGATTGGTCCTTACCTTCGCTAGTAGTGAATTTGGCAATGAAATCAGCTATGGCTTGCCCCTTGATAGCGGTGCGAGGATGGTAAGTGATATCATATCGACTTAGTTCGATGCACCACTTAAGTAATCGCCCAGAAGTGTCGGGGCGATGGAGCACTTGCCTTAGCGGTTGATCGGTTAAAACTCTGATGGAATGAGACTGGAAATAGTGTCGCAGTTTCCGCGACGTGATAAGCAAACAGTATGCTAGCTTTTCAAGTTTAGGGTATCTGACTTCTGCCCCTGTGAATCTCTTGCTTACAAAGTATACGGGTCGCTGCGCGCGGTTGTCTTCTCTCACCAAAGCGGCGCTCAAAGCGTGGGATGATACAGCAAGGTATAGGTATAGTTCCTCGCCTTCATTTGGAGTTGAAAGTACCGGTGGTCTCTGGAGGTGTCCGATTAAGTTAAGGAAGGCTGTCGAGCATTCGTCAGTCCATTCGAACTTTCCTTTGTCTTTCTTTAGAGCTTCGAAGAAAGGGATGCATTTGTCGGTTGCTTTAGAGATGAACCTACTCAGGGCGGCCACTTTCCCATTTAGGCTTTGCATCTCTCTTCGAGTAGATGGTGTCTTGATATCTTGTAAAGCTCGGACTTGTTCGGGGTTTGCTTCAATCCCCCTGGCATGAACGATAAATCCCAAGAACTTTCCCAATGATACTCCGAAGGAGCACTTTAGAGGATTCAGCTTCATTCCATATTGGCGAAGTACTTGAAACATCTCGTCCAGGTGGTCTGTATGGTCGTTGGCTTTCCTCGATTTTACCAGCATGTCATCCACATAAACTTTCATAGTTCGTCCTATCAGTTCTGCAAACATCTTGTTGATGAGGCGTTGATAAGTAGCTCCGGCGTTTTTAAGTCCAAATGGCATTACCTTGTAGCAGTACAATCCTCGGTCAGTGATGAAGCTAGTGTGGTCTTGATCGAGGGCGTGCATAGGGATCTAGTTATATCCTGAGTATGCGTCCATAAAGGATAAAAGTTCGTGTCCGGCAGTGCTGTCCACGAGTTGGTCGATTCGGGGGAGTGGGAAGCAGTCTTTCGGGCAAGCGTCATTTAAGTTGGAGAAATCGATGCATGTTCGCCACATCCCGTTAGCTTTCTTTACCAGTACTGGGTTGGCGATCCATTCTGGGAAGATGGCTTCACGTATGAAGTCATTGGCAACTAAGTTCTTTACTTCTTCCTCGAGGGCTGCTGATCGTTCTGCCCCCATACTTCTCTTCTTTTGCTTTACCGGTACCTTGGTAGGATCGATGTTTAGTGCGTGGCATGCTATGTCTGGGGAGATTCCAGTGATATCAGCATGCGTCCATGCAAATACATCCATGCTGTGGCGAAGAAATTCAATGAGTTGATTCTTTAATTCTCTTTTTAACTGAGATCCGACTCTCAGCAGTTTACTTGGGTCGCATCTGTCTACAGATACGAATTCCATAGCCTCTGCAGGCTCGGCGGTGGCCTCTTCCTCTTTGTCCCTGGGGTCTAATTCATTGAAAGGATCACTGGTATACTGAAGAGGAGCGGCTTTCTTTAGTTGCTATGCTTCCAAGCTTTTCATGTAGAGAATAGTCTCTGCATTTTTCCCTTTATCTCTCCTGCGATTATTGCGAAGTTTGGTTACATAGCAGTCCCGAGCGGCGTCTTGATCCCCTTCTACTTCTCCCACTCCATTATTCGTTGGGAACTTCATCTTCAGGAACCATGGGGCACGGACAATTTGGAAGTCGGACAAGGCTGGTCTTCCTAAAAAGGCATTGTAGGCCGAGTGGTTGTCTATTAGCACGAATGTTTGTTTCTGAACGGCGGAGCGGGGATGACTTCCCAATTCAACAAAGAGATCCAATTGTCCGAGGGGCATCTTTGCTTCTCCAGTGAAACCGCGTAGTGGTTTGTTGCAGGGAGACACGTCCTTCATTGACAGCTTCATTTTGTCGAAAGCATGCTTGAACAGAATATTCACTGAGCTTCCAGTGTCTACTAGGATTCGAAAAACTTCAGCTGGGCCGAACCAGGCAGAGATGACCATAGGATCCATATGAGGGTATTGCCTTCCTTCTAGGTCGCGCCCACTGAATGTGATGTCATTATTTTCCTTCCGCTTAGGGTGGCGTTCTTCCATAAGAGAATTGACGCAGTCTCCCTCGCTTCTGAGCGAGTTTCCATATCTTTCCATTTCTGCCCAGCTTTTGTCGGCGATGTGTGGCCCCCCAGATATTGTATGAACCACTATCTTCTCTTGGTTGGAACCGTTGGTGTTGCGGTTTCCTCCGCCTGTTTCTGGGTGGAGCTGCCCTGGGTTTTCCTTGGCGGGAGCTGGAGTCCTGTCCTGGCCCTTTACATAGCGTTCCAGCCTCTTTCTCCTGATGTGTTCTTCAATTAGGTCTCGGAGATGGCGGCATTCATTGGTATCGTGGCCATGAGACTCGTGGAAACGGCAGAATTTTCCGGACTGGATTGCGCGATCTGACTCTTTCTTGTACGGGGAGCGCTTGTATGTAAGTTCGTCCTGGGTGGCCAGGAAGATGTTCTCGACTGTTTCATTCAAGGGAGTGTAAGCGTCAAATCTCGGTCCTGGTCGGTACGAGCGCTTTTCTCCCTTCTTGCCCCCTGCATTGTCTCTGGAGTCGTTTCTCCGAATGTCCTTCGCTGCGGCGAGGGCGTTTCCATGAGCCGTCTTAGCCTGTGGTCCTGTCTGCCTTTCAGTGGCAGCCTCTTCGAGTCTCATGTACTTTCCAGCTTCATGGAAGAAATCGGGCAAGGTAGCTGGTTTTTCTTTAGTTAGTCTTCTAGCAAACTTGGTATCCGGATGCACACCACTACAAAGGGCCATCAGGACAAGTTTCTCATCGGCATCTTGAACTGCTGCCGCTGTGGCATTGAACCGGGTTAGGTATTGCTGCAGTGTCTCTCCGGGTTTCTGTTTGACAGTAGATAGGGAGTAAGCATCCTTGGGTTGTTCCATATGAATGCGGCACTGGCTGATAAACTTCCCCTTCAACATTTCCCATGAACTGATGGATCCTTGGGGTAGATGGCAAAACCAGGAGGTAGCTAGATCTGTTAAAAATAGCGGAAAGCATTTGCATAATACTCCTTCCGTTGCCCCGCTCATGAGCATATGTTGTGTGTATCTTTGCAGGTGTACAACGGGGTCAGAGGTTCCCTTGTATGGTTCCATTGTCGGCATTTTCCACTCTCGGGGGGTGATGGCAATTTCAATATTGCGGGTGAAAGGCCTGGTTACCCTAGCACCTATCCCACGATCTCTTTGGTCCCGTTGGACGCATTCTCTGAACAATCGTGCCATCCTCTCATCAGAATATGGGGCAGATAAGAGAGAGCTTGGTTCTTCCCTGCGGGATCGATTCTGCCTGGATGGCCTGTAGGGGTGGTATAGTCTATCACTCCTAATGTTTCGCAGCGGCTGTCTTTGGCTGTCCGGATGCATGCTAGGTTCAGCTATAGTTGGCCCTTGCCTTGATCTTCCCCTGTGGAGTTCTGTTTCAAGCATTTCCTCGGGGTCAACTTCGGGCTGGATTCTAGCTCGGCTCCGTTCATTGGTGTTTCTCTTGTTAGGCAGCATGACCGGCTCAGCTACATCCGATCCTTGCCTGGTACCTCCCCTGTGGGGTTCGGTTCCAAGCGTTTTCTCGGGTCGGAGTTCGGGCTGAGTTCGGGCTTGGCTCCTACCATTGTTGCTTCTGTTGATAGTTTCTTCGAAGAAGGAAAACCTTTCTCGCCCCCCAAATCCTCCGGATTGGGATTCACCCCATGATCCAGTGTCGCGATTGGATTCTTCAGCATCCCTTAAGCGTGACATGAGTTGGTCCACCAAAGCTTCTTATTGGGATGTGAAGCGGTTAGTTACTTCAGCCACAACTCTGTCTAGATCTGCCCTAGTAATTCCTGCCGGTTGTTCTGTGGCAGCGGCTATCGGGTTTGTCTGATCCTCGTTCGGTACTTCTGTTGGAATGGGATGATTCTCTTGATCTGTGATTACTGGATCCGGAATGCTGCTAGCTGCGGTGTTCTTTCCCTTTCTCTGCCTGGAAGTCATGTTGTCCAGGCACCAAGCGATGCCGTTAGGAAGAAGGCTGAGTGGGGGAAGCTTGAAGCTTCGGGTTCGAACCTTCTTAGTGAAAGCACCAAAAATGTTTGCACAAAAAATGGACAAACACCTCAAAGTCGTATGATTTAGTTGATTTTATGTTGTTCTTAGTAATTTGGGTGAGTTATGCAAATAAGTAAAAAACAGGGGCTAAATTGTAAAAAGACACGTAGATTAATAGTGGTTCGGCCAGAACGTGCCTACGTCCACTTTATATGTTATTCTCTCTTTTATATCAGGTTACAAGTACAAAGCTTTGTATACAAGTATGTGAAAGTTGTTTGAAAGTTCCTTCCGTGCTTGAGCACTCAAACTTGTCTACCATTGTTGTACCACTGCCCCTTTATTTATAGAGTGAGGTTAGGGGCAGGGTTCTTCGATGTATATAGCTGCTGATGGTCCTGGGCTGAAGCAATCTGGCCTGGCAGCGTTCTGGTTCGGCGAAGTTTGGTTCGGCCGTGCTTGGAGTGGTTGATCCGGAGGTTTATTCGGTAGAGGGTGGAAAGATGGTTGGCTCGGCAGGGAAGTGGAAAGATGTTGGTTCAGCATTGGCTTCTGGACCGGTGGTGGTGATGGAAGTTGGTTCGGCATGGAAGTGGAGAGGTGGTTCGGTATTGGAGTGGAGATGTGGTTCGGTATGGTTTGGGGGAAGATTGGTTCGGCGAGGCTTCATTCGGCATGGGTGCTTGGTGGATCTGGTCCGGTGGTAGAGGTCGAGAGCTTGGTCCGGTTGTCGTTTGTTTCGGTAGTGGAGGGGGAGCACCGGTCCGGCTTCGACCTCCTACCCCTTGGTTCTGTGGTAGGTGGAAATCTTCCCAACACTACTCTATATACGAGTTTCCCAATCCTCTCAACAACGCGAAAAGGTCCAACGAACCTCGGTGCTAACTTCCCCGTCTTCCCAAACCTGATAGCACATTTCATCAGAGATACTATGAAAAAAAACATGATCTCCAACAGAGAACTCTAAATCTTTTCATCTCTTATCTACATAGCTTTTCTGCTCAGATCGAGCTTCCTTCATCCAAGCTCGAATCAACTCAATCTTCTCTACGGCTTCTCTTACTAAATACAGACTAAGAACCAACCTATTCCCAGTCTCCAACGAATACGCGGGAGATTTGCATGGTCTTCCAGACAAAGCCTTAAACAGTGCCATCCTTATACTAGTCTGATGACTATTGTTATATAAAAACTCGACTAGGTGGAGGTGGCTTCCCACGATACCCCAAAATCTAATGCACAAGCTCTTAACAAGTCCTCCAAGATCTTGTTAACTCTTATCGTTTTCCCATTGGTCTGTGGATGGTAAGCGGTACTCATCATGAGCTTGGTTCCTAAAGCTTCCTGTAGACTCTTCCAGAATTCACTAGTGAATGAGGAATCTTTATCACTAATAATACTACTGGGAATTCCATGCAGTCTAACCACATTCTTTGTGAATAACTTTGCGAAAATAGGTGTCATCCTAGTTGACTTAACCGGAATGAAATAGGCACTCTTGGTTAGTCTATCCAGTATGACCCATATACTTTTATTCCCTCTATTAGATCTCAGCAATCCATCTTGAAATCCATAGATGTAGAATCCCACTTCCATACTGGAATATCCAATGGCTGAAGCAATCCACTTGTCTTTTGATGCTCCACTTTCACTTGCAGACAGTTCAAACAGTGTTTCATGCATAAGCCAACATCCCTCTTCATGCCTTCCCAAAATAAACTTCTCTTCATATGTTGATACATCTTCGTTCCACCTGGATGAATTATGAACTTCGAACAATGGCATTCCTGTAAAACTTCCTTTTTTATGTCTCCCACCTTCGGAACACATAATCTACCCTTCTTTCTAAACCATCTATTTTTGTCAAGACTGAAATCTTTCAAGTCACGCTCTCCATTCCATCCCTTAATTTCCTGATCCATTCAGCTAACACTGGATCCTTCGCCTATTTAAACGCAATATTCTCAATTAATACCAATCGAACTTCTAAACACGACAATATAACAGATCTTCCACTAGACCCAGCTTTGGATCTCCACTACACTTTGCAATTTGCCAATGCTTCGGAATCTTTGCACTCAGCAACCATTTCTAATACTTCATTCTGATGTTTCCTACTAAGTATATTAGCAAACTTGTTGCCTTTTCCTAGTGTGTACTCTATTCTAAAATCACAAGCAGCCAAAAAACTTTGACCACCTTATCTGTGTCATGTTCAACTACTTCTGAGATAACAAGTATTTCAACAACTTATGATCCGTATAAAGCTCAAACATCTCTCCCTAAAGGTAATGCCTCCACACCTTTGAATCAAAAATAACTACAGTCGACTCCAAGTCATGCGTTGGATATCTTACCTCATGCGGTCTAAGCTGTCGAGATGCATATGCAATCACTTTACCCTTTTACGTTAGCATAGCTCCCAATCTGGCTCCAAACGCATCATTATAAACAACTAAATCTTGATTCCCTTTGGTACCACCAACATCGGTGCTTGGGTCAATAAGTGTTTCAAGCTTTGGAATGCTTTTCACACTTATTAGTCCATATAAACTTCACATCCTTTCATGTTAGCTTACTTAATGGTGCAACTATTCGTGAAAAATCCTTTATAAACCTTCTATAATATCTAGTTAAACTAAGAATTTTTTATCTCAGTCACTATTTCTAGTCTCTTCTAATTATCAATGGCCTCAATCTTTTCTGGATCGACTGACAATCCATTGTCCAAAACCACATGACCAATAAACTTCACTTCCTTGTTTTAGAAATGACACTTCGAAAATTTTGCCTTTAGCTGATGCTGCCTCAGCGTCTCCAGAACAACTCTAAGATGAGCTTCATGCTCCTTCTCATCCTTAGAGTATATCAGAATATCATTTTTAAAGACCAAAACGAACCTATCCAAGTGCTTTTGAAAAACTCGGTTCATCAAATCCACTAAGAAAGCCGGCGCATTATTCGGTCCAAATGGCATAATTAACAATTCGTACGACTCATACCTCATTCAAAACGCCATCAAAGGTATACTATCTTCTGCCACTCTAAGCTTATGAAATCCTGTCACCAGATCCAACAGAGTGAATATCTTAGCCCCACTTAACTGATCGAACAAATCATTTATTCTTGGCAATGGATATCGATTCTTTATCATCTTCTCACTTAAATTATGATAATCGATACATAGCCTTAATGATCCATCCTACTTCTTAGCAAATACTCCAGTTTCTCCCCAAGGAGAACTACTTGGTCTAATAAAATTGGTACCTTCTAAATCTACCAACTGAGCTTTTAACTCCCCCATCTCTGTTGGCGTCATTCTGCTTGGTGGCCTACTCACCAGTTCTGCACCACGAACTAAGTCAATCCGAAACTCAATGGCTCGTTTTGACGGTAATCCAACTATAGCCTCAAACACATCCATAAATTATCAAACTATGTAAACATGATTCAACTCATCTTCTAAATCCATAACACCCAACAAAGCATTCATCTCACAGCTAGGGTTTTTTACGGTATAAACTATCTGATCGCTATATTTAGAGTACCTAAGTGATATTTTCCGATCGTGGCAAAATATCCTAGTATCACATTCAATTAACCAATCCATACTCAATATAATTCTGAACCCAACAAAGTCAAATACATGCAAATTGCAAACGAAGGTGTAACGACCCGGAATTTTCAATTCCGAAAATTCCAGATAGTTAAAGAAAAGAAAACGAGATAGAAGAAGAAGAACAGAAAAGAAACACACAATCTCACATTCACAGCGGATAAAATATAATATCAATAATAATAGTTATACCAAAGAAAACTGTATCTATCAATTTACATCGACATATCAGAGTTACAACAATTTTATACAACATTGGGCAGATTTAACATGTCTCAGATATATACAATATCATAGTGGAAACTCTCCATACGTCCCTACCATCCAGCTCGCCCCCTGAGCTCCAGAACGCACTTACCTGAAAATCTGTAATACTCGGTCTGACCTGAGCATTACATCAAAGTAACACCCGGGTAGGCTGGAAACCAGCCCGAGTAAACCCAACTAACAAGGAATACAAAAGCATACATCTTATATAAACCCGGGGTAACTTATATCAATTTACAATTCCACAAGTTGTTATTGACATCACTTATATCACACGTCTGTATCTAAGTGTCCAAAATTTAGATTAAATGGTCAAATACACTTAAATCATACCAAACCAGCACATTGATTTCCACATATTAAATTTATACAGAATCGAAGTGGCTTCGGGTATTAACTAATACCCGACTCCGGTCTCTTCGAATCCAATGTCATCTAAACCCAAGTTGTCCAATTTAATCACATTCAACTTTAATTGACAGATAACACCTTCATACAATAATTGATAATTACACTATCCTCGTCCATTCAACATATCTTATCATATAACAATTCATATCAGAGATATCTCCTTAATTCAAGACACCCATCATCATTCAATCATAAATAAGCATGATTGATCACTCTAATTAATTAAATTAATTAATGATCCCCTAATTACCTTCGTTAGTTGATTATTCTTAAATCTAAAATAATAATTAACCTTCAACTTAATTACATTCATTAATTAACCTTGATTAATCACAATCATAAATTAACTTTCCTTAATTACGCCATAAATTAAACCAACTCCTTGATTAATTATATAAATTAATCCTTCAATTACACTGAGTAATCATTACTTAATTCCTTTCATCAAGTAATCATCCATTAATTACTACCCATCTAGTAATTTCCTTAAATTAATTACATCCAGTAATTAATCACTAATTACTTCACTAAGTAATTATACCTCATTAATTACCTTAAGTAATTATACTTAACTCATCATCAAATGATTACTTTTAATTAATTAAACTGAATTAATTAACTAAAGTTAACCACCTCAACTTAATTATACTGAGTAATTAATTCCTTTAATTACTTCATTAAGTAATTATTCGTGATAATTCTTTTTCATTAAGTAATAAACCTCTTAAATACTTATCACTTAATTACTCCTAAATTGATTAACCTTGATTAATCAGTCCTTAATTGTCACTTTTATGTACAATAAATAATTAACCTTTAGTTAATTACACAAATTAATTTAACTATCACCCATTCACATTTATTACACTTGTCCATAATTTTTTTTGAATTACCTAGAGAACTAAGCTTCGCTTGTAAACTCTAGGTAAGTATGTGCCTGCCAAACACATACTTCGGGTACTTGTTACAGGGTTGTCAGTTTCAGGGCTCGAACTCGTGACCTTCGATCACGCAGTCTGGACCATCAACCAACTGCACCAACCCTGTTGGCTACACTTGTCCATAATTAATTACTCAAATAAATTATTCGATAATAATTTACATTGATTAATTATCATTTACTTCCATCATACTCATTATTAACTAACCCATATTAAATTTCATTAATTAATCAATCCTTTAATTAATTACACTAATTGATTATACTGATTAATTAACTTTTTAGTACCCCATAAATTTCTTAATCACATTGACCACTTAACTAATGGTTTATCACATTAGTTAGCCTTTGGTTGATTTCATTCCACCACCCATTCTAGTCTAAATTTAGTGTCGGAAATCAAACATCGGAGATCTTGTAATTGGATTAAGATTGAATACAATGATCTTAAATACTTCTCAATTCCATTATAAAATTTCTTTTGAAAATACTTAGGGAATTTTAAATTTAATTGTTTATTCCAAACAAACAAACAAATAATTTCACAACATTTATTAAATCTTTGAAAACTTGTAAAAAAGAAAGAGAAAAGAAGAAAACAAATCTGCCTGAACCTATTATAAATACCTGATCATCTTTATATTCTTAAAAACGGATAAAGCAAATCCTACCCACTCAAATAACTCGAAGCCACACTCGAGTCTTCCTCCCATCTTCCCTATGCACACCCCGATCAAACAAACTCCATCTTCTCATCATCATAGAACGACTTCAGACACAACCACCCTTCCGTGCACATGCACACGGCGTCGGCTTCACTCCGACAGATGCTACGGCCACCCACACATCGTCTATGCCACCCTCATTTGATCCGGTCACCCAGAAACCCGATATCAAACCGAAAACGAAATCGACAATTCCACCCTACCTGGAACAAACGACCCTTCAATAAAACATCAAACTTCGCCATACTCCGGCCATCTGCATCCCTGCCTAATGATCAGAACCTCGTCGAGAACCTACGATGCCTTTCCCCTACCTCAGATCAAGTTCGACTCAGTGACGAAGCCATACTAGCATCGAATTCATCAACATCACCGACAGCGTGTTAAACCCTAAAATCCAATCGACCACCAACCACGATTATCTAGAAATTCCATCATTATTTTTCTCGTGTTCCCCATGCTCTATTCGTTCTCTACGCTAAAAGTCAGGCGTCCAAATTAGTCCAACCACCTGAATTTGCCAATTCACCCTATTCTGATCATTCCTTCATTCCTCACTTTTTACAAATCAAAATTTTTTAATTTTGCCGTTAAAAATCATTATTTCCAAAACTAATTCAGATTATATATTCAAAATTCGAGATTTAGTTACTTTTTTTTATTTGGGTTGACTTATACTGTAAAATTTAATTTTTGTCATACTTACTTCAAGAGTAAACTTGGAACCATTTTTAGAAAATTAATCTAACAATTTCAAGCAGTTTCCTTTCAAAGATCTTGACATCAAAGTTTCTATATAAGGAGCTATTGATTTTTGTTCTATAATTTTGTCTTTGAAAACAGGGTTAATATTTATACAGAAACATGCATTCATACTAACACTTCAATATACAAGCAACCATCTCTAAACAAACATGCGAAATGTACTTCTCATCATAATTTCAAAGGTGCACACTCATATATAAACATATCAAGCATTGAGATTGAAATATACTCTCAAATATTTGAAGAACAGAGAGAGCGTGAAAGAAATTTCTAAACAGCTGCTTGATTATAATTTTTCTGCTTAGCACTGCAATCAGATTGATGGGTAAGGACTGAAGCTTCAGATTGGGAAGATATCTGAAATACTGCTTACAATATTGGAGATACATTTGTACTTTGCACTTAGGCCATTGTTTGCTTCAGGTTGAGGAGTTTGATCTGCTGCCCTTTTTTTTTAGTTCTGTTTTTTATTTTTTTGAATTTACCTTGATCTTTATTTTTATTCTATATTTTTTTTAGAGTTTGAATCAGTAAAGAGAATGAGGAATGGTGTTTAAATTTTCTTCTATTAATTATAAAAGTCACTTGTTAGATTGTTAAGTAACTCAATTACACTTGTCATTAAACCTATTGTTTTGCATACATTTGTAAATTCTTGTTTTATATGTTTTTATGTAATTTTTTACGATACAATTTGCTTGCATTTGTTATTCTATATGATAAAAATGTCTTTTACATAATTTTATGCCAAATCATACTTAGTTTATCTATGTATATTGTTTGCCAATTTCAATCCTTAATTAAATCTCAACTTTAGATATTTCCAAACCAATCTGACATATATATACACACACACGTATGCATGTATATAAATTTCCAAAGATTTGTTTAAGGATTGAATTCTATATATTTATTTATATTACTATTATTTATTTTTTTAATCCTAAAATAAGTACATATGCATATATGATAATTTCAAAACATAACTTTCAATATATATATACATACATATATATCATTTTAGAAAATTATGCTTATTAATTCAATCCAGTTAATTTCAATTATCAGATGTCCAAAATTCAGATTATCACATTCCTCCCCCTTAGAATCTTTTCCTCCTCGAAAAGAAACGAAGCCAGAATTTATTAAAAATGCTTATTTTTAGAAAATTATTCTTTGAAACACTTTTAAACACATTTAAAATCTACATAATATTATAAAATGGTTTTTATAAAAATACTTTTTATAACTCGATGTTTTGACCAGTCTATCCTTGTTCTCATAGAAATTCGGTCATATGTTGATCAGGCATACGACTAAAAATCTATATGTACTTAGCAGACCCATTTCCAACACCCAGTGAAAATACTTGGGAAATAATTTTATTGAAAATATTGAAAACGGTTTTTGAAAATAGAGGATATATATTTGGTGAGAATGCTCTGGAAATCATCACCCCCATCCATGGTCACAGTTACATTCCAAGATTACGTTGCCGTCGTAGCAAAAGTCCATGTAACTGCAGGCGCTCCACGGCCTCTCCATTACGCCATGGAACCCACACAACAGATCACGGTTACATTCCAGGGCTACGTTGCCGTCACAGCAAAAGTCCATGAAACTGCAGGCACTCAGCGGCCTCTAATTTTCGCTGTCAAAATGAAACTTCTCCACTCCTACATAGGTCGCAGTCTACCGATATAAATCAAACGCAGACTGTTGGCTCTCAGCGGCACACACGACTTTCGCTATGTTATACCATAGGTCGCAGCCTACCGATATAAAATCAAACGCAGTCTGTTGGCTCTCAACGACACACACGACTTTCGCTATGGTATACTTTACTCATAATCCCCAGGAACTAGTTTTGTCCGGACTCCTCACAGGATCAACTTTAGAACCCACCCCTTGGGGCTCAAGGCAGCACCACCCGGTGGTACTCCTGAGAAGTTCATTTCAAGGGAGCGCCTTTTTCCCCAGAGCCATCATCAAAACATTTTATACTGTACATATATAGTATCTTTAAATCATACACCTAGTATGATCTCATACAAAGCTCCTTTACACAAAATCGATTATCTCAAAATCAATAATTCTCAAACTAGGCTTTCCAAATTCAATATTAATTTAACCCAAAAATCAAAAGCCTTTCCAAATCCATAGGTTCCCAAAACCTTTTTCCAAAATCCTCATAAGATCCTTTATACATATATATATACACACACACACAGATATATAATTTTTTTTAAAACTTTGGGTCATTCAAACTTGTATAAAACTCCTTTTTATACTTCAAAACACCTTCAAAATCCTTTTCTTCTGGCAATAGATTCAACAAGGGGAGTTTCATTTTATAAAACAAAGATATTTACTTTGTTTACTCAAAATCAGATATTAAAATTTGGTTACTCTTTTCAATATCATTTTCATTCAAATCCGTACGATGTATACATATCATCTGTACGCTATACCAATCTGATCGCTCACTCGACCACACAATTTCACTTCCGAACTAGTATCATCCACCCGACTTCCTAGTGCAGACACATATCTGGTTTCTTGATCAGAAACCGTCATTCTCCTTGCATAGTCATAACTATGATAGAGAACATCCAGAACCAATCAACAATCCATATCCAGGCTCGCCGTCGAAAATCGAGTGAAAAATCCCTACTTGGATCGACATACTATCTCGAAATTCTGTGCTCGAATCTAGATCAAATCACTATGCGAGACATACACCCTACGTATTTATCTTTATTGGTTATTAGTCATATCAATTCCATTTCTACTCACATTCATTTTGATTTTCATTCACTTACTCCCAATTACTTCAATCCATTTGGATTATCGCCTTTATTCTTATCTCGATTGGGTATTTAACCAATAACAGTTTAAACTCTGTCCAGTTTTAAATTTAGAAAATAGCTTGAAAAGTTTAAAAATAGATAAGTAGTTGGAAAATAATTACTAGTTTTTAAAATAGGTGTAAAATGGTTAGAAAATAGTTAAAGTAATTATAGAAATTTTAGATAATTGCAAAATAATAGTAAAATAGTAATTAGTTTATAAAACAACTGGAAAATTGTTGAACAGTTCCAAAAATAACTGTAAAACAAATATATGATAGTTTGGCTTCTAAAAAAAAGGCTGTATATATAATAAATAGCTTGGAAAAATAGGTTTATATTAAAATAATGTATACTAAAAATAGTCCAGAGTCAAAATTGCTCACTTCCCAATCTTCATTCTCAATCAATTCAATTTAAATTTCCTCTTCCATTTATATTGACCCAATTCAATTGCAAATAATTCCAATTTCCATTGGACTTGATGTATTCGAAATTCAAGTTGAATTAATTCTCTATTCCTTTTCAAATTTAAATCAAATTCTATTCGATTTTAAACATATTCATCTTAAATTACAATCCCAAGTTATTCCAATCACTTTGGACTGATATCCATTCAGTTAAACCCATTCAATTCCAAATCGTTTCCAATTAATCCAATTTAAATTTTCCATTTGAATCTTATACTCATACATCTTCAATCACAAATTCAATTACTTCAAATCAAATTCAATTTGAACTAATTTCGATTCAAATTCCAGATTTAAACCATCTCGAATTACATAAATTCGAGTTAAATTCACTAAGGTTGGTTTAACCCTTTAAACCAAGCTAACCTTTATTAAAAGCTTTTAAACAATTTAATTTCAAATTAAAGTTAGATTTTCTTTTATCTCAATAGTGGATATATCTCCACACTTCATTTCTTATTCATTTAAACAAATCCAATTTCACAATTTAAATATTTTCGATTTCCAGATCTCAAACCCATTTTGAGATCGCACAAACTCCAAATTCGAATTAACCATTTAACTTTCCAAGA
Source organism: Allium cepa (assembly GCA_030765085.1). NCBI lineage: Eukaryota > Viridiplantae > Streptophyta > Magnoliopsida > Asparagales > Amaryllidaceae > Allium > Allium cepa. The sequence goes on along the minus strand of CM060931.1, from coordinate 882,448,469 downwards.
TAAATCTTAATTTCATCTTCAAATTTTCAAATTAGGTTGATCATTCCAACTTATTTAACTCTTCCTCAAGTTAAGCTCAATTCACTTAATCCAGTCAATCTTACCCAATTTGAACTTCCATTTCAAATTTTAAACTTCTCATAAATAGTCTTTCCACTTATTGAGTTCAAAAACTTATCACTTTTGGGTATCACATCTCATTCCCAATTTAAACTCAATATTTAGAGTTTATTTCAACCAACTTTGATATTATGTATATCCATACATATACATATTTACTTCTTGGCTTGCCAAGCCAAATTTAAAAATTTAAACCACCTTTGGTTTCAATTCAAACAAATTTTCTTTAAAATTTTCAAACATTTCCTATTTTTAAAATAAGATCATTTTTCAAAGTAGTTTGAATAATATTATTTCCTTTAACATTTTGAAACCAATTCTAATTCATCTTATTCTGAAATACTTTCCCAAATTCCCGATTTAAATTTCAGTTTGAATTTATTTCAAACTTATCTTTATTTAATTCCAATTTGGTTGTATTTCTGTTACTTTTTAATTTAATTCAATAATTTAACAACCAATTTCCTTAATATAATAGATAATCTATTTCTTATATAAGATTCATTTACTTTAGAAATAATTTAAAAATCTTTATATAAGAAAACAACAGGTACGATCTCTCATATATATATAGACACACACACACACACACACACTCTCAACACATTCTAGGATACCACTTACACTATCCTTATTGAGTAATCCCGACAGAGACAAGGTTCTCGCTTAACCTTCAGCTCTGATACCAAATGTAACGACTCGGAATTTTCGATTCCGAAAATTCCAAATAGTTAGAGAAAAGAAAAAGAGATAGGAGAAGAAGAACAGAAAAGAAACACACAATCTCACATTCACAGCGGATAAAATATAATATCAATAATAATAATTATACCAAAGAAAACTGTATCTATCAATTTACATCGACATATCAGAGTTACGACAATTTTATACAACATTGGGTAGATTTAACATGTGTCAGATATATACAATATCATAGTGGAAACTCTCCATACGTCCCTGCCATCCAGCTCGCCTCCCGAGCTCCAGAACGCCCTTACCTGAAAATCTGTAATACTCGGTCTGACCCGAGCATTACATCAAAGTAACACCCGGGTCAGGCTTGAAACCAGCGTGAGTAAACCCAACTAACAAGGAATACAAAAGCATACGTCAATTTCACAATTTGTTATAGACATCACTTATATCACACGTCAATTTCTAAGTGTCCAAAACTTAGATTAAATGGTCAAATACACTTAAATCATTCCAAACCAACGCATTGATTTCCACATATCAAATTTATACAGAATCGAAGTGGCTTCGGATATTATCTAATACCCGACTCCGGTCTCTTCGAATCCAATGTCATCTAAACCCAAGTAATCCAATTTAATCACATTTAACTTTAATTGTCGGATAACACATTTATACAGCAACTGATAATCACACTATCCTCGTCCATTCAACATATCATATCACAAAACAATTCATATCAGAGATATCTCCCTAATTCAAGACACCCATCATCATTCAATCATAAATAATCAAGATTGATCACTCCAGTTAATTAAATTAATTAATGATCCCCTAATTACCTTCGTTAGTTAATTATTCTTAAATCTCAAATTATAATTAACCTTTAACTTAATTACATTCATTAATTAATCTTTATTAATCACAATCAGAAATTAACTTTCCTTAATTACTCCATAAATTAAACCAACTCCTTGATTAATTATATAAATTAATCCTTCAATTACACTGAGTAATCATTACTTAATTCCTTTCATCAAGTAATCATCCATTAATTACTACCCATCTAGTAATTTCCTTAAATTAATTACATCCAGTAATTAATCACTAATTACTTCACTAAGTAATTATACCTCATTAATTACCTTAAGTAATTATACTTAACTCATCATCAAATGATTACCTTTAATTAATTAAACTGAATTAATTAACTAAAGTTAACCACCACAACTTAATTATACTGAGTAATTAATTCCTTTAATTACTTCATTAAGTAATTATTCATGATAATTCTTTTTCATTAAGTAATAAACCTCTTAATTACTTATCACTTCATTACTCCTAAATTGATTAACCTTGATTAATCAGTCCTTAATTGTCACTTTTATGTACAATAAATAATTAACCTTTAGTTAATTACACAAATTAATTTAACTATCACCCATTCACATTTATTACACTTGTCCATAATTAATTACTCAAATAAATTATTCGATAATAATTTACATTGATTAATTATCATTTACTTCCATCATACTCATTATTAACTAACCCATATTAAATTTCATTAATTAATCAATCCTTTAATTAGTTACACTAATTAATTATACAGATTAATTAACTTTTTAGTACCCCATAAATTTCTTAATTAAATTGACCACTTAACTAATGGTTTATCACATTAGTTAGCCTTTGATTGATTTCATTCCACCACCCATTCTAGTCTAAATTTAGTGCCGGAAATCAAACATCATAGATCTTATAATTGGATTAAGATTGAATACCATGATCTTAAATACCTCTCAATTCCATTATTAAATTTCTTTTGAAAATACTTAGGGAATTTTAAATTTAATTGTTTATTCCAAACAAACAAACAATTAATTTCACAACATTTATTAAATCTTTGAAAACTTGTAAAAAGAAAGAGAAAAGAAGAAAGCAAATCTGCCCGAACCAATTACAAAAACTTGATCATCTTTATATTCTTAAAAACTGATAAAGCATGCCCTACACACTCAAATAACTCGAAGCCACACTCGAGTCTTCCTCCCTTCTTCCCCGTGCACACCCTAATCAAACAAACTCCATCTTCTCATCATCACAGAACGACTTCAGACACAACCACCCATCCATGCACACGCACACGGCGTCGGCTTCCCTCCGACCGATGCTACGGCCACGCACACATCTCCTACGCCACCCTCCTTTGATCCGGTCACCCAGAAACCCGATATCAAACCCAAAAAGAAATCGACAATTCCACCCTACCTAGAACAAACGACCCTACCATAAAACATCAAATTTCGCCATCCTCCGACCATCTGCATCCCTGCCTCCATGAACAGAACCTCGTCGAGAACCTACGATGCCTTTCCCCTACCTCAGATCAAGTTCGACTCAGTGACGAAGCCATACTAGCATCGAATTCATCAACATCACCGACAGCGTGTTAAACCCTAAAATCCAATCGACCACCAACCATGATTATCTAGAAATTCCATCATTATTTTGCTCGTGTTCCCTATGCTCTATTCTCTCTCTACGCCAAAAGTCAGGCCTCCAAATTAATCCAACCACGTGAATTTTCCAATTCACCCAATTCCGATCATTCCTCCATTCCTCATTATTTACAAATCTAAAAATTTTGATTTTGCCCATAAAAGTCATTATTTCCAAAACTAATTCAGATTATATATTCAAAATTCGAGATTTAATTACTTTTTTTTGGATTTGAGTTGACTTATACTATAAAATTTAATTTTTGTCATAATTACTTCAAGAGTAAACTTGGAACCAATTTTAAAAAATTAATCTAACGATTTCAAGAAATTTCCTTTCAAAGATCTTGACATAAAAGTTTCTATGTAAGGAGCTACTGATTTTTGTTTTTTAATTTTATCTTTGAAAACAGGGTTAATATTTATACAGAGACATGCATTCATACTAACACTTCAATATACAAGCAGCCATCTCTAAACAAACATGCAAAATGTACTTCTCATCAAAATTTCAAAGATGCATACTCATATATAAACAGATCAAGCTTTGAGATTCAAGTATACTCACAAATTTTTGAAGAACAGAGAGAGTCTGAAAGAAATTTCTAAACAGCTACTTGATTATAATTTTTTCTGCTTAGCACTGCAATCAGATTGATGGGTAAGGACTGAAGCTTCAGATTGGGAAGATATGTGAAATACTGCTTACAATATTGGAGATACATTTGTACTTTGCACTTATGCCATTGTTTGCTTCAGGTTGAGGAGTTTGATCTGTTGCCCCTTTTTTTAGTTTTGTTTTTGATTTTGTTGAATTTACCTTGATCTTCTTTTGATCTTTATTTTTATTCTATATTTTTTTTAGAGTTTGAAATCGGTAAAGAGAATGAGGAATGGTGTTTAATTTTCTTCTATTAATTATAAAAGACACTTGTTAGATTGTTAAGCAACTCAATTACACTTGTCATTAAACCTATTGTTTTGCATACATTTGTAAATTCTTGTTTTATATGTTTTTATGTGAATTTGTATGATACAATTTGCTTACATTTGTTATTTTATATGATAAAAATGTCTTTTACATAATTTTATGCCAAATCATACTTAGTTTATCTATGTACATGGTTTACCAATTTCAATCCTTAATTAAATCTGACCTTTAAATATTTACAAACCAATTTTACATATATATATATATACGTACGCATGTATATAAATTTCCAAAGATTTGTTTAAAATTGAATTCTATATATTTATTTATATTATTATTATTTATTTATTTTTAATCCTAAAATAAGTACATATACATATATGCTAATTTCAAAACATTACTTTCAATATATATACATACATACATATATATCATTTTAGAAAATTATTATTATTAATTCAATCCAGTTAATTTCAATTATCAGATGTCCAAAATTCGGATTATCACAGAAGGTGTAACCTAGCAAGTCAAACTCTAAGTGGTCACACTTCGTCCCCAACATCGCATATCCTCCTATCGGATTTGCAGATCTTAAGGAAGTAACTAAATAGTGGTTTTTAGGTTAAGTCTATCTACCAAACATCGAGATATAAAAGAATGAGAAGCACCGGTATCAAGAAAAATGCTAACAGACATACCATGAATCTGAAGCGTACCTCCTGCCACAGCCTTTACTTTCTCCTGCATCGTCGGCTTCGAAGTAGCATGCTCCAATGCAAATACTTGGCATTTTTCTCCTTTAGATGGCTCTTTGCACTGGTTTTTATAGTGCCTAACTTGATCATAATTGAAGATCAGACTCCTTTCTTCTCGGCGGCCTTTTTTCTTTGCCTGTCTGGCACTCATGAGCATAATGATATTTCTTATCGCACCTATAACAGACCACTTCAGACTTCCCTTTCTTTGCTATTCCTTTGTTTTGAGCATTCTTCTTGTGGAAATTTTTTCTCTTTTTGCCCTGACCAATGTGGGCCTCTTTCTCTTTGTTCTTCTCTAAACAAGCTAACATCTCCTCATATCTCAATGTTATTTCCACTAACACGTCACATGGATCTCTGATGTGTAGTAAAGTGGCCCTAGCCAACTCCGGCTTCAAACCGCTAATAAACTTTTCATTCCATTTCAACACTGTGTCAACAGTGGCATACCCATATCGGGCTAACTACTCAAATTTACCAGCATATTCTAGAACAGACATCTTCCCTTGTTCCAGCACAGCAAACTTCCTGACCAACACAGACTGCGCCAATACTGACATGAACCCATCTTGAAACCTCCTCCTAAATTCTACCCACATCATAATCTCTTTGTCTACACTAGTAGTTACGGTATTCCACCAAAGCAAAGCAGCTCCCTAAAGCTGTCTTGAAGCAAGTCTACTTTTCTACTCAACGTTGGGCCCTAAGTTTGTAAAAAACCTTCACAGTGTAGCAACTAGTTTTCCACTTCAATTTTACCCTTAGTTCCAATGAATGGCTTTCCTCTAAGTGTAGCATAGTCTCTGCTCAAATTTACATACTGCTTGACCATTGTGGCTCCCCAAACTCCTCCTCCAACACCATTCCCCCAACAAATCCAGTTGTGATTCAAGCTTGCGTCATGTTTATGAAACACTGATACATGGCTCTCATGTCCACTTGGGGAACCGTAGTACCAACTTTCTTAGCCTGAGCCTAACCTTGACTTCTTCTAGCATTTGGTCAGTCATTTCCATTTATGGTGGTACTGTCTCCTCCTAGATTAACTCTGCCTCTTCTTCCAGCCATACTTATATTCAAGCCTCGTGAGATATAGAATAATAACCTAACAAAGATAGAAGGCTAGAGATAAAGCGTATACTTATATATAGAAAATATAAGTACGTTACCATAGCGTTATCCCATACCACGATCTTAACTCTAATTACTAAGGATAATGTTTTCAAAAAAATTCATTTTTATTTAAAGTATTTCATAAACCTATGCTCTGATACCAAGTTGTAAGATCCCCTGTCTAGAGGCCCAAAGCTAAGTGCTCAATATGTTGTAGTCATCAATAGTATTAACTTCTGGTGACTAAATACGACTATATTAATGGTATATATCTATACTATCAAAAACACTTGAATATAAAACAAATCATAGATTTTGAAACAAAAAATTTCCATTATATTTCAAAATAGATGTTTCATAATACGATTACATAATCCCAAAAGTCTCCTAGGAAATGATAAAATATAAATATTACAAAATACACCAAGCGTGACATATGAAGATGCCCCCTTGGATGATCGAGTCATATAGTCATAGTTGAATTAATACATACATAGTGGAAATAAACACAAAACAAAGAACTTCCACTCCTAAATAGCTATCCGTTAGGCTCCTGCTCGCCTTTGGTAGCTTAATTCGTCATTCGACTATTGATCCAAAAATGGACCCACACTCCAATTTGGATTTGAAAGCACCAGCCTTTCTTGACAGAGCAATAACACTAATCATAGATATAAAGAAAGAGTAGTAAAAGATAGTGGACGAAGAATTTTTATAGTGGTTCGACAATTAATGCAGTCTACATCCACTTTATAGTTTTATTATGGACTGACTGCTAATATAATAGATGTTCGATTACAAGGCTTTGATTGTTTTCTAGCTAGATTGAATCTCCTGAATTGAAGTCCACTGGAGAATCACAGTGTATTCCTTTGAAGACTGTTGTGAAGGAGGCAGAGAGTGAAGAATAATTCCAATAGAGCTTCAGCAACCAGTCCAAAGAAGATCCCTTTTATGTTGCAGGTAGGATGGTATTTATAGAGATCGAAGAGCTTTTGGGCCAAGCCTATCTTCACCAGCTCGTAGGTAGGTAATAGGTGACTTGGGGGACTTTGGCTTGCAAAACGAGTCAAAAACATGGGTCGCTGGCGACCCATGGTTCGTTTTGTCGGCTAATATCTTGCCTTATTTGGTAGTGTTCCAAAGCTGGTTTGTTTAAAGGCTTGAAGAGAAGCATGGGTCACTGGTGATCTGATCACTTAGGATTTTTTTGCAGTGTGGAAGTGAAGATGCTTCTCTAGCCTTTATCATTGTTGTTACGCATTTATGGCAAGCCACTAGCTGCATGCATTCTACCGCTGATTGGACTAAAGCAATGTTGATCTCACAGCTTTGCGGATCCTGGTTGTTGTCCTAGTCATATTGCTTGTCCCTTGCCGATCCCTTGTCTTAGCTTACCTTGTTGATTCTTTAACCATCCTGTCTTTACAAGGTTTTTTTGTTTTCTATTGGTTCCTGCTGGGTTAAAAACCCATATAACATTTGCCCCCTGGAGTATGTCTTCATTGTACACAAGGCGTGCTCTGGAAGTTATCGTTTCAACATCCATTTGTTGAATTTTTGAGTAATTTCATTAGAGCCTTACGAATACGCTATCTCAACGTTGTTGGTCATCTTTATTTAGTTCTGATTGCTCTTGCTTACCCCAAAGTATTACACTTTTGCTCGTAGCTTTCTAGCACGCGTTGGAATGGTGAGTATGTGTAGGAAATCGAGCTCGAGTAGAATAGGTGAAATTCCTCTTCTTTCTTCTTCCATTTTTTTATGGGTCGCTTGCGATATGTGTGGAATGGTCGCTAGTGACCTGATTTGCAAAGAAATTTTTTTAAACTTTGCCAAGATAGGTCGGGTTGCTAGCGAGCTGTGAAGTGTTCGGTCGTTGGCAACCCGATTACTTAGCAAATATTCTAGCTTTTCTTCTTGCCTACATATACTCCTCGAGCCGACCCTAACCCATTTACTCAACTCGAACTATTCCACTCCTTTAAGCGACAAAGCTCTTTTGAAATTTGATTTCCAATGATCCTTGTCTTAGCTTGACCGGATTCATCACCTTATTTGCATCCACTTACTACCAATCCATCCAAGCTTTCCCATTCCGTGAAGTCCTAGCCATATCACCACCTTGTTCGAATCCATTCTCCATTAATTCCTTCAAGCCTACTTCGTGAAACCCTGACCAAGCCCTAGCTCACTACGATCAAGCCCTAGCTCGCCATTAGATTCTAGCCGACCTAGTTTTAGCTTGCTACCTCCTTAAGTTGCCACCGATCCATTCAAATTTTGTTGAATTCAATCCTTGATTCTTCTAGTGCCTTAGAAATCAGCTTGAGCTGGTTTTGGCTTAGAAGGTTTGTTGACTTTGTGTAACGATCTAGCGACAAGTATTCATTTCCTATGTTGATTTCCAGGAGCTTGAGTTTATTGCGGTTTGATGGATTGAGATAATCAATCGGGTCTTGACTTTCTTTTGGAAATGATATTTGGACCATGATTCAACACTTGATGCATTTTATCACCTTAGTTTATCAAACCAGAATTGACATATGTCTAGCTCTATAGTTGTTATTACAAATCACACACATTCACTAGTCAATCTTGATTGGTTCCAAGGACTCGAACTGATCTTGTTCAATCGTTGCACGTTCGACGTTCTTGTATGGAGAAGGCTTTCTGTGTCGCTTCGTACAATGGATCTGTTATCGATCATTGATCGATAATGGGTAAGTGCATAAGAAGTAGAGAAAAAAACGAAAAATGAATGGACATGGGAAGTCCTTTTCTTCTTCCACTATGAGCAAACTATCTACATGAGATAGAGCATTCGTAGTGTATCGAGCATCGGACTTATCTCATATCGATAACACACTATACTTGCCCCAGTTCGCACTCGAAATCCGATGTGTCGATTACAAGTTAATGTCTCTTTGGTATTCAAGTGTGATAGAGGGCTTATGACTTTAGGATAGATTTACCCAACCGTTTTCGGATCCTAGTTCTGTTAAATAGAATAAAGCAGCCATCTTCACGCCATAGATCAAGCGGGCGAAGCCCGGCACTCTCTATAGTTGAATCATCATCCACCTCACAAGCTCAGTATGGTCAATTAGTTCCGGTTGGGCCTATCATGGGCCGTACACCTCCTAATTTTCAATTCCTACATAATCCACCTGAATATTCTGTAAGAGTAGTTTCCATGAAGATTCTTCACAATATATGTATGCAGCATGGACTTCCCGAAGATGACCTGCGTCTACCGACAAATGACGAATTCGTTGATATCCACCCTTTTGCTGTATACAGCTTGTCGTCGATATATGTGTCTGAACGGAGCTATGCCTCCCTTCAACTATTTTCTGCGTGAGACGCTCTCGAACTTGGGAGTTGCCCCATTCAAGCTTCATCTAAATGGTTACACCATCCTTACTTTCTTGCACATCTTTTCATGCAACCATTCAACCACCCTCCAAGTTTCGATGAGTTGTGGTATTTTTTGGCGTGCAAGAGGAGAGATGGTTGTCCCTCTTTGATAATAATTGAGGCCTGAGGAATCAAAATATTGTCTTGCGCTTGCAAAGCAGCTTATCATTGTTAAAGCACGGTACTTTTTTTAGATACCTAGAGGGGTTCAACCATTGATGGACGGTAGGAGGTAAGGTTCTCTTTTCCATTCGTCGAGCTCTTAAGCATTGTAATGGAGTTTCTAACTATATATCCGTCTCTTGTAGTTATCCAAAGGCCAAAAAGAGATTTATTCTCAATAAATTTTGCCAAAATTTAAAGGCTATCGTTGCCGAGGAGTGGTATGTTAAAATTCTGCTGACTGACGTGAACTAGCGTTGATACGGCCCCTTGGCTCCGAGTAGATCCACTGTTCAGATTGAATCTCCCTCTCCTGGCCAATCCAGGGTTCACACAAGATCCACTTCTTTATTCCACGATTTTGAGGAGGATCATGAGAGAGGTAGCCCATTTAGAGGATCATCCGCTGAGGCTCATAAAGAGAAAGAAGCTGCTGGGATTGGACTAAGCAGTTCGGTTAGAATGTCTCCGATCCCGGAGGGAGCAGAAGAGGAGTTCACGCACAAAGAAGGCAAGGTCATGGCGGATTCGAAAAAAGATGAGGGAGAGTTTGAAAGTAGCAGCGATGAAACCACTTCCAATGATTACTTCTCGTCAGAATCAAAGGGTGAAGACTAGGAGTCTTGTGAGGGGACTTCAGGAATGAATCCCATTCTCCCGAGTTCACCCCTTCTAGACACAAGTGACAAAGACAAAGCCCAGAAACTGGAAGGCATCAAGACTCTCTAAGGAGGGATATCGGAGTAGACCTTGGAGATTTTAGCGATGATTTCATCGACTTAGATATGCTCATGAAAGAGGACTTTAAATTTGACCTGATGCCTTCCTATTTGGGCATTAATGCACTAGCAGTTAGTCATGTTCCACCTATAATAACCAAAGTTAGTCTGACTCGTTCGTTCCGGTTCGTGATGATGTCTTAGGCCCATACCATAGGCACACAACAAGTCATGCTAGGATTACACTCATTTACATTCATTTTTCCATATTCATAATGTTTATCTTATATTTTTGAAACCTTATATGTATGTTTTGTGCCAAATATATCAAGAGGACGAGGTTTCTTTGGCGACTTTGAAAAATTTACTGACTCAGAGTGGTACTCCAGGCACTCCCTTCGCCTCCATCAAATCCAAGAGATAAAAGAAGAGTACAGGAAAAGGATAGAACTCAAAGCTGAAACCATTCACTAAAAAGAAAGAGATTGAGCTCGTTCCCATAAGGTCGGGTGTAAGGAAAGAAGATCTCTTGAGGAAAGAGATAAACCGCCTAAAAAGTCAAAGATTGACTATCGCCTCAATCCTTCGGAGCTTGCTTCAAAAAACTCATCCATAGGCCAAGAAGTTCTTACTACTTCTGCCCCGATCCTGCCTTCATCTTATATATCACCATCCTCCATTGTCATTGCTGCCTCCAGTGCTTCTCTCCCACAATGAAGACCTCCTTATTTCATTCCTACAAGCCCTTTAAACTTGAGGTAGCTCTTCCTGGCTAGTTTTTGTAAAGGGTCAAGTTTGACTTGGATATCCACTCCGTTCGTAGGGATTCTTTCATGTCGAATCTCCAAGCTATCAAGGACGACCTAGAACAAGCCTAGATGGGAGAAACTCTACAAACAGCTAGCAAATACAAATAGAAATAACCATTAAAAATCCTTTCCTTCGAATCCAAAAACGACAATTATGAGAAGGCGTTGATTAGTTGGGATGCAAAGATTAAACAGTTGGAGGAAGAAAAGGAGGCGGCGCATCGTGAAAGCAGAAGGAAAGATGATCCAATGAAGGAATTGAAGGATGCACATGAAAAAGTTGAGATCATCCGGAGGGATGAGATTAAGAAGGCTCATGTAGAGGAGGCCAAGTTGAAAGAAGATGTGGCAGCTTGTAATGACAATGTCGAGGCTCGAAGGAAGACTATCGGTTACCACGATTGAATTGTTGAAGGGCATAATAAGACAATCACCGACCAAGCTGAGATAATTGCAAAGCTACAGGCTCAATTCGTGTAGCATAGTGCCGACAAGACTACTGTTGAAGTGGAGAAGGCTGCGGTTACAGCAGACTACTTGGACCTCAAACATTCCTTCGACAAGATAGAGAAGCTGGATGTGACAATTTTGAATTTCTACATCACCTTCCTATTGCATCAAGGAAGTATCGGCTAACTTGGATCGAAGTTTCCGCACACTCTTTCCCTTGTTTAGTAGGAAATCTTATCTCATTTTGCTGACAGCGGTGACATTTACTCCAATCAAGAGCTGTGAGATGCCTATCTCGATGATAAATCCAAGACAGCGATACTTGAGGGCGAAGGGATCCTATGAGTCGAACGAGAAAGGGAGGCCACCGATGATTCCTTAATAACCGCCACCAATGCACTTACCAGACCTTCTATCTCCGGTATGGGCGGGCCGTCAGAGTAGCTCCACGACTAGTAGATGATTTTTGGAGTTGATATTATTTCTCATGTGTTGGAGTCCTTGATAGAAAGCGACAACGGTAAATACGAAGTCGCTATTCATGATCTTTTCCATGGTGCAGGTAACTTCCCTGTTTCTCTCGAATTCGGGAGCCTCTATCTTATGCCACAAGAGCAAAAGGAACTTAATGCTATCCCTTTTGATCTTATAGGTCCCTCCACTTTTCCTTTTGACCTGCCAACTACTTTGGCGTCCATGCCTGCTGCCATTTTCACATCTTCTGCAATTGTATCCATTCCTGCTCCAGTTCCCACATCCACATCTAGTTTGTAGCTAGGGCCAAAACGGAGAAGATAGTTGCACTACACAGCCTAGATGACCCTTCGGGGTCTTTGGAAGGTGATACAGCTGTGACAGAAGCCAAGGAGCAGGGGATGTAGATAGAGCAACCATAGAAGACTCAGCACGAGTTGTTTGCCATCAAGAAGGAAAAGGTGGAGGCAGTCAAGGCTTCGAAGAGTTCCCGAAAATCAAAAAAGCACAAAGGGAAGGGGGGCTCTTTTGAGAAAGTTTCGGAGGAAGAGGAGGACATCGCAGCCGAAGCGTTTATTGATATCATTAGCAGCGGCACTACTCCTAAAAATCAGCAGAAACTACCAACTAAAAGGGGGAAAGGGTAGTCGTAGCAAGAAGCGTTGAGAGGCTGGTGTGTGGATGGACTTGGTTTTGGCCAACATCTTGCGAGGAGACTGACTTGTTTTTTGTTTCTTTTTGATTCATTCTATTCAAGTGCAGAGTCTACACTTTACATCCCTACTGCATAGTACATATTTTCTTTTTATTGGTCATTGTTGTGTGGGTATGGCCCGCACATTTTGATCCTATGTACATAAAATTACAAGCAATACATTGATATTTTAACTATACTTTTGTCCATATGTTCATATATATTCTGTGGATTTCTGCTTGTTTCATGCCATACTTTTCTAGTCCTGTGATTTGACTGTTCATATAAATCCTTTGTATTTTGTGTATTTTGACTATACTAGAGAATTTCTATTGGAGAATTTTTGTTTTAGAAATTCATAAAACTTCTAAAAATTCTAAAACTTTGAAAATAGATGTAGAATTTTTGTTTGGAATTCATAAAACTTTGATATAGAACTTGTGATCTTATTGTTTTTTGGAGTTTGACAGAACTTGTGAACTTATTTGATCGCATGTTTCTGTCTCAATACAGATGTACGCCCACCAATTCACATGGCTGTTGACTTTAAACAATTTTCAAGTATCCGCTAACTTAGGAATTAGATAATCTTTATTGAAAATCTGGCTGAGTTATGAGTTGATTTTCCTTTCTTCGGAAGTTTTGTGACCTTAGCATGTAATCTCCATTTGGATAACGGGTAAGTATGCAATCTACGCAAGGTACATATTGTTAATCATTAAGTGCCTTCCTTCTAGCACAAACTATTCCTAGCTTTGTACGTGGAGTTTCTTACGCTTCTCGGTGTTTCCCATCTTCGGGTCATGTGTGGGTGTAATATTTTGGGATCTAGTGCGCCGCTTGTGTAGCACGCAGCATTCGGCGTTCCTTGACGTTGCCCATCTATGAGTGGCATAGGGATCATAAGTCTGGATGCTTTTCGGTGTTTCCTATCTCTAGGCAACGCAAGAGGTTTATTTTGAGCTTCCTTGGTGTTGCTAATCTTCGAGCAAAGTGAGGAGTTCATTTTCGATATTCATCGGTGTTACTTGTCTCCAGGCAACACGAGGAGTACGTTTTTGATGCTCCTTGGCGCTGCCTATCTCCAGGCAGCGCAAGGAGTTTGACTTTGCTTCTCCTCGGCATTTCCTATCTCTGTACAACGCGAGAAGTTTTCTTTTAATGCTCCTCGACATTGCCTATCTTTGGGCAACACAAGGAGTTATTTTTCGATGCTCATCAGCGTTGCCAATCTTCAAGCAACGCGAGGAGTTTCAGATTGAATGCATGGAATGTGAGATGCATGGCTTTCGATCCTTCTTGCTGTTGCTTACCTCCAGGCAGCACAAGGAGTTTAAATTTGGGTGCGTAGCTTACAAGATGCACGGCTTTCGATGCTTCTCGGCATTGCCTAGCTCTAGGAAATGCGAGGTGTTTGTCATCGCCGCGCCTCAATGTTGCTTATCTCCAGACAACGCTAGGAGCAATTTTTCGATGCTTCTCGGCATTTCCTATCTCCGAGCAATGCAACGAGTTATTTTTCGAAGCTTCTCGGTGTTGCCTATCTCTGGTCAATACGAGGAGTTTCATTTGAATGCGTGGCTTGTGATATATGCGGCTTTCGATGCTCCTTGGCGTTGCCTACCTCTGGGGTGGGCAAGGAGTTTAAATTTGGGTGTACGATTTACGAGATGCACAACTTTCGATGCTTCTCAACATTGCCTATCTCCGGGCAACACGAGAAGTTTGATTTCGATGCTCCTCGGCATTTCCTATCACCGGACAATGCAAGGAGTTTGTCTTCACTGCTCCTCAATATTGCCTATCTCCGGACAATGCGAGCAATCGCCTTTTGATGTTCCTCGGGGTTAACTATCTCCAGGCAATGCGAGGAGTTACTTTTCAACGCTCCTTACTGTTACCTTTCTCCGGGCAATGCAAAGAGTTTCGGTTTGAATGCGCGGCTTGTGAGATGTGTGGCTTACGATGCTCCTTGACGTTGCGTATCTCCGGGCAGCGCAAGGAGTTTAAATTTGGGTGCACGACTTACAAGATGCAAGGCTTTCGATGCCTCTCGGCATTGCCTATCTCCAGGCAATAGGAGGAGTTATTTTCTTAGGTTCTCCCGGCGTTGCCTATCTCCGGGCAACACGAGGAATTAGTTTTTTAGATGCTCTCGTCAAAACCTATCTCCAGGCGGCGTGAGGAGTTAGTTTTTTGACCTCCCCATGCTACCATGGTAGCGTCAGTCTTTTGAGTGGCAGGGATTGGGTTCCGTCGATCCAATGGTTTGAGTCGATTTTCTTTCATCGGCTCGACGGGTAATTATTATGAACACAGTTTGGTTGGTTCAAGCAGCAAACTTTATTAAGGAAAGCATGGCATATTATTTGCCTATTTATAATGCCACTGGTATTTCTAGGATGGCTTATTTGTTGGGAAACAGAAAATACATAGAATAGTTTTTTATAAATGAAATAATGGCGGAGCGATTCGCTATTGCAGGATCTAGGAACTGCAACCCCATCAAGGTTGTCAAATTCAAAGTCCCATCTTTATGCTTTTGATTAACGGCATATGGTCCTTCCTAGTTTGGTCCAAAGGCATCTGGAACAGGGTAAACTTGCTTGAGCATAAGATCTCCAACTTCGAAGGTCTGACCATGAACTTTGGAGTTGAAGTACCGTGCAAACCTTTGTTGGTGGGCGGCTGTTCTCAACTCTACTTCTTCTCTTTTACCATCGACCATGTCTAGCGATTCGCATAAGAGTTTCTTGTTCTATGCGTGATTAAAATTCTCCTTCAGTGTGAAGGGAATTCTAATTCAACAGGAATCATTGCTTCTGAACCATATGCTAATGCGAATGGAGTGTGGCCAGTTACCTCCTTGTGTATAGTTCTGTAAGCCCATAGTGCTAGTGGAAGTTCATTGTAACGACCCAGAATTTCAGTCATACGATATTCATATATTTAATTGATTTTAAATATTGGAAAGTAAATTTTATAAGTCTAAAAACTTATATTTCGAATATCTTGATTTAATGG
Source organism: Allium cepa (assembly GCA_030765085.1). Taxonomy (NCBI): domain Eukaryota; kingdom Viridiplantae; phylum Streptophyta; class Magnoliopsida; order Asparagales; family Amaryllidaceae; genus Allium; species Allium cepa. The sequence continues at coordinate 882,432,601 of CM060931.1, read as the reverse complement.
GATAATTAAATTTTTTTTACTTTAATATTTAAAATTACAGAAATAATTGAAAAACGGATTTAATATGTATAAAAATGAATTATAAAGTTGAATTAAATTCTATTTAAAATATAATAATGTTAGGGAACTTTTAAAATTGAATTAAAAGTTAAATTGTAGAAAATATACATTTTAATATTTAATTGACAGTAAAAAATAGTCATTTTTCAAACAATCTCGGATTTTGACGAAACCGGTTTCATTGGACCCGTAATGTTATATATTTTTGTAAGATTTCAAATTTCGTGTTAACCGAATTTACGATATGTCCGAGGCAAGCTAAAACGCATAGAAATTCGTTTAAGTGAATTTTAAATTTAAAACAGTCGATTCGAAAACCTATCTTTCAAATACGATCGAATTGGCTTCCGATATATTCCATTATGTTAAAAATAGGAGTAAAACATTGTAAACGCCAGGCAGCATGCTTCATTTGGAGTTTGAAAATTTTTCAGTTGAATAGTGTCGCAAAATTTTCTATAAAATGCCATGTTTTTTCACATTTGTACATACCCTAGCTAGGGTTACAGCAGCCGCCACTTCTTCATTTCATTGGTAGATATTTTCAAATTTTCTTCCCTTAATCTTTCTCATTCTGTAAACAATTACGAGAAGTTTTCAACTTCTAACTTAAAGAGCTCGTCGAGCTCGACCAATCCATACGGTGATGATAAATTTTAAAGCAACGAAGTGGCGACAGTTCGAGAATGAAGGTCATGTGTTTCAAGGGCTGCTGTGTCGTGATCAGGTAGCTGAGTTGAATGAGATTTTGGTCGTGGAGGAAGCTCGCTATGGTCGTTTGAATGAATGTGTTTGTTCGTCGTCTAGTTCAACGATGTGGCGCGTTAATTCAATCAAAGAACGGTGGCCGATTGGGTTGTTGTACACATACGAACTGATGGAGAAAGAAACAAAAAGCATGCCCTAGATCTTGTCTTTCGAAATCGTACGGCCAATAATGGAACAAGGGTTTTAAAATAAAAATAAAATTGAAATTTATATATATTTAATTCGTACAAAATTTAAAATTGCATAACTCATACGAGGTCCCTTTTTGACGAAACAAGTTGCGTTGGGTCCATATTGACAAGAATTACATTTTAGAGCTGGTTTGGAGTTGATTATAGCTAGTGTAAATTTTAGGTAAAATTAAATGGATGTTTAATTTTATTCGAAATAAAACGCTGCAACTATTATTGGAGCCAATGTGAGTACAACTCACTCTTTCTGTCTCACTTATATTTCTATATAAGCGAGAACAAATTTATTTTATGATGATTGATGATTGTTTGGATGATATATGATGTACTATCTATATGTTGATTGGTATTTCGATATATTCCGGCCTATTGGAGAAGATGAGACCCTATATATTCCCGTGTATCAACGGACGACCCTTTTGTACGAACATCTACCTCAAAGCGGACATTGTACATATATTTCTAATATGTATATTTGTTGCAGATGATAGGTTGGAGGGATCCAACTGGATTCCTCACTAGTATTTGTTTTATTTACAGATATTGTGATATATACTATTATCATGTGATATATGATATTTTGATGTTGTGACTTGATGTATTTTGTGCCGTTGCAACATTGGGCCTATTTTTGGAATTTTAAAATGTTTAAGTGATGATTTCCAAATAGAAAAAGAATTTTCAAGTGATTTCGAAAATAGATGTTATATTGATTTTTGAATTGTTTAAGGAAATGAATTTATTTTAAATAAATAAAAGTTATAATTTTTATGTTATAAAATTTATGATTTTGGGGAAGATAATCAGAATATGATTTTTGAAATATGGAGATAACTATTTTGTAAAATAGTTGAAATTGAGATTTTTGACTTATTATAAACGGTTATATATAAGATTTATAAATTTGATATTTTATAAATCGAAAACGATGGAATTGTAAAGGAGTTTTATAAGTATTAAAATGAAGTTATAAATGGATTTTATAAGTCCATAAGATTTATAAATTGGTGAAGTTATAAAAAGAAAGAATTTTCAAATAAATTAACTTATAATTTGGATTTTGGCTTATAAACGAGATAAATGAGTTGGTTTAGTAAATGAATTTTATAAATGGAAGTTTTTATAAAATAGAAATGGAATTTATAAACATTGTTTTACAAATCCAAAATCAATTGAAATTGATAAGTTAAATTTAGAAGTTATTAAATGAGATATATCCATGATTTTGGATAGTGGACTATCCTTTAATAAATGTATAGAAACATTGAATATGGTAAACGATTTATATTCATGATTTTGGACAGTGAATAATAATTTAAACAAAATGGATATTTTTGGAAAGCGATATATTAAATGGAGTACAATGATTTGAAGATGTTTTAAAATGTGTTAAGTATCGAATACATGGATTTCAACATTTATTGTTGAAATAGACGTTTTCGAGAAGTAAGGAAATGATGGAATATAACACTGTTGTTATAGTAAATGGTTTTCGAAAGAAATTCTTTTGCTTAGTATATAGTATTTATATATCTGTCTTATTTTTGAATCCCTATACTAGTGATTTTGGGTTGTCGTAACGATGTTTTACGCAACATTCGTTTTGACCCGAATAAAGATGTTCAAATTAGTCTTTTCCTTAAAGAATAAAATATATACTTAATCGTGATTTAAGTATATGGAATATTTTCTAAGTGTTGAAAATAAACTGATTTGTGAATTACTTATTATTAAATAAGTATTTGAAAATGTTTTCCAATATAGAAGTTGAAATGGTTTTGAGAGTATATCCTTTTAAAGATAATTTGAAGTGAATATTTGGCAAGTGATTTAATTAATAATAGATTAATTAAAAGGGACAAGTGATTGTGTATGGTGCTAAATATTTGTTTGTTTGCTTTGATAGTTAAATAATAGACTATCAAATTTAGCCAAAATTTTAGTTCCACGATTTGATATGGGAACTATTTAGTCGTACACTTAGTATGTAGCCTTTTGTGTAGGCTTGGTTATTGTTTGTGTTGAGAATGTTGATTCGTATAACGTGGAGTATTACTCCAATCTATCGAGATAGCAAGTTGAAAGTATGAGGCGTGATAAGTCTATGAGACTTAGTTCTGTGTGAGGTTGAGAAACGCTTTTGCGTTGTTGATGCGAAGAGGCCGGGATCAGTTTATCCGAAAACCACTTCGGACCAACGTATATGCAACGATTGTGATGATTTCTTGTGATGATTTTGATATTCAGGATTTTCATAGTGGGGGAAAGTCCCTTGTTGATCGTTTGGGGTTAAAATTCCAATATACGCAGTGGTCTCTTCATTATGAAATATCTAATGCAATGACTATTCGCTACCATTCCTAGGGATTTCCTGACAGGATGTGGTAGGAAAGTACCTTCACTTTGTCCTATTCCTGGACAACTTCTTTGGATGTTTGTCTGACATTGCATTTCTATAGATTAAGTACATTGGGTTCTACAAGCGTACATCAACGGTGGTAGAGAAGGCAACTTATCTTAGCTTAACACCCTCCTTGAGACGTATGAGCTTAAGGGTTGTATTTTTGTGGAAGGCAATTAGTAGTCAATTAAAATGGCCGTTTGGCATTCAAAGTGATGTGATATCTGATTGCGAAAGGTAATCGTTACCTCAGGCCTCATTAACCGAAAATGACCAAAACAGGGTTAGATGCAGGAAGGCTAAGTGGGTCGCTCCCAAGCAGGGTATGATCATCCTCTTCTAGATATATCTTTATATGCTATGACGTCGTGTATCTAATTATTGTGGTTTGTATGCTTTGAGGGCCCTTGTTAAAGGTCGATAACAGCCAAAGGACGATATATTCGATACCATCTAGTTATAGAGGTGGGTCAGTCTTGTGTTGGTAGAGAACCCTTTGTGATAGTCCTCGAGACATTCTTCTAGAGATGCACTGCCGAAAGATAGTCCCTTCACCTGGTCATTTTTATGCAAATCCAAACTCCACTATGTGCCTACCATTTTGATTGTATTACCCATATTGGGCTATATGCTAGAATTTAATCAATGTCACAATTTCGGCTATGATTAATATTATTTGTATACTAGACACCAGTATAATATCAGATGATTTGATATGAAATGTTTTAGTTATCGTAAGGTAAAAACATGTCCGTGTTTATGTGTGGGCGTGTCTTCCGAGATACTTTTATTTTGATAAAGGAAAAGTTTGCTAATTTAATAAATTCAGTGGAGTGTGTTTCTCACGCTGGTTTACGAGACTGAACCGAGCATTCTTCACTTTCGATGCTCGGGTCAGACCGAGTATATTACAGGTTCAGATTTGGTGCTTTTGGAGCTTCTACGGGCGAGCTGGAGATCTTCATTTCCAATACACGTATCTATTTTGATTATTGATTATCCACTATACTTAGTTGTTTATATTATCAGCAATTGTGAGGATAGGTTATTATAACTATCCAGGCTGATAACTATTGATTAATTGTTCAACTCTGATTGATGTATGTATATATACAGTTTCTGTTTCGTAAAGATCATTGATATGATATTATATGTTTTCCGCTGCGATGTGAGATTCTGTATTGTTCTATTGGTTCTATCTTCTCTCTTTCTTCCCTTCTCTTCTTCTCTCTTCTTTTATTTCTCTTGATCGGTTGGTGCTTTTTTGGATCGGACATATGTGGATTATTGTTGATTCAAAGTGTGACGACCCGACTTTCCACTCCCGGAAAATCGCATCATCCTTAAGAAAGAAAGGGATAGAAAAGAGAAAAGAAAGAAGAGAAAGAAGAAACAACACAAGAATCTCAACAGCGGAACGAATAAATTATATTAATAACATAAGTATTATATAGTATACATCAAATATCAGAGTTACACACGCAATACAACACATACTAGATAGTTATAAACACCTGTCTAGTTATTACAACTCAATACACATAGAAGATACTCAGAGATACCAACACAGCGGAAAAACTACATAACTATACGCAGAAGCCTCCTGCTCCATTGCTCCTCCATAATACGTCAAAGCTAACCTGAATCCTAACCTGAATTCCCTTGGCTACTCATAAAAATTTGAGTACCCAAGAGTTATAGAAAAACAGAAATAACTCCGGGTCAGACATGGGTCTGGTGTGAGTAACAGGTTAAAGTTGCTTAACTTTAAAAAACCTTTGAAAAGAAACGGTATCACGTAAGACTTCCCACACATAAACATGGAAAAGTTTATACCTTACGCTAACCCAAACATTTGATAGGAAATCCGATGATATTATAATAGTGTCTAGGGTTCTCAAGTAAATAAGAAATAGCCGAAATTGTTACATCTATTAAATTCCAGCTAATAGCCACAAAAGTGGGTAATACAATCAAAACCGTTGGCACTTATTGGATTTTGGATTCCATCAATGGCTGGGCTACTGGGGTACCACCCGTCAAGGTACGTGGCCTAGATCACCATACCGAGGATTACTCCCAATCCCCCGCAACACAAAGCCGGACCCGTTCCTTACTAAACAGTTCCAAACAAGACAACCCCGTAGTTGTGATCACCAACGCCACGACTAAGCCGAAAATAAAGGGACCTCTAGATAGGGATAAATCTTGCTCTCAAGTGGGAGCTACCCACGAAGCTTTGCTGCACCTCCCCTGTTTTAGCCATTCCCGGTTGATGACGCTTGAGGCTACGATTACCTTTATAGGACATATCACTTGGAATGCTCATCGTCCACCTAACGATGTTCTGAAAGCATTCAATCCATACAAGTTCGTTCCGGGTTCAAACAAAACCGAAGGCATTATCTCGTTACACTCGTTTTGGAATCACCCTTAGAGTTAACGACAATAACCCTTGCACTCTGATCCACCATCTCGAACCTATAAGTACTATTCCGTCAAACTCATTACGAAATCACCCACGGAGTTATACTGACGTATAGCCCTTATACCTCGAGTCTTCACTCGCTCCACTTGGATTAACGACCTAACGTTATTTGGAATTGATGTGGTTTTCGGATATCCAAATATGGAAACCCGATGCTGGTCTCATCGAAATCCAAAGCGTGTCTTTTAAGGTCCAAGTTGTTTTAAAGTTTGAAACAATTCAATTATATTATCTAAATATACACAGATAGATAATTCACAACGCAATAGAAAATCAACATTATCATTATCAACAGATAATTCATATCATAATCAGATAATCCATATTATCATCCAAAAACAACCAATGCATCCATATCACATATACTACTCATCTCATAACTGAGATTACAACCCATACATGGCAACCAATACCATTCATCAAACATAAGCAACTATATAATGATCACCTTTTATAATTAATTTAAAATGAATTAAATTAATTACTTAAACTCTAATTAATTTAAAATGAATTAAATTAATTACTTCATCATCAAAATCCTGATTAACTTAACCATCAATTAATTATAAATCAATTTATAAATCATCATCTCAATATTCATTTCAATTAATCCTTATTGATTAACCATCTCTAACTACAATCAGTAATTTGCATTTAATATTACTTACACAAGTTAATTATTTTAAACCCTTTGCAAATAATTAACTTGTAATTGCTTAATTAATTGATTAATTAAAATTAATTACATTAATCATTTATTCATTATTAATTATTCCTTAATTAATCAATTCCAAATTACATCATTAATTAATTAATTAATGATTTCTGATTATATTTAATCAATCTCCAAATATAAATTAATTACATAAGTAATTAATCTGAAATTAATCCACATATAAATATTAATCACCCATGATTAATAACCATTCAGTAATTAACTAATTTAATTACTCATCCATAAATTAATTATCTTCATTAATCACTTGATTAATTTCCAAAGTAATTTAAATCCAAATTATTTCTATAATAAACATCCTTAATTACATCCAGTAATTATTAAAAAATTACTTCTTTAAGTAATTACAAACCCATTAATTACACAAAGTAATTATCAAACAATCAACAAAAGTTTAAATTAATTAAACTTAATTAATCTAAACTAATTACCTTAATCAAATTTATTACACCAAATAATTAATTCATTAATTACTTCATTTGGTAATTAAACAATTAAACAATTGATTATTATTAATTAAATTAATCTAATTAATTATTAAAAATTAATCACATTAATTAATTGTTAAATATTCTTAAGTTAATGACCTTCATTAACATTTCTTAATTACATAATTAAGATTTAACTTCAATTAATCATTATTAATTATCAGTTAATTAATATTTAATTATAATTTAATTAATCTCTAATTAATTAGGTGTTAATTAAAATCTTAATTGTCATTAATCATTTGATTAAATAAATCTTAATCATAAATTAAAATTTAATTAATCATCCTAAATTATAGATTAATTAACCTTAATTAATTAATCTCAAACCTTAATTAATTAACATAAAAAAATCATTAATTACTTAATTAAACATCCATATTATTTATTAATTAAATAATTAATATTCCATTTAAATTAATTTAACAATTTAAATGAAACCAATTTTCTTAAGATCAAAACTAAGAAACATTCTTCTTAATACAAAGTAATTTAAACACTTTATCTCAAAACAAAATTCAATTTAAAATTTCTTTTTTTAAATTTCAAACTGAAACACAATTCAAATTTTCATTCTAGATTCAAACTTAAAAATTTAAAACTTTATTTACACTTCCATCTTCATTTTTAATTTCAAGTTATTTAACCTTTTCCAAAAATGGTTAAAACAAATTTAAATTTTAAAAACTTATTTTTTTTTTAAACTGACATTAAAGTCAAATCTCAGGTTTTAAAACTAAATTTAAACTTATTTTAAACTTTATTTCATAGATCTAAAACTTATAGTTTCAAATTCAAATCAATGTTCTTTATACTGTAAAAGTTAAAATCTAAATTTACATTCCAGATTTAAATTCAACTCAAGTTCATCTATTCAAAATTTCAGTTTCCAGATTTAAATTTCTAAATTTCAGTTGATAATTAAAATTTTACTTTTAAATTTAAACAGGAAAACAGTTTCTGTTTAATCTAACAACTTACATTTTTGAATTCAAAAATGTTTCAAAAATGCAGGATTTAAATTATTGAATTCAAAATTAGGTTTCAGGTTTAAATATTTCAGTTTTGAACTAAATCTTACAAATTTAAACTTTACTTTTAAAAATTTAAATAAAAACAGAAAACAGTTTTCTGTTTTTAGTATAAAACCAATCTTGAATTTAAAAGCATTTCAAATTTAATTCAAAGATCTAAAATTTAAACTTATTTAATTTAAATTAAATTCTAGATTCAAACATAGTTTCATATTTTGTTTACATTTTCTTTTTACATCAATTTGTAAAACCTGGAAAACAAGTTTCCTGTTCAAACTCTAAAACTAATTAAAAATTTCAAAATTTTAATTATTTCAAAAACCCAGAATTAAATTAGTTGAATTTATATTTAAATTCAGATTCAACTTAGTTTAGATTTTTGTTTGAATTTTACTTTCATTTCTTTTTTGAAAAAAAATTTAGAAACCTGGAAGACAAGTTACTATCAAAATACTAAATCCTGAAACATTACTTAAACCCGAGCTACCAAAATTTACTCCGAGTAAACCACACCCTTGCTTCGAGTCACTTCCCATTTCCCCCGAGATCATCCCGTGCAATAAAACCCTGCAACCAAAACACCATCAACATGCACACATCTCTGCACTGTGCACCCAACCACCAACTCCGGCCATCACTGCCATCACCAACGACCCCCTTCCATCAACCAGAATCCTCCACATCTACCTTCAAACCTCAAATCCCCAATATTCAACTCGAATTTGAATTCAAGTTTACAATCAGAACCTGGAACAGTCAAACCACCTTCCCCCTAAAACCTGTCAACGGCGATAACTCACAACTCCGGCCACTATAATTCATGAAACTCCGGTGATGACTCCAACAATGCATTAGCTACCAACACGCAATACAGGGTCGAACTCGATTCATTGATGAAGCCACAACACTTAAATCCCTTATACCCAGTAAAACTAGGGTTCATACTGACATCCCCAAATCTCATCACCAAAATTTATTTGTAATCCAATTTAGAATTTTTCCTATAATTATTGATAGCTACTCTATCAACAGAATCAAATTCACTCAAAATAATTGCAAGCTTCAATTGTACTTGACCAATATGTAATATGCAGTATGTTTGAAACTGCACTATATACACAGCACTATAAATTGAAATTTTTGTTTTAAAATTCTTGAATTCACTTATTGTTTTTATTAGTAAACCTGAAACAATTAAATTATTGAGTTTGAATTTCATTCTGTGCTAATTTGTTCTACAGGTTACAGACAATCTAATTTGATTCATATGAATTTGTATTTACTCTATCCTAAAACAAACATGTTTATTCAAGGGTTTGAGTCATAACAAAAATCAAGTCAAGCAAAGAATTCCAGGGATCAAACATGAGTTTGAGAATTTGAAGAATCACATGCAACAGACATCATCATGTTCACAAGCATATCTTAACAGGTATAACATTTCAGAAATTTCATATAAGTTTATTTGTAATTTATAAGCATGCACAACTTTTCCTATTTAATAAACTTATAAATGAGTTACTCACCTGTTTAAATGATGCAGGCAAAGCATAGATTCATGAACTCAGGCTTCTTGCTTTACCAGATTCAATTGCATGCTCCAGATGAAATGCAGGTTGCAGATGCAAATACAACTTGCATTTGTTTCCAGCTTTTACATGCAGGCCCTTGATTTCAAATGCTATCAACTTTGAAAAATTTATGCATGTAGGTGCTTGATTTATTTTCCAGATTTTAAAGAAAGATGAATGCAGGCTTGCATGTCTGTTTACAGGGATTGATATGCATTTTGAAAGTGAGAAGTTTGTATGTGCTTGGATATGAGGATGAAGAATATTACAGAACTTTGGTTTACAGGAATTTGAAAAGCATTTGATTCTCAGATTTTTTTGGTATGAAGAGTTTTCAGCTGAGAATGTTTTTCTTTAGTTAAGAGATGAAAATGAGAAAAGGGCAAAGGAAGAAAGAATGCAAGTTTTAAAACAATATTTTGATTTAATGTAGAAATCAAAGAAAAATAAAAATTGAAACATGACACTTGTCTCAAGCTATTACATTTGTCATATTAAAATAATGATAAATTTACACATGTCTCAAGCTATTACATTTTTGTTATTTAATTAAGTGTTAATGAATGTTTAAATTAAATTAATTAGTTCTTATACAAAGTTATGTATTTAAATAATTTCTAATGAATAAAGCAGGTTGTTATTATAAATATACAAATTAATCATTTGAAAAGAAATTTTTAAACAATTAAAATAAATTTATATAAGAGTTTACAATAACTTACATGAATACATGTTTCATAAAAATTGTATTTTAAATATCATATTAAATTAACCAATCACATTTTATAATTAATATTTTAAAAAGAATAACGCAAACATTTTTGTAACTTATTTTAAATATACAAGTTTAAGTTAAAATGAATTTTAGACCAATTAAAACATTTTTCTTATAATTAAAAATCATATAGTATTTTATTAAATATTTTTGAAAAGCTTAAATTAAAAATAAATCACAATTTATATTTTCAAAACATTAAAATTATGCTATACTAATTCATTTAAAACAACTTATCTATTTAAAATATATATAAACACATATACATTATTAAATAGAAAACAATTTTATCAGTTTATTAAAAATAAATTCACAAATCAAATATTTAAATAAAGAAAATTATTAAATCAAATCAAATTTATTAACAAAAATATCAATTCAATTTAAATTTAAACTCAGATTATTAAATTTAAATTGCCCAAAATTCCAGGATATTACACAAAGGGTATGGATTTGCGGGTCATCACATTCATTAACCCAATTTCCTTTTGCTTTCACTAGTCGCTTTTTCATAGTGGACTTGATGATCTTGTTTATCGCTTCCACTTACCTTTTGGCTTGTGGATGAGCCACTGCGAAAATCATTTTTCAATTCGGAAGCACCTGCAGAAGTCTTTAAACTCGATACTTTCGAATTGGGTTCCATCACCAGTGATGATCTTTTATGGTACACTAAACCTGCAAATGATCTATTTAGTGACAAAGTTAATAGCTTTCTTTTTGGTTATGGTGGCCAGATGTTCCACTTCGGCCCATTTGGTAAAAAAATCTATAGCAACTATAGCACATTTGACTCCTCCTTTAGCTTTTAGAAGGATGCCAATCAAATCGATCCCCCTTATCGCAAATGGCCATGGACTGACCATTTATGTCAATTCCATTGAGGTGATTCTCTTAAATTTACTGAATATTTGACAGAAATCGCATCTTCTAGCATGATCTGCGGCGTCGCAACTTATTGTTAGCCAGAAGTATCCATATTGTAGGACTTTCTTTGCCAATGTCTGCCCCCCAGTGTGGTCTACACACATGCCTTCAAGTACTTCCTTTAGGATTCGTCGTGGTTCATCATTGGTCACACATCTAAGAAGAGGGGTTGGGAATCTCCTTCGATAAAGTATTCCATCCTATATCATGAACTGTGGCGCCTTTCGAAGGAGCTCCTTCCGTTGATTTTGGTTAGGTTGTAGGGTTCCTACAAGTAGATAGTCCTTTGTCTGTGTCATCCATGTATCTGGCTCGACGGTGGCCTCTAAAATCTAGTCTATGTCCATTCCGTCTATGCATGGGTTTGGTTAGCGTTTGAACTAGAACCAATCCCAAATATTGGGCTTCTTCTGAGCTAGCCAGCTTGGCCAAGTCATCTGCCTTGGCGTTTTGCTCCCATGGGATGTGGGTTATGGTGTAGTGCCAGATATTTCTTAACAGCTCTTGTACTTTGGACGGTATGTGGCGAGATTTTCTCCACACGCTTGGTACTCACTTTTTACTTAACATATGACGAGTTGTGAGTCGCTATATATGTGAATGGCTTTTATTTTAAGCACTTTACAATTTTCAGTCCAACGATCAATACTTCGTACTCTGCTTCATAATTTGTTGCTGGGAATTCCAAGCGCAAAGCATAGCTAACGGCTTGCCCCTTTGAGGTTTCAAGCATTACCCCTGCTCCTGAATAGAAGTTGTTGGATGTGCCATCTATGAAGAGCTTCCATTGCATATTCACTTTAGATTGAACTTCTTCCTCATCATCCCTTATAGTAAATTTGGCAATGAAGTAAGCCAGTGCCTGCCCGTTGATGGATTTCCTGGGGTGATACTCAATGTCATATTAGCTCAACTCTATGTTCCACTTGAGCAGCCACTAGGAAGTTTCTGGTCGGTATAACACTTGCTTCAGGGGCTAATCAGTCAACACTTTGATTGGATGAGACTGAAAATATGGTCATAACTTTCGGGACGCGGTCATGAAGCAATACGCTAGCTTTTCCAGTTATTGGTAATTCTTCACTGCTAATGTAGTATAAAGGTCACTGGAGTCTTGCTTCTTCCCACACAAGAGCGGCACTCAGTGCGTGCGGGGATACCACTAAGGATACGAACAGGTTTTTCCTATCGATTGGTTTCGATAAGATAATGGGAGTTTCCATGTGTCTTACCAATTCCTCGATAACCGTTTAACAAGCTTCACTCCATTCAAAGTTTTTTCCTCCTTATTTAGCACATCGATGAATGGTATACACTTGCCTGTGGCTTTTGAGATGAAACGACTCAATGTTGCGACTTTTCCACTCAAACTTTGAAGTTTCGTCTTGATTTTATGGGCTTAGCTTCCTATAAAGCAGTTATTTGATTTGGATTTTCTTCGATGCCCCAGACACTTACTATGAATCCCAAGAATTTCCCAGAGACTACTCTGAAGTGACACTTAAGCGGATTAAGCTTCATTCTGTATTTGCGGAGGATTTCGAACATTTCAGCAAAGTTATCTAGATGATTAGTAGCTACTCAGGATTTTACGAACATATCATCCGTGTAAACTTCCGTTGTCTTTCAAATCTGGCATTTAAACATAGTGTTTCACTAGCCTTTGGTACATTTCCCCAGCATTTTTCAAGTCGAATGGCATTGCGCTGTAGCAGTACAATCCCGAATCGGTGATGAAGCTGGTGCTCTCTTAGTCTGGCTTATGCATTAGGATCTTTTTATAGTCCAGATACGCATCAATAAATGACAGCAGTTCATGTCCTGCCGCTCCATCCACCAGTTGATCAATTCTAGGGAGCGAGAAGCTATCCTTCGGATAGGCTTTGTTGAGATCCAAGAAATTAATACAAATTCTCCATTTTTCATTGGACTTCTTGACTAGGACTGGGTTTGATACCCATTCAGGGTGGATTGCATCTTAAATGAAGCCGTTAGCCATCAGTTTATCTACTTCCTTTCTCAATGCCTTAGGCCGTTTAGGGCCCAAGCTTTGCCTTTTGTGCTTCATTGGAGAGAATTTGGGATCAAAGTTGATGGCGTGACAGGCAATTTCGGTTCATACCGTACATATATCAGAGCCTATCCAAGAAAATACATCCAAGTTGGCATGGTGGAATTCGGTTAATTCTGACCGCATCTTGTTTCCAAATTACGAGCCAATTTTTAGGACACATGTTGGGTTATCCATATAGACTATGACAGACACCGCCATTTCTATCGGTTCTTCCTGATCCTCCTCTAAGCTCTTCTTCCTAGGGTCCAAAGCCTTGTCGAATCGTTTATGATCCCCAAGCCAAAGGAGGCTTTATAGTTTCTATTCGGAAGGTTCACGGATGTGGAGGGCCTTCCCCACAACATTTCCATTTTCCTTTCTCCTTGACTCGCACAACTCTATGAAGTAGCTTTCCTGGGCAATGCTTTAATCTCCATTCACAATTCCAACTCCATGCTCGGTAGGGAACTTCATTGTATGACACCATGGGTGAATGCTACTCTGAAGTTGGCTAATGCGGGCTGTCTCAAGAATGCATTGTATGCTAACATTTCATCCACGATCACAAAAGTCTGAATGAGGTGACCCTTTGCTCACCCTCTCCAAGCTCCACAGGTAGGTCAATTGTTCACATTGGTTGTTTGGGTTCTATGGTAGACCCCTGAATCTTAGTCTGGCATGCGGATACGCTTTTCATGCCAATCCTAGTTCGGTCAAAAGTACGTTGCACTACAAGAAATTTGATTTTTAGTGGCGCTCAAAAAACTCTACAAAAAGTTTTGGTGGCGTTTTGATAAACGCCGCTAGAAAACATGCGACTAAAAATACATGATTTTTTGTTGCATTTATTTTAACGCCACTATAAATGAATTTTTGGCAGCGTTTTTTAAACGTTACTAAAGATCGTTTTTACAGCGTTTAAGAAACGCTGCCGAAAAGGTGCCGTTTACTATCTTATTTTTTTGTTGCACTTATTATTATTTTTTACAGCGTTTTTTGAATGCCACGGAGATTATCTGAGTTACTATAATTGCTGATTCTGTAGCGCCTTTTAAACGCTACAAAAAAATATTTTTGGCGGCGTTTTTTCTCCGCCACCATATGTTTCGATTTTATTGCCTGCTGTTCCACGACCACATCTGATTTCGCCTCCAATTCAAGTACTTCAAAACTTATACAATAACGTAATATATAAACACATACACATTCAAAAATAACACATTCAATGAACCACAATAACACAAACAAAAGCAATTACATAATCACCACTATATCATAACATTAGTGTCAAGACAAAAGGTTAACCATAAGTTTACACAACCAAACTACCACAAACAGTTTCATAATAGTACATGCAGCTAAAGTAGTGCTGCTACCATACATACTAGTTTCATAATAGTTTCATAACAGTTTTAATCAACCTAACTACATACATGTGCTGCTACCATACCAAAAACCAGTGTTGCTGCTTGAATTCTTCACAAACGTTTATCTACCTGTAAACAATAATAATCATGTTACTAAATATCTGTGAGGTGAAGGTATCAAAGATCAAAAATGGACAAATATAGAAGTCCTTAGACTATAATACTTCAAACAAAAAACAAGAAAAGAGTGTGGAAAAAACATGTTTTGGAAGAGACAAATTTCCAAATAAGCTCATAGTAAGTAAAAATGACAAGGATCAATCACTACTCAAATAAATCATTGTGTAAATTGACATACACTACTTATGAGATGTTATGATATATTGTTGATTAATCAACTGAATTCAAAATTAGCGAAGGAACAAGTTCCAGTTGTTTTCTACACAAAATATACCAAAGTAACAAGGTAACTTCCTAATAGTAGTAGTGCTTTCAATTTTCAAAGAATACGTAATGAACAGTAAAATACTTACCCGTTGAATTTTAAGTTTTCTATATACAAACTGCAAGCAACAATGTTGTATCCTAAATATCCTTACGTAAAAATCAGCCAAATTAACACATTGTACTCACTAAATGTAGTTCATTTGGTTTATAGAACTAACCTGAGTTCATTTTCTTGCTTCAAAGAAATGAGGAAGGCAGCAAGTGGACACCGGAAAGAATACACCCAAAACGAATTTGCAAAATTTTCATCCTTCTGCCGAATATACTTTCAGTAAAGCAACGCTCACTTCTGATGTGTACACTTCTGTGCATTTTGCAAAATTCAAACCAAAACTGCCCTAAATCAACTACTCTCTCTCAGTAAACTTCAACAAGTACTTTTCCACACATGCAAGCAAATAAATCTTTCTAAATTTACCAAGTTAGCAGCTAAATCCTTTTGTAAATACCTTATTCCCAAATACAAGAAACTCACTTACCATACAATGATTCAAGACCATAATAATTCAGTACTTGCAAACTCATATACTTTCACCTTTTGAAGAAGTCACCCAACTAGCCACATTATGAAATCCTTCACCAAAACATTCAACAAGAAACACCTCAAGCAAAAGGATAAGCAAGTAAACCGGTATATGGTTTACACTGGTTGCAAAATAGTAACGAGTACCTTGAACTGTAAGAACAACATCATATATACAATGAAAAATAGAATAATGATCCATTAGGAAATATAAAATTATAACATTATCCAGGTCTGCCAACGAAATATTCAAATGTACTCATGGTACTTATATACAACTACCAATTTGCAAGCAATCACTGGCTCTGTATCATGTTACTGTAGTACTACAGTTCAGTGACAGCATGTCATCGTACAACACAGCTTCACTTCGTTATCCCAAAATTGCATTCATAATACACCAGTTTACCGAGATTAGTTTAAATACCATACACTATCGACCGGTTGCCGGTTGGTGTTCTCTAAGAAAATAAATTACGTGTCTGACAACCATGACTATTTGTTTATGTATGTAAGATGACCAGCGTTTGTTCGCAGTCAATGTATCTACTACTTGCATTTTCTACAAACTACTTATACTACTAATTTTGACTACTCTACCATAATGTCGTATATTTACGCTCCATCTTCTTTTACATATAAACCCAAAGTTGTACAGAAAATGATGTAATCTACAACCTGATACCCTTTTTCCCAACTACATAGTAATTCTAATTTTATACAGAATGATTAAAGAGTGATAGTTGTTCTAGCAGAAAATGGAACTAATACCTCAGATTTGTTGTATCAAATTACATACTGCTCTTTTGATCAGCAAAGTGTATTGAACAAACAGACAGACACTTGACTTGGTTTAGAACCATCTCGAGAAGGAGCAGGCATGAAAAAATGTGGGCGTCCAGGACAGGAAATTATGTGGTGGTGCTGAAATAAATCATACACATAACATATTAACATACGCAGACAGCTACATGGAAACATGAAAATATATTTGTGTGCTCTAACCAAATATGAAAGTGGTAATAAAAGTCGGAATGGTCGGGCTGGAAACCGAAAGCAGGGGTAAACTATCAAAACATATACGTAGCAGTGAGTGAGTACTTAGCGATCACCGTAACATTATTGAAATTTGTTGGAACTTATTCTTTGTGTACGGCTACCAAAGTTAATGGTTTTGTTTACCACCTGTGTGTTCTGCCACACAGTTAAGAATAGGTGCTGATATTTGATTTCCTGGGTCGGTATGAATTGTACTCATACAAACCAGAGTATCTTCCTAGCTCTACTAGAAGTTTACCTACAAAAATATTATTGAAAAGCTTTAAAGAAACTAAGTTTTGATTCAACTCAAGAACAAGAGGAATTTCACCAGTTAAAAAACTATTGTTAAGTCCTAAAGAAATAAGTTACAATGTAGCAACCCTTTCAGGCAGCATTGTCATCACAAAAGCTAAAACTTTCAGCTTCTACAAAACAGGTGTTATTCTACAAATCCGTACTTATTTTAATATGCTAAATAACCAACCTCACGAAGTTACTGTCACAAGTTGGCTCAAACAATCCGCTTCTTAATCATTTTCTTCAAAAAGCCTAGATGCAAATGGTTTCAACTGAATAAAATTCGATAAATTAATAGCTAATACCGATACAATTAATGTTTCTTCACTTATCTGTTACAATAGTCCAAAGCAAGCCATGTCTATTCTCATCCATAACCTTCTCGTGACCCGTGTGCTGTCGAAAATCATGAATCCCCTTTATAGACCATCATAAAGATTGTTTGTTCCAGATCTGAAGCTGCAAGACAATTTCAGATAATTTGCTTCACTGCACTACAATGTTCGAAGCCTGAGATATACAGAAGAGTTTTAACTTTAAGGAAATGATACTCTTTGAGTTTTATGCAGAAGAACCAACTAAAACTGACCAAAACAGGATGTGATGGATAGGTAACCAAACAATAAAAATAAATGAACACACACAACTATTATTATACACAATGATAAGAATATTTATAATTAAATGAAATCAATATTCACCATATGTAATAATGTATAATACATGCCTATATATATAAACAAAAATAAAATTAAAATCCTTGAGCTGAAGACAAAAAACATAGAAACTTATGTTAGAAGTTTTGCTATATTTCATCTAATATACATCATAACTAATGGTGTACATCTAGGCAAAACTGAGAGTGATGGACTTGTAACAGTATATAGATGGACAAAGCAACAAAATCTTGAGGTGCAAGCGCTAATTTATTTTCATTCATAAATTATACTTGTAAAATCTCATCTATATTCTGGTAAATAGTAAAGTCTCATAACCGAAAGAACAAATCGCTTTACCTAAAGAAAATAAAGCAAAGAAGAAACTAGAAGGAATAGCAAAACAAAAATCTTCAGTTCTTTACAGTGAAAAAAGTGAATTTCTTCTCAGCCTAACCTTCTATAGATGAAACAGCACTCAGATCATTTCAACAAGTTTTTCGTAATTTCAGATTAACTAAGATGCATTAATTCTAATAGATTCAGCCTATGTATGCACACAAATAGATTTTCAATATATACAACAAAATCTTTTTAATTCCATCCAGGCACATACATCAGGCAGTTAAATTTTTACTAAAATTAAGTTACCTTGATGATCCCATTTGTGACATTTTGACACGGTTGTGCTCCTCTAACCGTCATCTCTTCAGCCATCTTATTTGCTTCAGGATATACATGAACAAATGCCCAATTTCTCCCTCTTCTTGCTTTTTTATTTCATTTAATGCCTTTTCATGTTTGCAGTCACCAGGAAATAGTCCATTACTCCATAATACAAGCGGAAGAGAATCCCCTGCAACAATAAACTTCTTAGTTTTATTGCTTATCAAATAAATAAATGATAATACAAATACACAGAAACCTCACCGCACACACATTTAAACGATTCAACATAACCACAAGCAACAAAGCACAAATTCAATGTAGTGCGACAATCTCCATGATCAATCACAACCGCACAAAGCATTCAATTGCCTACACGATAGTGCGCATTATCACCAAGACCAAACAACTGCTCTACAACCTCCAACAACACTACCATCCCACTTTATCACAACATTTCAACAGCCTCAAAACTGTTGTTCATATCAACTGCATTTCTGTTGTCAAACCACCCCACCATAGCATTGCAGTGCACTTCAACCTCGCCTGAAACCCAAAACTATGCTACAACAATCATCCCTTCTCATTGCCATACATCCCCTGCCATCATCTTTTAAACAGCATCACTTCAACGCATCCTCCCCTACGTCCCACTGCCGCTAGTATCAATAGCACCAAAATAACAGGGCACAACTCCCGGCCAACCAATCACCACTGTTTGCCACAATCCACACAGCAACCAATACACATTCATACAAGCATCTCTACTTGCTTTTATCACTACAACCATTCACACACATTGCTTGCAACCAATACATCCATACACTACTGTTAACATTCAACTCCGAATTCATACTTCTGAACCAAGTTTCCAGAACACTACTGCTTTCCAATCTCTTTCCAAATGCGACCACATCAGTCGACCACACTACAACCACTACCATCATTGGTCGCAATCCCAATTCCTTCAACCCTAAATTGCCAACCCGAAATCCCATCGCAAATCGAACAACCTTCAACCCAAACCACACTACGACCTCCATCACCTCTCAAAACTAATTCAACTGCCAATTTTCACTTACCGCTACCCCCAATTGACAAAGTCCCCAAATCGCAGATCATGAAATCGAACCACTACCTGAGCAAGAATCCCAGAATCGAACGTCTGATTTTACTTGATTTTGATCGAGAATTTGGTATTGTGGAACTTGATTTGGAAAGAGTCGATTTTATTTGTTTCTTTTCTTTTCGAACGAGAATTTAGGAATAAGTATATGAAAATGAGAATTTGAGATTTTTTTTTTCCATCGTACTTTTTGAAAGGACGACGGGAAAAATGTTAAGTGTTAAAATAAGCTATGAGTGGTCACGGAAAAATTTAGCCAAATTTTCATGAATTATTGGCGGGAACCCATTAGCCGCGTTCAATTTTTTATTTTTATATTAAAAAAGGTCCAACGGTTGCATATGGTTATAAACGCTACCAATTAATGCAACTAAAAGCAGATTTTCTTGTAGTGTTGGAAAAGTATGTTAATTGAAATGCCACTATCGACCATCACTCATTGAACTACGGTGGGACCAATCCCTACCGTCACCACCACTAGATCGAGAGTTGGAGCTTCAATCCCTTCGGTGTCCAAATTGTGGAATACTATGTCATCGCTTAGAACCTTTTGCTACATGATCGAAGTTTCATCATCTATTGCCAAACATGATTCCTTTAGGGCATGCTTTAATGAACTCGCATATCGCTCCATCTCTCCCCATCTTCTTTGCATGGGATGTGGTCCGCCTGATATTGTTCTATTAATAAGCCTCTGGTCAGTTTGTTTTGACCCTTCTTTTCTATTGCCAGCTTGATTTTTTTGCTCTCTAAGAGGTTGAGGGACCATAAGTTGATTGGGTTTTTAAGGATTTTTCACATATTGTTGAAGTTTGTTGTCTCAAATTAATCCTTCGATGAGGTCATTACGGTGGAGGCATTCGTTTGTATTGTGCACGTGCGGAAGAATTTCCCCGACCGCTTTTACTGTTTTTTTGCCTCCTTTCCAAGAGGTTTCTTACACTCTTCAATTTCCTGTGTTGCGAGGTAAAATTCTTCGGAGTGTCATTCAAGGGGGTATAGTCTTCCTGTCTAAAACCTTTAAATATTTTATCACTGCCAACGTTATTTCTTTTATCAGAGTTCTGGTCTCTTCTCTTTTGATTCTCACTCTTCTCTATAACTCCTTAAGTACTTCCAAGATCGGGCGTGTTTTGACTTGCTGCCATATGATTTTGTCCAGTGTTCATCAGTTGTATATAATCAGATTTTCTTTCCAGTTCATGTGCTTCCTCCAATCTCAAATACTGACTTGCTTTACGATTGAAATCTTTCCTGTCGGTAGGTTGTTTCATCTTGATCCATTTTTCGAACTCATTTTCTAGGTGAATTGTGCGGACTAACGCCATAAAAACCATATCCTCAATGGGATTGCTTACTTTTGTCACTGCGATGTTAACCTGCTCATGAATGATTTCAGTGACTCATTTTGCCCTTGGACCAATCCGGATAAGGAAATGTCGTCCTTTGGTTGTGCGGCGTGAAGCCTGAACTGGTCAAAAAATTTAGTTGCAAGTTGGTCAAAGGTAGAAATGGATCTTGTATGGAGTCTGGTGAACCACATAGATGTGACTCCTTCTAGAACAATAGGGAAACATCAGTAGCGGACAGCCTCTAGAGCATTGGCTCCATCCATATACCAACAAGACTAATGCAAATAAGGTTTTGGATCCTTTGTTCCATCGTAGGAAGGGATAGTTAACATAGTGAATTTGTTTCGGTTTTTCACATTCAAAATCTCATCGATAAAAGGGGTCCGACTCAAGGAAGATCCCCATTCATCATCCTTGTGGTTTTTACTCTCATCCATCAACTATTTGACCATGTCTGCTATGTGTGCCTCCAATGTCCAGTAGTCCTAGAGGCAGCAATCAGTCACTGCATGGAGTGTTTGGTTCTACAAACAGTCTTGGTGTGTGGGGTGAGGCCTAGGCTCTCCTATCTTTGGGAGAGTCAATCCTATGAGACCCCGCTGGCTTGCACTTGGCCTGAATGGGGCAGTTTTGACATTTCTAGCATCATCAAATGCATTGACGTTCTCTTCCATCTAATTACCTTGCTCTCCATCGTTCGAATCGGAGAGATCCACGGCTAGGTCCTTTTGTGGGGACTTGGCTCATTGATTCAAATTCATGACCGACTACTTGGCGTTAGGTGGAGTATTCTGGCTCTCCTTCAAGTTACATCATGTTGTTACTCTTCTTTGTGGCTGTTTTCTGTTACTTTTATACATGCCGAAAATGGAGGAATTTTCTTGTTCTATAGCAGTAACTGGTTTAGGCATAGTCCTTGGAGCGAGGTTTGATTGTAGGATTAACAGAGCATTCAGTTTATTAATTAGAGCCTTTTGGCTATTCACTATTTTTGATTGATCTCATCAACCATTTTATTCAACTCATCCCTGCTGACAACTTCGTACTGACTAGAAGATGTTAGTGCCTGATTTCTAGGTTAGCATCATTTACTTCAGCTTATTGGGGATTAACATCTTCTCTAGCTATTACTGCCCCTATGGATCTTCCAAAGGTAGTTCTTCTTCTTCTATGGGCCACTGATTCAAAATAGCAGATTCTTTAAGTAAAGATTAAGGATCTAACTTCTGGACCAATGGGATCCAAACTAGATAGCTAGATCTGGATCCTGAGTTAGAGGTTCTTAGTGAAAGCACCAAAATGTTGACCAAAAAATGGAGCAACACCCTGGTTTGGATTTGAAAGCACCAGCCATGTCCTGACAGGGCAATATCACTGATCATAGATATAAAGAAAGAATAATAAAAGAAAGTAAATAGAGAATTTTTATAGTTGTTTGATTGTTAATGAAGCCTACGTCTACTGGAGAATTAGAGTATTCCTTTGGAGACTGTTGTGATGGAGATAGAGAGTAGAGAATAGTTCCAGCAGAGCTTCAACAACTAGTCTGGAGAAGATCCCCTTCATGTTGCAGATAAGATGGTATTTATAGATATCGAAGAGCTTTTGGGCCAGGCCCGTCTTCACCGGCTCCCAGGTTGGTAATAGGCGACCTAAGGGGACTTTGGCTTGCAAAATGATTCAGAACAATAGGTCCTTGGCAACCCATGGCCTATGGGTCGTCAGCCTATAGCCTATCGGTTGCCAGCGACCCATGGCCTTTGTTCATTTTGTGGGCCAATGTCTTGCCTTTTTTGGTAGTGTTCCATAGCTTGTTTGTTTAAAGGCTTGAAGAGAAAGCATGGATCACTAATGATCCGACCAATTAGGATTTTTCTGGAGTCTCGAATTGAAGATATTTCCTGAGCATTTTATCGTTGTTGTTACGTGTTGATGGCAAGCCACTAGCTGCTTACATTCTACTACAGATTGGACAAAAGGAATGCTGATTTCTTAGCTTTATTGATCCCAGTTGTTGTCCTAGTCATATAGCTTGGCCCTTACCAATCCCTTGTCTTAGCTTTCCTGGTTGAGTCATACACCATCCTGTCTACACAGGATTGTTCTGTTTTCTAGCGGTTCCTGCTGGTTTAACAACTCGGATAACATCTACTAAAACCTGAAAGAAACTCAACCCTCAGCCTACTCAAATCAATTTTGAGCACCCAAGAGTTTAAGTGAGAAACATAAACTTCGAGTCAGACCTAAAGCTAAGTGTGAATAAAACTATACATCTCGGTTATTTGATATTATGTGAGACCATGCCACTTAGCAGAACGAGTTTCCCCTCACTATTATCCTTTTTATAAAACATATCTTTTGCAAACCTTTATCCTGCAACCAAAAGTGGATAAAATGTAAAGCATCATTATATTATATAAACATACATATCAGGAAACAAATCGACTATCTGTCTAAACACTGCAGCTTTGTTTGGTTTACTGTTAACCTTTGGCTAACTCGGGCCTAAAACAATATAAAAAATAATCTAACATCTGTTAGACACTTCTTCTAGGCAATCTGTCCTTCACTATCTGTTAAATACTTCTATTCTGGACGGTCTGTCCCTAATTAAACACTTCCTAGGGTCACCTGATCCTAATGGTTTTAGGGCTCACCAATAACCTATCTATATGCAAACATATATTCCCTTTTGTGTGTAATCATAATTTTTGTCTTACTAGTGACAAAGCCTCACACACTAAAATTTTGGACTAAATTAGCTGGGGCCAATATCTAATGTATAGGGGACGATCCTATACCGGTCCTATCTAGTATTCTTATATTTGAGTCATTTTACTTAGGGATACCTTCCCACAATTTTCCTTGAAAACCTTTTTATCTGAAATTGGTTTAAAATCTTTTAAACCAAACTTAAACAAAGGAAACATTTATACTCTATGCTTTACTCAAAATCACCTGGCCATGCTATATACACTTAACTCAAATCTTTGTTGATGAAAACTTTTAAACATTTAAAAGTACCCCTTTCGATCCTATTGAAAGTATCTTTCCAAAACCATGCAAAGTCCATCTTTTTATCTAGGCCAAAAGGCCAAATCCTTCTTTCGTAACCATTCATATAAACCTTTCGAAACCATTGAAATTCCTTTTCCTTTAAAGCTAAAAACCTTGCACATCCTTCCTTAAACCAATAAACATTGCCTTTCGAAATCATGGGAAAAACCCTTCCTTTAGACTTATTCAAAACCATTGGAAAAACATTTCCTTTAGACGGAAACCATTGAGAAAATACCCCTTCAAAACCTTCTTTAAAATCTTTTGAAAGTATTAAAAACCTCAAACCTTTCAAAAGCTTTTGGGTGTAATTTCAAACATATGGAAAACGTCTTTCGAAATCATTCAACGCTAACTAATCGGAACCTTTGGGTTATTCATTAAAAATACTAAGGATCACATGCAATAGGGACGAAAGCTTACTCTCTCTAAAATTATAACTAAGTAGAGAAGTGATGGTGTGAAAACCACCCCTACCGAAAGCATTTGAGAAGCATCAAGGTTTTTATAAAACAAAACAACCCCTTTCAAAAGCTCTGTTTCGAAAGGTATGAAGCGGTAGTAAAGGCTTCGATATAGTCGAAAGCTATTATTTTAAACAAATGTGCAACTTTCGAAACCAATCTTTAAAACCATTGACTTAGTTGAAAGCAGACTTTGTTGAAAGCTATTTCTTAGAACAAAGGTGCAACTATAAAACTTTTCTTTAAATCAATTGACCTAGTCGAAAGCCAACTAAGTCGAAACAACTTGGTTGAACGCAAGCAGGCGCTTTTCTCAATTAAAACAAAAAGAAGCTTCGACCCTTTCGGAACCCCTTGGTTTTGACTTTTACCTTCCGTCTTTGTCCAATTCAATGTGCACCAACACTTTGATACTATGTGCATTAGTTTGTGGAAGGAGGCGGAGGGTCTCAGTCGAAAGCTACCTGGGTGAAACCAAAACAAGCGAAACATAGTTTATCATTAATTTCTTTTTTTTAAACCTTTTTAAGTAAACTTTTTAACTACCCTGCCTTGTTTTTCAAACTCTTATTACTTGCTAATACCCCTTCTCCTTAATTAAATATATAAGATATTTAAGTCCCATACCTTAAATAATATTATATATTCATCAAATCACTTTAGAAAATTCTACAAAAATTCCTATTTTTTCTAACATATAAAAGTTTTGGACCCAAATTAATTATAATTTACCAGTAAATTATTTATAACCCGATAAATCATTTTCTTTACTAGAAAATTAATATAAAATCCACATTAATTCATAAAATCATAAAAATTGAAACCCATCTCTAAAATATCAATTTTGGTCTACAATTAAATTTTCAAGGCATTTAGATGTCATTTAAGGGGTTTTCATTTCCGAAACATCATAAAAATCAATATAAATATGCATAAATCATCAATAAGTATATATAAACATTTCGCTCTTCAAAATCATGGCTAAATCATGCATGATAAATTCAGGTTTCATCTTAAAACTGAAGTCATTTACAAAACTTGAGATGTAGAAATTATTCACCTTAGCTTTGTGATTAGGATATGAGATTTGATCTTTATTAGTCGATTTGGTTCTTCTCTTGAATCCGATCTTTACCTTCTCTTGATATTGTTAATGGTGGCCAACCTTAGAAGTTTTTGTTTGGGAAAATGTGAAATGAACATTATGTTTTGTTTTCCTAAGGGTTGAGGGTATAAGTTTTAGCATTTTCCGATTTTTCCCCTCCTTATTTCCAAACACTTAGCTCCATATTAGTTCATTCATCTACTTATTAACATGACATGGCTACCATTATTAAATTTAATTCAATCAAATCACAAATCTCAATCCATAATCAACCTACAATATTTAATTTAACTAATTAAATGTCCTAAATAATGTCACTAAAAATATGGGGTGTTACATTCTGTTATTCATTGCCCTCGAAAGTGGGTTCTGGACTCATTCTTGCTTTTTCTATATATGCAAATCCATCTGCATTGAAAGGTTTGAATGAGGCAGAAGGAATGCTCTGCTTTCTTGTTCATCTTTTCGAAAGCTTTTGCTTCATTTATCATTTGTGATGGTGCTTGATGCTTGCAACTCCTTCGAAAGCCTTCTCAATGTCTTTTAAACATCATTCCATGATCCTTGTCAAAACTGACGTTTGCAATTTTAGTATAAGCTAGCAGTTTTATTAATCTTCTTTCGTACATTTTTCCTCAAGTGGTTTTGATGGTTAGCAGATGGCCTTACAAACCCAATTATACTACATAAATTTCTATAGTTCGTTTCTAATTCAAACTCGCACGACCAAACGGTATGTCTAATTGCCATGAAAGTCATCGGCATATAATAATTCAATTTTACTGATCCATTGAAATTAGTTTCATCGAAATATGAGATAGTGCCTCGAAAGGAAATTTTTACACATTAATTAAAATGAATTATTATAAAAACCAATTTAATCACTTTTGAATCCAAATTAAATGTTTACTATCTTCATTCTTGTTTAAATAGAATTTAAATCAACTTTAGAAATTATTTTTAATCACATTAAATTCAGGATTTAATTATTTAAGCAATTCTACATGTTAAATTTTATAATATAATTATTAAATAAATCGCTACATTTGAAGTTCAAGCTATTAAACTTATAAAAATTAACTTTTCAATATCTAAAATCAATTACATTCCAATTTCAATTGATTGAAATTCTAGGTTGTTAGACTCCCTTAAAAGAATTTTTTCCTCGAAATTAACAAGTCAGAAAATGCCACAAAACCCACTAACTTATCAAAACCAATTAGCTGAAATAAATTATAAAATTTCTATGTTTCTAAGATTCACCCACTTGTACCAACCAATTTCCATCCAATAAATCATTCCAGGTTATAACTCAGAAATCAAATTTTAGCTATCAAAATTTCTTCCAAATCTTAAAAAAATTCTTACACCTTAAATTTATAGAATATTTCACTAGTGTCTCCTTTGCGTAGCTCAATCGAAAAAATTTACGATATATATATATATATATATATATATATATATATATATATATATATATATATAATCACAAATATACATCTCATCTTCAAGGATGAGGCATGCCGTAGGGAAAAATATAAAAATTCATATAAAATTAGAGATGCATACCCTTTTATTAGCCTTAGCAAACACATACAATTAATATAATGCGAAAGCGATCCCCAAATGCAAAGCATACGTCTTCTGCACCTACTAATCACTCAACAACCAATGAGAACATGTATATATAAATAAATATCAATATATAACATGCACTAATACAATAATTATATGAAAATATAACAATGTAACTAGAGAAACCATCCAACAAATAATATGTATTCAATTAATTCATAAACATATCAATTTACATTTTCCAGTGTCAACATTTAATTCATTAAAGCCCGTATGACATACATATATCATACGTATGTAGTATCAATCTGATCGCTCTTTCAATCATACAATTTCATTTCCAAACTACTAAAGGCCACACGACCACTCTAATGCGGACTCAGATCCGGTTCCTTGATTAGAAACCGTCACTCTCCTTGCATAGCCATGTACTATGATAGAGAACTCCAGAATCAACCAAAATTCCATTTCCAGTGTTCGCCATTGTGAATAAAGTGAAAAATTCTTATCTCGGACCGATGTAAATCATCTTGAAATCATGTATTCGAACATGGACCAAACTATTATGTGAATAAAATGATATGCGTACAATTTACATATTTATTTTAATTGGTTTCTCATTACATCCTATTCTTTTATTACTTAGCACATTTCTTTCCATACCAATGTAACTTAAGAACCATTCCTTTAAATTTTACTTTAAGTTTATTATACACATTTTAAACATTACTTGTCATATTATTTATCCCTTCACAACTTAAGTTCATATTTGTTTTAAATCAGATTCGATTCCATTTTACTCATTTCATTATTCTATTCATAAATCACCATTCTAAACATATTCAATTCACTAATTTATTCTATTAGTTTACTTCATTTATTCATTCCAAATTACTATCAATTTCATTATAAAAATTATTTCATTTAACTCAAGTTAAATTTCATTTAGTTTTTCTTCTTCTTAACATTTATATTCAACAAATCAAAATTTTGTTTTAACTTTTTATTTCTCAAAATTTATAAGTTATAAAACTTATTTCCACATATTTTCATTAAATGCTCAAATGAAAATTTGCAAAGTTTAAACACCCCGTTCTTATTTGTTTCAAATCATTTTCAAATTTTACTTTTGAATTTTAAAATCAAAACCTGCTTTGCCAAAACAAAATTCCAATGATAGCATTTTGTCTCTTGGAAACACGAAAATGATCATCGATGATACTACAATCATCATCGAGATTATTTTCTAATGACCGAAGTGAGTTCGGTGCTTCTTATTTCTTTTAAATCCTTTTAAAAATATTTCTAGACAAAATAGTTTCTAACTAATATTATTATTACTTTCCAAAATTTTGAAAACCTAATTTCCCAAAACTAACTGAACTTCAAATTTTCAAATTCTCAGCTTTTAAATCCTCTTAATTTACAAATCATATTTATAAGTTTTCCTCATAGATATAATTTCACCTTAGTTATAAAAAACCATTTCTTAATTGTTAACCTATTTACACTATAGTAATAACAACTTTTATCAGAACATAAACAACATACAACAAATGATAATAATCTATTATTATCATTCACTAACAACCAAGCCTATAACATATACTATAATAATTTCAAAAAATCGCTCCTTTATATATAAAATATAATCTATGTAAAATTATTTTGTTTTCCCAATTTTAAAATAATACTTTGTCAAATTGCTATGTTTAAGTGTTTAGTGACCCATATCTGTAAAGTTAATTACTTATATTGACCAAAATGCATAAGACACTCAATAGGTCAATAAACACATTATAAAACATTTTTATAGCACTAACAAATATGAGCTTACACACATATACACAACTCATAATAAGGCATTCCATTACCTTATCTCTTAATGAGTTACCCCAACAAATCCAAGTTTCTTGCTTAACCTCGCGCTCTGATCCCAAGTGTAACGAATGGGATTTTCAACCTTTGAAAATAATTGCATGCCGAGAAATCGAATGCTGGAAAACTCGATTATTAGGGAAACGAAAGAAGAAAGAAGAAAGAAGAGAGATACAAAACTAACAGCACATAATTCACAATGGAATGAAAAATAAATAATATACGACAAGCTTTACATGAAGAGAAAATGTAATGTACATACATCAAACAGAGTACACTAACCTATTTTAGCTCGGACTGTTATAATAGGCTATACTCTCATTTACTGATAAATAGAACCAATACACATCACATCGGAACATAATGAAATATGTAGATACGTCTTGGGCCTTCGGCTCGTCTCCAGAAGCTCAAACGCATCCAAACTAAGTCTGTAATATTCTCGGTCTGACTCGAACATTATAAATAAATAAATAATCGAGTCATTCTGGATAATTGGCGTCAGAAAATACACCCAACTAGATTTTAAAGTTATAAAAATCTTTGAAATCAAAAGTATCTCGTAAGATCACGCCATACATAAACTCGAACGGGTTATTTACTTTACGATGACCAAAACATTTTCTATAGAAAATTCATTGATATTATAACAATGTCTACGGTCAAAGTAAAATATGAACATAGCTGAAATGCTTGCATCTAACGTTTCAGCATAATTGGGTACAACTATGTTCGTACGGCAACTATTGGGGAATGGATTCCACAAAATGACTATGTTACTGGGTACCAACCATCACGGTGCATCGCTAGATAAAATAATACCGAGGACCTTACCGGGATCCCCGACCAACGCAGAACCTGCATACCACTTGACTAGTACTATCGAATATGATCACCCCTCCATTAATGGGCCCCGAAGCAAACAAATGAGAGATAATATCGACACTAGATAGAGATGATCATACCGTACTTGGAAGCAACCCAATTACCCAGCTGCATCTCCTATGTTTTAGTTATTCTCGATTGATGAGGCTTGAGGCTACGTTTACCTTTTGTATAGTACTTCCCACTTGTAATTCCAACACTGCCCTCCAGGTAGTAATGCAATGCCAACATTCATCCATACAAGTTCGTTCTGGATTGAACGAAACGCTTGAGAGCTCCATCTTCAATTTCCATCAACTTCAACATGTCTTCACTTTGAAACAGTTAAGTTGGATCAAAGTGGTTTTTGGATAACATATCTGATCCTGATCTCTTCGAAACAACTTCCAATAGTTTCTGGTAAACTCAACCTCGGTTCTTTAGGAAATAAATAGTCAAAGATAAGAGCGGAGATCACCTCCTAACTGTTAGTGGATGGATTTCCTTATCATTTGTCCTAGGAGAACGAAACGAGAATTATATGCATAGTACGACAACATTGGAGATGACTGTACCATATAAATCACATGTTTCTCTTAGGTATTTTCAAAGTTACATTTTAGGTCCAAATTCGATAGTCGGATATTTAACTATCGAATAACAAACATTCAAATCAGGGATTTATTCAAACGGGAAAAACCAACATTGGTTAAGTACATAAGCAACCACTAGCCTCCTTAATAAATCTTTTCATCTATTAAACTCACCTTGTCAATACTTGTGTCAATATGAATTTATAAAGAGTTATTAACAAAGACCTATATTTTCAACACTTGGAAAGATATCTAAATACTTATCTTAATGGTATAAATATATTTATAAACAAAGAAGGATTTCCCTTTTATAAAATTCCAAATTACTTATAAATTCATTTATAAATTGTAAAATCAGTAATAAACTATTTATAAATCCATAAAATAATTTATAGCCTATTTATAAATTATTTCTCAAGTCATTTATAAAATCTTTTGTAAATCCTTTCAAATATATATAAAATTCCTCTTATGATTCTACAAACCCATTTCTGAAATTCGTTTATAAATATCTTAACCTTTACAAAACTCCTTCACCTCACAAATAGTCCACCTCTTTATTTCTTCAAACCATTTTATAAAAACTTCCCTTATAAACCTCAAGTCTATTTATAAACTCTATCAATGAGTCTCGATAACATTTATAATTAAATAATAATCATTTAATTCAAACACTTTATATAATAATAGTTATTAATAATAAACCTTATAAATAAATAATAATTTTTAACCTTTAAAACTTCTTAAAATAATAATTAATAATTTCAAAGACATTATTAATAAAAGCACTAATAATTAATTTTCAACCTTATTATAAATAATAATAATTAATTCCTAAAACAGTATTAACAGATCGTCTATTGAATAATAGTAAAGCAGAAGAATTTGAAGCCCTCTCATTAACTGTAGGTGTTATCTGTTCTCCTTAATTCTCCCTATGTGCATATTTTATTTTCAAAATCAAATGGTTTATCACTTTACAATTATTATAACTAAACTTTTCACACTATTTTACATTTGAATACATGCTACTCAAAGAATCTATAATTATTTACATAGATTTCACGATTCTTCTTCAAAATTTTACATTATAGTCTACACATTTAAATTAATTACATAATCTAAAATTTAGACTAACTGATAAACTTAATTAACTAATATTTATTGATAAATCCTAAAAGATAAAATTTTCAACATGTATATTATAGGAGCATAAAAAATTGGTAAAAGAAATCATTTAGATGCAAATATATATAAATTACATAATATAAATTATATGCATTAATGACAATAACTAATTTATTTACTAAATGGATTTATCGTACATTGCAACATAAAATTTTATTAACTTCAAATACCTAAATTTTATTTACAATACTTAAAACCTTTCCCAATTATCTTTAATATTTTACATTCAAGTCTATATATTTAACTAATTGTAATCTAAAATTTAAAATATTGAAATAAATATGATTAACTAATATTTATTAATTTATCTAACAAATCCTTAAAAGGAAGATTTCATTATATACAGTATTTATGTATATGCAAAAAAAAATATTTCTTTATTTGGATATATGAAGATTTATAAACCACATAGATAATATGTATACATAAATAATAATAATAACAATTTTATTTTCATTCATTTATACCAAAAAAATATCATACTTTATATAACATAATTTCATTTTTAATAACCTTTAAAAGATAAATTTTTATTTTACACCATTATGAAGTGAACGCACATATTAAACATATAAAAATTAGATTATACAAACATTCTCGCTTTCAACATGTTATCAAACCATACCTAACTCAAAACCCAACTAAATGCTACATAACATTATTTTGCAACTACTAAAGTTGTAAGCATGACCTTTCTACAAGAACATAAAATCTATAGTTAACTACAAGGATAAAATTGTTTAAAAATGAAAACTTAAAATGGAATAAAAGTTCATGTCTGATTCAAAAAAAGTTCGTATGCAGATAAGCTAACCATAAGATCTGATGCTCTTCTCAATTACAAATTTGTAAAAAGCTTTTCTCAATTTTAACCCTTTTACATTTAACTCCATATATTTAATTAGTTCTGTCGATTAATTCAAAATATCCAAATAAATTCAATATTTAATGCCCATTAATCCAATTGTAAATCTTTCAAGAAAGATGATAGTTCAATATATATACAACAATCATATTAACAAAATAACAAAGTTACGTATTCACTTATATATATATATATATATATATATATATATATATATATATATATCTGTGTGTGTGTGTGTGTGTGGAAAATAGTATAGCACATAACATAATTATTTACATATATGGCATTAACAATTTTAATTTATAATTTTTTTGAGTTAGGACATTAATTTTTACAGAGATACGTATTTAATGAGTAGTGAACTCTCAACCTTATATCTGAGTATAGGAAATCATTTTAGTTTATAATTAATATATCGCAATAAATTTATCATATATTGCATAACAAAAATATATTTTACCAATAATTAAAATATAAATAATATTTTTTAACTATGTTACACTTTACCGTGTGCAACACACAGGTTACACACTAGTTATTATTAATTTCAAACCACATTAATTATTTAAATAATTAATCTTTATAATATTTAAATATTGATAAACAACCTTAAAACAATATTAATTATAAACAAATAACTTTAAAAACAATAATAAACATAAATAAATATATTTTTAACAAAATTAAATATAAATAAAATTTTAAACAATATTAATCATAATAAACAACTTAGAAAAGATAGATAAAAAGGTGGGAATAAAGTAGAAATTAAATCCTTTAGAAAAATATATTTCTCAAACCCAATTTCAGATTTAAAACCATTTTCTGTCTCAAATAGAAATTCCAATTCAAATGGCAATTCATAGTATTTTTAAAAAACTAACTTGAGGCCAATAGCTACTAAACGCTTAACCAATATCGATATTGAATTTCTATCACTACATGATATTAGTTTTTGACATGTACAATGTCATAGTGCATAATGTCCAATAAATCAGGTTTCATATCCAATAATTCATATAACTTGAATTTTATTGGAAATAAATCAACAATAGCGAGGAATACCATTGGGTCCCTCTAACCTTTCCCATGTATCATACATATATATAGTAGCATATATATATATATATATATGTATGTATGTATGTATGTATGTATGTATATAATTCGACAGTGGTGAGGAATCCTGTTGGATCCCTCCAGCATGTTCCCTTGCATTTGAAATGTAACATTCCAAATTTGGAGGCCCGAAGCTAAGCACTACAAATGCTGTAATCATCCATAGTATTTACTTCCAGTGACCAAACATGGTAGTGTTGATGATATTCATAATATCAGGAGCACATGAATATGAAACAAAATCACATATTTCTCAAAAAAACATTTCTGATTACATTTCACAAAACATGTTTCATATTCCATATAATAATCCTATAGCCATTTCCCAGGTAAAGATCAAATATAATTATTACAAAATACGCCAGGAGCAACATATAATGACGCCCATTTGGTTGACTAGAGTACTATATAGTCATAATTGATTTAATACAACACAAAGGAATCAAACAAAATAAACCAGCAACTCCAATGTAGCTATTTGTCAGTCACCTACTCATCACCGGAAGCTCTATTTGTCTACCTACTAAAATCTTGAAAATCATCAACCCTCATTCTACTCAAATCAATTTTGACCACCCGAGAGTTGATGGGGAAAACATAAACTTCAAGTTAGACATAAAGCCTGGTGTGAATAATACCATACATCATAGTTATAGATATTAAGTGAGACCATGTCACTTAGCGGAATGGATTTCCCCACACTAATAACCTTTTAACACACATCGTTTGCAAATAATTTACTGCAATCAAACCTGGTTAAAACTGTAAAGCAATATCATGTAAACATACATGTTAGGTAACAAGTGAACTATATGTCCGAACGTTATAGTTTAATTTGGCTAACCACTAACCTTGGCTGATTTGGGCCTACTAGACAATATAAATAAAATAATCTAACTCATGTTAGATACTCCTCTTTTGGACGGTCTATCCCTAACATATCCGTTAAATACTCCTCTTCTGGACGGTCTATTCCTAACTTATCTGTTAGATACTCCTCTTATGGATGATATGTCCCTAACTTATCTTCTCCCAGGGTCACCTGATCTTAATGGTTTTACGGGCTCACCAATAACCTAACTATGTATAAATATATATTTCATTCTATATGAAATCATAATTTTAGTCTTACCTATGACGAAGCCCTATAAACTAGAATTTTGGACTTAATTAGCTAGGGATAATAGCTAATGCATAGGGCGCGACCCTATACCAGTCCCATCTGGTACATAAATGTATGAGTTATTTTACTTAAGGTAATCTTCCCTTAAATTTCACTTGAAAACCTTTTCTTCTCAAATTGATTTAAAACGTATAAATCAAAATTAAATAAGAAAAATATATACTCTATGCTTTACTCAAAATCACCTTGCCATGTTATATATGCTTTACTCAAATCTTTGTTGATATAAACATTTAAAACTAAAAGTAACCCTTTTGAATCCATTGAAAGTAACCCTTTTGAAACCAAGTAAACCCTTCTTTATAACCTAGGCCAAACAGCCAATTCACTTCGAAACCATTTACAATCTACCTTTCGAAAACAGTGAAAAAATATTCCTTTAAAAGCATTAAAACCTTAGATATCTTGGATTTAAAACACTTAACATTGCCTTTCGAAAACACTAGAAAACTTTCCCTTTAAACCCTTCAAAACCATTAGGAACCACCCCATCAAACCATTAAAACATCAAACATTTCGAAAGTCTTTGGGTTATAGGATGTGGAAACACCTTTCGAAACCATTGAAAACCATCTCATTTGAAACCTTTGCATTTTACCTTCAATAGATCAAAAGTGTCAATAAAATATTTAAGTCGAAAGCACTCTTTTGAAAGCAATTCCAAAGTAAAGAAGTGATGGTGTCAAAACCAACCTTCCAAAAGCATTGGAGACGAGGCCAAGTTTTAAAACAAAGTATACCTTCCGAAACCATTGACTTCGAAAGGTAGAAAAGCAACGGCTGGGGTTTCGACTCTGACAAAAGCATTTTCTTCAAACAAAAGGCGCAATCCAGTTGAAACCATTCCTTTAAAGCACTTGTCTAAGTCGAAAGCATACCCCTTCAAAAGCAAAGCAGGCGCATTTTTAATTTAAAACAAAGTCATGCCTCGACCTCATCAAAACCTTTGGTCTTGACCCAATACCTTTCGCCTTAGTCCAATTCACTTTGTATTAAGTTATTGATACTATTTTCATTGGTTTCGATGGAAATGGAAGCGGTTGTACTTGGTCGAAATCCCTGTCCGGAAAAAGGCGGGACATGCCAAAAGCATGTAAATACTGATTTTTACTTTAAAAAGAAATTCTTTTCAACTAAACTACCTTGTTTGTCAAAATATTATTGTTTGCCAATTTTTTTTTCTGAAAGTACTACCAATATTTCAGAAATAAACAATTTAATTTATTTACAAAATACCACTTCTCCTTTTATAAATATATAATACATTTAAGTCCCATACTTTAAATAATTTTATATATCTATTAAAACACTTAGGAAAATTCAAAAAAAATTCCTGAAGATCATGTCTAATATGTTTTCTAAAGTATATTAATGTCAGGCCCAAAACATATATTATTTAGCCATAAATAATTTTAAACCTAAATAAACATTTTCTTCACTAGAAAATTAATATAAAATCCACATTAATTGAGAAAATTATGAAAATTGAAACCATCTCTGTAATATCATTATTGTTCTTATTCTAAAATTGCAAGGCACTAGGATGACATTAGATAGGGTTTTCACTATAAAACATATCATATGTTAACGCTTAAAATCGAACGCTAACACCCCGGTGTGTGAAGTATGAATGTGAAAGCACCAGCCGACGGTTCGGGAACAGAATATCAGCAAAAATAACAAAAAGTACGGTAAGAGACAGCGATTTTATAGTGGTTCGGCTTAAGGAGTAGCCTACGTCCACTTTAAGTGTCTTTATTACTGATCTTGTTACAAAACAATACAATGCTCTTCAAGTACAAATCTCTTTAGTTACAAAACACTTTGAGCAAGTAGCTTAAGCTTCGATGTAGATGAAAGTCTTCGAATCCATGTCGGATGTGTGAAAGTCTTTCAAAGTAGCTTGTAGTGTTCTACGAAACTTCAAGTGTAAAGTTGGTTTAGAAACTGGCAGAGTATCGGCGCTTGAAGAGATTGTCCAAAAATGTCCCTTGAAAGTTGGAGATGCCAATGTATTTATAGAGAATTCTGGGCAGGAATTATCGCCAAGTCCTGAGTCGTGGCCGACTTAGGATAAGCCGTGGCCTACTTAGGATAAGCCGCGGCCAACTTAGGATAAGTCGTGGCCGACCTATCGAGCCAAGTCCACGGTTCAGTAGAGGTAAGCTTGTCTACCTGAATTCATGTCATAAGTCCTAAGTCGCGAATGAGTTGAGAGGATGTGGCATAAGTATCACAGCATTGGATTTTAACTCGGTAGCTTTAGGTCGTATGCGACTTAGCATGGGTCGTAAGTCGGCCGTGGCTTAAGTGAAGTTTCTTTTGAGCCTTTCTTGTCTCGAGTCATTAGGTCGGCCATTTCTTGAGTCGTTTGCCCCCCTTAAACCATCGAGTCGTTGTCTCCCTTGAGTCGTTGAGTCGTTGTCTCCCTTGAGTCGTTGAGTCAGTCATTTCCTTAAGGTATTAAGTCGGTAACCTTCAAGGCTATTAAGTCGGCAACCCTTCAAGGCTTTTGAGTCGGTCCATTTTTTTAACCCGCCAAGTCATGGCTTCCTTAAGTCGGTAGGTCGTACCACTTCATGAGCCGTTAAGTCGTGGCTTCCCTTAACTCCTTAAACCGTTAAGTCGTCCATACCTTGAGTCGTAGGTCGTGAAGTACTCTGAGTCTGCAACTTTCTTAAGGTGTTGAATCGGTCTATTCTCTTAGGGCAGTTAAGTCAGCAAGCTGTTAGGTCGGCATCCTTTTAAGTCGCTGAGTATCCTTAAGTCGTGAGCCCCTCTTTGAGTCGTTGAACATAGGAGTTAACAATTGACCCTCGAAGTACACACTTAAATCATGAGTCGTGTGCTTCGACCTAGTTCCTGAGTCGTCAACAACTCAAAGAGGTTTGTTAACTCGCTCGTCTTTCAATCTTCTCCCCTATCTCCTATATAAGTCGTCCAGTTGCCTCTTCCTTCTCACTTTTCCGAAGGCGAACTCAAGCTAGTTGATCAACAATCCATCTTTTCCATTACATTGCGTAAGTGATCCTACTTCTTTTCTGATCCTTTACTATCATTGATTCGTGAATTCCACCTTTGAATCCCAAATCACTCCCTCACGCAATGCTTCATTGTGAATCTCGTTACACTGATAGTTGTTGAACCTGAATTAGTCTGATTCGGCTTTAAATGATTAACGAGATGACGTCGATGGGTTGCAGCACTTCGGTCCAACTGATTTTTGATTTGTGTTAGGATGGCTAAACATTGAATTTGGATGATTTTGAATGATCCGGTATCATGGGAAAGTAAGGACTTTTGTTGATGGAGAGGCTAACAGGTTAACGGGTTAAGAGGGGTTACTGATTAGATGAGGGGTTTGCTGGTTGAGTAGATCATCAGCTTGGACACGATCCAGCACTTTTGGGCGACTTTAGAGGCCTTACGACTTAACTCCTGACCGACTCAAATGGATGCGACATAGGCTCTGAGTCGCAGCCGATCCAGGACTTGGAGAAATTCACGCCATTTTGAACCGAAACCTTTCCTCCTTATTATGCCTTACGTCTTAAAAGACCAACGTCTTAACTTGCAGGATAAGTCGTGAACGACTCATGACTTTGAGAACTTTTGGACTGTGGCTCAATGACCTGAACAAAATTTGAAAACTTAGAGATGTTGATAGAACTTGATTGTATTTCCAACTTGAGTTGCCAGGATAAATTGCTTGAACTTTGAACTGTTACTTGAAATTTGAACTGTTAAACTTTGCTGCATTCTTTCACAGATCACTTTTGACTTGCAAGCTAACAATCTGTTCAATACATCATTTACAGAAAATTGGGACGAATATACTGCCACTGACTGCCCACATCAAATGGCAGATTAGTTAACAACAGATAATCAACTTTAATAGATTGTGTGAACGAAGTGCTTTTAAATCATCAAATTCAAGTAAAGTATTAAAGCAACATTGAAATAGTCAAATGAAACTGCCCAGTTTGCACTAATACTATACCTGAACTTTTTAAATTAACAAGTCCTGAAATTTGGTAATCGATCAATTGTCGACTAGTTTAATTCCTGTTATATTTACTTGTTATTTTTATTATTTCTACACAACACTTCACACTTTTAGGAAACGTGCACCTTCACATTTGAATATCCAGTTGCTTGTGTAGAATGACTTCTCAACAAGAAGAGACAACAGCCCAGACTGGGGTAGCCACTCTTACTCCGGCTCCCCTAGTTAACCCTCCAGAGAGGCCCTCTACCACTTTGTTATACAAAGTTTTTCGTCAGTTATGCACTCAGTTTGGCATTGCTGAAGCAGATGCCATTCTTCCTGAGAAAACTAACACTGCTGATGTGGCGCCTCCTGGCTTTGTAGCAGTCAACCTCCAAATGTGCTTGTGCGGTGCTATTCCTCCCTTCAATGACTTTCTTCAACAGTTTCTTCTTCGATTGGCTATCTCTCCGTTCCAACTGTACCCCAATGGTTATGCCATTCTGATGGGGTTGTGTGTTTTATTCATGAGAAGTCTAGATCGACTGCCGAGTTTCGAGGAAATTTGTTATTTATGTTCTTTCACAAAGACTAAAGATCGTCCCTCTATTGTTGTTATAAGAAGTGCTAGGAATCGCAAACTCATCACTGATCTTTCCGAAAGCGTTCATGGCTTCTTAAATCAGTTTTTCTTTGTTCGCTGCCCCCCAGGGTTTTACGCCATCTGGAGAGTAGGAAGTAAGATTACCTGCTTCTATTTTCCATTCCTGAGCTTTTCGAGATCTAAGTTGCTAATTTCACTCTTTCCTTTTTCAGCGCTTTCTCCCCCCTCTAGAGATCCAGGCCATAAGCAAATTTTTGAAAGATTGAATGCTGTGACCGCTAAAGAGAGAAGTATAAAGTTTTTGTTGAGGGACGAGCTTTTGCATTAGTATGGACTTTTACACACTTCTCGCTCTACACACCCCCATGAGGTTCCAGACTCCCCGTCCAAAGCATTAGATGCCCCAGTTTCCACTGACGAACCCATACCAAAAGAACCTGCCTCCGAGGCTTCTTTTGTGAAGTGCTCTACTATTGCCGACGTTGCGGGGTCGTTTGGCAAATTCGCACTTGCCCCAGTTATTGAGGAGGAAGAAACTCTTTGTTTCTTTGAAGATGTGGCCGATCTGGAGGCCGAAAAAGAAACTCCCGTCGAGCATGGCGGTGATGATACTTTTGAGGGGCTAAGCGACCTGATATAACTTCACAAGAACTTTTTAAAGATGATGTCCCTAAAGCTTCTTCTCCTGTTGTCGAGGCGACATCCACTTTTCAGCAAATTTTGATGCCTGCCACTCAAGTCACTACCACCCCTGTGCCGAAGAGTGGTTTGTAGCCTGACGCGTGTAGTTTGCACACCACACACACATAGGATTTTCAGCACTTATTCGTACTTAACTTCTTTTCTCTTAAGACTTTCAAGACTTGTCTTTTTTAATTTCAGATTCTCCAATGGGACGCGGCGGCTCTTATTACGACGACTTTCAGCGCTACGGGAGGCGTAGTCAATATGACTATAGGCGCTATCTTCCCGTTTACAGAGAAACTAACGAAGAGAGAGCCGCTCGAAAGGCTCAGAAAAGGAGGGCTCAAGAAGAGCGCTATGAGAGGAGAGAAAGGGGGGAGCACGATGATTCTTCCCAGAGAGGTGATGACCCTCACAAAAGAAAGTCGCATGACGACCGGGGAAAAAGTCATATAGTTGAGGACCCAAGCAAGCGTGTCAGGCACGGTGAAAAGCATGCATCTACAACTCCTGAAAAGGCCGATGCCCCCATCTCACTTGACATCCCTTCCGGCTCTCCTGCTCTCGGGAAGACAGACATTCAGACAATAGTTAACAGGCCTAAATTCCAAATTGGACTAGGCCCGGCTACTCTGCAAAGCCGGTTCCCGCACTGGTGCCTAAAGGGAGTGCGGTTCGATCTTGACTTGGTCCCTATTGACAAACAAGCAATGCTGCAAAATCTTGATGCTGTTAGACTTGATATCGAGCGGATGTCAGGGTGGCAAAAGCTTGTTGATGAGCTTCAGAGGGTCAACCGCGTGAATATAGAGGCCATGCTAACCATGGAAAATGATAAGGCTAAGTGGCAGAAAACTTTAAGCCAGCATGATACTGAGATGAGGAACATCGCTGATTACAACGAGAAGCTTGAAGCAGAAGTTGAGAAACTTAAACAAGAGCTTGCTACTTCTTCTACCTCATATACTCAAAAAGAAGAAGTACTTCAAAAGCAAGTTCGCGATGCTCGCGCTGGTCAGCGACATGCCGAGGCACAACTTGAGGCTGAGCAGAAAACAACGGAAAGGTATCGTGCTGACGTTGCAGAGTTACGGGAGAAGGTCAACTCCCAGGATTTGGAGATTATGAGGCTAAAGGCCCAATTATTAAAGACCGAGAAGGAACGTGATGAAGCTATCGCTGGAAGGCAGGTTGCCGAACAGTCGCATGAGGCGACTAAAGCCAATGTCAACTCCACTTTATTTGACTTCTATGTGCATAGAGTTATAGGGCGTGGGAGCCTCTTATTCTTAGGACCGAAGATTGTGCGGGTACCGGCCTCCGGTTATGCTTGGAGGTTAGGAGTCAATTCTTGACATGCTTGGAGGTGCAGGCGCCGGTTATGCTGAAGCATCTCTTGCAGAGCACTTCCTAGATGATGACGCCAGAGCTGCCCTAGCCCGTGGAAAAGAGTAGCTTGCCAAAGCACAAGCTGTGGTAGGGGAGTAGCATTTTGTGAAAGAAGCACTATTAACTGCCCCCGTCCCTCCTTCGGTTTCGGCCGATGTTGACATCACAGGCTACGGTTCTCATTCTCCGTCCCCTGTCAAAGTTATAACTGAGATCACAAGCACGCAGGGTGGAGATGAAGGCGAAGAGAGCATCGAAGCACAGGCTTATGAAGTTGACATTAGGAAGCCGACTTCTCCATGTAACTCTACCGTTAATCTTGCCCAAGTTGACTGTTTGTTTGCTCCTCATGAGCTTGACGAACTTTTTGATTATTTCTTAAATCTCAATGAGCCGCTATCTCCTTTCTTCACGGGAGATACTAATATTTTTGGCTTTTCTTCTTCTGCAGCCAAAACGCCAAGTGCCACATAAACTTCTCCTCCTCTAGCTGTCCCTCCTCCATTCCTTCAAATCACTCCTATTTCCCGGCCGGGATCACAGGAAGAGTTAATAGGAGCCCTTCAAGGCTTGGATGACCCAATCGCTTCGCAGGAGCAGAAAGACGAAGGACTTGAAGAAGGCGACAAATCCCCGGAGCGTACTATTTCTGATGACACAAAACTGGCTGCACTTGTTACCCGGGAAGTGAGTCTTCTTCAAGGAGGAGGAGGAAGCGTACCACTTCCAAGAAGAAAAAGAAAAGCATTCTTGTTTCTGAAGAGGAAGCGAAGGTTGATCCGGCAGCAACCCTCTCTCCTTCATCCCCAACTCTCCCAAGCCGTCCTGAAATACTGCCTATCAGGTCAGGAGAAGGCTCTAAAGGTGGTGGCAAGAAGAAGTAACGGGCCCTGCTTCCCCTTATTTTTACTTTTTTCTTTTTGCATGTACTGACCGGAGATTGTGCGGGTACCGGCCTCCGCTTTTCTTTTTATTTTGAAACATGTACCTCTACAAAATTTTGACAGTATTGAATAAAATGATTCTTTTTGTTTGTACAAACTTCTGTCAGTATTTGAGAATGCATTTACTCTTCGTTTTTGTACAAGTTTCTTTATATGATATTGCAGTGAGCTTGTGGTATGTTGTTCGAGCGTAATTCTTACCAATGTAGCTATACCATGTTGCCCCTATACCATAAGCTCGTTGCAATATTTTCAACTTTGAGGGGACTTGTACTCTTATTTTCTAGAGAATAATTATTCCATACTTGGAGGAATATTATTCTGCTCAAAATAGAGTACCGCTCGTTTCATATGAGTTTTCACGCTCCACCCTTTGGAGATGTCACTTTTTCTTTTGCATATATACATTTTTACAAAGTGAATTCTCTTATGTGGTAGAGCGGGCCTTCGAAGGGCACTTTAACTTTTTTGAGGAAGAGTATTTTTAAGAATAGATGAACCAATCTTCCTTTGAAAGCTAAAATGTGCCTTTAAAGAGGGCTTCTTTTTTTTTATTGCGCCTCGGTGGAGGGCTTTTTGATCCTTGTTTTGCATT
Source organism: Allium cepa (assembly GCA_030765085.1). Taxonomy (NCBI): domain Eukaryota; kingdom Viridiplantae; phylum Streptophyta; class Magnoliopsida; order Asparagales; family Amaryllidaceae; genus Allium; species Allium cepa. Next base: position 882,389,476 of record CM060931.1, on the reverse strand, counting down.
TCTGATGAAATGCTTCTTTGAAAAGTTGTACCTCTGAGGAGGGCTTTTTCACGTTTCAACACTTGGAAGTTTTATTTCAATCTCGGTGAAACGTGTGCCTCCGAAGAGTTGTGCCTCCGAAGAGGGCTTTTCACGTTTCAACACTTGGAAGTTTTATTTCGATCTCGGTGAAACGTGTGCCTCCGAAGAGGTCTTTTTGTTTGATTGTGCCTCTGGGAAGAAGTCTTTTGTTTGATTGTGCCTCTGGTAAGAGGTCTTTTTGTTTCTGCCTCTTGGGAGAGGCTTTTATATTTTCCCTGTTTGCTGGGAAGCGGGCCTCCGAAGAGGGCTTTTCACATTTCGACTCGTGTGAAGTTTTATTTCAGATCATGGTGAAATGTGTGCCCCTGAGTAGGGCTTTTGCCTGGAAGTTTGGAGTTTCTTTCTCTTAGTTGGACGGATTCACGGGAGTGTATCACCGATCAGTCCGCAATTTTATGTCGAGAAAGAACTCTCTTTTTCTGGCGAGGCCCGCTCGAGGTCTTTTAGCATTTCAACTGTGGTGAAATGGGCCTCCGAAGAGGGCTTTTCACGTTTCAACACTTGGAAGTTTTATTTCAATCTCGGTGAAACGTGTGCCTCTAAGTGGGGCTTTTGCCTGGAAGTTTGGAGCTTCTTTCTCTTAGTTGGATGGACTCACGGGAGTGTATCACCGATCAGTCCACAACTTTATGTCGAGAAAGAACTCTCTTTTTCTGGCGAGGCCCGTTCGAGGTCTTTATCCTCCGAAGAGTTATGCCTCTAAAGAGGGCTTGTGCCTCCGAAGAGGTCTTTTTCTGTTTGGTGCTTGCTCGCCCATGTCTCTTTGCCATCTTTTCATATCTATTCATGTCGGCGATCCCCGTTATCTTTTCCAAGTATCACCCCTTTTTAGTTGCCAATAATTTTCCTTATCCAAAGAAATATACTTCATAGTTAAGCAAGTTGGTGGTGGTAGACACAGACTATTAACTGGATGCTCGTTTGTACAAACATTCGTAGTTAGTTAGAAATGGTCCACTTCCAGCCACATTGCTAAGTTTTGTTCGAAGCACTTCTTTCGTAGGATTTGAGAATGGAAATTTTGAATGGTTTAGCGTTTGCTTGCTGGGTGATGTTGGAGATCGCTTGGTCTTGCGATGGGTAAGCTTTGTTTTTATGGCCTGCATTATTAAATCGACATTTTCAGTAACACAATTAACGTATTTTATATGTCGAAATGCAACAAAGCAGTTTATAGTAGTATAGAACACAAGATTTATAGTGGTTCGACCAAAAGCTGGGCCTACATCCACTTTATAGCTTTTCATTATTCACTTGCTTTACAATTGCTTTCAATATAAGAATCATATATTCGTAATTCTTTTACAACATTTCAGCAAAGCTTTTAATTAAAATATGGACGCAAATGATTGCTGTTCCAAGCTCTTGGAATTGGTTCTTCTTCGACAGTTACGAGTTTGAATGTGCCATCAAGAAGTTTCGTGCCTATGACATATGGCCCCTCCCAGTTTGGCCCAAACACACCTGTGGCTGTCATAATTCTCTTCAGGACTAGGTCCCCAATTTCAAAGCTGCGCTGACGAACTTTGGAATTGAAGTGTCTGGCTATCCTTTGCTGAAGAGCTGCAATTCTAAGCTTAGCCTCTTCTCTTCTTTCATCAAGGAGGTCAAGCGCTTCCAGTTGCAGTTTTTCATCCTCATCTTGATCAAAATGGATACTTCTGTGTGAGGGGACTTCAGTTTCCACTGGAATCATCGCTTCCGATCCGTATGCCAATGAAAATGGAGTATGCCCAGTCGTAGTTTTGTGGGTAGTTCTGTATGCCCATAGTGCAAGCGGTAACTTATCAACCCAACCACCTTTTGCTTTTTCCAACTGCTTTTTGATGGTTGATTTGATGATTTTGTTTACTGCTTCCACTTGCCCGTTTGCCTGCGGATGAGCCACTGCTGAGAAGCTTTTTCAGATCTTGAATCGTTTGCAGAAATCTAGGAATTCCTCACTTTCAAACTGCGTGCCATTGTCTGTGATTATCTTCTAAGGCACACCATACCTGCAAATGATATTTTTAGTCACAAAACTTATCATTTTCTTAGAGGTAACGGTAGCGAATGGTTCAGCTTCAGCCCATTTAATGAAATAATCAACAGCAACGATAGCATATTAATCCCTGATTTGGCAGTCGGTAAAGGCCCAATGAGATCTATTCCCCAGATGGCAAACGGCCATGGACTGACCATTTGTGTTAGATCAGTGGAAGGTGCTCTAGGAATTTTGGCAAATCTTTGGCATTTATCACACTTTCGGGAATAGTCAGCAGCATCTTGATTAATTTCTGGCCAAAAGTATCCACAACGGAGGATTTTCTTTGCTAAAGTTTGACCACCCGTATGATCCCCACATTCCCCTCCGTGTACTTCAGTCAGAATTTTCTTAGCTTCTTCCTTTGTCACGCATCGGAGTAATGGCATTGAAAATCCTCTTCTGTACAAGCGACCATCCTGAACTATATATCTGGAGGCTTTCCTTATCAACTTCTGTCGTTCCTTTGAACTTTTTGGCAAAGAACCATTGAGCAAATATTCAAATATCGGAGTCATCCATGATTCTTGCTCTTAGGATACATTCATAATCCAATCAACATCCATTTCATCTATGCTTAGAGATGACAAGACTTCGACGGGAACTAATCCCAATAGCTGAGCTTCACCGGTACTTGAATACTTTGCGAGAGAATCCGCCTTCATGTTCTCTTCTCGGGGTATATGGTTTATTGAATAACGGTCAAAATCTTAAAGAAGCTCCCAGGCTTTTGATAAATAGGCAGGTAGATTCCCTCCTTTAGCTTGAAATTCCTTCTTGACTTGGCAGACAATAAGCTAAGAATCACTGAAAATCTGCAATGCCTTGATGTTTAGTTCTTTAGCAATCCTTAAACCAGCGATGAGAGCTTCATATTCTGCTTCATTATTTGTCGAAGGAAATTCTAGTCTCAGTGCATAACATAGCGATCGCCCTTCTGGGGTTTCAAGGACAACCCCTGCTCCGCAACAGTAATCATGCCTTGTGCCATCGACATACAATTTCCATTGGATTGGAACGTTATCAGTGGCTTCTTCCTCACTATCGCCTTTATCCGTACATTCTGCGATGAAATCTGCTAAAGCTTGTCCATTGATTGCTTTCCGGGGATGATAAGTGATGTCATATTGGCTGAGTTCAATATTCCATTTCAAAAGACGGCCCGAAGTCTTAGGACGGAATAGGACTTGCTTTAGAGGCTGATCAGTGAGGATTTTGATGGGATGAGCTTGGAAATACGGCCTCAATTTTCTTGATGCGATCAACAAACAATAGGCGAGCTTTTCCAACTTTGAATAGTTCATCTCTGCCCCAGTGAATCTTTTACTGATATAATAGACTGGGCGTTGAATCCTTGCGTCTTCCCGTACCGACACTGCACTGAGAGCATGAGATGAAATTGCAAAATATATGAAGAGATCTTCACCATTGTCAGGCTTTGAAAGTATCGGAGGCACTTCCATATGACGAACCAACTCATCAAATGCTTTTTGACATTCAGGAGTCCACTCAAAGTTTTTTCTTCCTTTCTTCAGAGCATCAAAGAATAGAATGCATTTGTCAGCAGCTTTTGAAATGAAACGACTCAAGGCAGCAACCTTTCCATTGAGACTTTGCAACTCCTTCCTCGTTCTAGGAGCTTTGACCTCTCTCAGGGCAGTAATCTGGGCAGGATTAGCTTCAATGCCCCTAGCGCTCACAATGAAACCCAAAAACTTTCCGGACTCCACTCCAAATGAACATTTCAAGGGATTAAGCTTCATTCTGTACTTTCGGAGTACTGCGAACATCTTCTGCCAAGTGATCCATGTGGTCCACTGCTTTCTCAGACTTCACTAGCATATCATCAACATAAACTTCCATTGTCTTTCCAATTTGCGGTTTAAACATGGCATTAACAAACCTTTGGTAAGTTTCCCCTGCATTCTTGAGTCCGAAAGGCATGACCTTGTAGCAGTAGAGTCCAACATCTGTGATGAAGCTTTTGTCCTCTTGATCTGGCTCATGCATCATAATCTGGTTATATCCGGAGTATGCATCCATAAAAGATAACAATTCTTGCCCTGTCGTCCCATCCACCAACTGATCGATCCTGGGCAGCGGAAAACAGTCTTTGGGGCAGGCTTTGTTCAAATCTGAAAAGTCAATGCATACTCTCCGTTTTCCGTTAGCTTTTTAACCAGGACTCGATTTGATACCCAATTTGGATAAGTAGATTCTCTGATGAAACCGTTCTCCATGAGCCGATCCACTTCTTCTTTTAACGCTGTCGTCCTCTCAGGACCCTGGGTTCTTCTTTTTTGTTTCACGGGTGTAAACTTTGGATCAATGTTCAGAGTGCGTACTGCAATCTCTGGGGACATTCCACACATGTCAGCATGAGTCCAAGCGAATACATCCAAATTTGCCTTCAAAAATGAAATCAGAACATTCTGAATTGTTGTGTTGAGTTGTGAACCCACATTCAGCACTTTGTTTGGGTCCTTTGGGTCAACGGGTACCGGCACCGTTACCTCTACTGGTAATACCCTATTCTCCCCTGCACTGGCTTTCCTTGGATCCATCTCTCTTCGTGCGCCACTACATTCACCAGTGCAGGGTCCACCCTGTAATTGCTACAAGGTTGGTTCTTTGATGCGGACTGGAGCCGCCGCACCTTTTCCCGTTTCTCTTTTCCTTGATTCAAGCAACTCCGTAAGATAACATTCTCGCCCCGCATCTTGGTCTCCTTTAATCACACCAACTCCATTATCTGTGGGGAATTTTATAGTCAGACACCATGGGACAAGAACAGCTTTGAATGCAGCAAGAGTTGGTCGGCCTAAAAAGGCATTGTAGCCGGAGAATTCTTCAACAATTATAAAGGTTTGCTTTCGAGCCACCTTCCTTAGCCCTTTTCCAAGTTCCACAAACAAATCTATGGTCCCAATTGGCTGTTTGGGTTCCCCAGCAAACCCAGCAATCTTAAGTGATGAAGCTTGAACGTCAGCCATTGGAATTTTCATTTTATCAAAGGTCTTTTTGAAGAGAATGTGCATGAAGCTCCACAATCAACTAGAACTCTTCTCACAGTAGCCGGCCCAATACCAGCGGATATGACCAAAGGATCTATGGTAGGAGCCTCGATACCCAAAGAATCCCTGGCACTGAATACAATATCATCAATGGAAGTCTTTTGTTGCTTTAAAGGCGCATCATTTTCTAAAACAAAAACATTCTCTTCAGCCGGTACATGCCTCAAGGCCCAGGCATACCTTTCCATCTCGCCCTAGCTTCTGCCTGCTGGGTGAGGCCCTCCAGTCATTATATTGATGACAGGTCTTTTCGATTCATGTTCTACGGCCTTCTCACTTGAGCCAGGACGGTGAGCGGGAACTTGTTGTCCTTGAGTCGACGAGGCTGAGGCATTTCTATTCCTTTTCACATACTGCTGGAGCTTGTTTTCCTTCAAGAGTTGTTCAATTACCTCTTTCAACTGACGGCATTCGTTGGTGTCATGGCCGGGTTGGTTGTGGAACCGGCATAACCTTCCACTTATTTCCATCTTAATCCCAACTCTCATTTTAGGTGGTGTCGGATAACTGACATCATCCTTGGTCGTAGAGAAGATGTTCTCAAGGGTATCGGTCAAGGGTGTGAAATTGAAAGGACGGCCTTTCTTAGCGTCTCCTTGTTTCCTTCCACCATCATTTACCCTTTTCTGAGTGTTAGGTTCTTTCTTGTTTGAAGCAGCACCATTGTTCCCATCTTCTACTGATACCACCTTAGCCGGTGTTTGGAGGCTTTCCAAACGCATGAATTCATCCGCTTTCTTGTAGAACTTGTCAAGCGAGCTTGGTTCTTTCATTTTCAACCATTTTCCAAATTCGCTTGATTTGTCAATCACCCTCATCAAGTACGTTAGGACCATGCGTGGCTCAGCATTATCTACCTCAGCCAATGCTATGTTAAAACGATTCAAAAATGATCTGATGGATTCTCCTGGATTTTGCTCTAGACTTGACAGTGACATTATATCCTTTGCTTTTGAAGCATACAATCGAAATTGCTCCTTGAATTTCCTGGTCAAATCGGAGAACTGATCAATGGACGTGACCGGCAGCTTTGTAAACCACAATAGAGCCACACCTTCCAGATATACCGGGAAATATCGACATTTGATTTCATCAGACGCTCTGGCACCCGTCATATGCCAATCGTACTTATACAAGAACTAATTAGGGTCGCTTGTCCCTTTGTATGCCGGAATAGTAGGAGGAACAAATTTTCTTGGGAATTCTGCCTTCAAGATTTTCTCAGTAAATGGAGTTTTGCTTGGAGCAAAACCCCATTCTTTCTCATCTTCATCCCTTCGCATACTTTCCTTCATGATCTGACGAACCATGCCTGAGAAAAACTCTTCATCATCTAAAGGTTCTAGAGGGCAAACATCGGCCATTCTCTCTGAATTCTGTCTTGACAACCGTTCACGGAGGGTCGGCTGCGGTCCTGATCCCCCAGCCTGGAGAGGTGTCTTTTCCACAGGGTCTGCGGCTCTTTGAGAAACATTCCTTCCTTCAACATCTTGAACTTCCGCAGTAGGGTTTCCATCATTATTAACCGTTGACGGTTAGCCCTAAGTAGATCATTCAACTTACTTAAGATCAGGGCATTCTGGGCATTCTGAGCCTCCAACTGTGCATTCTGGGCATTCAATTGTTGATTCAACCCCAAAACTACGGCGTCCGATTCTGCTCGTGTAACTCCAACAGTTGGAGCTGCTTGACTTGAAGGAGGAAAGGTAGCGGTATTCTCTTGAACATTGTCGGATCTCACAGAACTTCGTTTTCTCCCAGAAGCCATTATTTCCAATAAACTTCTGGTTTTAAAAGAAATCCTTTCCACGAACTTTTTCGGAGCAATGACGGAAGTATCCTGAGTTCATCTCTCAGTGAAAGCACCAAAAATGTTAATGCTTAAAATCGAACGCTAACACCCCGGTGTGTGAAGTGTGAATGTGAAAGCACCACCCGACGGTTCGGGAAAAGAATATCAGCAAAAATAACAGAAAGTACGGTAGGAGACAGCGATTTTATAGTGGTTTGGCTTAAGGATTTGCCTACGTCCACTTTAAGTGTCTTTATTACTAATCTTGTTACAAAACAATACAATGCTCTTCAAGTACAAATCTCTTTAGTTACAAAACACTTTGAGCAAGTAGCTTAAGCTTCGATGTAGATGAAAGTCTTCGAATCCATGTCGGATGTGTGAAAGTCTTTCAAAGTAGCTTGTAGTGTTCTTCGAAACTTCAAGTGTAAAGTTGGTTTAGAAACTTGTAGAGTATCAGCGCTTGAAGAGATTGTCCAAAAAGGTCCCTTGAAAGTTGGAGATGGCAATGTATTTATAGAGAATTCTAGGCAGGAATTATCGCCAAGTCCTGAGTCGTGGCCGACTTAGGATAAGCCGTGGCCAACTTAGGATAAGACATGGCCAACTTAGGATAACTCGTGGCCGACCTATCGAGCCAAGTCCACGGTTCAGTAGAGGTAAGCTTGTCTACCTGAATTCATGTCATAAGTCCTAAGTCGTGAATGAGTTGAGAGGATGCGGCATAAGTATCACAGCATTGGACTTTAACTCGATGGCTTTAGGTCGTTTGCGACTTGGCATGGGTCGTAAGTCGGTCGTGGCTTAAGTGAAGTTGCTTTTGAGCCTTTCTTGTCTCGAGTCATTAGGTCGGCCATTTCTTGAGTTGTTTTCCCCCCTTAAACCATTGAGTCGCTGTCTCCCTTGAGTCGTTGAGTCGTTGTCTCCCTTGACTCATTGAGTCGGTCATTTCCTTAAGGTATTAAGTCGGTAACCCTTCAAGGCTATTAAGTCGGCAACCCTTCAAGGCTGTTGAGTCGGTCCATTTTCTTAACCCGCCAAGTCGTGGCTTCCTTAAGTCGGTAGGTCGTACCACTTCATGAGCCGTTAAGTCGTGGCTTCCCTTAACTCCTTAAACCGTTAAGTCGTCCATACCTTGAGTCATAGGTCGTGAAGTACTCTGAATCTGAAACTTCTTAAGGTGTTGAATCGGTCTATTCTCCTAGGGCAGTTAAGTCGGCAAGCTGTTAGGTCGGCATCCTTTTAAGTCGCTGAGTCTCCTTAAGTCGTGAGCCCCTCTTTGAGTCGTTGAACATAGGAGTTAACATCATAAAACCTTTATGATTAATCATAAATCATCAACAAGCATATATAAACATTTAATCATTCAATACGTGGCATACCCTTGCAAAATACTTTGGACTCAACTCTAAACCGAAAACTATTATAAAATGAGATGTCATTATTCACCTTAGCTTTGAGATTAAGGAGTTTGAGATTTGAATGGCCTTGATTTGATTAATCTCTTTCCTTAGCTTTTCTTGTTTATCTTCCTCTTTCTTGCTAATTTTGGCTAGCCTCTACTTTAATTTGATATTGCAAATGAGCATGTGCATGAATTCCTAAGGGTTTAGGGTATAAGAATATTCTTATTCCAACTTTGCCCTCACCTATTGCCCTCATCTATTTTAATTCATGTTAGCTCGTTTTATTTACTCATTAACATAGCACGACTACCCCTATTAATCACAAATCTCAATCTCCTAATCTTCACATTATTTTATTTAATTTAGCTAATTGAATGTCCTAAATAATGTTATTAAAAATTAGGGTCATTGCAGACCCCCTTCCTTAAAGAACTCCAATAGAGACTCCAAATTTTCCCGTCTTCTATCTGCATAGCTCTTTTTCCTAGGCTGAGCTTCCTTCATCCTAGCCGGAATCAACTCAATCTTTTATGTTGCTTCTCTAACCAAATTTTGACCAAGAACCAACCTATCTTCGGTCTCTAACTAACAAACCGATGATTTGCATGGCCTTCCATATAAAGCTTCAAATTATGCCATCCCTATACTAGTCAGATAACTATTGTTATATGAAATGTCGACTGAGTGTAAATGGACTTACCTTGGTCCCCTAAAATCTAACACACAAGCTCTTAACAAATCCTCCAAGACTTTGTTAACTCTTTGCGTTTTTCTCATCGGTCTGCAAATGGTAAGCGGTAGTCATCTTGAGCTTGGTTCCTAAAATCTCATGTAGATTCCTCCAGAACTCGCGTGTGAACAAGGAATCTTTATAACTTACTATAATGTGAGGAATTCCATGTAGTCTAACTGCATTCTTCATAAATAATTCTTCATAAGTAACTTAGCCAAAACAAGTTCGTCCTACTTGACTTAATTGGAACGAAATAGACACTCTTGGTCGATCTGTCCACTACGACCTGTATACTTTCATTTCCACTATCAGATCTTTGCAACCCATCTATAAAATCTATAAGAATAGAATCTCACTTCCATATCAGAATATCTAATGGCTGAAGCAACCCACTAGGCTTATGATGTTCGGCTTTTACCTATTAGCGGTTTAGATACTGCTTCACCCATAAGTCTATGTTCCTCTTCATACCTTCCCAGAAGAAACTTCTCTTCATATCTTCATACATCTTAGTTCCTCCAAGATGAATAGTGAACTTCGAATGGTGGCATTCCCCTAGAACTTCCTTCCTTATGTATCCTACATTTGTATCACATTACCTACCTTTCATTCTCAACCATCCATTTTGGTCAAGACAAAAATCCTTCAAGTCATCGATGTCTGTTCCATCCCTTAATTTCTTGATCCATTTAACCCATACCAGATCCTCCATCTGTTTAGAATCTATCTTTTCGATCATAAGTGGTTTAACTTATAACACAACAGTACCATCAATAGACCCAACTTCAGATCTCCACTGCACTCTGCAAGTCGGCAATGCTTCCAAATCTTTCCACTCAGCTATCATTGCCAACAATGCATTCTGGTGCCTTCTACTAAGCGCATCTGCAACCGTATTACCTTTCCTTTGTGTGTACTCAATTCTAAAATCATAAGCGATAATGAACTCTAACCATCTCTACTCTCTCATGTTCAGCTTCTTCTGAGAGAACAAACACTTTAACGACTTATAATCCGTATAAAGCTCAAACCTCTTTCCCAAAAGGTATTGTCTCCACACCTTCAACGCAAATATTATGGCAGTTAATTCCAAATCATGTGTTGTATATCTAACCTTATGCGGTCTAAGCTGTCGAGAAGCATAGGCAACCACTTTGCCTCTCTTCATTAACACAGCTCCTAATCTAGTAACACATGCATCTGTATAAACTACCAAATCCCGATTCCCCTCCAGAACAGCTAGTACAGATGCATGGGTCAATAAATGTCTCAAGCTCTGGTGTGACGCCCCACTCCGAGAGCCTCGTTAACAAAGAGTATTACCTAGATAATACTGTCGGCTAACGCGGACAATAGAGTATAATGGAAGCGACCATGTGTAATTTTACCTTAACTATTCACTAAATACGTTGAAAAGTAGAATAACTACCAATTCGACGTATTCAATAAATATTTAAAGAAAAACTACAATGGCTAGAGGATCTATCAGAACAGAATATAACAACTCAAATGCAATATACATCACAGAACAGTAAACCATCATATACACACATATACTGATACCAAGCAGAGTATACAAAATAATACATGTCAAGTGGTATAACAAACCACAATATACAGACGAGTCAATAGAATACATAACGGAGTTACAACAGATAAGGACTACAAAAGACGCTATAACAAAATGAAGCTAGCGAATAGTCCATGCAGAAGCAAAATAGGCTAAGTCCAAAAGCACCTAACCTGAAACATCTCATTCCATCAGATTTCTTCACAAAGACGACCGCGGATCCCCACGGAGAGAAACTAGACTGAATCAACTGCTTGGATTCAACCTATAAAAGCTTCTTCTTGAGTTCCTCATTTTCCTTTGTAGACATCCTCGTGGGAGGACGACTAACTGGCTGCGCACCTGGAATGAGATCAATGTGGAACTCAATTGCCCGCTTGGGTGGCAAACCCGAAACAGGTTCAAAAACATCAGAAAAGTCACAAGCAACAGGAATACGAGATATATCATCATCATCTCGCGAGTCAAGAGAATATAAAGCCATCTCGGAATTATCCACATTCCGAAGAACAAGAGATAACTGAGAAGGCGAATCAGGATGATAAAGATATAAAATTCTCTCGGAACAAATAATCCTGGCATCGTACCTCACTAGCCAGTCCATACCAAAAATCATATCAAAACCCAAATGAGAAACAACGTGCAGATTCACACGAAAAGAAAAGCCACATAAAACAATCTCAATATCATCACAAAACAAGCTAAGGGTCGCGGATCCCCCAATAGGATTCGCAATCCTTAAAGAAGTAATCAAACAAGAAACATCCAAAGATAAATCATCTACAAGCTTCTTCGATACGAAAGAATGTGAAGCACCCGTATCGAAAAGAACTCGTATACTATGATCATGAAATAGAATTGAACCCTCCAAAATAGATGGAGACATACCTTTGGATTGAGATGAACCTCCAGAAGCATTAGCCACATTGAGCTTGCCAGATTTTGCATTAGCAGGAACAGTAGGACAAGCTGAAACATGATGACCTTCCTTCTTGCAATAGCGACAGAAGAGAGGCTTTGAACAAGCTCGAATTATGTGGTCCGGAGAACCACAATTGAAACACTTTCGAACGAAAGGTGTTCCGAAAGACTGAGGCTGAGAGCTAGGACCACCGGTCTTATTTTTCTTAGAAGGAAAAGGCTTCTTCTGAATTGGAAACGGCCTCTTGTTGGGGTTCTTGGAAACCTCAACATTCTCACCACTATCACACTCCTTCTCCACAGCTTCGAGATGAAGTGCCGAATCAACCAATTCCTCAAAAGAAGGTTTAAGCTGGAGCAACAAGGACTTCTTAAGATATTTCTTAAGACCAGAAACAAACCTCAAATTCTTCTTGTAAGAAGTGCTAATGAATTCAAGACCATATTTAGATAAGGCCTCAAAAGATGCAACATACTCAGAAACAGAAGATTTCCCTTGCTTCAACTCAAGGAAGCGACGGGTCAATAATTTTTTTTCAGACTCAGGAACGAACTTGAGTTCAAATCTCTCCCGAAACTGAGTCCAAGAAAGAGTAGACTCATCAATCTCAGCTATAAGAAGCTCATACCAATCAAGGGCACGCTCTAGCAATAAGCTAGAAGTCACAAGAACTCGATCATGGTCAGAAAGATCCATGCGAGAAAAGATACGTTCGCATGTGCGAAACCAAGCTTGGACTTCAAGGACGGATTCGGAACCCTTAAACGGTTTTCCTCCAAGATGAGCAAAATCACTGCACTGACGTGCAAAGGCAGACTTGCGAGGTAGAGACACTCGAGGAGGAACGAGAGGCTGAGTGCTCCTAAACATCTCCATAAACTGATCGGCAGACATATATACGCCATACGGATGTGAGCCACTAGATTGCCCAGCATCCGAACGTCGACCTCTGCCTCATCCAGACATAAGCTGAAAGTCAAGATAAGGAAAAGATTATTCACAAGGTAGATATTGCAATATGGAATACTACGGAATAGAAATGCATTCCTAGACGTATTCCAAAACTCTATCTAACCTTGATGGAATAAAGAGACACGATGATTCAAAGATTTGTATCACTTATACACTTTGATGTATCGTAATATGTGCTCTATTCTGTTTTTATCATATTTTGTTCTGAACACAGCTCTGATACCACGCTGTGACGCCCCACTCCGAGAGCCTCGTTAACAAAGAGTATTACCTAGATAATACTGTCGGCTAACGCGGACAATAGAGTATAATGGAAGCGGTCATGTGTAATTTTACCTTAACTATTCACTAAATACGTCGAAAAGTAGAATCGCTACCAATTCGACGTATTCAATAAATATTTAAAGCAAAACTACAATGGCTAGAGGATCTATCAGAACAGAATATAACAACTCAAATGCAATATACATCATAGAACAGTAAACCATCATATACACACATATACTGATACCGAGCAGAGTATCCAAAATAATACATGTTAAGTGGTATAACAAACCACAATATACAGACGAGTCAATAGAATACATAACAGAGTTACAACAGATAAGGACTACAAAAGACGCTATAACAAAATGAAGCTAGCGAATAGTCCATGCAGAAGCAAAATAGGCTAAGTCCAAAAGCACCTAACCTGAAACATCTCGGTCTGACCCGAGTATAAAATACACGGGTCAGTCTAGATAACAAATCAGTTAGATAAACTAAGCAATAATAAACCTGCAAGGTTACACAGTATAACAAATATCTCTAGAGGAGATAACACAATCATCAACAACAGATGAACATAATAAAACAAGCCTCATATCATCGGCAACATAGATAATCAAAGGATATGAATATCCTAAAGCAAGCCAATAGGCAAATAGCAAATACCCATAAGGTATACAAGTTCCACGAGGAAATCGCTACTCTCCATGCGGCTCAAAAAGACCAACACCGAAGGGCGATACCAAGGGAATATACATATCAATGAAATATCATAAAATTTGCTCGAGCTCAGTACTGTACAAACAAGGATCCATGAGCCCGAAGACTCCAAACCCAAGTATCACCCATGCGGCACATAAGGCCAACATCAGAGCGAAACTATATAGGGCGACAAACCCGAAGGCACAAACCCGAAGGCAACATACCCGAAGGCAACAAACCTAGGGAGACGGTCCGAAGACACTATCCCAGAGGCAACAAACCGTAGTGGTGAAGGTCAAAGACCCAGTACTGGACACCACTAACTAGCGAAATGTGTCACAACTCTCGAAAAGGAATCCGAAAAGTGTTAACGTGTGTCCCATAACCACTGTTCGCACTAAACGGTTTACTATCCGTCAGTCACTTTCACACTCAAAGCAGTACAAAGTTTACCTCATATCATCGATAAACCAAACCCGAAGGTCAAAACGATCAATTGAATAGGTCGGGAATTAATCGGAAGGATAAATGCACAGATTCATGGTCCGTGTTTTGCCCAACCATTTAATCATCCTTCCACTTCGCTCGACGTGCGAAAGTGTGTGTTTTAAATAGGAAGTATAAATTGGAGAATGGAGCTTTTAATACGATTTAGAGAGATTATTTATAAAACCCGTGAATGAAGTCAAAAACAAGTCATCAAAGTCAAATATGCAATAACAACTAATTGGAATCAACACGAATCGATAAAAGTTGGAAATTAACTCAAAATTAGCCAAAATAGGCAAAACTGCACATTTCAGACGTCTGAAATTTCCATCCAGACGTCTGAACCACTAACCAGACGTCTGAATGGATTTCCAGACGTCTGAAATTCTTCTCTGCCTTTTTGCGTTTTCCAGGGACCAGTTTTAGACGTCTGGATTTCCAAACCAGACGTCTGAATTTGAAACCAGACGTCTGAAATTTATTCCAGACGTCTGAAATTGCCTGGTAGGCAAAAATCAGCTTTGCCCAAAAATGGGCGAAAATCCAAACGGAAGCGATCGGACAAGCGACGAAGACTAGGGATTAATGCCAAACGACAACCCAGCCTTATAGGCTCTCCGAAACACCTCCTAAAGCGTGATCACACATCAAAGTTAGGATCTTTAAAGAATTGAACCCAAGCACTAAAAATTTGGATATTCACCAATTCAATCCAAACCAAAAGCAAGTGCATATGAACAAGGTCTTAGGAATTCATACCCAACATCAATGAAATCAAGAGAAGTAGATGTGAGTTCGAAACTCGCCTTTTTACACAAAACAAAGAAGATGAAGAAGCACAAATGCAAGGAACCAACCAACTACACTCCACTTCAACACTACAAGCTTCAATCTAGAATCAAAGCAAGTATTTCCTAAGTTAGAGTTAGGAAATTACTGAAATTGAAGAGGAGAAGAGATGGAGAAGATGGAGATGAACTTACCAATGGATTCTCTTTGATTTTGGAGCAAGAAATCAAGTTGGAAGTTGAAACTAGGGCTTGCTAATTTCTATATCTCTTTCCCTTCCACCATTTCAGTTTTTAAGCTTAAGTTTTTAAGAAATGAATAAGTGAATGAGAGGAGTGGCTAAGCTAGGGTATTTAGTTAAGCTAGTGGGCTGAACCCAAACCCAAAACCCAATAGAAAAAGGGTCAAAATTTCACAAACTCCAAACATATCAAAGATTATACTCAAAAAGATCGCAAACGCCATTTTGGAACCAATGGAGGTGGTTTCGAGTTCCAATTCGGCCATTTGCAGAAAGTAACATTTCGGACCTCAAAAATCCGAATAACGACGCTATATTTAAATTAAACATTTAAATATAAAATCGTTAAATATGTGGGTTGTTACAGATCTCCCCTCCTTACAAAATTGCGTCCCCGCAATTCCTAGAGACGATATTTGTGACAACTACATATATACAACATACAAAAGAAAGAAATAAGCTTGAGATACAGAAATAGACTTACCATTAAGAAGCAAAGATAGAAAACCTGGATAAGATCGCTCAATAAACTCTCTGGTTTCCCAAGTACAGTCATTGGGATTAGTGGACCATTGAACTTTTACGAGCGGCACGTCCTTGTTCCGAAGGTGTCGCACCTCCGTGTCAAGCACGCGAATAGGTTGTTGTACAATAGATAAGTCCGGTGAGATATCAAGCTCTTGCAAATCAGGAGAAGTAATAACAGAATCCGACTCCCGAAGACACTTCCGAAGTTGCGAGACGTGGAACACGTCATGAATGCCAGATAAATGAGCTGGAAGTGAAACTCTATAAGCCACAGGGCCAATACGTTCAGTAATAGAAAACGGTCCTATATAACGAGGAGCCAATTTCTCAGTCGTACTGAAACGCATAACCCCTTTCAAAGGAGAAACACGAATAAAAACAAGATCACCAATTGAGAACTCGAGGGGTTTCCTATGGTTGTCCGCGTAGGATTTCTGGTGACTCTGAGCCTCTTTCATTCTCAATCGAATAAGATCAATCTTCTCAGAAGAATCACGAATAGAATCGGGACCAAGAATAAGCTTCTCCCCAGATTCCAACCAACAAGAAGGTGATCGGCATGGCCTTCCGTATAAGGCTTCGAAAGGAGCCATACCAATACTAGACTGAAAACTATTGTTGTAGGAGAATTCTGCAAGAGGTAGGTGATCCTCCCAACTACCACCGAAATCAAAGATACAAATACGGAGAAGATCTTCCAAGATACGATTTACCCGTTCAGTCTGTCCGTCAGACTGCGGATGATAAGTTGTACTAAAATTAAGCTTTGTTCCCAAAGCTTGCTGAAGACTCTTCCAAAAATGACTCGTGAATAAAGGATCACGGTCACTCACAATAGAACTAGGAACACCGTGAAGTCTCACGATTTCCTTGATATACAACTTAGCCAAATGCGAAGCAGTCCTATTAGACTTAATAGGGACGAAATGAGCAGACTTAGAAAGGCGATCAACAATAACCCAAATGCTAGAATGGCCTGATCTCGAACGAGGTAGGCCGTCAATGAAATCCATAGAAATTTGATCCCACTTCCACAATGGAATCTCAAGAGGCTGAAGAAGACCAGAAGGACGCTGATGTTCGGCCTTCATACGTTGACAAGTCATGCAATTACTCACATAACTCGTCACATCGCGCTTCATACCTTCCTTATAGTAAAGGCGACGCATATCGGCATACATCTTGGTACTACCGGGATGAATGGTATATTTAGAACGATGGCAATCATCAAGAATATCATGCCTAAGTACAGAATCAGAAGGCACAACAAGACGGTTCTTCTTACGAAGACACCCATGAGAATCAATGCTAAAATCTTGCAACACCTCATCACAAGATCCAGACTCACAAAGCTGAATAAGATGCAACAAATTAGGATCACACCGCTGAGCATCGGCAATACGATCCAACAAAGAGGGCCGTGCATCTAAACTGAATAGTGCAATCGAAGAATCAAAAGATAAATCACGATCACGAATTTCATAAAAAGATAAAGTCTCAAGAATATCCCATTTGGCTAGAATCATAGAAACAACAGCCGAATGTTTGCGACTAAGCGCATCTGCAACACGATTACCCTTACCAGGGGTATATTGGATATCAAAATCATAGGAGGCAAGAAACTCGAGCCAACGTTGTTGTCTCATATTGAGTTCCTTTTGAGTGAACAAATACTTCAAAGATTTATGATCGGTATAGAGAATGAAGCGCTCGCCCAATAAATAATGTCGCCAAATCTTCAAGGCAAAGACAATGGCGGCTAACTCAAGATCATGAGTGGCATAGCGAACTTCATTCGGACGTAGTTGCCTAGAAGCATAAGCATCCACCCGATCTCTCTGCATAAGAACAGCACCGAGACCACTACCACAAGCATCGGTGTAGACAACAAGATCATGATTCCCCTCGGGAACCACAAGAATAGGAGAATTAGTGAGAAGTTCCTTCAATGTCAGAAAGGAAGCTTCACACTTGTCGGACCAATCAAAACGAATGCCTTTTCGGGTAAGGCTTGTGAGAGGAAGCACAACACGGGAAAAATCCTTGATGAACCGACGGTAATAACCCGCCAATCCAAGGAAACTACGAATCTCATGAACATTTTCAGGCCTCTTCTAATTCTGAATGGCTTCGATCTTTGACGGATCGACAGAAATGCCATCGGAAGATACAACATGGCCTAAGAACTTAACCTTATTCTCCCAAAAATGGCACTTGGAGAATTTGGCTTTAAGCTGATGATGACGGAGGGTACTCAAGACAATTCTCAAGTGATTAGCATGCTCGGCTTCAGACTTAGAATAAATAAGGATATCATCAATGAACACAAGGACAAACTTATCGAGATATTCCCGGAATACTCGATTCATGAGATCAACAAAGAAAGCAGGAGCGTTCGTCAAACCGAATGGCATGACGAGCCACTAAAAAGAACCATATCGAGTGCGGAAAGCCGTAAGAGGTACGCTATCCTCCGCAACTCATAATTAATGAAAACCTGTGGCAAGGTCAAGCTGAGAAAAGACCTTAGCACCACTCAATAGATCGAACATATCATCGATCCTAGGCAATGGATACCTATTTCTGATGGTTAACTCGTTAAGCTTGCGATAATCAATGCAAAGCCTAAGAGTTCCATCAGATTTCTTCACAAAGACGACCGTGGATCCCCACGGAGAGAAACTAGACTGAATCAACTGCTTGTATTCAAGCTCTAAAAGCTGCTTCTTGAGTTCCTCATTTTCCTTTGTAGACATCCTCGTGGGAGGACGACTAACTGGCTGCGCGCCTGGAATGAGATCAATGTGGAACTCAATTGCCCGCTTGGGTGGCAAACCCGAAACAGGTTCAAAAACATCAGAAAAGTCACAAGCAACAGGAATACGAGATATATCATCGTCATCTCGGGAGTCAAGAGAATATAAAGCCATCTCGGAATTATCCACATTCCGAAGAACAAGAGATAACTGAGAAGGCGAATCAGGATGACAAAGATATAAAATTCTCTCGGAACAAATAATCCTGGCATCGTACCTCACTAGCCAGTCCACACCAAAAATCATATCAAAACCCAAATGAGAAACAACGTGCAGATTCGCACGGAAAGAAAAGCCACATAAAACAATCTCAATATCATCACAAAACAAGCTAAGGGTCGCGGATCCCCTAATAGGATTCGCAATCCTTAAAGAAGTAATCAAACAAGAAACATCCAAAGATAAATCATCTACAAGCTTCTTTGATACGAAAGAATGTGAAGCATCCGTATCGAAAAGAACTCGTATACTATGATCATGAAATAGAATTGAACCCTCCAAAATAGATGGAGACATACCTTTGGATTGAGATGAACCTCCAGAAGCATTAGCCACATTGAGCTTGCCAGATTTTGCATTAGCAGGAGCAGTAGGACAAGCTGAAACATGATGACCTTCCTTCTTGCAATAGCGACAGAAGAGAGGCTTTGGACAAGCTCGAATTATATGGTCCGGAGAACCACAATTGAAACACTTTCGGACGAAAGGTGTTCCGGAAGACTGAGGCTGAGAGCTAGGACCACCGGTCTTATTTTTCTTAGAAGGAAAAGGCTTCTTCAGAATTGGATACGGCCTCTTATTGGGGTTCTTGGAAACCTCAACATTCTCACCACTATCACACACCTTCTCGACAGCTTCGAGATGAAGTGCCGAATCAACCAATTCCTCGAAAGAAAGTTTAAGCTGGAGCAACAAGGACTTCTTAAGATATTTCTTAAGACCAGAAACAAACCTCAAATTCTTCTTGTAAGAAGTGCTAATGAATTCAAGACCATATTTAGATAAGGCCTCAAAAGATGCAACATACTCAGAAACAGAAAATTTCCCTTGCTTCAACTCAAGGAAGCGACGGGTCAATAAAAAAATTTCAGATTCAGGAACGAACTTGAGTTCAAATCGCTCCCGAAACTGAGTCCAAGAAAGAGTATACTCATCAATCTCAGCTATAAGAAGCTCATACCAATCAAGGGCATGCTCTTGCAATAAGCTAGAAGTCACAATAACTCGATCATGGTCAGAAAGATCCATGCGAGAAAAGATACATTCGCATGTGCCAAACCAAAGCTTGGACTTCAAGGACGGATTCGGAACCCTTAAACGGTTTTCCTCCAAGATGAGCAAAATCACTGCACTGACATGCAAAGGCAGACTTGCGAGGTGGAGACACTCGAGGAGGAACGAGAGGCTGAGTGGTCCTAAACAACTCCATAAACTGATCGGCAGACATATATACGCCATCTGGATGTGAGCCACTAGATTGCCCAGCATCCGAACGTCGACCCCTGCCTCTTCCAGACATAAGCTGAAAGTCAAGATAAGGAAAAGATTATTCACAAGGTAGATATTGCAATATGGAATACTACGGAATAGAAATGCATTCCTAGATGTATTCCAAAACTCTATCTAACCTTGATGGAATAAAGAGACACGATGATTCAAAGATTTGTATCACTTATACACTTTGATGTATCGTAATATGTGCTCTATTCTGTGTTTATCATATTTTGTTCTGAACACAGCTCTGATACCACGCTGTGACGCCCCACTCCGAGAGCCTCGTTAACAAAGAGTATTACCTAGATAATACTGTCGGCTAACGCGGACAATAGAGTATAATGGAAGCGGCCATGTGTAATTTTACCTTAACTATTCACTAAATACGTCGAAAAGTAGAATCACTACCAATTCGACGTATTCAATAAATATTTAAAGCAAAACTACAATGGCTAGAGGATCTATCAGAACAGAATATAACAACTCAAATGCAATATACATCACAGAACAGTAAACCATCATATACACACATATACTGATACCAAGCAGAGTATCCAAAATAATACATGTCAAGTGGTATAACAAACCACAATATACAGACGAGTCAACAGAATACATAACAGAGTTACAACAGATAAGGACTACAAAAGACGCTATAACAAAATGAAGCTAGCGAATAGTCCATGCAAAAGCAAAATAGGCTAAGTCCAAAAGCACCTAACCTGAAACATCTCGGTCCGACCCGAGTATAAAATACACGGGTCAGTCTACATAACAAATCAGTTAGATAAACTGAGCAATAATAAACCTGGAAGGTTACACAGTATAACAAATATCTCTAGAGGAGATAACACAATCATCAACAACAGATGAACATAATAAAACAAGCCTCATATCATCGGCAACATAGATAATCAAAGGATATGAATATCCTAAAGCAAGCCAATAGGCAAATAGCAAATATCCATAAGGTATACAAGTTCCACGAGGAAATCGCTACTCTCCATGCGGCTCAAAAAGACCAACACCGAAGGGCGATACCAAGGGAATATACATATCAATGAAATATAATAAAATTTGCTCGAGCTCAGTACTGTACAAACAAGGATCCATGAGCCCGAAGACTCCAAACCCAAGTATCACCCATGCGGCACATAAGGCCAACATCAGAGCGAAACTATATAGGGCGACAAACCCGAAGGCACAAACCCGAAGGCAACATACCCGAAGGCAACAAACCTAGGGAGACGGTCCGAAGATACTATCCCAGAGGCAACAAACCGTAGTGGTGAAGGTCAAAGACCCAGTACTGGACACCACTAACTGGCGGAATGTGTCACAACTCTCGAAAAGGAATCCAAAAAGTGTTAACGTATGTCCCATAACCACTCGTTCGCACTAAACGGTTTACTATCCGTCAGTCACTTTCACACTCAAAGCAGTACAAAGTTTACCTCATATCATCGATAAACCAAACCCGAAGGTCAAAACGATCAATTGAATAGGTCGGGAATTAATCGGAAGGATAAACGTATAGATTCATGGTCCGTGTTTTGCCCAACCATTTAATCATCCTTCCACTTCGCTCGACGTGCGAAAGTGTGTGTTTTAAATAGGAAGTATAAATTGGAGAATGGAGCTTTTAATACGATTTAGAGAGATTATTTATAAAACCCGTGAATGAAGTCAAAAACAAGTCATCAAAGTCAAATATGCAATAACAACTAATTGGAATCAACACGAATCGATAAAAGTTGGAAATTAACTCAAAATTAGCCAAAATAGGCAAAACTGCACATTTCAGACGTCTGAAATTTCCATCCAGACGTCTGAACCACTAACCAGACGTCTGAATGGATTTCCAGACGTCTGAAATTCTTCTCTGCCTTTTTGCGTTTTCCAGGGACCAGTTTCAGACATCTGGATTTCCAAACCAGACGTCTGAATTTGAAACCAGACGTCTGAAATTTATTCCAGACGTCTGAAATTGCCTGGTAGGCCAAAATCAGCCTTGCCCAAAAATGGGTGAAAATCCAAACGGAAGCGATTGGACAAGCGACGAAGACTAGGGATTAATGCCAAACGACAACCCAGCCTTATAGGCTCTCTGAAACACCTCCTAAAGCGTGATCACACATCAAAGTTTGGATCTTTAAAGAATTGAACCCAAACACTAAAAATTTGGATATTCACCAATTCAATCCAAACCAAAAGCAAGTGCATATGAACAAGGTGTTAGGAATTCATACCCAACATCAATGAAATCAAGAGAAGTAGATGTGAGTTCGAAACTCACCTTTTTACACAAAACAAAGAAGATGAAGAAGCACAAATGCAAGGAACCAACCAACTACACTCCACTTCAACACTACAAGCTTCAATCAAGAATCAAAGCAAGTATTTCCTAAGTTAGGGTTAGGAAATTACTGAAATTGAAGAGGAGAAGAGATGGAGAAGATGGAGATGAACTTACCAATGGATTCTCTTTGATTTTGGAGCAAGAAATCAAGTTGGAAGTTGAAACTAGGGCTTGCTAATTTCTATATCTCTTTCCCTTCCACCTTTTCAGTTTTTAAGCTTAAGTTTTTAAGAAATGAATAAGTGAATGAGAGGAGTGGCTAAGCTAGGGTATTTAGTTAAGCTAGTGGGCTGAACCCAAACCTAAAACCCAATAGTAAAAGGGTCAAAATTTCACAAACTCCAAACATATCAAAGATTATACTCAAAAAGATCGCAAACGCCACTTTGGAACCAATGGAGGTGGTTTCGAGTTCCAATTCGGCCATTTGCAGAAAGTAACATTTCGGACCTCAAAAATCCGAATAACGACGCTATATTTAAATTAAACATTTAAATATAAAATCGTTAAATAGGTGGGTTGTTACATCTTGAATGCTTCCTTGCACTAATCGGTCCAAGAAAACTTCACATCATTTCATGTTAGCTTATTCTTCGGTGCTGCTATCGAAAAAATCCTTAATGAACCTCCTAAAAAATCTAGCCAATCCAAGAAAACTCTTTATCTCAGTCACTGTGTCAAGTCTCTTCCAATTATTCATCGCTTCAATCATACTCGGGTCAACATACAGCCCTTTCTCTAAGACTACATGAACAAGAAACTTCACCTTCTTCTTTCAGAAATGATATTTAAAAACTATGCCTTCATCCAATGCTGCCTTAACGTCTCAAGCCCGAGTCTAAAATGAACTTCATGCTCCCTTTCATCTTTAGAGTTATCAGTATATCATCTATAAAAACCATCATGAACCTATCCAAGTGCTCTTAGAAAATTCGATTCAACAAATCTACAAAGAATGCTGCCGCATTAGTTAGTCTAAACGGTATAACTACCATTCGTGCGATCCATATCTGGTTTTAAATGCCCTCAAAGGAATACTATCCTCTACTACTCTAAGCTGACGAAACCCTGTTGCTAAATCTAACTGAGAAAGTATCTTGGCTCCACTCAACTGATCGAACAAATCGTCAATTCTAGGCAACGGATACTGATTCTTTATTGTTTTCTTATTCAACTTACGATAATTGATAGAAAACCTCAATGATCCATCCGGCTTCTTAGCAAACATTGTAACTGCTCCCTGAGGTGAACTACTCGGTATAATAAAATTCTTGGCTTCCAAATCCACCAACCGCACATTTAGCTCTTTCATCTCTATAGGTATCATCCTACTTGGTGCCTACTCAACCATTCTACTCTAAGTACTAAATCTATCTGAAAACTCAATGGCTTGTTTCGGTGGCAATCTTACTACTGGATCAAAGACATCTGCGAATTCTCTAACCATAAAAACTCGATTCAACTCATCTTCCAGCTCTGCAACACCCAACAAAGCTTTCACCTGACAACTAGGGTTTTGTACGGTATATACGATTTAATCACTGCAGTCAGGGTGTCCAATAAATATTTTTCTATCGTGGCAAAATATCCTAGCATCATACTTACTTAACCAGTCCATACCCAAAATAATTCGAAACCCTATAAAGTAAAAACATGCAAACTGCAAGCAAAGATATGACCTAATAAACCAATCTCTAAGTGATCACACTTCATCCCAAGTGTTGCATACCCTCCAACGGATTTGCAACTCTTAAGGAATTAACTAGGTATGAGGGTTTTAGGTTAAGTTTATCTACCAAATGATGTGATATAAAAGAATGCGATGCAACAGAATCAAACAGAACGCTAAAAGACATACCATGAATCTGAAGTGTACCTCCTAACACTTACTTCCCTTTCTCCTACACAATTGGTCCTGATGTAGCTAGCTCCAATGCAAATACTTTGTCCCTTCCACCCTTAGTAGGCTCTTTGCATTGATTCTTATAATAACCAACCTGATCGCAGTTTAAGCATTTGATATTCTTCTTTTCTATCACTTCCTTCGTCTTTTTAGTACGATGCTCATCAGAGAAATGCCCCTTCTTATAGAATTTGAAGCAAACAACCCCAGACATTCCCTTCTTTGCTGCTCCACCTTTCTAAGCACCCCTCCTATGAAAGAACTTCCCTTTTTGACTTTGCCCCACTCTTTTTCCTTATTCTTCTCTAAATAAGAAAGCATCTCCTCATGTCTTAAAGTCACCTCTACCACAACATCGCAAGGATCACTAACATGAGATAACATTGCCCTTGCCAACTAAGGCTTCAACCCCCTTATTATCACTGAATCCACAGTGGCATGTCCATACCTAGACAACTCCTCAAACCTTCTAGCATACTCCAACACGGACCTCTCCTCCTGCTCCAACTCAGCAAACTTTATAAGCAAAGCAGACTGCGCCATCAAAAACATGAACCTCTCCTGGACCCTTCTACTAAACTCAGCCCATTTCATTCACTCCAGCAGTCACACTACTACACCAGAATAAAGCTCCTCCTCTGCTTGTCATTGAGCCCCAAATTTGCGAAGATCCTCTCACAATGTAGCAACCAGTTCTCCACCTCAGTAGCATCCTTAGTTTCAATAAATGGCTTCCCTTCAAGCCTAATATTGTCTCTACTCAAAATGGCATAAATGTTAACCACTGAAGCTTCCTAAATCCTAGCTCCATCATTTCCTCCAACCACTACTGTAGCAATTACATCTTGTAGCATATTTTCGAAAAAATGATACATAGCTCCCATATCCACTTGTGGGACTTCAGCACCTACATTCCCTGCTTATGCCTGACCTTGGTTCCTTTAGTACTCTGTCTGGCATTTCCATTGTAGTGGTGCTTCCCCAAAGATTCACCCTTCCAATTCTGGCATCTACATCTTTATTCAAGCCTCACGAGATACAGAAGAATAGCCGAAGAGAGATAGAAAATTAGAGATATAACATATACTTATATATACCAAATACAAGTACCTACTATAAAATTATCCCATAGCCCAATCTTATCTCTAATTCCTTAGGATTATGTTTTAAAATATCATTTTTAGTTAAGATTTTCATTAACCTATGCTTTGATAACAAGTTGTAACATCCCCTATTTGGAGTCCAGAAGTTAAATGCTATATATGCTGCAGTCATCCATAGTATTAATTTTCGGTTACCAAATATGGTAATGTTAATAGTATCCTTAATATCAGAAGAACATGAATATGAAACAAAATCATAGATTTCTCAAAAAAAACTTTCTGATTAGATTTCACAAAACATGTTTCATATTCCATTACATAATCCCATAATCGTTTTCCAAGTAAAGATCAAATATAATTATTACAAAATATGCCAAGAGTGAGATATGACGATGCCCCCTTGGTTGACCATACTACTATATGGTCATAAGTTATTTAATACAACATAGCGGAATCAAACAAAATAAAACAGCAACTCCATAGTAGCTATCCATCGGCCAACTGCTCGTTTCTGGAAGCTTTATTCATCCACTTACTAAAAACATGAAAATCGTCAACCCTTAGTCTACTTTAATCAATTTTTAACACCCGAGAGATTAAATGAAAAAAACATAAACTTCAAGTCAGACATAAAGCTTTGAACGAATAATGCCATACATCTCGGTTATTTGATATTAACTGAGACCAGGCCACTTAGCAGAATGGGTTTCCTCTCACCAGTATACTTTTAAAACATACCTTTTGCAAATCATTTCCTCCAACCAAAATGGTTAAAACTGTAAAGTAATATCACGTAAACATACATATTAGGTAACAAATGAACTATTTTTCTGAACATTATAGTTTTCTTTGGCTAACTACTAACCTTTGGCTGACTCGGGCCTACAATAAAATATACACAAAATAATCTAACACTTATTAGATACTCCTCTTCTGGACAGTCTGTCCTTAACATATTAATTAGGTACTCCTCTTTTAGGCGGTCTGTCCTTAACTTATCTATTAGATGCTCCTCTTCTAGACAGTCTGTCCCTAACTTATCTTCTCCCAGTCCTAAAAGTTTTGTGGGCTCACCAATAACCTAACTCAGTACAATTATATATTCCCTTCTTTGTGTAATCATAATTTAGTCTTACCTGTGACAAATCCCTACACATTGGAATTTTGGACTAAATTAGTAAGGGCTAAGCTAATGTAAAGGGCATGACCCTATACCAGTCCCATCTGGTATGTAAATCTCTGAGTCATTTTACTTAGTGTAATCTTCCTTTAAATTTCCATTGAAAACCATTTCTTCCCAAATTGATTTAAAAACTTTAAATCAAACGTAAACAAGGAAAATATGTACTCTACGCTTTACTCGAAATCACCTTGCCATGTTATATATACTTTACTCAAATCTTTGTTGATGAAAACATTTAAAACTTTGAAAGTAACCCTTTTAATTCTATTGAAAGCACCCCTTTCGAAACCAATTAAACCCCTTCTTTATAATCTTGTCCGAAAGGCCAAAAAATTCCTTTCGAAACCATTTATAGTCTTGCTTTCGAAAATATCAAAAAACCATTCCTTCAAAAGCATTAAAACCATTGATATCCCGTCATTATAACACTAAATATTGACCTTTTGAAAACATTGGAAAATATTTCCTTTAAAACTCTTCAAAACCATAGGTAACCAACCTTTAAAAACCATTAAAACATCAAACCTTTTGAAAGCTTTGGGGTTCAATTTATAACATATGGAAACACCTTTTAGAACCATCGAAAACCATCTCATTCGAAACCTTTGAGTTTTACCTTCAACATAGCAAAAGGGTCATTAAAACATTTAAGTCAAAATCATCTTTCGAAAGCAATTCCAAAGTAAAGAAGTGATGGTGTCAAAACCAACCTTCCAAAAGCATTGGAGAAGCGGCCAAGTTTTAAAATAAAGTATATGTAACGACTCGTAAATTTTAATGAATAAATTGGTTAATTTAAATCGGATCTTTGTAATTAAATTTAAAGAGAGAAGGAAATATTTTGAAATTAAATAAATAGTTGATGGTAATTGAATAGGATCAGTATTGTGTAAGGAATTATAATATGTGTTGTATTAATGTGTGCACTGATTTATAGTGGGATGTAAAAGGTAATAAAATAATGGGTAATGGATGGAAATGGAATAAATGTATTTTAATGAGAGTTGTTGTAATAATTGTTGTAAAGAATAAATTTACATATGTTATAAAATGTATAATGGTGACAACTATTGTTCGTTACCAATGTATTTAATCAATAGGAATTAAATGTAATTAAACATTACCTTATGTAAGTTAAGATAATAACTGAAAATTTTGAGTGTACAATCAATAGAAATGTTAATTATATGCATAAGATGGCAATTGATTTAATAAAAGATTGAAACCAAGATAAATAAATGAATTGGGATATTAAATGTGTATAAGTGACTAAATTTCGGCATAATGGAAATAAAATATTTAACACAAACAAAAGATGAAATTAGAATTATATATAGCTGATTGGAACATTTGTTTTAATTAATGAACTTTTAAATGTAATTAAAAGTTAAGGGTAACAATGGTTATAAGTTACCTATTTATTTAGGTAGTAAAATTTAGTTTGAAATCAATTACAGTTAATTTACCTAATTAGTACAATTTAATGTAGATTAATTTGGTAATCGGAGAATGCTAATTCAATAGGATGTAACCAATGAAAATTTTAATCTAATACTAAGTTAAGGTTGACTAAGGTAATTATTAATAAATCGAATGAAATGCAAATCAATGGAAACAATGTATATTTTATACTTAGCTACAAATTGAATATATGAAAACAAATGTAAGCATTGAATTAATTCAATGAATTTAAATTTTAATAAATTGTCATTGAATATAATCAACGTTCTGTAAGTAATTATAATATTGGTTTGAAGGAAATAAATTTAAAGGTAATGAATGAAAAGAAAACAAGGTAACTAAGTTCATATAATAGTAATGAACTTAATAAAAGTTTTGGATTGAAATAAATCAATCCATTGAAATCCAAATTATAATAAGTGCAATTTTTGTAGCAATTGAAATTAAAGGTTTTACAATTTGAAATAAAGATAGTATGAGAAAATTTATGTAATAGTTTTAAATCCAATATTTAAGCCATCTATTTAACAATAATGAATGGAATAATTTTTGATTGATTTAATTGAACATAATTTTGGAAATTTAATTTATAATTGTTGAATTTAAGGAAACCGAGGAATTAATAAATTTTAAATCGACAGTCTAATTTGTTAAATTAGTATAAATGTTTAAGAAATTAAAAATGACAAGAATAGTCGATTATAGGATTGAAATTGAAAGTTGATTTAATTAATTAATTTTTAATTTATTTAATTAACTGGAAAAATAGCCATTTTGGCCACTGACTCGGATTTCGACGAAACTAGTTTCATCGGATCCGTTACTGTGAATTATTGTAGGATTTCAAGTTTCGTAGCGATCGGGCTTGTCGTTTGATCGTACTGGCTTGAAACACCTTGAAATAAATTAAATTGAAATCAATTGAAATCAATTTGAAAAATATTGATTTTAGCATAACTTCTTCATACGATGGAATTTGAACCTGAAACCTTATCCATTGCGTTTATAATATTTAAAAACATCTATTTTGATATATGGGTTGACCCAATTTCATTCCGGAGTCGAAACGGGCTTTCTGGGCCACATGGCGTTAGCGCGTAAATCTACCTTATCCATCCATTCAAATGTCAACCTTGCCTATATATATCCTGCTATAAACCCTAGCAGCCACTGTTCCTTATTTCTGTACGTTCTATTCGCCTCCTCACTTCAATGTCAGACAAACCCTAATTCCAATTGCAATCCCAAATCAAATCCAAAGCTGAAATTTCAAACTCCACAATATATGCCAAATTTTATATCAATTCGAAGCTCTCGAAGGGCATCACTCGGATCTGCAACTTGTTTTTCGATTCGATGCATTCTTTGTTTAGAAATCAAAGAAAAAAATTTGGCCATACATCGCTCGACGATGAACTTCGTCTGATCGGGAAATCGTTTCTGGGTCTTGTAAGGGGAGTCGATCGAAGTAGGTTGTGCGTCGAATCGACGGTCAGATCGCCGTTAAAAATTTGATTAGGGTTAGTTAAAAGTGGCAGCTGCTATTTATTTTTCAGGCCAATCGAGGTCGTGCATGGGGGGAAGTCGCAGAGGTGAGGCACCTAGGGGTCGCGGCTCGTGATTGGAGGTAGTGCGGCGCGTGCGATCCTGAATCTTGCTCCTGTTCGAACGAAGATTGGGTTTCTTTTCGGTGTTGCGTGCGTGTGATGTGCCTGGAGCGTATTCCATAGCTACGTGATGACATGGCAGTGAGGGGTGAAATGTGTTCTTTTTCTTTAATTTTTATAATTGAAATTCTATTGCAATTGTCGCTATAACTTTTACATACGAACACCAATTCACGCGCGGTTTTCTCAGCTAGGTTCATATTAGAATTCCGGACATTTTGGCGTTTTGGACGAATTCTGAGACTGTCAAATTTTTGGGTTTAAATTGGATTCAAATTCAATTTAAATTCAAAAGGTGAGAGTTTTAACCCACTCACAACTTCTAAAATTTCTTATGTTTGTTAAATTTATTTATGTTGTGATTATGGATTTGTTTATGACTGTTTGTATATTTTTAATCATCATATCAGTTAATTGCTTTTATTTAAATTAAATTCGTTATTTAATTTATTATGGAATATAATTGGCAGCTAATTACCTGTTTATATTATCAGTTATATATGGATATTGATTGATTATTTTATATGATGATTTTTATGGATGTATGATTTTATGATGGATGAATGGATGTGTTATTTATATCATCATAAACTGCAAGTTGTTATGCATTTATTTTGATTCGGGATTGCGGTTTGATATGATATACAACCGCATGTGTATTTTTAAATTGCGCATTGAAATGATAAATATCCATGTCACTTGACCATAGGATAGAAAATTTTATACAGGCACCCCGCGATCTATATATATAAAATATTTTGAAAATGATTTTCAATGGTTTTGGAAAGGAATGTACGGTTTAATAAATATTAAATTTTGATGTTATATAAATATTATTTTATATATATAGTTAAATTCTTGAATTTAAGCTATGTATAAAATTGATTAATAAAAATGAGTTTAATAATAAAGTTTGATTTCTTTCATATAAAATGGTAAGTATTTATATAAATTTTATTATAGATAGAGTTTATAATGACTCAAATAAAATCAAAGTTGGAAGATAAATATGAAATTGGTTTGAATTGAATTATTTAAGAATTGTACTTGAATAAATTGGATTTGGAATGTAAATAAATTTATATTTAAAAGGTATGATTTTATAACTTGATTTTTACTTAGAGGATTTAAATGAATATCAAATTGATTTAATTGAATATTATCAAGTTAATTTAATTAGAAGAATATCCATTTTTTTGAAATCTAAAGGTTTTACTAAAACGATATTTGATTTATTTAGTAATGTTTCAAATCTAAATAATAGTAGTTGAAATTGATGTATATTAAATTATCAAAGAATAAGTTTTGAAATGGTGGGAAAATTAAAGCTTTGAAATATATGGAAATTGAAATGGTTTATTTGGGAAATTAAAGCTATATTTGGAATTTATTTGTGAAATTTAAAAAGCTATTTTATTATATAAAGTGGTTTAATATTTAAACCATTTAAGTATTATAGATTTTGTTTCAAAACTATGGGGTTAAGGTATATATATTTGGAAGTATTATGATTTTGGAAAAAGAGATATATTTAAAATAAAAAAATGATATCATATTGATTTGGGATTTTAAAAATAGAAATGTTACCGTATTTATATGGTTTTGAAATGGATATTATATTCTAGTTTTGAAGTATAATTATTTTAAAATGACCGCGGTGTTATAATAACGTTTGGTTGTTGAAGAGACCGGGATCGGAAGTTGTCATACTCTCTGCCAACTTCAAAAACCACTTTAACAACCGTCTACGCGGTGGAGATTCCAGAATGAAGTAGGATGGTGGCAGCATTTCCATTGAGGTGAATATGTGGACTCAACTCCTATGATTTGGCATAAGGTGGCTAAAACAGGAGCGATTCTTGGGCCATTGAGGTAGCACCTTTGATCGAACACATCCCTTCGATATTATACTTTGAATTTTGGATTGATTCGGTGGCCACTTTTGATTTTTTTATTTAGAGGTGTGGCTCGAGGTGGGCGGTAGCTGTGGCTAAGCGCTACGACCAGCCCGGATGCGTAATTGGTATATCTACCCTGGCATTGCCTAGTTGTGCCGTGTCACCTACCCTAGCACGCCTTGTATGCGTTTCTATTTGTGTCGCACCTATGGAGTATCCTCTGGTAGCCTCCCGATCAGGAGGTATTACGGTACTGTATAGACTATTGGCACTATTACGTGTTAAGGTGGGAAATGTAAAGCCTTAATGCTATTTAAAAGTATGTTTATTTTACTAATAGACATTATTATAATAGCGAAATATTACTACATAGTAAATAGTTTAACGGATCCTCGGGAGATGTGAATCCCGAGCATCTCTTGAGTTACTACACTCACGTTAGACACTGGATAGGAGATGTAAAATCCCGTAAACATCTCTGACGTCGTTCCACTCATAGTTATTTCTGTTGATTTATCTTACATAAGATCTTTTAGTTCTGACTCGAGTGTTTTGTCTTTTCAATTCGCTCGGGTCAGCCTGAGCATTTCAGGATTTGGAATACCGTATTCTAGAGGACGAAGACGAAGATTTATTATTATCTATTGTATTATTCCACTACATTCATACTATTCCACTGCATTATTAATATTCTATGGTATGTGTAACTTTGATATGTATTGTATAAATATAATCGAATATTTTGTAAAACAGCTTCTTCAACTGTATATTTGATTATTATATTTTATCGTTCCGCTGAAAGATTCTGTTTTGTTTTATTTCTTTCTTCCTTATTTCTTATTTACCCCATAACAATCCGCCCTTCCGTATGGTTTGAATTGGCACGTGTATCGATTTAAAGCATGTGAAAAGGCAGGATGTTACATCTGGTATCAGAGCTTTGGTTTAGTGATAAACCTTAGCTTTGTGGGGTTTGACTCTTTATTAATAGGGTAGTAATAACCTATGATGAGTCCATGAGTCTATATATGAGAGAGCGTATTTGTTAGTGTTACAAAAGATTTTAATATTGTGTTAATTTGTTCCGTTTTGTATTTATAAATTCTGGTTGATGCATGGGACGTTATGACATGAATAGGGATTTCTAAATACTTAATAGGACAGACCGACATAATATTTGTTTTTAATATAGGTGAATGAAATAATTTTGCCTATTATATTTTCTATATATAAAATAAAAGTTTTATAATGATATATATTTGGTTGAAAAAATACTGGTTGTTAGGTAATGAAATTTATAAATAATAGTTGAAATAAGTTTGAAAATAAAATAAATGAAAATTTTGAAAGTTAGAACTTAAATTACGGGGTTTTAAAATTTCTTTTGAATAATTTTGAAATATAATAGTAATTTTAGTAGAAGTATTTTCTTATATAAATATTTCAACATAATTTGAAAGAATTATTTTGAAGAAATTCTGGAAAGAAATAAGTTGTACTCCCCTCTCTGTCGTTGGAAAATAATTTCGATGGTGAGTGCACGCATCATCGATGTTCATTTTCGAGTTTCGAAGTGGGAAGGCTACTGTTGTAGTTTACTGCAGATTTGTTTGATAAACCAAATATAAAATTTCAAATTGCTTTAGTTATAATTGGATATGTAAATTATAAGTACATATTTATCTATTATTTTAAAATTATTTGAAATTTAACCCGGTATTTAGTTCTTAAGTTTTCGTTAATCAATAGTTTCAATTATAGTAGGAAATGGGTTGTAACTAATTTATAAATTGGAACCTTTAATTAAATTTAGAGATTTAATGCTAAGTTGTAAATTAAATAAAAAGAAATTTAAATTTGTAACATAAAAAAACAGAGGATATTATTATTGAGCATTTAATTAATTAAAAGAATTGAGAAAGACTTGTTTGATTTTCAATTGCATTCTTAAAAGCATATAGGCATAACTTACCAAATAATAAAAATTACAATGTTAATAAGAAATTGTAATAGAATATCATTACAAGTAAAAATTTGAAATAATGAAGATATTCAGTGAAATTCTTCAATAAATAAGAATTGGAAGTTATAGTTGTTATAAACTTAAGTATAATTGAAATGCTACTGATTAAACATAATGGAAAGTAGGTATTGTAAGTAAGTAATTATAAATTTAAGTAAATAGGTTGAAGTTACTTCTGAATAAAATAAGAATAAAAGAAGAGTACTGAAAAATGACTATAAACATAAGTTAATAAATTTACCTACTAAGAAATTTGATTTAATATGAATAATATAGATCAATGAATGTAATGAAATAAATAGAATTGGCATTATATAAATATATGAAAATGAATTGGTAGGTAATAAATAGAAATAGATAATAATAAATAATGAATGGAAAGGAAATCAAACAACAACGGTTATGAAATGAAATTGAAAAAAATTTACTTGATTTATTGTTTGGATGTGCATTTTGTTTAGTTTATGGTTGTTTGGGGAAAGGATGCTTTAAAATTGTTGTATGAATGAATAATCTATTTAGCTTCATCATAGGCTGTTGAGTAAATGGGGCGCTTAATAGTTTATTTTTCATTCTGTACAATTTGAAGTTTTGAAACCGAACAACTATTTGTTTTGTTTGATATGAATGAATGATTGATTTGTGTTGATTCTATGTGATGGTTGTATGCCTTGTTGAAAGTGATTGTTGATTGTATTGAATTGTTTGTTTGTAGTTGAAACAACCTTAAATATTTCATTTTATATAATTGTTAATTTTTTGGATTATATAAGTGTAGTACAGGTTATGGAAGCAATTGCTACTGCTTTTGGTTCCATAAAATAAGCGTAAATTTCCCGACAAATAGGCACGTTCTCGGATTACGGTTTTATAGCGTTTTATTATTTTTCCCGTGTTGGGATATATATTATTTTGGAAAACATATGTTGTATATTGTTATATTTGATATTATATTTTCTCCCGAGCCTCTCCGTATAAAGGAGACACTACTGAAATTTTCCGTAAATTTTGGACTTAGAAAATGTTTTGAAAATATTTCCAAACCTTATTGATTTGAATATAAAAGATTTAATTGTTTATAAATCTATATATTTTGTTTAAATTATCCAATTCTGTAAACTTATTGTAGTGAATATAATGTTTTGAATAATATATATTGATTTATAAATTCTTCTTTTCCCATCTTTTCCTTTTCGGGACGAAAAGTTTCGATTGGGGGAGAGTGTAACGACCCGTAAATTTTAATGAATAAATAGGTTAATTTAAATTGGATCTTTGTAATTAAATTTAAAAAGAGAAGGAAATATTTTTAAATAAAATAGATATTTAATGGTAATTGAATTAGATCAGTATTGTGTGAGGAATTATAATATGTGTTGTATTAATGTGTGCACTGATTTATAGTGGGATGTAAAAGGTAATAAAATAATGGGTAATGGATGGAAATGGAATAAATGTATTTTAATGAGAGTTGTTGTAATAATTTTTGTAAAGAATAAATTAACAAATGTTATAAAATATATAATGGTGGCAACTATTGTTCGTTACCAATGTATTTAATCAATAGCAATTAAACGTAATTAAACATTACCTTATGTAAGTTAAGATAGTAACTGAAAATTTTGAATGTAAAATCAATAGAAATGTTAATTATATGCATAATATGGCAATTGATTTAATAAAAGATTGAAACCAAGATAAATAAATGAATTGGGATATTAAATGTGTATAAGTGACTAAATTTCAGCATAATGAAAATAAAAAAATCAACACAAATAAAAGATGAAAATAGAATTATATATAGCTGAGTGGAACATTTGTTGTAATTAATGAACTTTTAAATGTAATTGAAAGTTAAGGGTAACAATGGTTATAAGTTACCTATTTATTAAGTTCATAAAATTTAGTTTGAAATCAATTGCAGTTAATTTACTTAATTAGTGCAATTTAATGTAGATTAATTTGGTAATCGGAGAATGTTAATTCAATAGGATGTAACCAATGAAAATTTTAATCTAATACTAGGTTAAGGTTAACTAAGGTAATTATTAATAAATCGAATGAAATGCAAATCAATGGAAACAATGTAGATTTTATACTTAGCTACAAATTGAATATATGAAAACAAATGTATTAATTCAATGAATTTAAATTTTAATAAATGGCCAATGAATATAATCAATGTTCTGTAAGTAATTATAATATTGGTTTGAAGACATAAATTTAAAGGTAATGAATGGAAAGAAAACAAGGTAACTAAGTTTATAGAATAGTAATGAACTTAATAAAAGTGTTGGATTGAAACAAATCAATCCATTGAAATCCAAATTATAATAAGTGCAATTTTTGTAGCAATTGAAATTAAAGGTTATGCAATTTGAAATAAAGATAATATGAGAAAATTTATGTAATAGTTTTAAATCCAATATTTAAGCCATCTATTTACAATAATGAATGGAATAATTTTTGATTGATTTAATTAAATAGAATTTTGGAAATTTAATCTATAATTGTTGAATTTAAGGAAATCAAGGAATTAATAAATTTTAAATCGACAGTTAAATTTGTTAAATTAATATAAATGTTTAAGAAATTAAAAATGACAAGAATTGTCGATTATAGGATTGAAATTGAAAGTTGATTTAATTAATTAATTTTTAGTTTATTTAATTAATTGGAAAAATAGCCATTTTGGCCACTTTCTCGGATTTTGATGAAACCAGTTTCATCGAATCCGTAATGATAAATTATTGTAGGATTTCAAGTTTCGTAGCGATCGGGCTTGTCGTTTGATCGTACGGGCTTGTAACGCGTTGAAATAAATTAAATTGAAATTAATTTGAAAAATATTGATTTTAGCATAACTTCTTCATATGATGCAATTTGAACCTGAAACCATTTTTATTGCATTTAAAATATTTAAAAAAAACTATTTTGATATATGGGCTGACCCAATTTCATTCCGGAGTCGAAACGGGCTTTTTGGGCCACTTGACGTTAGCGCGTAAATCTATCTTATCCATCCATTCAAATGTCAACCCTGCCTATATATCCTGCTATAAACCCTAGCAGCCTCTGTTCCTCATTTCTATACGTTCTATTCACCACCTCACTTCAACGGCAGACAAATCCTAATTCCAATTGCAATCCCAAATCAAATCGAAAGCTGAAATTTCAAACTCCACAATATATGCCAAATTTTATATCAATTCCAAGCTCTCGAAGAGCGTAACTCAGATATGAAACTTGTTTTTCGATTCAACGCATTCTTTGTTAAGAAATCGAAGAAAAATTTTCGACCGTTCATCGCTCGACGATGAACTTCGTCTGATCGGGAAATCGTTTCTGGGTTTTGTAGAGGGGCTTGAGGGGAGTCGATCGGAGTCGGTTGTATGTCGAATCGACGGTCAGATCGTCGTTAAAAATTCGATTAGGGTTTGTTAAAAGTGGTGGCTGCTATTTTTTTTAGGCCGATCGTGGCCGGGCATTAGGGGAAGTCGTAGAGGTGAGGCGCCTTGGGGTCGCGGCTTGTGATTGGAGGGAGTGCAATATCGATTTGATGACGACGATTTTGTGTGGGATCATGAATATTGCTCCTGTTCGAACGAAGATTGGGTTTCTTTCAGTGTTGCGTGCGTGTGATGCTCGTGGAGCGTATTCCAGAGCAACATGATGACTTGGCAGTGAGGGGTAAAATGTGTTCTTTTTCTTTAATTTTTATAATTAAAATTCTAATGCAATTGTCGCTATAACTTTTACATACGAACACCAATTCATGCGCGGCTTTCTCAGCTTGGTTCGTATTGGAATTCCGGACATTTTCCAGTTTGGACGAATTCTGAGACTGTCAAGTTTTTGGTTTTAAATTTGATTTAAATTCAATTTAAATTCAAAAGGTGAGTGTTTTAACCCACTCACAATTTCTAAAATATCTTATGTTTGTTAAATTTATTTATGTTGTGATTATGGATTTATTTATGACTGTTTGTATATTTTTAATCATCATATCAGTTAATTGCATTTATTTAAATTAAATTCGTTATTTAATTTATTATGGAATATAACTGCCAGTTAATTACCTATTTATATTATTAGTTATATATGGATATTGATTGATTATTTTGAATGATGATTTTTATGGATGTATGATTTTATGATGGATGAATGGATGTTTTATTTATATCATCATAAACTGCAAGTTGTTATGCATTTATTTTGATTCGGGATT
The DNA here is from genome assembly GCA_030765085.1 of Allium cepa. Classification (NCBI taxonomy): domain Eukaryota; kingdom Viridiplantae; phylum Streptophyta; class Magnoliopsida; order Asparagales; family Amaryllidaceae; genus Allium; species Allium cepa. The sequence continues at coordinate 882,351,752 of CM060931.1, read as the reverse complement.
GCGATTTGAAATGATATACAACCGCAAGTTTATTTTTAAATTGCAGATTGAAATGATAAATATCTGTATCACTTGACCATAGGATAGAAAATTTTATACAGTCACCGTTGTCTATAAATATAAAATATTTTGAAAATGATTTTCTATGGTTTTGGAAAGGAATATACGGTTTAATAAATAATAAATTTTGATGTTATATAAATATTATTTTATATATGTTGTTAAATTCTTGAATTTAAGCTACGTATAAAATTGATTAATAAAAACGAGTTTAATAATAAAGTTTGATTTCTTTCATATAAAATGGTAAGTATCTATTTAAATTCTATTGTAGATAGATTTCATAATGACTCAAATAAAATCAAAGTTGGAAGATAAATATGAAATTGGTTTGAATTGAATTATTTAAGAATTATACTTGAATAAATTGGGTTTGGAGTGTAAATAAATTTAGATTTAAAACGTATGATTTTATAACTTGATTTATATTTAGAGGATTTAAATGAATATCAAATTGATTTAATTGAATATTATCAAGTTAATTTAATTAGAAGAATACAGTTATTTGAAGTCTAAAGGTTTTACTAAAACGATATTTGATTTATTTAGTAACGTTTCAAATCTAAATAATAGTAGTTGAAATTGATGTATATGAAATTATCAAAGAATAAGTTTTGAAATAGTGGGAAAATTAAAGCTTTGAAATATATGGAAATTGAAATGGTTTATTTGGGAAATTAAACCTATATTTGGAATTTATTTATGAAATTTAAAAAGCTATTTTATTATATAAAGTGGTTTAATATTTAAACCATTTAAGTATTAGAAATTTTCTTTCAATGCTATGGGGTTTAAGGTATATATATTTGGAAGTATTATGATTTTGGAAAAAGAGATATATTTAAAATAAAAAATGATATCATATTGATTTGGGGTTTTAAAAATAGAAATGATATCGTATTTATATGGTTTTGAAATGGATATTATATTCTGGTTTTGAAGTATAATTATTTTAAAATGACCTCGGTGTTATAATATCGTTTGGCTATTGAAGAGACTGAGATCGGAAATTGTCTTACTCTCTGCCAACTCCGAAAACCACTTTAACAACCGTGTACGCGGTGGTGATTCCAAAATGAAGTAGGACGTTGGCGGCGTATCCTTTTAGGGGAATACGTGGACTCGACTCCCGTGAGTTGGCATAAGGTGGCTAAAACATGAGTGATTCTCGGGCCAATGAGGTAGCACCTTTGATCGGACACATCCCTTTGATATTATACTTTCACTTTTGGATTGATTCGGTTGCCACTTTTGATTTTTTATATTTGGGGGTGTGGCTCGAGGTGGGCGGTAGTTGCGGCTATAAGTTGTCACCAGCGCGGATGCGTAATTGGTATATCTACCCTGGCATTGCCTAATTGTGTCGTGTCACCTACCCTAGCGCTCCTTGTATGAGTTTCTATTTGTGTCGTACCTACGGAGTATCCTCTGGTAGCCTCCCTATCAGGAGGTATTATGGTACGGTATAGACTATTGGCACTATTACGTGTTAAGGTGTAAAATGTAAAGCCTTAACGCTATTTAAAAGTAGGTTTATTTTACTAATAGACATTATTATAATAGCGAAATATTACTACATAGTAAATAGTTTAACGGATCCTTAGGAGATGTGAATCCCGAGCATCTCTTGAGTTACTACACTCACGTTAGACACTGGATAGGAGATGTCAATTCCTGCAAACATCTCTGACGTTGTTCCACTCATAATTATTTCTGTTGATTTAACTTAGATAAGATCTTTTAGTTCTGACTCGAGTGTTTTGTCTTTTCAATTCACTCGGGTCAGCCTAAGCATTTCAGGATTTGAAAGACCATATTCTAGAGGGCGAAGACGAAGATTTATTATTATATATTATATTATTCCACTACGTTCATACTATTCCGCTACATTATTAATATTCTATGCTATGTGTAACTCTGATATGTATTGTATAAATATAATCGAATATTTTGTAAAACAGCTTCATGAATTGTATATTTGATTATTATACTTTATCGTTCCATTGAAAGATTCTGTTTTTTTTATTTATTTCTTCCTTATTTCTTATTTATCCCATAACAATCCGCCCTTCCGTATGGTTTGAATTGACACGTGTGTCGATTTAAAGCGTGCGAAAAGGCAGGATGTTACATACCTTCCGAAACCATTGACTTCGAAAAGTAGAAAAGAGGTAGCTAGGGGTTTTGACCCCGACGAAAGCATTTACATAAAACAAAAGGCGCAACCCATTCGAAACTATTCCTTTAAAACACTTGACTCAACCGAAAGCCAACCAAGTCTAAAGCATATCGTTCAAAGTAAATCAAGCGAATTTTCAATTTAAGACAAAGTCATACTTCGACCCCAACAGAACCTTTGGTCTTGACCCAGTACCTTTCGCCATAGTCCAATTCAGTCTATACTACTATGTGCATTGGTTTCGATGGAAATGGAAGCGGTTGTACTTGGTCGGAACACCTGTGCTGAAAAAGGCGAGACATGCCAAAAGCATGTAAAAACTGATTTTTACTTTAAAAAGAAATTCTTTTCAATTAACCTACCTTGTTTGTAAAATATTATTGGTTTCCAAATTTTTTTCTAAAGTGCTGCCAATATTTCATAAATAGCAATTTAATTTATTTACAAAATAACCGTTCTTCTATATAAATAATTTAAGTCCCACACTTTAAATAATTTTATATATCTATTTAAACACTTAGGAAAAATCTAAAAAAAAATTCCAAAAAATCATTTTAAATGTATTTTCTGATATATATTAATTTCAGACCCAAAAAATACATTATATAGCCGTAAATAATTTTAAACCAAAAACATTTTCTTCACCAGAAATTCAATATAAAATCCACATTAATTACGAAAATTATGAAAATTGAAACCCATATCTAAAATATCATTAGTGATCTAAGTCTAAAATTACAAGGCATTTACATGTCATTAAATAGGGTTTTCATATTAAAACATATCATAAAAGCTATACGATTAAGCATAAATTATCATCTAGCATATATAAACATTTAATCATTCAAAACATGACATAACCTTACAAAATACTTCTGATTCGTCTTAAAACCCAAAACAACTATAAAACGAGATGTAATCATTATTCACGTTCGCTTTGAGATTACAAAGTTCGAGATTTGAACAACATTGATTTGATTAATCTTCTTCCTTAGTTTTTCTTGTTTATCTTCCTCTTTCATGCTAATGGTGACCAACTCTACTTTAATTTGATATTGCAAATGAGCATATGCATGAATTCCTAAGGGTTTAGGGTATAAGAACATTCTTATTCCAACTTTTCCCTCAACGATTACCCTTATCTATGTTAGCTTTTTTTACTTTACTCATTAAAATGGCACGGTTGCCCCTATGAATCACAAATCTCAACCCCCTAATCATTAAATTATTTTATTTAATTTAGCTAAATAAATATCCTAAATAATGTTACTAAAAATTAGGGTCACTGCAGACTACCCTCCTTAAAGAATTTCGTCCTCGAAATTACGAAAAGGTACGCAACAAATCAAACATAAAGGTAAAACATACCATCAAACAAATCAGGAGAAGCGTCTCTGATCCCGCTCTCGGTATCCTAAGTACGGCCTCTCTCATTGTCACTCCACATGACTTTAACTAATCCGACTGTCTTGTACCTTAGCCTTTTCTCGTCTATCCCGCATCTATCCGAATCGATTTTCTAACTATAGTCAAATCTAGTTCTACTACTACGTCCTCTAACACGGTCGGTGCTACAGTAGACTCCAGATCTCTAACACACTTCCTTAGATGAGAAACATGGAAATTATCGTGGACTCCTACCAAACTATTAGGTAACTCTACTCTATAAGCGAGTTTCCTAATCCTCTCTACAATAGGAAACGGTCCTACAAATCTCGGTGCCAATTTTCCTTATTTTTCGAATCTGATTACACCCTTCATCGATGATACCTTAATAAAAACATGATCTCCAAAAGAGAACTCCAAGTCTTTCCGTCTTCTATCTGCATAACTTTTTTGCTTTGTCTGAGCTTCCTTTATCCTAGCTAGAATCAACTCAATCTTTTCTGCAGCTTCTCTAATTTGGACCAAGAACCAATCTTACAATCCGGTGATTTTTATGGCCTTCCATACAATTCTTCAAATGGTGCCATCCTTATACTATTCAGATAACTATTATTATATCAAAAATCGACTAAGTGTAAATGGCCTTTCCTTGATCCCCCAAAATCTAACACACAAGCTCTTAACAAATCCTTCAAGGCTTTTTTAAATCTTTCCTTTTTTCCATTGGTCTGCGGATAGTAAGCGGCACTCATCTTGAGCTTGGTTCCTAAAATCTCATGAAGACTCTTCTAGAACTCACTAGTGAATAAGGAATCTCTATTACTTACTATACAACTAGGAATTTCGCGTAGTCTAACTACATTCTTCATAAATAACTTAGCCAAAAAATTGTCGTTCTAGCTGGCTTAATTGGAATGAAATGGGCACTCTAGGTATATCTGCCCATTACGAACCAAATATTTTCATTTCCTCTATTAGATCTTTCCAACCCATCTATAAAATCTATAAAAATAGAATCCCACTTCCATATCGAAATATCTAATGACTGAAGCAACCCACTTGGCTTTTGATGTGCAGTTTTTTACTATTAGTAGTTTAGACACTGCTTCACCTATAATCCTACATCCCTCTTCATACCTTCCTAGAAGAAAATTTTCTTCATATCCTCATTCATCTTAGTTCCTCATGGATGAATTGTGAACTTCAAACAATGGCATTCCTCTAAAACTTCCTTCCTTAAGACTCCCACATTTGGAATACATAACCTACCTTTCTTTCTCAACCACCCATTCTGGTCAAGACTAAAATCCTTTAAGTCAGTGCTCTTTGTTCCATCCCTTAATTATTGATCCATTTGACTAATTCTAGGTCCTCCATCTATTTAGAAGCAATCTTTTCAAGTATAGCAGGCTAAACTTCTAAACATGACAACACAACAGTACCTTCAATAGACCCAACTTCAGATCTCCACTGCACTCTACAAGTCGACAATGCTTCCAAATCTTTCCATTCTGCTATCATTGCCAACATTGCATTCTGATGCCTTCTGCTAAGGCATCTACAACACTATTAGCTTTCCTTAGGGTGTGCACAATTCCAAAATCATAAGCAGTAATGAACTCTAACTATCTCTGCAGTCTCATGTTCAACTCCTTCTAAGAGAACAAACACTTCAATGACTTATGATCTGCATAAAGCTCAAACCTCTCCCCCATAAGATATTGTCTCCACACCTTCAATGCAAATATCACCGTAGCTAATTCCAAATCATGCGTTGGATGTCCAATCTCAAGCTATCGAGAAGCATAGGAAACCACTTCACCTCTCTACATTAACACGGCTCCTAATCCAGTTCCACATGCATTTATATAAACTACCAAATCCGGATTACCTTCGAGAGTAGCTAGTACAGGTGCATGAGTCAATAAGTGTTTCAAACTCTGGAATGCTTCCTCGCACTTATCCGTCCAAACAAACTTTGCATCCTTTCGTGTTAGCTTAGTCATCGGTGCTGCTATCCCAAAAAAATCCTTAATGAACCTCTTATAATATCTAACGAATCCAAGAAAACTCTTTATCCCTGTCATTGTCTCGGGTCTCTTCCAATTAGTCATCGCTTCAATCTTAGTCGGGTCAATATACATCCCTTTCTCTGAGACTACATGACCAAGAAACTTCACCTCCTTCTTATTGTAATGACACTTCAAAAACTTCACCTTCAAATGATGCTGCCTTAACGTCTCAAACACAACTCTATGATGAACTTCATGCTCCCTTTCATCCTTAGAGTTATCTGTACATCATCTACAAAAACCAACATGAACCTATCCAAGTGCTCTTGGAAAATTCGGTTTATCAAATCTACAAAGAATGCTGGTTCATTAGTTAGTCCAAACGGCATAACTAACCATTGATGCGATCCATATCTGATTCTAAACAACGTAAAAGTAGTATTATCCTCTGCTACTCTAAGCTAATGGAACCCTGTTGCTAAATCCAACTGAGAAAGTGCCTTGGCTCCACTCAACTGATCGAACAAATCGTCAATTCTAGGAAACGGATATCGATTCTTTATCGTCTTCTCATTCAACTTACGATAATCGATACATAACATCAACGATCCGTCTGCCTTCTTAGTAAACACTACGGCTGCTCCCAAGGTAAACTACTCGGTCTAATAAAATTATTGCCTTCCAATCCACCAACCGCACCATCAGCTCTCTTAACTATGTAGGTGTCATCCTACTAGGCAGCCTACTCACCGGTTCTGCTACAAGTATCAAATCTATCTGAAAATCAATGGCTCGTTTTGGTGGCAATCCTACTACCAGCTCGAAGACATCTACGAATTCTCTAACCACGAAAACTCGATTCAACTCATCTTCCAACTTCATGACACCCAAAAAAGAATTCACCTCACAACTAGGATCTTCTACGGTATATACAATTCGATTAATGTAGTCAGGGTGTCTAATCGATAGTTTCCTATCGTGTCTAATTATCCTAGAATTGTACTTACTTAACCAATCCATACCCAAAATATTTCCGAACCATACAAAGTCAAACACACACAAACTACAGACAATGTTATGACCTAAGAAATCAAACTCTAAGTTGTCAAACTTCATCCCAAGTGTCGCATACCCTCCTATCAGATTTACAACTCTTAAGGAAGTAACTAGGTATGACGGTTCTAGGTTAAGCTTATCTACCAAACGATGAGATATAAAAGAATGTGATGCACCAGTATCAAACAGAATGCTAACAAACATACCATGAATAAGAAGCATACCTCCCACCACTGCCGCCCTTTCTCCTGCATTGTTGGTCCTGATGTAGTTGGCTCCAATGCAAATATTTTGCCATTTCCATCCTTAGCAGGCTCTTTGCATTGATTCTGACAATGACCAATCTAATCGCAGTTGTAGCATCTGATATTTTTCTTTCCAATCACTTCCTTCACCATTCCGTTACGACATTCATTAGCAAAATGCCCCTTCTTATCGCACTTGAAGTAAATAACCTCAGACTTTCCCTTCTTTTTTGCTCCACCTTTCTGTGCACTGCTCTTATGAAAGAACTTCCTTTTCTAACTTTGCCCCACCTTGACCTTCTTAGCCTTATTTTTATCCAAAGAAGCAAGCATCTCCTCATGTTTTAATGCCATCTCTACTACAACATCGCAAGGATCCCAAATATGAGGTAATCTAGCCCTTGTCAACTCAGGCTTCAACCCCCTTATGGACTTCTCATTTCTCATCATCACTATGTCCACAGTGGCGTGTCCATACATAGCCAACTCCTCAAACCTTCTAGCATACTCAAACACAGACCTCTCCCCCGCTCCAACTTAGCAAACTTTCTGAGGAAAGCAGGCTGCGCTATCACGGACATGAACCTCTTCTGGAACCTTCTCCTAAGCTCAGCCCATGTCATCATCTCTTCATTCTCTCCAGCCGTCACACTATTCCAACAGAATAAAGCTTCTCCGTGACTTTGTCTCGAAGCAATCCCTCTCTACAGCTCGTCATTGAGCTCCAAATCTACAAAGATCCTCTCACAATATAGCAACCAGTACTCCACCTCAATAGCATCCTCAGATTCAATAAATGGCTTCCCTTCAAGCCTTACATAGTGTCTACTCAAGATAACATAATTATTGACCACCGGAGCTTCCTAATACCCTGCTCTAGTATTTCCTCCAACCACTCTATCAGCAATTCCATCTTGCAAAATGTTCACGAAAAACTGATACATAGCTCCTATATCCACTTGTGGGACTTCGGCACAACATTCCTCGCTTGTGCATGACCTTGGTTCCTTCTAGCATTCTGTTTGGGATTTCCATTTATAGTGGTGCTACCCTAAAGATTCGCTATTCCAATTCTAGCTTCCATATCTGTATTCAAGCCTCATGAGATATAGAAGAATAGCCTAAGAGAGATAGAAAACCAGAGATATAACATATACTTATGTATAGCAAATAAAAGTACGTTACTATAACATATACTTATCTCTAATTCCTTAGGATTATATTTTCCAGAATTATTTTTAGTTAAAGTTTTTCATAAACCTATGCTCTAATAACAAGTTATAACATCCCCCGTTTGAAGGCCCGAAGCTAAGCGATATATATGCTGCAATTATCCATAGTATTAACTTTCGGTGACCAAATACGGTAATGCTAATAGTATCCATAATATCATAAGCACATGAATATGAGACAAGATCACAGATTTTTCAAAAACATCTTTAATGATTAGATTTCACAATACATGTTTCATATTCCGTTACATAATCCCATAATCTTTTCCCATGTAATGATCAAATATAATTATTACAAAATATGCCATGAGCAACATATGATGACGTCCCCTTGATTGACCATAGTACTATATAGTCATAACTGATTTAAAACAACTTAGTGGAATCAAACAAAATAAAATAGCAACTCCAAAGTAGCTATCCGTCAGCCAACTACCCGTCTCTAGAATCTTTATTGGTCTCCCTACTAAAAACATGAAAATCCTCAACCCTCAATCTACTTAATTTTAGCACCTGAAAGTTTAAATGGAAAAACATAAACTTCGAGTCAGACATAAAACCAGGTGTGGATAATACTATACGTCTCAGTTATTTTATATTAAGTGAGACCATGCCAGTTAGTAGAATGGGTTTCCCCTCACTAGTGTCCTTTTAAAACATATCTTTTGAAAATCATTTCCTATAACCAAAACTGGTTAAAATTGTAATCCATTATCATGTAAACATACATGTCAATTAACAAATGAACTATCTATCCGAACACTATAGTTTTATTTGGCTAACTACTAACCTTTGGCCAACTCGAGCTTACCAGACAACATAAGAAAAATAATCTAACACCTGTTAGATACTCTTCTTTTGGACGGTCTATCCCTAACTTATCTGTTAGATACTCCTCTTTTGGACAGTATGTCCCTAACTTATCGGTTAAATACTCCTCTTCTGGACGGTCTGTCCCTAATTTATCTTCTCCTAGGGTCACCTGATCAAATGGTTTTGCGGGCCCACCAATAACCTAACTCTATAAAATATATTATCCCTTTTGTTTGTAATATAAATTTTAGCCTCACCTATGACAAAGCCCTATGTACTAGAATTTGGGACTAAATTAGCTTGGACTAATAGCTAATGTATAGGATGCGACCCTATACCAGTCCCATCTGGTATATAAATATCTGGGTAATTTTATTTAGGGCAATCTTTCCTTAAATTTCCTGGAAAACCTTTTCTTTCCAAATTGATTTAAAAACTTAAATCTAACTTAAACAAGGAAAATATGTACTCTATGCTTTACTCAAAATCACGTTGCCATGTCCTATATACATTACTCGATCTTTGCTGATGAAAATGTTTAAACCTTTGAAAATACCCTATTTGAATCCATCAAAAGCACCCCTTTCGAAAACATGTAAACCCTTCATTATAACCTACGCCGAAAGGCCAAAAAATTCATTTTGAAACCACTTATAACCTTCCTTTCAAAAACATTGAAAAACCGTTCCTTCAAAAGCATTAAAACCTATAACATCCTGTTATTATAACACTTAAAATTTCCTTTCGAAAACATTGGAAAATATTTCCTTTAAAACCCTTCGAAACCATTGGGAACCACCGCTTCAAAACCATTAAAACATAAAACCTTTCGAAAGCTTTTGGGTTCAATTTATAACATGTGGAAACACCTTTCGAAACCATTGAAAACCAACTCATTTGAAACCTTTGAGGTTTACCTTCAACAGAGCAAAAATGATCATTTAAAAAATCTAAGTCGAAATCAGTCTTTCGAAAGAAATTCCTAAGTAAAGAAGTGATGGTGTCAAAACCAACCTTCTGAAAGCATTGGAGAAATATCCAAGTATTAAAACAAAATATACCTTTTGAAACCGTTGACTTCGAAAGGCAAAAAAGCGACAGTTAGGGGTATCAACCCCGACGAAAGCATTTACTTAAAACGAAAGGTGCAACACATTCGAAACAATTCCTTTAAAACACTTGACTTAGCCGAAAGCCAACCAAGTCGAAAGCATACCCTTCGAAAGCATAGGAGGCACATTTTCAATTTAAAACAAAGTCATGTGTCGACCCCATCGAAAACTTTTGTCTCGACCCGGTACCTTTCGCCTCAGTCCAATTCACTTTGTATCAATTTACTGATACTGTGTGCATTGGTTTCGATGGTAATGGAAGTGGTAGTACATGGTTGGAAACCCTGTCTCGAAAAAGGCAGGACATGCCAAAAGCATGTAAAAACTGATTTTTACTTTAAAAATAAATTCTTCTCAACTAACATGACTTGTTTGTGAAAATATTATTGGTTATTAATTTTCTTTTCTAAAAGTGCTGCCAATATTTTAGAAATAAACAATTTAATTTATTTACAAAATACCCCTTCTCCTTTTATAACTATATAAAACATTTAAGTCTCATATCTTAAATAATTTTATATATCTATTAAAAAAATTAGGAAAATTCAACAAAAATACCAAAAAATCATTTTCAATATGTTTTCTAATGTATATTAATTTCAGACCCAAAACATATATTATTTGGCTGTAAATAATTTCAAACCTAAATAAATATTTTCTTCACTAGAAATTTAATATAAAATCCACATTGATTCAAAAAATTATAAAAATTGACACCCATCTCTAAAATATCATTACTGATCTAATCTAAAATCGAAAGACATTTGGATGTCGTTAAATTGGGTTATCACATTAAAACATATCATAAAACCTATATGATTAAGCATAAGTCATCAGCAAGCATATGTTAACATTTAATCATTCAGACATGGCATAACCTTGCAAAATACTTCGGATTCATCTTAAAACCGAAAATAAGTATAAAATGAGATGTAATTATTATTCATCTTAGCTTTGAGATTAAGGAGTTTGATATTTGAATAGCTTTGATTTGATTAATCTTCTTCCTTAGCTTTTCTTGTTTATCTTCCTCTTTCTTGTTAATGGTGGCCGACCTCTACTTTAATTTGATATTGCAAATGAACATATGAATGAATTCCTAAGTGATTACGATATAAGAATATTCTTATTCAAACTTTTCCCTCACCTATTACCCTTATGTATTTTAATTCATGTTAGCTTGTCTTAGTTTACTCATTAACATGGCACGACTACCCCTATTAATCATAAATCTTAATCCCTTAATTATTATATTATCTTATTTAATTTAGCTAATTAAATATCCTAAATAATGTTACTAGAAATTAGAGTCATTACAGTATACCTATATAATTATATAATATGGTTCATCCGCTATGGGGGCTGGAATTAATCCAAACCAACAAATAAAAATACTAAATCATCCAAACATCTAATCAATTTTTTTTTACCAACTATATAATATTACTGGTTAACCGAAAGGGGAGTTTAACAAAGTGAACTTTCAATCATTGCCATGACATTCCATCTTGGAACTAAAATCGAACGACGTCCGATTTTAGTCCAAAATTCAATTGTCTCCGAATTCATCCTAACCGGTTCCATTTTGAAGCTTAGTTCATCACAAACACAACACAAAATGTTTCATCTCGATCAGAACTCGTATGAGAGAGTTATACAATATTTGATTAAACAATTTTTAAATTAATAATTTATGACTAATTACAAATTTATTAATATAATTACATTTAAATCCCATTTCTTCCCCATTCAAACTTGCTCTCCCTCCCTACAGTAAGCCACCATCACCCAAACTTCACCACCTACATCACGAGCCACGGTCGAAAAAACCTAGAACCGACGACGCCGACGCACTCCACTCCTCGAATTCCAGCTTCCTGCCACTGTCACTTTCCCGCAACGAGCCTACTCTAAATTGTGACTCCACTATAGTCGAGACTCTGCGCGACTACTATTCCACAACCGCACTACTCGAAACTCGGCTACGAGCTACTTTTTCAACGTGTTGAACCCAAATACAATATCCATATACCCAAAATCCATCACCATATCTAAAAAATTAATCGCTAGTTAATCAAGCTCTACTGTAAATCGTCAAGTCCATGAATACGATGTCGAATCCATTTGTATGCAAATATAAGCGTAGATCTTACTTAAACAATTTGAAAAATAAACCTTTTAAATTTTTCTGATATTTGTTTGATTGTTGGAAAGGAGAAAACTCTCATAATCTTCTTTTAGGAAGTTATAAATAGAGAAGAAAAGGTACGGTGAGACGTAAAAGGGAGTGTGGGAAACACATTGAAGTGGAGGGTGCAGGTATGGCATAAATAGTGGGGTACATATTGTTTTATTGAATAAAATTGAATATTACATGCTAAGAAAATCTCAAACTCCTATTGAGGCGTGCTTACTAGCATTCTACAAGTAATACCCGTATTCCAAACACAATGGAACTAATTTGATACCTAATTCGATCATATATAGAAGATAGTTTTTCAAACCCAATTATATTATATAAATTTTTGTAATTAGTTTCTAAGCATTTCAAACTCGCACGACCAAACAATACTTTCAATCGCTATGAAAGTCGTTATAGTATAATAATTCATTATTACAGATCCAATGAAACCAGTTTCGTCGAAAACTGAGAAAGTGCCCAAAAGGCTATTTTCACATGTTAATTAAAATGAATTATTACAAAAACCAATTTAATCACCTTTGAATCTAAACTAAGAGTTTAATGTCTTCATTCTTATTTAAATAGAATCCAAATCAACTTTCGAAACTATTTCTAATCATATTAAATTCGAGATTTAATTATTTAAGCAATTCCAAATATTAAATTTGACAATATAATTATCAAATAAATTGCTATATTTGAAATTCAAGCTATTCGATTTATAGAAATCAATTTTTCAATATCTATAATCAACTAAATGTACTAAATTCAATTAACTGAAATTATGGGTTGTTATCAAACGGATTCGACATTTCAACATGTTACATCTAAGCCCTAGTAAGATAATTAATCTATGTACATTCATATAGGTGTATATTGATTTATCACGTCATTTTACTACTTTAATTTACATGTATATTATCATGAATCCATATATGTTTATGCTGTCAACATTTGATGAATATATATACATATACATACATACATACATACATACATACATATATATAAGTGTGTGTGTGTGTATATAAATTTGTGTATGTAATAATTTTTTAATGTATATATGTTTACATATATTATTTAGGTAGAAAGTAAAAAACTTTATATTAATTTTCTAAAATTAATTAATATTTCAAAACCAAATAAAACAAAATTGATTTTAAAAAAAAAATATTGGCTTAAAAAATGTATATATTTAATGTTTTTAATTCTTATACATAACATAACTTCAGAAATTAAAATATTTATATATAGGGGCTTTTAGGCTCAAGGAAAAAGTTAGAGAAAAATTTAGTTTCAGGGACAAAAAGTTTGTTTTTTAGGATGAAGGACACTTTTTAGTGTAAATCACAGATTGATAGTTGTAACTATCATTGTCAGTTTACAGTAAAAAGTGTCATTCGGACTAAAAGACAGACTTGTTGTCTCTAAGACTAAATTATTTTGAAACTTCTTCCTTGTGCCTATTTACCTGTTATATATATACGTATTTTAAATTCGCATATATATGTTATTTTAAATATAAAACCTTAATTTTATATAATATATATAAATATGAGGGAATTAGGGAAAGGACAAACTTTGATAAAAAAATTGTCTCAAGGACACCAAGATTAATCTTTTGGCTAAAGAACAAACTTTGAGAAAAATTAGGTTTAAGGACAATGCTAGTTCTAACTAGCATTATATTCAGTTTTTACACTATACAATATTCAGTTTTTACGCTATACAAAATGCTAGTTTTAACTAGCATTGTCCTTCAGCCTAATTATTTTCAAAGTTTGTCCTTGAGCCTAGAAATGAAACTTGATTTCTTTCAGTCTAATTTTTTTTCAAAGTTTGTCCTTATGCCTGTTTTCCACCTATCTATATAATAAAAGAGCTTTGTGAGACAAATGGGAGACAAAGAGTGGATGAGATTTCTTTTAGAAAAGGACATCGGAAGGCTGCAAAGTTTCTACTGAGTTGTGGATTGCCATAATGTGCTGAAAATATGGTGTTCCCACTACTTTCATGCGTGCCCAGAAATCACTTTCTATAACTGCTCAAACTCCCACGTCCTAGATTAATTTATTCTTCTTCTTTCATGGACACAAACTCTCTCCCGTACAAAGAAATTCAAAATTTGAATAATGGTTATTAAACTATTGTTTCCCAAATAGTTCTTAATTTACACCCACGTCAACCGGATATTCATTCTCCTACACTTCATTTGCAGGATTTGTTCCCACATATGATGGTACATTCACCTTCTCTTTTTGCTCATTGTTTGTTTATATAATGTCAAATTGATTTATTTACTCAACAAATTTCTTTTTTCCATTTTCTTCTTTCGAATTACGAAATTTTAGCATCTATTTGTATGTATATATACTGATTAGTCCATAGGTTTTATCTTCTCTTTTGTTATATCCAGTTATGCTTATTAACTATTCGTGAAAATGGTGAAATTAATATTTAAAATGTGTATTAAATTTATGGAAATATTTTTGAATTTTACTAACTTTTTTCACTATTGAAAACATTGTTTTACACATAAATATAAAAAAACTAAATATTTTTGCAGTTAACTTTAAATATAAAGGCATTAGATATAAAGGCACCAGATGTTTTGAATTTTACTCACTCTTTTACCACAAGCCACGCATCAGTTTTAATTAAAACTTAAAGTGATATTTTCCTATTGTATTTTTCCGTTGAATTTGAGTATTATTATAACTTTATGTACATGATAACATTTGTTATCCAGTAAGAACTACAGGAGAAGGAGATCAAAAAAAGAAGTATTTTAAGAAGATGCAAAATAGAGTTTGTGGTTTTTTGGGTTCGATATGTAAGGAGGGAGTATTGAAGGGAGACCATAAAAGATGGACTTTGCTAATTATGTTTTTTAAGGACACGCAACACATTGGTTGTGAGCATTTATTTGCTTGGTTACAACAATGACGTAATTTATCCATGGTTGCACGTTCTATTCTAGCTATAATTACTTTCATGATTTAAATTGTGTTTCTCTTTAGTTGGATAAATGCATGCGGTCCTTTTTTTCAAATTTGTATAGAATACACACAAGCGAGTATATTTTAAATTCTTTTCTTCATCAATTGTACAACCAAAGCTATCATCTATTTTTTATGTTTTGTGATTTTCATATTTTAACCTTATTGTTATTATTATTCTATAGACGTAAGTAACATACGATTTTCCATATTTACCATAAAACTTCCTGATGTTTGTTACAACTTTTAACATTTGTTACCGACTGGTATATCCTCTCCATGTGTTTTAATCTCCGGGTTAGAACTTTTTTAAATATCATTATGTTATTTCATAATACATTTAATTTCCCTTATCTTTTGTTTTCCTTTTAGCAACTGGACGTAATCTGTAACAACCCGCATATTTATCGATTATATATTTAAATATTTTATCTTTAGTCAGATTTTAGTCCAAAAACCTACTTCTAGCAAACAGTCGAATTGGGACTCGAGACTACCCTCATTGAGTTCAAAATGACGTTTGCGACCTTTTTGAGTATAAACTTCGATATGTTTGGAGTTAGTGGAATTTTGCCACTTTTCACTTAGGGCTTTGGTTTGGGCTGAGCCCAATAAACCCACTTATTAACTCAGTCCCAACCCTCTCCTCTTCATTTACTTCCTTTCTATTTTCCTAATACTCAACCTTTTATAACAATGGAGAGTGCAAGAGGAAACTAAAACTCCAAGCCCTAGTCTTCATTAGCAAATCCAACTTCTAGCTCCAAATTCAAGAGAACCCATTGATTCAAGCTCGTTCGGGTTGTGTTGAAGAGTGGTTGATTCTCCCTTTGCTTTCAAGCTTCTTCTTCATTTGTTTGGGTTCAAAGGTGAGATTTTTAATCTCACATCTAAGGCTATGAATTATCTTCGATTGTTAGGTATGAATTCCCAACACTTATTCATGTGCATTTGATTTTGATTTGGATTGGTTTTGTGAAAACCAATTTTAGTGTTTTGAAAGCTAAATCCTTAAAAATCATAGTTTTGATCTTTGATCATGATTTTTGTTATGCATCGAAGAGCTTATAGGGTTGGGTAGTCGATTGGCATAAACCCTTAGCACCGTTGCTCGAGCGATTGCAATTTGGTCGAGATTGGCCCTCATTTTGATAGGTTGGGAAGTGCTGGAAACAGGGTCCAGCCGACCGAGCTCTGTGGACGGTCGACTAACCTGCAACCAAAAGTGCAAAGCACTTCTCTGTCTCTGGTTCGGTCGGCCACCTACAGGGCTCGGTCGACCGACCTGCTTCCCGAGAATTTTCTAGAACAGTGTCCGGCCGACCGAGCTCTGAGGCCAGCCGACCGACCTGTTGCTATTTTGACTATTTCGCATATTTTGCGCGGTTTCCATATTTAATCGATTAGTGTTATTTCCCTATTTGTTGTTATCACTTGTTATTGACTTTGATGACTTCTTTTCTTCGGGAATTTTTGGAATATCCATTTTGATGGATTCGGTATCGATTTCTTTGGATTTTATTCACATCTTCGAAGGTGAATTTTTGTGATTGGTTGTTTCTACAATCATTTTTGTGATTTGTCACTTTAAAAATATAAAGGTTCCAATACTAGTAGTAAATATCAAAACTCTTTCATCAAAACGATTTCAACACTATTTATTACAAAGCTCTTTTCTTAAACCGTTTTCCAATCTATTAGTAAATACAAACTTTTACCTCATTCGTATGAGAAATATAATTAAACGGCTTAGTAAAACAAGTGGTATGAAACGCTTGCATTTACTTCGTCGGTTAATTTTTGGACTTGTTCGATTGAATCTCTTGTGACAATTTTCTAGTGGAAACTTACAGTTTGTTCGTAAATATTTAAGTTAAGCTAGTGGTTATGGGACATGATGCTAAACTCATATATTTACTAGCTTAGTGAAATTGACACTTATTGACGATCATTGACGATCATTTTTGTGATTTAGACTAGCAATATGCGATGTCTCTTTGTCTGCGAGGGAGACTAAGCCCCGTTTTGTGGAGTTTCGACTCAAATTGGTGGGGTAGCAACCCATGGTCTTCGTGCCGTTTGTGGAGCTTCGGCTCAATTTGTGATGGTTAGCAACCATGGAATTAGCGTTCCGTTTGTGATACACGTGTTGGTGAACTTTATGCTCCCGTTTGTGATAGGCCTTCCCCCTTTTTGTGATCTCTGAATTTCTATTGATGATTTCTAGAATTTGTGCTTCCCCAATTTTCGTGATTTTCATTGATAAGTTTTATCCATATTTGTGCATTGGTGAATTTGTGTATCATTGACTTTTGTGATTGGCATTGATATAATTGTCAATATGTATGGTTTGGTGAAGGAAATATAGAGTATGACATTCCTTTCGATCTTTGAGAAGATTCTTGTGATATTGATTAATCTCTTGTTGATTTTCAGTTGCATACTTATCACCGTATGTCATTGTGATTATTATACGTTTATGCCATATCTCTTATTCTATATGATTTCATCTGATATTTATAGTTAGACTGATCCGTTTATTATTTTCTTATTAAATAATACTCGGGTCAGACCGAGATGTTACAGGTGCTTCACTTGACTTTACATCTGGGATTACCTCCTTGATTTTGGCTAACTAATTAGATTAGAAGTATTTTTTTGTTGTATACATTTGAGAGATAGACTCATGGATGTATTCATATTCTTTTTTCCAACACTTGTAGTTATTCTTTTGTGATAGTGTGGATCTTGTCTGACCACTACTCTGATGTACACTTTCATGTGTTATATTCATATCTGTTTCCGCCTTAGTGATATGAATTATCTATGACTGATTTATGTTATGTTTATTTCTATATTTGTTTCCGAAGATTATATATAGCCACTGTGTAGTAGCTTTGAGTTTGTGTCGGCATGTCGGATTTCCTCTTAAGATGAAATGCATGTTATATTTTATCTGGCATATCGGTGCTCACACAAAGCAATTACACGGATGGTCGCTCCTCAACAGCCTTATTCTCCGTGCTAGTTGACAACATTACACCGTAGTGTTCTTAGCTAGCGTGGGTATAGAAGTGGGGCGTCACAGCTTGGTATCAGAGCCAAACTTCGGAACAATATAGAATAATTTAACAAGGATCATTGTCCTAAGTCCATCTTAGGAGTCGTGCCTTAGGATTTAATTCGTGTCTTCGTACCGTTCTATCCTATTTTCTTTTATGATTTCTTGTTTATTTATCAAGATTGCTTGATATTCATTCGGTGAATAACCGTTTTCTTCTTCTTTCTTTCTTTCTAAAGGAAGAGAAATGGTTAGACCAGGCCGTCCCAGCGCCGGTCAATCTAGTGCTACACCCCAGGATGGAGTTTTTATGTCTGCGCAGCAGCTTCTTGATCTAGTAAAGAATGCTCAGGTAGCTGGTTCTAATCCAGACCTTCTCACCCTAAGTCTGGATTTGCACGCTTGTGCAACGATTATACCAACTTGGGTGGGAAGCCATTCAAAGGTTCCGAAACTATTATTGAGGTCCAGGCCTGGTTAAGAACATGCGATCGAATCTTTTCTCGCATGAAACTCATTGATCTTCACCGAGTTCAGGTGGCCTCTAGCATGCTCCAAGAAAGAGCATTGGACTGGTACGAACTTCTTATTTCTGATATTAATGAAGCGGATCTCACCTGGGAACAATTCCGGGAACGCTTCGTATTAAAATTTGTGCTAGAAGCTGAGAAGGTGACTTTGGCTCGCCGTTTTATAGACCTTGTTCAAGGTGAATCCTCTATGGCAGATTATGTTGCATCCTTCGAGTCACTTTCCAAATATGGGGTTGAATACATCAACACCCCATTGAAGAAGAACCAAAGATTTGTCTATGGCTTAAACAAAAATCTTAAGAAGCCATTACTTCTAAAATTAGAAGTTTCTTTTGATCAACTCATTGATATTTCCCTTCGTCTTGAAGAGGCGGATAGAGAGGGTGATGTTGAAGTGGTGGGTGCCAAACCAAACTTCAACAACAAGAAAAGGCCTAATAAATTCAAAGGTCCTTATCCCAGCAAAAAGGGTAAGCAAGCATCTCCGGCAGTAAAGACCCCTACTTTTAGTCGTGGAGAATGTTATAATTGTGGTTCAAAGGACCATTATTCAAATAAGTGTTCGAAGCCCCTCACTTGTCGCTACTGCAAAAGTCCCGGTCATGTTATACCTTTATGCCCCAAGCTTCAAGGCAAGAAGGAGGGAAAGTTAAATGTTGCTCATACCCCTGGCAACACATCTCATAGTCAAGGTATATCTCATTCTATCCTTGATGGCATTATTATATTTCGTGATCAACCTATTCGAGTTCTTTTTGATACGGTGCATCCCATTCTTTTATATCAAAGGAACTTGTTGACACTTTTTCTTTGAGTGTTGTTGCTTTAATGACTTCTTTGAGAATTGCGAATCCGGTTGGTGGATCCGCAACACTCAGTTTATTGTGTAAAGATGTCGAGATTATTTTATGTGGTTTTTCTTTCCTAGCCGATTTGCATGTTATGCGTTATTTAGGCTTCGGAATGATTTTGGGAATGGATTGGCTTAACCGTTATGAAGCTCATATCCTATGTCCTGAGCGAACTATTCATCTTCGACATCATCAATCTGTTAAGCAGATTTCTATCATTCTTAAAGATTCGGATTCCAACTTGACAGCATCTTTATATTCTTTAAATCCTCATGATAACGATAATGATGATGAGGAAGACATCATTTCTCTTATTCATGTCGTTCGTGAATTTTCCGACATATTTGAGCCCGTTTTAGGATTGCCACCTAAGCGAGAAATTGAGTTCAGAATTAATCTCATCCCTGGAGCTCAACCTATTACCCGTCCTCCTTATCGCATGTCCAATAAGGAAAATGAGAAGATGTGCAAACAATTATCCGATTTGGAAACGAAGCAATTTATTCTCTCTAGTTCCTCGCCTTGGGGAGCTTCGGCTATTTTCGTGAAGAAATCTAATGGTACTCTTAGACTTTGCGTTGACTACCGCAAGCTTAATGATCTTACTATCAAAAATAAATATCCGTTACCTCAGATTGATGATCTATTCGATCAACTTAGTGGTGCTAAAGTCTTTTCACAATTGGACTTGGCTACCGGTTTTCATCAGCTTCGTATTGCAGAGGATAGCATTCCTTTGACATCGTTCCGTACTCGTTATGGATCTTATGAATGGCTTGTTATGCCATTTGGTTTAACGAATGCTCCGGCTTATTTCGTTGACCTCATGAATCGAGTTTTCAAAGATTTCCTCGATCGATTTGTTCTCATCTTCATTGATGATATTCTTGTGTATTCAAAAACCAAGGAGGAACATGAAAAGCATCTTCGGATTGTGTTGGAAACTCTTAGGAGTAATCAATTAAAAGGAAAAAATTCTAAATGCCACTTTTGGCAATCTCGTGTGAAGTTTCTCGGTCATATTATTTTCGAATCCGGAATATCTGTGGACCCTTCAAAGGTTGAAGTGATTCAAAATTGGAAGAGACCGGAGAGTGTGACGGAAATCCATAGCTTTCTGGGATTAGCGGGCTATTACCGTCGTTTTATCAAAGACTTTTCTAAAATTGTCATGCCTCTTACTAGCTTCACAAAGAAAGGTGTTAAATACATTTGGTCGGACAAATGTGAAGCTTCTTTTCAGAAATTAAAAGAACTCCTTTTCGTTGCTCCTATTCTTGTGATTCCCGAAGGAAACCAAGATTCATTGTTTATACCGACGCTAGTCGCGTTGGTTTGGGTGCCGTTATTATGCAAAAAGAACGTGTTATTTCTTATGCTTTTAGGCAATTGAAGCCAGCAGAGACTAGATATGCCACTCATGATTTAGAACTCGTGGCTATCGTTTTCGCTCTTCGGATTTGGCGTCAATATCTTTTAGGAGAGAAATTTGTTCTTTATACCGATCATAAGTCTTTGAAGTATTTATTCTCTCAAAAGGAACTTAATTTGCGTCAACAACGTTGGCTCGAGTTCCTTGCACCTTATGATCTTGATATCCTTTATACTCCCGGAAAGGGAAATTGAGTTGCCGATGCACTCAGTCGCAAGCAACAAGCGGTTGTTTCTATGATGATATCCGAATGGAATGATCTCGAGGTTTTGTCCACTTGTGAGATTCGAGATCGTGTTTTCGATTTATGTTCATCTCTTGTTTTATGTAGCCTTGAGGCTCATCGTTCTCTTTTAGACCGCATTCTTGAAGCTCGGAGGCTAGATCCCGAATTGGCTCTTCTTGGCCAAAATATTAAGGATAAAATTAATATTGAAGGTTTGAAAGACTTTGATATCGATTCTCGTGGCGGCATTCGAAAATTTGGCAGACTTATCGTGCCAAATATTAATGATCTTCGTAAAGATATTTTAGAAGATTCTCATCATTCTAAATTTACCATTCATCCCGGTAGTAGTAAAATGTACACGGATATGAAGCGGCTTTATTATTGGTAGGGAATGAAATCTGATATCGCTAGCTTTGTTAAGTGTTGCATGACTTGCCAACTTGTCAAGGCCGAACATCTTAGGCCCGGTGGGTTATTGCAACCTTTAGAAATTTCAATTTGGAAGTGGGATCAAATTTCTATGGACTTTATTGATGGCCTTCCCCGTTCTCATTCGGGTCATGATAGCTTATGGGTAATTGTTGATAGACTTACTAAATCCGCCCATTTTATTCCCGTTCGGTCTAATCGAACCGTTCCTCTTTTGACCAAACACTTTATCAAAGAAATTGTTAAATTACATGGAGTTCCTACTTCTATTGTTAGCGATCGTGATCCATTATTTACTAGTGGATTTTGGAAGAGTCTTCAAAAAGCTTTGGGAACGAAGCTTAATTTTAGCACCGCTTATCATCCTCAGTTCGATGGACAAACCGAGCGTGTGAATCAAACTCTTGAAGATCTTCTTCGCACATGTGTCCTTGATTTTGGTGGAAGTTGAGAAGATCATATTTCTCTCGTTGAGTTTTCCTATAATAATAACTTCCAATCTAGTATTGGTATGGCACATTTTGAGGCACTCTATGGAAGGACATGTCGTTCTCCTTCTTGTTGGCTTGAGACCAGTGAGAAGCTGGTTTTAGGTCCAAATTTTATTCGTGATTCCATAGAAAAGATTGAACTTATTCGTCATAGGATGAAAGAAGACCAGAGTAGGCAAAAATCCTATGCCGATAACCGAAGAAGGAAATTAAAATTTTCTGTGGGAGATTTGGTGTTTATTCGTGTTTCACCTATGAAGGGTGTTGTGTGTTTCAGTCGATCGGGAAAATTAGCGCCCGATATATTGGACCATTTCCTATCATCGAACGTATTGGTTCCGGGGCTTATCGTCTTTTATTACCGGCTCAGTTTTCTGTCATTCATGACGTGTTTCACGTTTCTCAATTACGAAAGTGCCTTCGAGATTCCGATTCTATTCTTGAGCCAGGTGTTGTGGAAGAAATTGAAGTTTTGTCTAATTTAACATATGAGCAACATCTTATTCGTATTATTGCTTCGAAGGTCAAACGCCTTCGAAATAAAGATGTTCCACTTGTTAAGGTTCAATGGTCCGCGAACCCTAAGGATTGCTCTTGGGAACCTAGAGAATTCATCGAACGAGTACATCCGGACTTACTTTCTCGTGCTCTTTGAGGTAAACTTCTTATTTCAAAATTTCTTCTTTTGTGTTGATATGCTTTTATGGTTGTTACTTTTTGTTCATTTATTCCTTATGATTGCGAGGACGCAATTTCTTTAAGGAGGGGAGTCTATAACAACCCGCATATTTATCGATTATATATTTAAATATTTTATCGTTAGTCGGATTTTAGTCCGAAAACCTACTTTTAGCAAACAGTCGAATTGGGACACGAGACTACCCCCATTGAGTTCAAAATGACGTTTGCGACCTTTCTGAGTATAAACTTCGATATGTTTGGAGTTAGTGGAATTTTGCCACTTTTCACTTAGGGCTTTGGTTTGGGTTGAGCCCAATAAACCCACTTATTAACTCAGTCCCAACCTTCTCCTCTTCATTTACTTCCTTTCTATTTTCCTAATACTCAAGCTTTTATAAGAATGGAGAGTGGAAGAGGAAATTAAAACTCCAAGACCTAGTCTTCATTAGCAAATCCAACTTCTAGCTCCAAATTCAAGAGAACCCATTGATTCAAGCTCGTTTGGGTTGTGTTGAAGAGTTGTTGATTCTCCCTTTGATTTCAAGCTTCTTCTTCATTTGTTTGGGTTCAAAGGTGAGATTTTTAATCTCACATCTAAGCCTATGAATTATATTCGATTGTTAGGTATGAATTCCTAACACTTATTCATGTGCATTTGATTTTGATTTGGATTGGTTTTGTGAATACCAATTTTAGTGTTTTGAAAGCTAAATCCTTAAAAATCATAGCTTTGATCTTTGATCATGATTTTTTTTATGCATCGAAGATCTTATAGGGTCGGCTAGTCGATTAGCATAAACCCTTAGCGTCGTTGCTCGAGCGATTGCAATTTGGTCGAGATTGGCCCTCATTTTGATAGGTTGGGAAGTGCTGGAAACAGAGTCCAGCCGACCGAGCTCTATGGCCGGTCGACCGACCTGCTACCAAAAGTGCAAAGCACTTCTCTGTCTCTGGTTCGGTCGGCCACCTACAGGGCTCAGTCGACCGACTTGCTTCCCGAGAATTTTCTAGAACAGTGTCCGGCCGACCGAGCTCTGAGGCCGGCCGGCCGACCTGTTGCTATTTTGCCTATTTCGCATATTTTGCATGGTTTCCATATTTAATCGATTAGTGTTATTTCCCTATTTGTTTTATCATTTGTTATTGACTTTGATGACTTCTTTTCTTCGGGAATTTTTGGAATATCCATTTTGATGGATTCGGTATCGATTTCTTTGGATTTTATTCACGCCTTCGAATGTGAATTTTTGTGATTGATTGTTTCTACAATCATTTTTGTGATCTGTCACTTTAAAAATATAAAGGTTTCAATACTAGTAGTAAATATCAAAACTCTTTCATCAAAACGATTTCAACACTATTTTATTACAAAGCTCTTTTCTTAAACTGTTTTCCAATCTACTAGTATATACAAACCTTTACCTCATTCGTATGAGAAATCTAATTAAACGGCTTAGTAAAACAAGTGGTATGAAACGCTTGTATTTACTTCATCGGTTAATTCTTGGACTTGTTCGATTGAATATCTTGTGACAATTTTCTAGTGGAAAATTACAATTTGTTCGTAAATATTTAAGTTAAGCTAGTGGTTATGGGACATGATGCTTAACTCATATATTTACTAGCTTAGTGTAATTGACACTTCTTTACGATCATTTTTGTGATTTAGACTAGCAATGTGCGATGTCTCTTTGTCTGCGAGGGAGACTAAACACCGTTTTGTGGAGTTTCGACTCAAATTGGTGGGGTAACAACCCATGGTCTTCGGGCCGTTTGTGGAGCTTCGGCTCAATTTGTGATGGTTAGCAACCATGAAATTAGCGTTCCGTTTGTGGTACACGTGTTGGTGAGCTTTATGCTCCCGTTTGTGATAGGCCTTCCCCCTTTTTGTGATCTCTTGATTTCTATTGATGATTTCTAGAATTTGTGCTTCACCAATTTTCGTGATTTTCATTGATAAGTTTTATCAATATTTTTGCATTAGTGAATTTGTGTATCATTGACTTTTGTGATTGGCATTGATATAATTGTCAATATTTATGGTTTGGTGAAGGAGATATAGAGTACGACATTCCTTTCGATCTTTGAGAAGATTCTTGTGATATTGATTAATCTCTTGTTGATTTTCAGTTACATACTTATCACCGTATGTCATTATGGTTATTATACGTTTATGCCATATCTCTTATTCTATATCATTTCATCTGATATTTATAGTTAGACTGATCCGTTTATTATTTTTTTATTAAATAATACTCGAGTTAGACCGAGATGTTACAGGTGCTTCTGCTTGACTTTACATCTGGGTTTACCTCCTTGACTTTTGGCTAACCACTTAGATTAGTAGTTTTTTTGTATACATTTGAGAGATAGACTCATGGATGTATTCATATTCTTTTGTCCAACACTTGTAGTTATTCTTTTGTGATAGTGTGGATCTTGTTTGACCACTACTCTGATGTACACTTTCATGTGTTATATTCATATTTGTTTCCGCCTTAGTGATATGAATTATCTATGACTGATTTATGTTATGTTTATTTCTATATTTGTTTCCGAAGATTATATCTAGCCACTGTGTAGTAGCTTTGAGTTTGTGTCGGCATGCCGGATTTCCTCTTGAGATGAAATGCATGTTATATTTTATCTGGCATATCGGTGCTCGCACAAAGCAATTACACGGATGGTCGCTCCTCAACAGCCTTATTCGACGTGCTAGCTGATAGCATTACACCGTAGTGTTCTTAGCTAGCGTGGGTATAGAGGTGGGGTGTCACATAATCTCTGTTTAGTAATACTTTACCATTTGGCAAATTAATTTACCTGTTAGGAATGTATGGCAACACATGCCTAGATAAATACCATAATGTTATTACTATAACGTACAATTATTCCCAAATATATTAAACGAATTAAATAATACTGAATTTGACAAAACCTGTGCAATGTTCATCACATTTTTAGTCAAATAGCTGCATATGAAAGACAATTTCGATTAATCTCTTTTTGTTACACATAACAAACTCAATAAGCTAATTAAATTAAATAACAGAAGAAAAATATAAAAGATATATATGTACATATTTTTATATTCATCCTGGTCTTTTAATTAACTATAAATTTCATATGTGAATGCTCAAACTATTTTCGTGTAAATAGAAAAATAATAATTTAAATTGATATCATTAGGGTAGGGCATTGTTATAGGAACCTCATTTTTAGAGGAGAGAGGCAAATTTTAGGGTGTCATCTAAAATATTAATCATTATGAGACTCTACCGAATCAAATGATTTACTATTTTACACCTTGCACAAAGCAACATTTAGCAAGATCCCATCAAAAAATTAAACAAAAAATGATGTAGGTTTATCGAAAGCCATTTTCGGTGGGATATGATCGGAAGAAACTTAAAAATAGCAAAGAATCATTGAAATATTGAGGACAATTATATATATATATATATATATATATATATATTCTATTAAGGTGGACAAATTGTTTTGGCACACCCTACAAAAAATTTTCAAAAAATAAAAAATATCTTCCTCTATTCAAAATTGGAGTTTCTTTAACAATCTCTACAATTATCAAAATCGTTGGAATATAATTTTAAAGATCAATCCTTTAACCTCAAAAAATTTTAAGCAACCTATTAATCAAAACTCGATATTGTATGTACAATCATGTTTCTCTTTCTTCTAATTATGGATAGAGTTGTCAATGAGTACCCGAAAAATCCGAAATCCATCCGTATTTGTATCCGAAATATAAGAAATTATTCGATATCCGAAATATAACCATAACCGTATTCGATAATTATCCGTCCGATGTTTTATCAAGATTATAATTATTTTTTGTGTATTTAGTACGTAAAATGATTGTCTTTACTATTTTATCTAAGTAAAAAAAATTAATATGTATATTAAAATCAATATTTGCTACTTAAAATTATTTTTCTTAGGATATTTATTATTTTTAATATATTTAATAATTAAATGAGTTTATAATAAATCAAAATTTTATATTTATTTAAATTTATTGGCTGTGAACTGTTCGAAGAATCTCTGATAAAAGTTCGATATCCATCCGCATCCGCGGATACGGATATCCGATATTGAAAATGACTTCGTATATGGATATAGATGTGGCATTATCTGTATCTAAAAATATCCATTTATGTGTCTAATTGTAGACCTTATGTTCATACTTTAAGGTTTTTAACGAATAAGGAACCCATATTGTTAACGATAAAAATGGCTTTAACGCTAACACCCGGCGTATGTCGTGATGAAGTGAAAGCACCACCCGCTTGCACGGGAATCAAAGTAAACAGAAAATAGCAGAAAAGTAAAAGAGACAAAGATTTTTATAGTGGTTCGGCTTCTAGCAAGCCTACATCCACTTTACATCCTCCGTTATGTTTTTCGAGCACATTTTACAAGATTACAACACTTTTACAACACGATCTCTTGATTACAACACTTTTACAACACGATCTCTTGATTACAACACGATTAGAGAAAGGAAATTAGAATTTTGATGATGGATTGCTCCTTGGATCCATGTTGAATGAAGTAGATTACTTGATGAAGACTCTTCGGTGTTTGAAGTGTTTGGAGAGTCGAGAAATCAGCAAAATCTTAGTGCTTTGGAATCCGGAAAGGCCCCCTTTGAATGTGGAGTTGGTGGAGCATTTATAGGTGAAAATC
Organism: Allium cepa; assembly: GCA_030765085.1. Taxonomy (NCBI): domain Eukaryota; kingdom Viridiplantae; phylum Streptophyta; class Magnoliopsida; order Asparagales; family Amaryllidaceae; genus Allium; species Allium cepa. The sequence continues at coordinate 882,324,059 of CM060931.1, read as the reverse complement.
AGGTCTAGGTCGGTTGGAGCGACCTATGGTGGGTCGTAGGTCGTTGGCGACCTAGTGGAGCGGCAGAAGAAGGAAGGCGACCTAAGGGATAACGGCATTAGAATGTATGGCCTGGGGCGACCTAAAAGGCAGGGTATGCTTTTGGTCGCGAGCTACGGGTTAAGGTTAGGTCGCGAGCTACGGGTTAAGGTTAGGTCGCGAGCTACCGAACTTGGAGGAATAGATTGCTAACTCGTAAAGTCTTAGGTCGCTAAGTTTTTAGGTCGCGAAGTCTTTAGGTCGTCCCACTTTTAGGTCGTGATATCTCCTAGGTCGCTGCAGCCTTAGGTCGCGACTTCCTGTGAGTTGTTAACTCGTTTAATTTTAGGTCGTTGGGCCACTGGGTTACTTTACGCCTTAAGTCGCTGAGCCGCTTAGGTCGACAGGAAGTAGGTCGTTGAGACCTGAAGAATGTTAGGTCGCTGGAAATCTTAACTCGTTAAGTCGGATACATGGCTAAGTCGCTAGGTCGTGGACTTTTTAGGTCGCTAACTCGCTGCATTCTCTAGGTTGTTGGATACTCCATGCTCTAAGTTGCATACCGTTTTGAACGGGGTGCTGCCCCTTGGACCCCTGCGACCTGACCGGTCAGGTCGAACCCCGTAGCAGTGGCGTTGCCCCCGCACCCCCACCTTAGGGGTTGGCACCCCCCCGGACCCCCCCTCCGAAGGGGATCTTAGATGAGAAATCATTCAACGGAACTTGCTTTGTTGAGATACTGAGTTGACCAATCTTTGAGACGAGCCATCTTGCTTTTCTCCGTCGATCTTCTGATATCACGGCCTTGCTAAAAAGGCGGGATAACACATATCATATTTATAAGAAGTGCAAAAAAATTAACATATACTTAGCCATCTTTGCATCCGTGCAATGCACGGGCTACATACTAGTACATTGCTAACCAAGATTTGATGCCTGAGAATCAACTAAAAAATCGATGTAAATAAATAAAAAAAATTACTGTAAATACCTAGTAAAGTTTATATTTGCTATACATAATTAGACAGCAAAATTCAAATCAGGTGAATAGTTGCACTGAATATTTGGAATACATATAACTGACACAAAAAGAAACAACTTTGACTTGAAAGAAACATGGACGATGACAAGCTCAAGTTGCTCTCTTGAGAGAAACCAGACTTTCACCGTAGCTTATAACAGTAAATGCATCTCGGACATTGAGTAACTTTTCTTCTTCAGTGACCACGTCTAATAAGCACAACTCAGTTTTCCCACCAGGTTCCCAATACTTCATTGTTAAAATGAATCTTCCATTATCTAATAGATTTACAAAACAGATGCCATCAGATGGCAATATGGAATCATTGAGTTTATATACTCTGCTCCAAGACTCATTCACACCGAATTCGTTCATTGTCCAAATTTCATAAGAATGACAAGGTACTTCCCACTTGCATTTGACGTAGGTAACTTTGTCGTTAAGAAAAGCAAGAGATTGAGCCCGAACATGGTTCTCATCGTTAGGCCAAGACAATGTTCCATATACTTCATCCATCAAATCAATATAAAATATGACAACCGATTTCGAATTAGATCCTCCAATCCATAAACATATTCCATTATTACATACTACATTAATGCATATACCTATCCATATGATAGGAAAATCACCGCCTGTATGTATGGTTCGCCATGAATCGCTTCTCATGCTATATACCTGAACTAAACTGCCTTTCAGTAAATCATAATCACCACAGTCCAAACTCATACTTACAACCTTATAATCATTTGTTTTCACATCAAAACCAATGGCACATGTGTGACGCACTAGCCTATCAGGTAATGCATCCAAAAAAGACGACTCCGGTAATTGTCTCACTTGTTTTGTAGCAGGGTTCCACAAAGAAAGGAGCCAATAGTCTCTAGAGAACCGGTGGGCCAAACATACAATACCGTTGCAAGAGTTAACAGTATGTAATGTGTACACTGGGTGAATGCACTCGAAATCCAAACTGGAACATAGCTCATATTTTCTACCAGAGAGCATAGAAAGCTTACCTTCATAACCTTGAATAATGAGATTGCTCTTTTCACTATTATGATTGAGGTGTTGAGTGATAAAAATAGAACTTTCAATGAGAGAGTACCAAGACTTGCAGACAGCTTTAAATCGTAGAAGAGATATCACCGGCAAATAGAGTAGAATGTCAAACAACACTTGTTCAGACACATCACATCCCCTGCCCATTGATACGTACTTGACGATTCTGAAACAGAAGGATAAAAATGTAAAATAATTAGTAAATTCTACCTGTTTTACAGTTAGAAATAAAAAATAAAAAAAATAAAATCTGAAATGCATACTTGAATAAGAATACATGTTAAACAATATTTCATTTCGTAAGAGAACATGGTACTGCGTAAAAAACAGTAAATAGGAATGAAATAAATCAAATGGTTTTTAAAAAGTACTGCTTGAACAAAGAGATGGAAATGATAAAACATCAACTTCAGACAACGCTGCCATGTCATCATGATGTACCCAGTGCACAAGGCATCCTCTTGAAAAGGAGGAGGGGTGGGGGTGTTGTGTTAGACAAGTAGTACACAGTCTTACCCACCATTGTTGGAAAGACTATTTTCGAAACATGGTCCCTGAACCTAGCAACCGCAAAAACCGAATGGAACGATGCCTCAATTTGCTTTTGAAAAGCACATGCTTCAAAGTGAATTCGTATGATTAGACGATATTGATCTCTGTATCATTGTACTTCAAAACAAGATCACATAGATTTGAATAAAAGAAATAGATAAGATTCTCTTATGATGAATCTATTTAAGAGATGCATACTACAGTACAATAATTTTGTATACATGTACATAATTTCACAGTAGAAACAAAAGCATTATATAATCATTTTATTCATGCACTTCCAGTTAATATAGAATTACATATGTGGTTTTAAATCTTAACAGAGATACCACAAGCAAAATTAGTAGAATGTCAAATAAATGTTTAGACGCATCACAGCTATCATCCACTGATGTTTATTTGATGACTCTACAATAGATGGATCAAACTGTAAATAATTAGTAATTGAATTATTTCTTAAAAAGGTTGAGATGATGTATAAAATTATAATCAAGAAGGAATTAATTCAAACAGATTGAGAAAATAATTGCTTGAGCAAAAAGATGGAAAGGATATGTCGTATTCATTCACTTTAATCCACTAATTATGAATCGAAATTATTTTAGAGGGCTTGACCTTTAAGTTTAATCTGTATGATTAGAAAAAAAATTGATTTCTATTCTAGTATGCATTAAAAAAAAGTTAAACATGTTACACGTACAACTTTTTGCACCAATCTAAATAAAATTGCATTCTGAATTCAACACGTCATTTCTTTAGTTTTAAACACGTACATATTTTCGTATAACAACCAAAAGCTAAGTTTTAAATCTCCTCATCTCGGCTGAGTTCCACTTTTCGTACTTGTGCGAGACGAGATTCCAAACATGATTTTAACTATATCCGTCTCGCCCATGACCTCTCAACCCGAGATATAGACAGAGATGTCAATCCGCGATTTGAAAGCTTGCTAAATGCATTAAATAGTTTAATATAATTTATTTGTGAACTTGCAATTAATCTGATTTGATCTCCCGTGAAATCTAGTAAGAAGATGTTTATATAAACAAATTGTTTACAAATTACGAGGATGATTATTTTAATTGTGAACTCGTTATAAAGTATTTTGATAAAACAACTCTACAAACACTTGAACTTGTTAAAATTTTGAATACAAAACACTTTCATAATAGAATCGAAGCTAAAAACATTTAAGCATTCAAAACAAAATTAATTAGGACATTTAATCGATTTGATCTAATCTTCAACAAAATCTAATATGTATGAAACATTCGTTTAAGATTAGTTCATTTTAAGAAGATGATATCTTGTTGAAAACTAAATTTATGTCGTGCTTGAATAAACATGCAAAAAATGGATTCAGTGCTATACATTGTCCTCAAGGACACTTATTGTGCCAATGCTCATAAGCTTTGAAGCAAAACAAATTTTGCTAAAACAAAATTGTTGTAAGGGGGCAAATCACCAGCAAATGTAATTAGGTTTACTTTAGAGGAAAATACACTTTCGAAGCACTCTGCGTACTTAAGCCTAATAGACTCACTATGATAACTGAACCTGGCAAAAAGGCTGAATCAACATGTCAATCATATCTATAGACCCAAAATCAGTTTATTTCACATACAGTAAAAGGAAAAAATAACAAATAAAAGTAGATGTGATGATAAATATTCAGAGGATGATAGTTAAAAAAGTAATTATAAGCCACAATTTTTCTTTCATGCACCTCTTTGGTCCTATTCCAAGTCCCAAATTTCATTTTCCACTGTCGATTGAGCATGACTCTAAAATTGTACTTCCTATATTATTCACAAACCGAAGTCTCAGAAAGAACATGAAAACTCAAAAATATTTAACAAAGCTCAACGCGTCAAGAAAGTAAGAGAGGGAGAGAAAATCTCGGCCAAATTCAATCCTGACATTGACATGCTTTGAAATCAAAAAGGGGTCTTCGAGACGATTAAGGTGCTACACTAAGAAAGCAATTCTGAAAAGCAATAGAAAATTTGGTACCTTTTCAATGCTGTCGAAAACTGCAGATCCAATTTCTGCGAAAGGAAAAAAAAGGGACCGTAGTGATCTCAAAATAAAGAAACTGGAGAATGCTTTATTCGGGCCAGCTATCCATACATATAAAGAACTAGAATTAGAACGAGACTCCTGCTTTGTACAACGTGAGTTGTTTGTATTCAGACAACGAAAAGCGAACCGAGATGGTTAAACGAGGCAATCAAAATTTAACGCTCTCTTTCGAGTTTTAATATTCGTTCAGCAACCAAATTATATACCACAACCATCAATAAACAATATTCACCGTAAGTTCAAATTTCCAATCTCTTATTTGCATGTAAGAATATTTTTTAAAGTTCACTGTCAGATTCAAAGATTTGGTTTCTTTTCCTAACCATTGATAAAGATATGTCAAAATATGAGTGAAATGGATAAAAAAATAAAATCATTAATGAAGCAATTAAGTTATATATAAAGTGAAAGAAATTGATATTACTTAAAAGATTCATCATTCCACGCAATTATCAGCGGAGAATCTAACATAATTCTACTTGAGAGCCCTTTTAAATTCGTCGTTTTCAGATAAGTTATTAATGAGAAAAGTAACATAATTTCTTTTTTTGAGAAAAATGTTTGATGCTCTATAAAATAGAAAAGAGCACATATGCAAGTATATGTATAACACAAAAGTGCTGCCAACATGCCTAGCACGTAACAAAAACTAGAAACAAAAAGAGAAAGATGCTCTATACATCTCAATAGCTCCAAACAACAAAAAGAGAAGAAATACACTGTGCATCTGGATCGGAATGATGCTCCAAAAATCTCGGAAGCTCTAAGCAACACATAAAGCAGAAAAAACTCCATGAATCTGGATCAAAAGGAAAGAAGAAGCCTCAACACTGAAGTGAAAATAAACGAGATGCTGGATAGGATAATCTGCACTGGAATATCTGAACAAGGGAAGAAATGCCAAGCTGGAGGAAGGAACCTCTCTGAAAGTCTCTCAACAAACCAAAACATGTGTTCTGAAGATAAGGGGACCTGTAAGAAGAACCTGGAAGCATTTCACGCATATCTGCATCTGAGGGGTGACTAAGAAAAAAGTAAGAATTATGCGTATATATGTATATTAATATAAATAATATACATATATGCGTATAAATAAAGAGAGAAGAGAAACAAAAAGGAGAGAAAACTAGTAACAACATGATTAAAATATTTCAAGACAATTACACCAAAAAAGATCAAAAATAACCAAAAAAAGAAAACTAAGAATCTGTAATCATAAGTAGGTTGTGATTAACCGATAGATCATGGTATGAATTTGAAAAAATATTCATATTAGTACCGATGTCATTAAAAAGACAATAGTTTTTAAAATAATTAATATTGTAGTTAACCATATTAAGATACCCTTTAAACGAATTATTCTTAGCTAATTTATATTTGGGATTAGAAATCCAATGAAAACAGAAAGAAGAAATTGTATAAATCCATTTATTAATATGACTATTATTATTATTAAAAATTCTTTGATTTCTTTCAAACCATATATACCAACTAATAATAGTGAATAAAGAGTCAAGTAGAGATCCAATATTCTTTTTAAACCTAAATCTAAAATTATCCAGTAAAATTCACAATCCGAAATTTTAGTTATGATATTAAAATTGAAAATTTTGAGAACATTATTAAGAATGGAATAAGAAGCCATGATCATAGTATAGCTAATGTCTTCAAGATGCAGATTACAAAAATAACATTTATTATCATTATGAATGTTCTTTCTTTTTAAGTTTTCAATTGTATTAAGTTTACCATGCAATACTAACCACATGTGTATTTCAGATTTAGGAGGAGAATTTGATTTCCAAATGAATTTGAACGAATTGTTTATAGTACCCGAAAAATTAATAAATATATAAAAAGAGTTAGAGGTATAATTCTTACTTCTATCCCATTACCAACAAAGAGTATCATTATCATTATCAATATTGTAAAGATTTAATCTTGCATAAAGCAAATGAAGAAGCCTAAGAGTTGATCCTACTAAAATTCTGTTAAAGCTGAAATTCCAAGGAGGATCATAATCAGGAGAAAAAATGTGACGACCGCCCATGACTCCCGCACGGAAACAAGGGAATGGTGCGCTGAAAGTGTGCCAGGCAGCCATGAGTGACCGTCAAGGGTAAAATAAACATCGCAGACTCTATCGTAAAACTCACAGCGCATGGATAAAATACAATAGAGAAATATAATATAGTGAAGCTCCCATAGAACAGAATATCATCATCTAATCATAATAGCTTTATACATGGTCTGAATCATGAATACAAGAAGCCTCACTACATAGCACTCAGAGTAATCAACAATCAGCGGAATATCCAGTACATAGAATATGAAAATAATATGTAAAGCCTCCTGCTCGTCTTCGTCATCATCAGCGTGAGCCACTAAGATCAGCACCTGCCACCTGTCACCTAGTCTGCCCATCCCAAACATGGATGAACAGCCCAAGGTAATAAGAGGAGACATAAAACCTTGAGTCAGACAACAGTCTTAGTGAGCAGTCAATCAACTATCAAACATACCAAAGGAACATAAAGGATAAAAGGAATAGGAACCCAAATCATCCCACTCCACCTCTTTCTACAGTGATAGCCCCCAGACACACACTAAGGAGAAGCAAGCATAACAAAGCAGATAATTAAAGTAAAGCAATAATCACTCGAGTCAAGGTCGATGTTTTCCAAATACAAACCCCCAAGGCCTAAACCAAGATCAGATAAGCACCCAGAAAACACCGCTCTTGAGACCAGATGATGATACAACCAAACATCCATGACTCTGGCTATCACTGTTATCATTGCCTTGATTTTATCGTTAATTGAATGACCAACTCATCTTTCAACCATCCGTCAAGGGCTAATGGCAACCCCGGTTCTAGACATAACTCCACACGTCACCGTGACCCATGCCTAGGTATAACGGATCTACCCAGAGTACTAGCACGTCATCATGACCTACGCCTGGATATAACGGATCTACCCAACGTACTCTTGCTTTGAGTTTGCTAGAACCTTCAATAACGATAAGATCTCAGCCTTCTAGTCATCCTCCTCGACGACTATTCCCAATATAGCTCAAGCACCTCTCGAGCCCACCATTATCCACCAACTCGAACCGCATCATCGAGTAATCAACATGCTTGGGATGATCCCGTCTGGATTAAACCAAGGCTTCCACATCATGCTTTGCTCCAATGCATCTTAGCAAAGTCCATCTCATCATCATACTTCGCCTCAACATATCATGGCAAAGTCCATTTCGTCATCATACTTCGCTTCCTCTAACTATAGCAAAGTCCTCGAACCCATCCATATGAGCTTCATCATCCACTTCATATGCCACAGCAGCTTTCACCATTCAAGAGCCTTTCCACTTAGCTTTTGAATCATTTTCAACCATTTTGTCCCAAATCAACTACAAGCTAACTCGAGACAATCAAATCAATCATACATCCAAACAATCAAGCATTCAAACAAGATCTAATCAAGCAATATCAACTATAATGGCAATTTCGTAAATAAATGAGCATAAGTCTAACATATATGAAATCATGGATTTTAGCATAGATCTATCAAATATAAAACATGGGTTTTGTCTCTATAACTTGTTAATTGAACTTGCATAGGTAAACATCTTCAAAAGTAATGGATCTAGACTTGGATCTAAGGAAAATGCATGAAATCACTATCTACAACACTCCAACAAACCACCCATCCAATATACTCCTTTGGGTCCGCGTGAGAGATAACCACCACTCACCGAATCACCCAAACACTTCAAAAACTATCAACTCCAGATCTGGACAGCGAAGATTCAAGCTTGATTCGTCGAAATCCCGCTTGAAACGATGAAATCTAGCTTCGTTGGATGAAGATCTTCAACTTTGGCTCTTAAATCTTCAATCTTGATCTTCGATCTTGAATGGATGTTAGCACTCGATTGAAGTAGAGAAAGAAGTGAAGAAAATGTTGTAGTCGAGTTTCCAAAATGGCAGCACTTCGTCGCTTCAAAAACCGGTGCCAAAAAGTGAGCCAAACCCCTCTATTTATAGGCTGAAATCACCCTTAGGTCGCCCAGACTTAGGTCGTTGCCGACCTAGAGACCCCCGACCTAACTTAGGTCATTTACGACCTAAGTCTCCCTAGCACACGCGACCTAAAAACACAGCTGCCTTCAACGACCTACGACCTAAGACCATGCCGACCTAAAATAAACATGCGACCTAATTTCCTTGCGACCTATGATTCTGCCGACGCAACCTACCTAGCGACCTAACACAAACCATGATCTAACACTTCCTTTTAGGTCGCTCTACCTATAAGTCGTTAAACCCTATAGGTCGGCCAACCATACCAACTCGTTCACGACCTAACTTCCATAGGTCATAAACACTCTTAAGTCGTTCCATACCTAGGTCGGTCAGGAACCATAACTCGTAACTTTTAGGTCGTTACCATTAACTCGCACACGACCTATCACTTAACTTGTGCAACCGAGTTAACTTCCCATACGACTTAGGCTAAGGAGAACATAAACAACACTAACGACCTAATAATTCTACGATATATCAACACGTAAAATACGGGTCGTTACATTCTCTCCCCCTTAGGAATTTCGCCCCCGAAATTCCAAATAAACAAGAGCAACCATAACTATTCTGCATGCCTACCATCCATAGCAATCAACAAACCATGCATCCAATTTCTAGCCTAGCATGCAGAATTCTAAGATTAGAACAAGTTACAAATTCATGAGATGTCACGACACCTTAGGGCCATACCTTGAAGAGTTCAGGATGAGCTGCCTTCATCCTCTCTTCCTCCTCCCACGTACAGTCGTTAACATCATCACTCCATTGTATCTTGAGCAACGTAATCGTCTTCCTCCTAAGCTGTTTCGTGTCGGTTTCAACAACACGAAGCGGCTTACGAGGTCTCGTAACCACTGGATCAACCTCCAAGTCTTCACAGCTATCAGCAGAAACCACTGTATTCGAGTCGTGCACATACTTCCGTAGATAAGATACATGAAAAACATTGTGCACACCCGCCATCTTTTCCGGTAACTCCAATCTATAAGCGAGCTTTCCAATTCGCTCGATGATCGGGAATGGTCCAACAAATCTCGGAGTCAATTTTCCTTTCTTCCCGAAACGAATAATATTCTTCAGAGGAGAAATCTTCACAAAAATCATATCACCTACGTCGAATTCCAAATCCTTTCGACGTTTATCGGCGTAACTTTTCTGGCGGTCTTGGGCTGCCTTCATTCGTTGCCGAATGATCTCTATACAGTCCGAAGTCTGACGAATCATCTCTGGCCCAAGTATCAGCTTTTCTCCAGCCCTGCAGCCTTCTCAGTCGTCCAGATTCATGCCCTGCAGCCTTCTCAGTCGTCCTAGGCTGATGAGTAGGAGCCTGTTGCCCCTGACTAGATGAAGCAGGATTGTTGCTATTCTTTTTCACAAATTGCTGCAGTTTGTTTTCCCTTAGCAACTCTTCAATCAGATTTTTCAACTGGCGGCATTCGTCGGTTTCGTGACCGGGTTGATTATGGAAGCGGCAGAACTTCCCACTCTGTATAGCCTTTTTCCCGGTCCTTAGAGGAGGAGGTTTAGGAAAGTCAATAGAATCTTTAGTGGCAAGGTAGATACGTTCCGTCGTATCTGGTAAAGGAGTATATTCTGATGGCTTGAAGGATCGGGGCTTCTTCAGATTACTCTGCTTCTTCCCGTTGTTATTTTCCCTTTTTTGCCCTACAGATTCATTCTTGCGTGGAACAACAGTGTTATCTTCGGCTTTTTCCAACACCGCCTTTACCGGTACGGGACGGCTTTCTAAGCGTATGAATTCATCTGCTTTTTTATAGAACTTTTCAAGGGAATTTGGTTCCTTCATGTTTAGCCATTTCCCAAACTCGCTCGACTTGTAAATACCCTTCATCAGATAAGTCAATATCATTCGCGGTTCTGCATTGTCCACCTCAGCTAGCGCTATATTAAAGCGGTTTAAGAAAGATTTGATAGTCTCTCCTGGATTCTGCTCCAAACTTGACAGTGACATGATATCCTTGGCTTTTGAGGCGTATAGTCTGAACTACTCCTTGAACTTCCGGGTTAAGTCAGAAAACTGATCGATAGATCGGACTGGAAGTTTGGTGAACCAAAGCAGAGCTACACCTTCGAGATACACAGGAAAATATCGGCACTTTATTTCATCAGAGGCTCTGGCACCTGTCATGTGCCAATCATACTTGTATAAGAATTCGTTCGGATCACTTGTCCCCTTGTAAGCTGGAATAGTTGGAGGGACAAACTTCCTTGGGAATTCAGCCTTTAAGATTTTCTCAGTAAACGGAGTTTTACTTGGGGCGAAACCCCATTCTTTCTCGTCTTCAACCCTCTGCATACTCTCTTTCATAATTTGTCGGACCATTCCAGAAAGATACTCCTCATCATGTCGAGCTCTAGATCCACCAACCTCTGGAAGTGTTTGTTCAAAGGGGCTAGCAGCCCTTTCAGGAGCATTTCTTTCTTCAGCATCATGAATGTTGCCAGCGAAATTCCTTTCATTACCTGCTGGTTGGCGGTTTGCCCCAAGCAAATCGTTCAACCTATTCAGAATTAGAGCATTCTGGGCATTCTGAGCCTCGAATTGTGCATTTTGGGCATTTATGTGTTGGTTCAGCCCTAAGATTGCAGCATCCAGCTCTGCCTTTGTAACTCCGACAGCTGGAGTGGCTTGATTCGATATGGGGGAAGCGGAGGTTCCCTCTTGAATATTCCCAGATCTGACAGATCTACTTTTCCTTCCAGGAGCCATAATCTCGGATAGGCTTCTGGTTTTCACGAAAATTCTTTCTACAAACCTCTGTGAAGCAATGATGATAACTCGCCTGAGTTCAGTTCTCAGTGAAAGCACCAAAAATGTTAACGCTAAAATTTGAACGCTAACACCCCGGTGTATAAAGTGAGATTGTGAAAGCACCACCCGATAACTCGGGAACAGATTATAAGCAGACAATAGTGAAAAACAGTAAACAACAGCAATTTTATAGTGGTTCGGCTTGAGAGATAGCCTACGTCCACTTTGAATATCTTTATTGACGATTTGATTACAAGTCAATGCAGTTACACTTTGATTACAACACACTTTGAGTTTCAAGTGCCTTTGAACAAGTAGCCTAAACTTCAATGTCGATCCAAATCTTTGAACACATGTTTGACATGTTTGATTTCTTCGTGAAGTTTCTTGAAGGTGTTGAAGCAGTTTAGAATGCAGCAGAGTAACGGCGCTTGAAATAAATCAGCCAAAAGTCCCTTGAATGTTGGGGGTGGCCATGCATTTATAGGCAAATCTGGACAGAAGTTTTTCGCCCAAGTCCTGAGTGGCGACCGAATTAGGCTAAGCCGTGGCCGAGTCAAGTTGAGTCGTGGCCGGTTTATCTGCTTAAGCCTTTGGTCTCTCAATAGTTCGCTTTCCAGAATTCCAAGTCATGAGTCGCCTACGAGTCAGTTCTCATAGGAATAGGTACTGTGGCAATGGAATATGATTCAATGGCTTTAAGTCGCGGACGAGTCATTCTGAGTCATGAGTCGTTAAGTCGTTGACGACTTATCAGGTAGCGGTGCATAGGTGAAGCGACTTAGGGACTTACCTTCTTAGGTTGTCAATCCTCTTGAGTCGTTTCTTATGATGGGTCGTGGACTTGTTGAGTCGCTGAGGCGATAGCCTTGATGAGTCGGTAATGCACTGAGTCGGTCTGCCTTGTGAACCGTTAACCCCTTGAGTCGTAACCCTTTAAGTCGCTCTGAGCTTTAGGTCATTGACTTATTGAGTCTGTGACTCGATGAGTCGTAAGGCTTCCTGAGTCGTCTCGTATGAGCCGTGAACTTCGTTGAGTCGGTAACTCAATGAGTCGGCCTGTATTATGAACCGCTAACCTCCATGAGTTGTTCCATTCCTCTAAGTCGCCTTGAGCCTTAGCTCGTCAGCCAATCGAGTCGCTACCAGCTGAGTCGGTCCTTTCCTTAAGTTGCTTAAACCCCTTGAGTCGTAAATCCAATGAGTCGTTAAAGACCTTAAGTGGATGAGTCGGCCCAAGTTTCATCTCGTTGGAAGAACAGGGTTAACACCAATCCTGCATGTCTTCGACTTAACGCATCTGCCACTACGTTACCTTTCCCCGGAGTATAGGCTATACCAAAATCATATGATGCTAAAAACTCTAGCCACCGTTGCTGTCGAAGATTCAAATCCTTTTGGGAGAAAAGATACTTCAACGACTTATGATCCGTAAACAACTCGAATCGAACTCCCAATAGATAATGTCTCCACATCTTCAAAGCAAACACAATCGCCGCTAACTCCAAATCATGAGTCGGGTAATTCCTTTCATGCAGCTTCAGTTGTCGACTAGCATATGCAACAACTTTATCCTTCTGCATTAGCACTGCTCCAAGTCCAGTACCACATGCATCGGTGTAAACCACCATCTCATCATTCCCACTTGGAATAGTCAAAACAGGAGCACTCGTCAATCGCTCTTTCAGGATTCTAAAAGCTTGCTCACACTTAGCATCCCAACTGAACACTTGGTTCTTCTTCGTCGATCCTGTTAATGGTGCAGCTATCTTGGAAAAGTCTTTGATAAACCGACGATAATATCCTGCTAATCCAAGAAAACTTCTCACATCAGATGCATTCTTAGGTCTAATCCAATCCTGGATCGCTGCCACCTTAGCGGGATCAACCGCTATCCCATTTTCAGAAATGACATGGCCTAAGAATCTCACTTCACTCTTACAGAAGTGACACTTCGAAAACTTAGCCTTCAGCTGATGTTTTCGCAAAATTTCCAAAACAATACGCAAGTGCGTCTTGTGCTCTTCTTCAGTTCTGGAGTAAATCAGAATATCATCCACGAACACAAGTACGAACTTGTTCAACTGATCTCTGAACACTCTATTCATAAGATCCACAAAATACGCTGGTGCATTCGTCAATCCAAACGGCATTACCTGCCACTCATAAAAACCGGATGGTGTCCTGAAAGCAGTCTTCGGCACACTATCCTTCGCCACTCTTAACTGGTGAAATCTCGTTGCCAAATCCATCTGAGAAAACACCTTCGCCTCGTGAAGCTGATCAAACAAGTCATCTATTCTCGGCAATGGATACTTGTTCTTCTTAGTCACCTTATTCAGCTCACGATAATCAACACACAACCTCAACGATCCATCCGCTTTGGTTGCGAACACAACTGGTGCACCCCATTCGGACACACTACGCCGAATGAATCCTTTCCATAAAAGGTCATCAACCTGCACCCTCAACTCTTGCTGTTCTCTAGGCGCCATCCGCCTAAGAGGCATCACAACAGGTCTGGCTCCCTCAACTAGATCGATACGAAACTCGATCTCCCTATGCGGCGGTAACCCTTTGACCTCGTCAAAGACATCCTCGAATCCATTCACGATTGGCATCGATGACAGTCCATCCCGTGGAACCACCAGCGAATACATGAAGCTCATGAAGACGCCTTCTTCATGCTTACATCGTATCACAACCTTTCGCCCCTCCACATTCTCGATTGTCACCTCCAATCTCACACAATCAACCTTTGCCGCATACTTCCTAAGCCAGTCCATACCCAAAATAATTCCGAACCCCGCAAAGTTCAGAACAAAGCAATCGCAAACAAAAGAGCAATCATGACTCGATATAACTAGACCACGGCATAACATACACAAACAAGACGAACCCCCAACTGGATTAGTCACTACCAATGGTCTATCAACAATATCCGGTTCCAAACCCAACCGGTCTACCAACTCATTACAAACAAAAGAATGAGACGCTCCAGTATCAAATAACACTCTAACTGGAACACCACAAATGGAAAGAGTACCTTGAACCACCACACTCTTCCCCTTCTCTTCAGCAGTAGGAGCTTTCGAAGATGACGGGACAGCCCCCAAAGCATAAGCTTGCACAACCTGCCTGTCCTTTATCGGTTCCGGACAGTTCTTCTTAATGTGCCCCAGCTTATCACAGTTGTAGCACTTCAACAACACCTTCGGATTCTTGCAATCCTTGGAGAGATGGCCCTTCTGCCGACAATTATAGCAGGTCTTTTCCCCCTTCAGCTTCTTCTGACCATCCTTACCCTTCTGCTGTTGCTGCTTCCTCTTCTTGTTTCCACCCTGCTGTGGTTTAGACTCCTCCTTGGTCACAGCAACAACAGATACTTCCTTAGGAAACAAACTCTCGTGCCTGAGAGCTTTCTCCACCAGCTTCTCAAATGGATCGTCCCAGATGATCCACTAATTGTCTTCCAAGATAACTGTCCAAGCCTGTCACGAATTTCTCGTTCTTCTGGTAGGGAGATTCAATATACGATCTAGCATACTTGGACAGAGCCTCAAACTCAGAAACATACTCAAGAACTGGCCTCCCACCCTGCTTGAGTTCAACAAACTTCTTAAACAAAACAGACTTCTGAGCTGTAGAGATAAACTTGGCTTCAAATCTAACTTGGAATTGCTCCCAAGTAATCTCTTCTTCTGGAGTATCTATGGTGATAGAATTCCACCAATCAGCAGCTCTCCCTTGAAGCTGTCTCGATGCAAGCTTCCTCTTAGTTGCATCCTCAATTCCTAAATCTCCAAAGATCCTCCTACAAGCATCCATCCATCTTTGGACTTCAATAGTCGATTCCATTCCTAAGAAAACCTTTCCTCCAAGAGAAGTATAGTCCTTGCAAAGCTTAGCAAAATCCACCGGCCTTGGAGCTTGAACTTGAACTCCCACATCCACTGACGATCCTGAAGCTCGTATCTTCCTCATGATCGAAGTCATCATCGCTTCGAACATAGCTCCATAATCAGCAACTCCATCAGCAGCACGACCTTCCCTGGCAGCTGGTCTCCCTCTTCGACTCATCCTTAATATCTATAAAAAGGAATGATTAGAACACCTTGAGGAACAACTGCATAAGGAGTTCAAATCCTTCTAAACTACTATATTATATATATAGTAATCATCCATCAAAATACAATTACGTCTCTCTTACGTAGTTACGTCAACGAGCGTTGGCTAAAATCGATTAACCAATGCTCTGATACCAACTGTGAAGACCGCCCATGACTCCCGCACGGAAACAAGGGAATGGTGCGCTGAAAGTGTGCCAGGCAGCCATGAGTGACCGTCAAGGGTAAAATAAACATCGCAGACTCTATCGTAAAACTCACAGCGCATGGATAAAATACAATAGAGAAATATAATATAGTGAAGCTCCCATAGAACAGAATATCATCATCTAATCATAATAGCTTTATGCATGGTCTGAATCATGAATACAAGAAGCCTCACTACATAGCACTCAGAGTAATCAACAATCAGCGGAATATCCAGTACATAGAATATGAAAATAATATGTAAAGCCTCCTGGTCGTCTTCGTCATCATCAGCGTGAGCCACTAAGATCAGCACCTGCCACCTGTCACCTAGTCTTCCCATCCCAAACATGGATGAACAGCCCAAGGTAATAAGAGGAGACATAAAACCTTGAGTCAGACAACAGTCTTAGTGAGCAGTCAATCAACTATCAAACATACCAAAGGAACATAAAGGATAAAAGGAATAGCAACCCAAATCATCCCACTCTACCTCTTTCTACAGTGATAGGCCCCAGACACACACTAAGGAGAAGCAAGCATAGCAAAGCAGATAATTAAAGTAAAGCAATAATCACTCGAGTCAAGGTCGATGTTTTCCAAATACAAACCCCCAAGGACTAAACCAAGATCAGATAAGCACCCAGAAAACACCGCTCTTGAGACCGAATGATGATACAACCAAACATCCATGACTCTAGCTATCACTGTTATCATTGCCTTGATTTTATCGTTAATTGAATGACCAACTCATCTTTCAACCATCCGTCAAGGGCTAATGGCAACCCCGGTTCTAGACATAACTCCGCACGTCACCGTGACCCGTGCCTAGGTATAACGAATCTACCCAGAGTACTAGCACGTCATCATGACCCGCGCCTGGGTATAACGGATCTACCCAACGTACTCTTGCTTTGAGTTTGCTAGAACCTTCAATAACGATAAGATCTCAGCCTTCTAGTCATCCTCCTCGACGACTATTCCCAATATAGCTCAAGCACCTCTTGAGCCCACCATTATCCACCAACTCGAACCGCATCATCGAGTAATCAACATGCTTGGGATGATCCCGTCTGGATTAAACCAAGGCTTCCACATCATGCTTTGCTCCAACGCATCTCAGCAAAGTCCATCTCATCATCATACTTCGCCTCAACATATCATGGCAAAGTCCATTTCGTCATCATACTTCGCTTCCTCTAACTATAGCAAAGTCCTCGAACCCATCCATATGAGCTTCATCATCTGCTTCATATGCCACAGCAGCTTTCACCATTCAAGAGCCTTTCCACTTAGCTTTTGAATCATCTTCAACCATTTTGTCCCAAATCAACTACAAGCTAACTCGAGACAATCAATTCAATCATACATCCAAACAATCAAGCATTCAAACAAGATCTAATCAAGCAATATCAACTATAATGGCAATTTCGTAAATAAATGAGCATAAGTCTAACATATATGAAATCATGGATTTTAGCATAGATCTATCAAATATAAAACATGAGTTTTGTCTCTATAACTTGTTAATTGAACTTGCATAGGTAAACATCTTCAAAAGTAATGGATCTAGACTTGGATCTTAGGACAATGCATGAAATCACTATCTACAACACTCCAACAAACCACCCATCCAATATACTCCTTTGGGTCTGCGTGAGAGATAACCACCACTCATCGAATCACCCAAACACTTCAAAAACTATCAACTCCAGATCTGGACAGCGAAGATTCAAGCTTGATTCGTCGAAATCCCGCTTGAAACGATGAAATCTAGCTTCGTTGGATGAAGATCTTCAACTTTGGCTCTTAAATCTTCAATCTTGATCTTCGATCTTGAATGGATATTAGCACTCGATTGAAGTAGAGAAAGAAGTGAAGAAAATGTTGTAGTCGAGTTTCCAAAATGGCAGCACTTCGTCGCTTCAAAAACCGATGCCAAAAAGTGAGCCAAACCCCTCTATTTATAGGCTGAAATCACCCTTAGGTCGCCCAGACTTAGGTCGTTGCCGACCTAGAGACCCCCGACCTAACTTAGGTCATTTACGACCTAAGTCTCCCTAGCACACGCGACCTAAAAACACAGCTGCCTTCAACGACCTACGACCTAAGACCATGCCGACCTAAAATAAACATGCGACCTAATTTCCTTGCGACCTATGATTCTGCCGACCCAACCTACCTAGCGACCTAACACAAACCATGATCTAACACTTCCTTTTAGGTCGCTCTACCTATAAGTCGTTAAACCCTATAGGTCGGCCAACCATACCAACTCGTACACGGCCTAACTTCCATAGGTCATAAACACTCTTAAGTCGGTCCATACCTAGGTCGGTCAGGAACCATAACTCATAACTTTTAGGTCGTTACCCATTAACTCGCACACGACCTATCACTTAACTTGTGCAACCGAGTTAACTTCCCATACGACTTAGGCTAAGGAGAACATAAACAACACTAACGACCTAATAATTCTACGATATATCAACACGTAAAATACGGGTCGTTACAAAAAACCTCACTAATTAGAGAAAACTTAAAATTACAGATATCGTAAAGCTATTTAAATTCCATTTTACGAGGTAAGACCGAAATCCAACGGTCATGCCAAAAGGAAGTACGGTTATTGGAACGAACAATGTTTTATTCTGTAACGACTCGTAATTTTCGTTAATTAAATTTGTCATTTTAACAAGATTTACGTAAATTTAATTTACAAGAAATAAAGATTTTATAATAATTAATAATGAAGTAAATGTTGAGAATGAAATGAAACCATGGGAATATAAGGCTAAGTATTTACAGTTGAAATAAAATGACGAATAAATTGAAGTGATGTAAATTGTTATACTAGGCTAAGAGTTGCATATAAGAGAACAAAGGTAAGTAGTGAATTTAGTTAATGAATTAATAATATTAAATAGTAAATTGAATTAAATCAATGTCCGGTACAAATTGAAATATTGTTTGGAATGAAAGCTTATAAATTGTAAGCATTTAATTTACAAATGAAATCAATGTATTAATTTAGTTGTAACTGAATGTAAATTAATGAAATTATGTAATAATTGATAAATGATGGCATTCATGAATGAAATAAGATTTGTAAGTAATAAAGGAATAATTGAAATAAACATTTACCAATGATATGTATATTGATTTATATAGACTTAATAAAAGATTTGAATTGAATCAATCTATTTAGTTGAAACTAATTAATTTGTATGCAAATTATAAATGGGTTTATAGTAAGAAATTATACTACCGTGAATTGGAATTAAGATGAAATTGAAAAATTCAAGTATGTGATGCAAATATATCATATATAGCAATGGAATAAAAAAATTAGTGTTATTATAACCTGGTTCGCAGGTAACAAACTTATAACTGAATTTAAAAGAAAATAGGTGACAATGAATATAGATTGTTCATTTATTTGGTGTGTTAAATAAATTTTGGTATTCAATCGCAATAAATATAAATAATTAATTGAAACTGTTGTAAGGTCAAAATTTATGGCATATAATAAGTTGGGGGATAGATTTCATTAAAGGTAATTTATTTATTATGTTAATGTAAATTAAAATAATTAGAGGTATGTAAATGATGATTAATACCATGTTTGGAAGTTGTAATTTAGAGGATATTAAGAATTAGGAATTGAATTTTGAATTATTTGCAATACAAATAAAGAAAATGTTACGTTATTGCTAATTGAGGGAATCATTAATTAATTGAATGAAAGTTAAATCAGTGGAATTAATGGAGATTAATTTACGTTAGTTATTTAGGGTAGTGACTAAATTTGGTAATCCATTTGCAATTAATGACAATAGTGTTGATATAAGCTAATAAGTTAAATGCCAATGCAATACCAATTAATGGATTGAATGTGATTATGAAATTGGAATTAATAAATGCAGTAAATAGTTCAGGGCAAATAAATTTATTGAACAAATGTTAAGATCTTAACTGATGGTAATTAATAATTGAAGATAATGTAAATTCCATTTATAATATGACTATGGGTGAATGAAAAGATTGTAAATTAAGATTTGTTTATTTATATGAATATAAAGAATTAAGGTAATTGAGTTTTTGCAATTAAGTAAAAATTAAACATTTATTTTTACGTTAATTGAAAATTTAGTTGAAAGTGAAAAATATGTATGTATGTTAATTTCATCCATTTGCCTATAATGGATTGAATAATAAGAATAAAGATTTAATTCAATGAAATTTTGAAAACTTAATTTGATAATTTCTAAATTTAATAAAAATGAAAATTTGACACTGAAATGGGAAGTTAATCAACTTTAAATTGACCTTTAAATTGTTTAAAACATTGTAATTTGATTGAGACATATAAAGGCAATAAAATTTGTCAAATTTAATATTAAAAAAAAATTGGATTTTATTAATAAATTTTTAATTTATCTTATTAATATAAAATTAGTCATTTTGGCCACTGACTCGGATTCCGACGAAACTAGTTTCATCGGATCCGTAACGGTGAATTATAATAGTGTTTCAAGTTTCATAACGATCGGACTTTTCGTTTGATCGTACTGACTCGAAACGCCTTGAAATTTATGCAATTTAAATCAATCTAAATCAATTTGGAAAAATTGAATTTAGCATAACTTCTTCATACGACGTGAAACTTTTTCCATCGCGTTTAAAATATTTTTAAACATATATTTTGATATATGGGTTGACCCATTTTCGTTCCGGAGTAGAAACGGGTTTTTCGGGGCATAGATTGTTCAGCACGTTTATTTATCTGGTCCATCTACTCTATTTCAACCCTACCTATAAATACCCTGCATATAAACCCTAATTTCTCCTCATTCTCATTTGTCTGTACGTACCTTCTTTCTCAGCTCCTCATCCCAATGGCAGACAAAATCTAATTCCCAAATTCCAAAAAAAAAAATCAATTTAAAAAAAAACAAAAACAAAAAAAAAACAAAATTCTTTTTATGGATCTGCAGCAGCTTCTGGTCGCGCTTCGGGTCAGAAAGAAAACCCTAGAGCAACTTCGGGTCAGAAAGAAAATGACTCGGGTCGCTTCGGTTCGTTTTGGCGAAAACTCCAAGCAAGTGTCGGGGAATTGAGGTGGCGCACCAAAGTCGAACCCGAAGTCAATCCAGGACCAGAATTTTCCATTTTTCAAATTTTCATAACTTTTGCATACGAGCTCGGATTCACGCGCAGTTTGTTTTGCTGGGATCGTATCGGAATTTCGGAAGTTTTGGCACTTGTTTGGATGAATTTGGAGATTGTCCAATTTCTGGGTTTAAATTGGATTTGAATTCAATTTAAATTCAAAAAGGTGAGTGTTTTAACCCACTCACAACTTTTGGAATTTCTTATGTTTGTTAATTTGACTTAAGATATGAGTAGAAATTTATTTATGATTGTTTGGCATGTTTTATTCATCATCTCAGTTAATTCGCATTTATTTAATTTAACTGTTAATTATTGCATATAAATTGACAGTTAGAATTTATTTATTTGCATATAACTACTAGTTCAACAGTTATTAAATTTATTTATTTGCATATAAACTGCTAGTTTAACAGTTATTGAATTTATTATTGAATATAAACTGTTGGTTAATACATGTTATTTATTACCTGTATAATTTACATGCTCTATATCGATGATTGTTTAAATTGGATGATGATTGCAAATGATGGTTGATGATTGATATTTGGATGAATAGATGCAACATTTATATTGTATAAACTTCAAGTCATCATGCATTTTCATTTCATTCGGGATTGCGGATTGAATACAACCGCGTTTTTATTCTAAATTGCGGATTGAAATGATAAACATCCGTATCACTTGACCATAGGGTAGAAAATTTTATACAGGCACCGCGGTATATATATAAAATATATTTTGAAATGTTTTTATGGTTTTGTAAAGCTACATATATATGGTTTATGGGATATTGAATTGGGTATTATATATATATATATATATATATATATATATATATATATATATATATATATAGTAATTTTCGGTTTTTAAGCTTTGTATAAATTTGATTTGAAGTATAAAATAAAGTTTGATTTTTAAGATCAAATACGATTAAGCATTTATTTAAAATCTAATTTCTGGAGTTTTTATGACTTAAATGAGAATAAGATTTGGAAGATGAATATTAAGTTAAACTGAAATTTAATAAAAATTAAAAAATTTAAAGAATATGATTTTTATAACTTGATTTTTTTGTAATGTGATTTAAATGAATATCAGATTGATTTAAATGTATATATTCAGTTTAATAAATTGACGGATTTTCCAATTTTGTGAAGTTAAAGGTTTTACTTAAATTATATTGAATTCATTAAGTAAACAGTTCAAGTCTAAATAATAAGTAATTGAATTTGATATATATGGGTTTGTCAAATGAGTTTGTTTTTGAAATGGTGAAATATTTAAAGCTTTGAAACATAAGAATTAAAAATGGTATTTGAAAGTTTAAATCGATATTTGGAATTGATTTGTGAAATGTAAAGAAGCTATTTTGTTTTATAAAAGAAATTTAATATTTAAACATTTGAGAGATGGAAATTTGTTTCAAAGTTATGATTTTCAAGGTAGTATAATTTGGAAATATTATATTCCAGAGTTTTGATTTCTAAATATTTTACTTTGAAAACCCTATGATTTTGGAAAGAATATATATTGGAAAATAAAATGACATTATATTGGTTTGGGCCTAAATGATATCGTATTGACTTGGGGTTTTAAAAATATAAACGATATCGTTTTTATATGGGTTTAAAATGGATATTTTATTCTGGTTTTAAATTATAATTATTTTAAATGACCGTGGTGTTATAATAACATTTGGTTGTTGAAGAGACCGGGATCGGAAGTTGTCATACTCTCTGCCAACTCCGAAAACCACTTTAACAACCGTGTACGCGGTGGAGATTCCAGAATGAAGTAGGGTGGTGGCGGCGTTTCCTGTAAGGTAAATACGTGGACCCGACTCCCGTGAGTTGGCATAAGGTGGATAAAAATAGAAGCGATTCTCGGGCCAATGAGGTCATTCCTCTGATCGAACGCACTCCTTCGATACTATACTCTGACTTTGGATTGATTCGGTGGCCACTATTGATTTCTTTGATTTGAGGGTGTTAGTTCAAGGTGGGCGGTAGCTGCGGCTACGCGTTTCCACCAGCCCGGATAGCAATTGGTATATCTACCCTGGCATTGCCTAGTTGTGCCGTGTCACCTACCCTATCGCGCCTTGTACGAGTTTGGATTTCTCCCGTAGCCCGCGTGGTATTCTCTGGTGGCTTCCCGATCAGGAGGGACTATGATATTGGATGGACTACTGGGACTATTACGTGTTAAGGTCTATATGGGCAACCCCTTAATGCTAAGAAAAAGTAAGTTTATTTTACAATTAGACACAATTATAATAGCGCAATATACTACATAGTAAATAGTTTAATGGATCCTTAGGAAATGTAAATCCCGAGCATCTCTTGAGTTACTGCTCTCATATTTATTTCTGTTAATTTGACTCACATAAGATCTTTTAGTTCTGACTCGAGTGTTTTTGTTTTTCAAATTCGCTCGGGTCAGTCCGAGCGTTTCAGGATTTGAAGACTTAATTTCTGGAGGACGAAGACGAAGATTTCATCATCATCATTATTATGATATTATATGGTTCCACTACACACTGTATTCCGCTGCATTGGTATTTATTGGTATGTGAACTCTGATATTTATTGTATAAAGAAGAATCAAATGTTTTGTAAACAGTTTTATGAACTGTATATTTATTATTATATTTTATCCTTCCGCTGTGAGATTCTATTTTGTTATTTCTTCCTTGTTTTTCTTATTTACCCCATAACAATCCGCCCTTACGTATGGTTTGAATTGGCATGTGTGTCTGTTTAAATCGTGCGAAAAGGCGGATGTTACATCTGGTATCAGAGCTTTGGTTTAGCGATAAACCTTAGCTTTGTGGGGTCTGACTCTTTATCAATAGGGTAGAAACACCCTATGGGAGTCGCTGAGTGTATATATATGAGAGAGAGCGTATTTGTTAGTGTTATAAAAGGGTTTTAATATTGTGTTAATCTGTTCCATTTTGTATTTATAAATTCCGGTTGATGCATGGGACGCTGTGACATTAATAGGGATTTCTAAACACTTAATAGGATAGACCGACATAATATTTGTTTTAATATAGTTGAATGAAATAATTTTGCCTATTATATTTTCTATATACAAAATAAAGTTATTTTTATAAATAAGATATATATTTGGTTGCAATATATTGGTTGTTAGGTAATAAAATTTATAAATAATAGGTGAAATTAGATGGAAAATAAAATTTGAAATTTTGAACTTAAGTTCCGGGGTTTTGGAAATTCTTTCAATTGATTTTGGAATATAATAATAATACTATTAGAAGTATTTTTTGATATAAATATTTCAATATAATTTGAAAGAATTGTTTAAAAAGAAATTTTGAAAAAAATAAGTTATGTACTCCCCTCTCTGTCGCTTGAAAATAATTTCGGTGATGAGTGCATGCATCATCGACTTTCATTTTTGAGTTTCGAAGTGGGAATGCCACTGTAGTAGTTTTACTACAGATTTATTTTGATAAACAAAAGTGAATTTTTAATTTGTTTTAAATATAATTGGGTTTATAAGTTGTAAGTATATATATTTACCTATTATTTTTAAAATAATTTGAAATTTAACCCGGTATTTAGTTCTTAAGTTTCCACAAATAAATAGTTTCAATTATTCTAGTGAAATGGAATCTAAGTAACTAATAATTGAAGTCTTAAATGAAACAAGAGGTTTAATGCTAGGTTATTAATGGTATTAAATGAAATTTAAAATTGTAACCTATGAAATAAAGGATATAATTACTGAACTTTAATTAAAATAAGAGATTTAATGATAGGTTATGAATGAAATTAAATGAAATTTGAAATTTTAACCTATGAAATAAAGGATATAATTACTGAACATTAATTAAAAATAAAATTTAGTAAAACTTGTATAACTTTCAATTACATTCTTAAAAAGCATATTTATAACTTACCAAATATTAAAAGTTGAAATGTTAATAAGAAATGTAGTAGATATTATACAAGTAATAAATTTGAAGTAATGAAGGTAATTAATGAAATTCTTTAATAAATAAGGATTTGATGTTGTAATTGTTGTAAACTTAAGTTATAATTGAAATTTTACTATATTTAAAATATAATTAAAGGTAAGAATTATAAATAGATGATCATAAATTTAAGTAAATAAAATGGAATGGTATTATAATAAAATATGATAAAGAGTGAGTATTGTAAGTAGGCAACTAGAAACTTAAGTATATGGTTGAAGCTATTATGAATAAAATAAGTAGAAAAGATGAATGTAGTAAATATATATTGTAGACTTAAATTAATGTATTAATGTGATAAGAAATTGATATGCACATGAATACTATAAACAAATGAAGCTATGCAATATGAAAGGAAAAGAGAAAAATGAATTATATATATATATATATATATAAGTATGAGTGCAAACAAGTGTAATAAACACTAAATTAATGAATGGAAATAAAAGTTGTAAGAAATAAATGTAAAGTAAAAAGATAAACCATATATGAAATAAAAGGAAAAATAAAACAACAAAGGTATGAAATGAAATTAAGAATAAGTAAAGTTGATTGTTGTTTGGATTTGTTGTTGTTTTGGGTTATGGTTGTTTAGGTAAGATACTTTAAATTTGGTGGGATGGATGAATAATCTATTTTGTTTCATCTAAGACTGTTGAGTAAATGATGCGCTAGTGGTTTATTCTTCATTCCGTACAATTTAAAAGTTTTGAACCCGAACAACTATTTGTTTGTTTGATTGAATGGTTGCTTTGTATTGTTTGTCTATGCTGTTTGTTGAAATTGATAGTTGTTGTATTGATTTGTTGTTAGTGATTGAAACCACTTAAATATTTCACTTTATAAAAATTGTTAACCTTCGGATTTTATAAGTGAAATGTAGGTTATGGAAGCAATTGCTACTGCTGTTGGTTCCATAAATTAAGCGTAAATTGCCCGACAAATAGGTACGTTTCGGATTACAGTTAATAGCGCTATTTATATACTTTCCCGTGTTAGGATATTATATTTTGGATATTATATGTGATATTTTGATATATTTGATATTATATTTTCTCCCGAGCCTCCCCGTACAAAGGAGACTCTGCCAAAATTTTCCGTAAATTTTAGACTTAGAAAATATTTTGAAAATGTTTTCCAAACTTTATTAGTTTGAGTATAATAAAAAATTAATGATTATAAATCAGTATATTTTATCTAAATTAATTTTGTAAATTTATTGTTTATAAATTTAATATTTAATATGATATTGATTTCTAAATTCTTCTCCCCTTCTTTTTCCTTTTCGGAGACGAAAATTTTTGAGTGGGGGAGAGTGTAACGACCCGTAATTTTCGTTAATTAAATTTGTCATTTTAATAAGATTTACGTAAATTTAATTTACAAGAAATAAAGATTTTATAATTAATAATGAAGCAAATGCTGAGAATGAAATGAAACCATGGGAATATAAGGCTAAGTATTTACAGTTGAAACAAAATGATGAATAAATTGAAGTGATGTAAATTGTTATACTAGGCTAAGAGTTGCATATAAGAGAACAAAGGTAAGTAGTGAATTTAGTTAATGAATTAATAATATTAAATAGTAAATTGAATTAAATCAATGTCCGGTACAAATTGAAATATTGTTTGGAATGAAAGCTTATAAATTGTAAGCATTTAATTTACAAATGAAATCAGTGTATTAATTTAGTTGTAACTGAATGTAAATTAATGAAATTATGTAATAATTGATAAATGATGGCATTCATGAATGAAATAAGATTTGTAAGTAATAAAGGAATAATTGAAATAAACATTTACCAATGATATAGTATATTGATTTATATAGACTTAATAAAAGATTTGAATTGAATCAATATATTTAGTTGAAAATAATTAATTGGTATGCAAATTATAAATGGCTTTATAGTAAGAAATTATACTACCGTGAATTGGAATTAAGATGAAATTGAAAAATTCAAGTATGTGATGCAAATATATCATATATAGCAGTGGAATAAAAAAATTAGTGTTATTATAACCTGGTTGGTAGGTAACAAACTTATAACTGAATTTAAAAGAAAATAGGTGACAATGAATATAGATTGTTAATTTATTTGGTGTGTTAAATAAATTTTGGTATTCAATCGCAATAAATCTAAATAATTAATTAAAACTGTTGTAAGGTCAAAATTTATGGCATATAATAATTTGGGGGATAGATTTCATTAAAGGTAATTTATTTATTATGTTAATGTAAATTAAAATAATTAGAGGTACGTAAATGATGATTAATAACATGTTTGGAAGTTGTAATTTAGAGGATATTAAGAATTAGGAATTGAATTTTGAATTATTTGCAATACAAATAAAGAAAATGTTACGTTATTGCTAATTGAGGGAATCATTAATTAATTGAATGAAAGTTAAATCAGTGGAATTAATGGAGATTAATTTACGTTAGTTATTTAGGGTAATGACTAAATTTGGTAATCCATTTGCAATTAATGACAATAATGTTGATATAAACTAATAAGTTAAATGTCAATGCAATACCAATTAATGGATTGAATGTGATTATGAAATTGGAATTAATAAATGCAGTAAATAGTTTAGGGCAAATAAATTTATGGAACAAATGTTAAGATCCTAACTGATGGTAATTAATAATTGAAGATAACGTAAATTCCATTTATAATATGACTATGGATGAATGAAAAGATTGTAAATCAAGATTTGTTTATTTATATGAATATAAAGAATTAAGGTAATTGAGTTTTTGCAATTAAGTAAAAATTAAACATTTATTTTTACGTTAATTGAAAATTTAGTTGAAATTGAAAAATATGTATGTATGTTAATTTCATCCATTTAGCTATAATGGATTGAATAATAAGAATGAAGATTTAATTCAATGAAATTTTGGAAACTTAATTTGATAATTTCTAAATTTAATAAAAATGAAAATTTGACACTGAAATGGGAAGTTAATCAACTTTAAATTGTTTAAAACATTGTAATTTGATTGAGACATATAAGGTAATAAAATTTGTCAAATTTAATATTAAAAAAAAATTGGATTTTATTAATAAAATTTTAATTTATTTAATTAATATAAAATTAGCCATTTTGGCCACAGACTTGGATTCCAACGAAACCAGTTTCATCAGATCCGTAATGGTGAATTATAATAGTGTTTCAAGTTTCATAGCAATCGGACTTTTCGTTTGATCGTACCGACCCGAAATGCCTTGAAATTTATGCAATTTAAATCAATCTAAATCAATTTGAAAAAATTGAATTTAGCATAACTTCTTCATACGATGGAATTTGGATGTGAAACTTTTTCCATCGCATTTAAAATATTTTTAAATATATATTTTGATATATGGGTTGACCTATTTTCGTTCCGTAGTAGAAACGGGCTTTTCGGGCCATAGATTGTTCAGCACGTTTATTTATCTGGTTCATCTACTCTATTTCAACCTTACCTATAAATATCCTGTTATAAACCCTAATTTCTCCTCATTCTCATTTGTTTGTACGTACCTTCTTTTTCAGCTTCTCATCCCAATGGCAGACAAAATCTAATTCCCAAATTCCCAAAAAAAAAATTCAATTTCAAAAAAAAAAACAAGAAAAACAATTTTTTTTTTGCGGATCTGCAGCAGCTTCTGGTCGCGCTTCGGGTTTCAGAGGAGAAAACCCTAGAGCAACTTCGGGTCAGAAAGAAAATGACTCGGGTCGCTCCGGGTCGTTTTGGCGAAAACTCCAAGCAAGCATCGAGGAATTGAGGCGGCGCACCAAAGTCGAACCCGAAGTCGATCCAGACCAGAATTTTCCATTTTTCAAATGTTCATAACTTTTGCATACGAGCTCGGATTCACGCGCGGTTTGTTTTGCTTGGATCGTATCGGAATTTCTGACATTTTGGCACTTGTTTGGATGAATTTGGAGACTGTCCAATTTTTGGGTTTAAATTGGATTTGAATTCAATTTAAATTCAAAAAGGTGAGTGTTTTAACCCACTCACAACTTCTAGAATTTCTTATGTTTGTTAATTTGACTTAAGATATGAGTAGAAATTTATTTATGATTATTTGGAATGTTTTATTCATCATCTTAGTTAATTCGCGTTTATTTAATTTAACTGTTAATTAATTTTATTTATTGCATATAAATTGACAGTTAGAATTTATTTATTTGCATATAACTGCTAGTTCAACAGTTATTAAATCTATCTATTTGCATATAAACTACTAGTTTAACAGTTATTGAATTTATTATTGAATATAACTATTGGTTAATACATGTTATTTATTACCTGTATAATTTATATGCTCTATATCGATGATTGTTTAAATTGGATGATGATTGCAAATGATGGTTGATGATTGATATTTGGATGAATGGATGCTACATTTATATTGTATAAACTTCAAGTCATCATGCATTTTCATTTAATTCGGGATTGCGATTTGAAATGCTATACAACCGCATTTTTATTTTAAATTGCGGATTGAAATGATAAACATCCGTATCACTTGACCATAGGGTAGAAAATTTTATACAGGCACCGCGGTATATATATATAAAATATATTTTGAAATGTTTTTAGGGTTTTGTAAAGCTATATATATATGGTTTATGGGATATTGAATTGGTTACACACACACACACACACACACACACACACACACATATATAGTAATTTTCGATTTTTAAGCTTTGTATAAATTTGATTTGAAGTCTAAAATAAAGTTTGATTTTTAAGATCAAATACGATTAAGCATTTATTTAAAATCTAATTTCTGGAGTTTTTATGACTTAAATGAGAATAAGATTTGGAAGATGAATATTAAGTTAAATTGAAATTTAATAAAAATTAAAATTTTTAAAGGATACGATTTTTATAACTTGATTTTTTTGTAAAGTGATTTAAATGAATATCAGGTTGATTTAAATGAATATATCCAGTTTAATAAATTGAAGGATTTTCCAATTATGTGAAGTTAAAGGTTTTACTTAAATTATATTGAATTCATTAAGTAAACAGTTCAAGTCTAAATAATAATGAATTGAATTTGATATATATGGGTTTGTCAAATGAGTTTGCTTTTGAAATGGTGAAATATTTAAAGCTTTGAAACATAAGAATTAAAAATGGTATTTGGAAGTTTAAATCGATATTCGAAATTGATTTGTGAAATGTAAAGAAGCTATTTTGTTTTATAAAAGAAATTTAATATTCAACCATTTGAGAGATGGAAATTTGTTTCAAAGTTATGATTTTCAAGGTAGTATAATTTGGAAATATTATATTCCAGAGTTTTGATTTCTAAATATTTTACTTTGCAAACCCTATGATTTTGGAAAGAATATATATTGGAAAATAAAATGACATTATATTGGTTTGGGCCTAAATGATATCGTATTGATTTGGGGTTTTAAAAATATAAACGATATCGTATTTATATGGGTTTAAAATGGATATTTTATTCTGGTTTTAAAGTATAATTATTTTAAATGACCGCGGTGTTATAATAACGTTTGGTTGTTGAAGAGACCGGGATCGGAAGTTGTCATACTCTCTGCCAACTCCGAAAACCACTTTAACAACCGTGTACGCGGTGGAGATTCCAGAATGAAGTAGGTTGGTGGCGCCGTTTCCTGTAAGGTAAATACGTGGACCCGACTCCCGTGAGTTGGCATAAGGTGGCTAAAACAGGAGCGATTCTCGGGCCAATGAGGCCATTCCTCTGATCGAACGCACTCTTTCGATACTATACTCTGACTTTTGATTGATTCAGTGGCCACTATTGATTTCTTTGATTTGGGGGTGTTAGTTCGAGGTGGGCGGTAGCTGCGTCTGCGCGTTTCCACCAGCCCGGATAGCAATTGTTATATCTACCCTGGCATTGCCTAGTTGTGCCGTGTCACCTACCCTATCGCGCCTTGTACGAGTTTGGATTTCTCCCGTAGCCCGTGTGGTATCCTCTGGTGGTTTCCCGATCAGGAGGGACTATGATATTGGATGGACTACTGGGACTATTACGTGTTAAGGGCTATATGGGTAACCCCTTAATGCTAAGAAAAAGTAAGTTTATTTTACAATTAGACACTATTATAATAGCGCAATATACTACATAGTAAATAGTTTAACGGATCCTTAGGAGATGTAAATCCCGAGAATTTCTTGAGTTACTGCTCTCATATTTATTTCTGTTAATTTGACTCACATAAGATCTTTTAGTTCTGACTCGAGTGTTTTTGTTTTTCAAATTCGCTCGGGTTAGTCCGAGCGTTTCAGAATTTGAAGACTTAATTTATGGAGGACGAAGACGAAGATTTCATCATCATTATTATTATATTATATGGTTCCACTACACACTGTATTCCGCTGCATTGTTATTTATTGGTATGTGAACTCTGATATTTATTGTATAAAGAAGAATCAAATGTTCTGTAAACTGTTTTATGAACTGTATATTTATTATTATATTTTATCCTTTCGCTGTGAGATTCTATTTTGTTATTTCTTCCTTGTTTTTCTTATTTACCCCATAACAATCCGCCCTTACGTATGGTTTGAATTGGCACGTGTGTCTGTTTAAATCGTGCGAAAAGGCGGATGTTACATATTCCTAAGTTAAAAATCTCAAGACATTTTAAAATGTTTCTCCAAAAATTAGAAAAATTATGATTGGCTGGAGAAACTATTTGATATAAATTACTATTCCCATTATAGTAATATTTAGAAATAATCTCTTTCCAAATAGCATTATCATTAATATCTTTAAACTTCCATAATCATTTACCTAGCAATGATAAATTCATATTACGCAAGTTAATAACCCCTAAACCATCTTCCTTCTTGGCTTTACAGACGGTCTCCCAATTAACTAAACATTTTATATCATTATTAGAATTCTCTCCACTCCAAAGGAAGTCTCTTCTAATTATGTCAATTTTATCGATAACCCAATCCGAAAATAAATGCATGGACATCCAATAAATTGGGAGGGCTGATAAAACCGAGTTAATGAAAACTAGCCTTCCTGCTCTGGATAGATATCTCCCATTCTAGGTAGAATTATTATTCTTAATTTTATCAATAATAATAAACCAGTCTTCATGCTTGAGCTTAGAGGGTCTAATCACAAAACCAAGATATTCAAACGGAAAGCTCATAATTTTGCAATTTAGAGTAATAGCAACCGAGTTTTCAACATTTTCAAAATCTTATAAGATTAACACTAAACTTTTGTCAAAATTTATTTTTAAACCTGATAAAAGTTCAAAACTGTAAAGAATAAACCTGAGAGTTATAATGTGCCTAGGCAGATGGAAAGAAAAAAAGTAAGGTATCATCAGGCAAATTGGAGAATCGATACACCATTACGCGAAATATCATTCCCAACACTACCTAGAGAACCATTATCCACTGCTCTTTTTATGATTTTAGCAAAAACATCTACCGCTAAATTAAATAATAAAGGCGATAAAGGATCCCCTTTATTTGTGTCTCGAGTTGGACCAAATTTCATTTCTTTTTTTATAAAGGCGATAAAACATCTAGAAAGTAGCATAATTTCATTTCTTTGAACTTCTGGCAATCATTTTTTTTAATTTATTTGAGTCTCGAGTTGGACCAAGGTTATGTTTGGATAGAGTATTCTCGTATGGATAAATGAAAACCTTTCCCCTAGTTCTGTTAAACTTTTTAAGTTCACGTTATACAATGAAACATGGGCTGTTGAGTATAGGCTGGTACAATGCCGGCCTTGAGGTTTAGGACAATAAAAAAGATCACGTTACAACTTTTTTTATATTCCTACAGCGGAGTAATTGGATAAATTTCAAATTTTTTTATCTATGCAAATCTTTTATGGATTCACGTTTTTGTAGAGTTGGTTTATATCATTCATATCAATAGATTTGGTTTCTATTCCTAACCATTGATAAAATATAGGATAGTTATTCAATCATATTTCTTTTGAAATACTTTAAATTTACTTCCTCAACATGAATCCAACACTTATTTGCATATATTGTTAATTGATTACAAGTTCAAGTGTTTTATGGATTTGACATGGATTGTTTAATGATCAACGTCTTAATATAAGTGTAATAGTGGGCTTGAACGCTTTAGTAGTATGAATTAGGAAATTTATATTATAAGAATCCAAAATCTCATGAAATATTTAATACTTTCTCGATGTGGTACAACATCACCTAACATGCAAATGGAAAGTATGAAGGCGGGCAAGAAAGCAATCAAGAAGACTAGTAAGAGCCTTAAATCTTCTCCTTCTGTTAACAAAAGGGATCATCTTCTTTATCAATCGTATATACTGCCCAAGAAGAGGTAAACTCTATCCCCCAAAAATTCAAGATCATAAGCATAGAAGCTATTCCAACTGGTCCCTATAGTAGAATTGTTAGCCCTCTAGAAGGTTTCTTTGCTTTTGCACCAATTCATATATGGAACTCGGGACATCTTCCTTTTCCGGACTTTCTCTTGCGATTCCTGAAGCACCTAAACATCACTTTGATCTAGTTGACTCCAATTTCATACACATATCTGACTTGCTTAGAAGTTCTTGCTAGGTAGGCCAAGCTTCCTTCCCTATGTACTCAAACCCTCTATACTATAACTAGACTTGTAAAAATAGGTGAGCAGCAAGGAAACCCACTGTATTGTATTTGTCCTCTTCCAAAGGTCTTAATAACCAATGCCATCAACAAGACAAAGGAATGAGAACTCAATTTTTCAATGTTAAGTGCTATTCCAGGATTAGAGGAACTTTCTCCGTTACTAGTAAGTTTCTATTTTCTAGTGCTTATGTTATACATGTCGCTCTCTTATAATATATATTTTCTTCTATATCCGAATCCTAAGCAGTTAAGCCCTTCTGTTGAAGATATTATAAAGTCCTTAACCCTGGCATCTGAAACTATGGGCAACAGAGTTACACTTCTGACAGAAACAAAGCTTCACAACTACTCTGTAATCTTGGACCACCACAAAATTCTAGGGGAGCCACTGACGATAAAAGGAAATTGTGACAAATGTGACTTTTCGACGCTCGAAAAACGACATCAATACGTCCACTGTATCAACTGCCGAGCAATCGAAGGCCAGAAAACCGTACCGTTAGTGTTAAAGAAGAGGTAGAAGATAGAAGAAGAGACAAAAAGATAGAACATAACATAAATAACAGAACAATATCAGAATCTCACAATCGCAGCGGAATAACATATAATAGATAAATGAATAATCTTTAAACAAAGAACTATATCAGTTATTACATTACATTACATTACATCATCAGAGTGTGCAACAACAAATAGCGGAAAAGAAATACTATATACTAGTGAATACGCCATGCCATCCAACTTGCCTCCAGATTTCTCCAGCAACTCCCGAAGTCCAGAATATCCTGATAACCTAACTCTAGACTGCCCGTGTGGAAATTGGTGGGCACCCAGAGTTTAGGAAGGAAACATTAAACTCCAGGTCAGTCATGGGACTGGTGTGAGAACTAAAACAGTTATTTTCACAAAGAAAATCAAAAGAATTTCTCTACGCTTTTGAAAAATGAAACTACCATAAGGACTCCCACCACACACACAATGCAAATGCAGAATTGGAGGTCATTTCTCCTTATTATAGTCAAATATGCTTACTACCAGAATCCTTTGATTTTTATTATTTTTAGTGCATAGCGTAGAAAACATTTCGAAGTAGTATAATATAAATCTTAGCCAACATACGACCATTATCGTATGCCTACTATAGCTACCATGTTCAATAATAGGTTACTGCCACATTCCATGGCAAGTTTTACAACTAAAACTGTATAGGGTTCGTATTGTTTCTTTGGATTTCCAACAAATGGTCTGGCAAAGGAACTTCCTACAACGAAATGGGTACGCCTCTGGAAAGACGGCCCGAGAACCTAACCGGATCTCTGCTGACACAAGGCCGAGTTACCACATGCTTCTAGGTGCAATGAAGCTGTAACTTGATAACTCCCACAAAAAAAGTATGCCATCCCACGGTCGTTACCGACCTTTATCCAAGGATCCTCAATACCAACAACCAAAAAGTAATAAATTTGCTGCAACCACATAGGTTAAATATCTGGGCTCCATACCATGATACAACCTCTATCCAGAAGAAAATGGACATACCTTAGGGGCGCAACCCCTCAAAAAACCTTACCGCAACATTCCTGTTTCGACCATTTCAGGGTTGTGAGGCTCGACGAAGTCTCGTTCACAAAGCTACGCTTTATACAAAAGATGTGCTTTAATTCAACAAATGCTCAACTGCACTTTGTATGCCACATTACCAATTTGGGAATGTATCACTAGTAACCATCAACTACATACCCTCTAAGGGTGTTAAGCTAAGAGAATAAATTCTCCGCCACCAATAGAAATATATTTGATAGAAACCAGCTTTACATCTCAAATTGTAACGTCAGACACACATCCATACAAGTCTGTTCCGGGATCGAATGGAACCGAAGGCACTTACAAAGAAGCCCTTGCAATCTGGATATTCACTAATCACGACTGGACTTCCCATCACAAAGGATAATAAATTTCTATATCAGAGATCAGCCGATGTAGAAATATTCGACGGTAATCCTTCCGTTTTCACAAATATCCGTTCTTCAACACCGATCATCAAATGCAATCCATAATGACGTATCACATATTCGGAATGGGTAATACGACCCCAAGGTCCTTTCCCGGCTAACCCGAATAGTGAGCGCTTATTCAAAAATAAGCGTGGCATTCATATTCAAACAAATCACAACAAATACCTATTTAAAGGTAATATTGATAGTCGGTTATTTAACTATCAATAGGCGTGTTCAACATCACCAAATTCCAAATAATTTCCCAAATTATTTATTTTCCAAAAATATCTTTGCAAGATATAAATTTTCCACACTTCAACCATTTGAAAACAATTTTCAAATCACTTTTCACCTTTACTACTTTTGAAAACAAATTTCAAACATTTTCCTTACGTGGAAATACTTTCATTTCAACATGGTTCATTTAAACCAATTAAATAAATCTTTACCGATTTACTTTATATTTACATTCAAATCCGTAAATTTATTCCCACACTTCAAAAATAAATCAACGTTTATTTTTTTAAACAAATTTCCCTTTCTTTTATAAATTCCATTGTGAATTTACAATTCCCAAAATATATATGAATATACGATTTCCAAACCGATTTCTAATATTCATTTTCAATTTATCTTTAAAAGATAAAATCTCAAAATATTCACTTCATATTGGAAAACATTTCCATACTTATTTAATAATAAGTAATTCACAAATCCATTTATTTTCAACACTTGGAAAATATTCAATATACTTAAGTCGAAATTAAGTATATATTTCATTCTTAAAGAAATCATTCTCTTAAACATATTTGTTTGGGCCAAAAAGAATGTTGCGTAAAACATCGTTACGACAACCCAAAATCACTAGTATAGGGATTCGAACTTAAAATAGATATATAAATCCCAATACTATATAAAACAATTCCTTTCAGAAATCGTTTACTATAAAAACAGTGTTATAGTCCACTATTTCCTTCTATTTCTCGAAAACGTCTATTTCAATAATAAATGTTGAAATCTATGTATTCGATTCATAATACATTTTAAAACATCTTTTTTAAATATTTAACTTCATTTTATAATATCGCTTTTCGAAAACATAACCATTTTATTTAATAATATATTCACTGTCCAAAATCGTGAATATACTTCACTAACCAAATTTCAATATTTCTACACATTTTATATAAAGAATAGTTCGCTATCCAAAATCGCGAATATACTTCTTTTAATAAATTTCTATATTCAACTTATCAAATTCCACTGATTTCGAATTTATAAACAACGTCTATAAATTCCATTTCTATTTATAAACTTCGATTTATAAATCTCCTTTATTAATCCAATTCAATTTATATATCTCAAATATATACTAAAAGTCCATATTATAAGTTAAATACTTATAATTCATTTATTTACAAAATCGTTCATTTTTAAAACTTCTATTACTTATAAGATTTATTTATATTTTATAACAACTTCAATTATAAAATCTTCTTTATTAACAATTTCTATTAATATCCCATTTAAATGCCCAAAATCCAGTTTATAAGTTAATTACTTGTAAATCTTTTATTTTACGAGATCTTTTCATTTTATAACTTCACAATTTAAAAATCCATAAATTTCGTTTACTTATGAAATCCAATTTTTATTTCATTTTTTTAACACTTATAAAAACTCGTTTTAATATTCCAATATTTTTTTATTTATAAAATTTCAATTTTATAAATCTTTTATATACATCGTTTTTAATAATTCAAAAATCCCAATTTTAACTATTTTATAAATATATTTATTTTAAAAATCACCTTTTGGTTATATTTCGCAAAAATCTTAATTTTTATAACATAAAAATATATAACTTTTTAATTATTTAAAATGAATCAATTCAAGAATTTAATAAAACGCATACTTTCAAAAATCACTTTAAAATTCTTTTTAAAATCAAAATCATTATTTTAAAACTCCAAAAATGGATCCGATGATGCAACAGCACCAAATAGTCAATCACAACAATCAAAATATCATATATCAATATGATAATCAACAAATATCACAATATCTGTAATGAAATAAATACTA
This sequence comes from Allium cepa, assembly GCA_030765085.1. Lineage (NCBI taxonomy): Eukaryota > Viridiplantae > Streptophyta > Magnoliopsida > Asparagales > Amaryllidaceae > Allium > Allium cepa. The sequence goes on along the minus strand of CM060931.1, from coordinate 882,286,243 downwards.
GTGAGGAATCCAGTTGGATCCCTCCAACCTGTTTTCCTGCATCCACAGATGTTAGCACAATACCAATTCCGTTCTAGTAGGGAATTATCGTAGTATATGAGATTTATAAAATATTATCCGCTTAATAGACGGCGCAATAGGGTCTCATCCGCTATATAATGTGGGAAATCAACTCCAAGTAAATAAATAATACCAATTTCACTGTACTGTGAAATATTCGCGATATATGTTTTTAATAAATAACATCCGCTTACTAACGGCACATATTGTCTATTTTAACAATCAATAGATAACAATCATCATTCAAACATACAATCAAGAATTTTAAATCTAACTATTTAAAATTTATATCGAAACTATTCGATTGAGTGAGAAGTTTTTACCTTGATTTCAATTCCGTTTTCAGCTTTTATTTCGTATAAAATTAAACGAGCGTTTAATTTTACCTGAAATTTTTACTAGCTCCAAATGATTCCAATCTAGTTCCATAGCGTAGTGCTCGACAAAACGATTCCAACGCAATTTGATTCGTAATTTTCTGACCTCGTATGGACAAGATAGACTATTTTAAAGTTTGAACGATTTTATTATAAATCAATTTACAAATTATTAATTATTTCCAAACCCCACAATCACATCTGGCCGTCCATTCCACTGTGCAAATCACGGCCTTTGCACACGTCTTCCTTCTTCCCAGTGAACATCGCGCAAAGAAACCCATACGCATGCCAACAACCCTAAATCACGCAACTACCTCGATCCCCGTGGAGATGATAAGAACCCTCCACATCGAAGCCCACGCCAAGAGCTACCATCGGCTTCAACACTAGCAAGCTCGGTCGACCCATGCTCCTAAAAAATGAGCACGAATGGCAGGAAGTTGCGGCCTCCTTACTCCCTCCACGTTGCTCCATTTACGATCACAACCGTTCATCTTCAAGATCTCGCCACCCTCTTTATTTTTGTAGTTGAAGTCGAAGTCTATCGGGGAGTGGATGAGGAGATAATCGAGGAGAATCTATGGAAGACGTCGGCCATTGATTTTAGGGGGTGGCGGCTCTGAAGTTTAACCCTAGGGTTTTGTTTCACTTTGCAAAAATGAATATTTGGGGGCTTTTATAGAAAAAACGACGACCACTATTCATCCCGGATTTTTCGAACTCCAAACGAAGCGTGTCAGTTGGCGTTTCTAAGGTTTACCCCGCATTCCAAACACAATGGAACTTGTTTCGGAGGCTAATTCGATCATCTGTGTGAGTTACGGCAATAAACGATCGATTTTTAAATTAAACCGATTAATAAATTTCTAGGCGTTTTGGCTTGCTCCGGACAAACGGTAAATCCGATTGACAAGAAATTTGAAGCCTTAATATAATATCACATTACGGATCCGATGAAACTGGTTTCATCGAAATCCGAGAAACATGGCTATTTTAACTCGTCAATTAAATTTTAGAATATTCAATTTTCACAAATTAACTTTTAATTCAATTAAAAGTTCTATAACATCATTCTAACTCTAATATGACTAGATAAAATTTTACAAATCAATTTTAACCATATTAAACCCAATTTCCAATTATTTCTACAATTTCGACTATTAAATAATCGATTTAATTATCCAATTAAATCCAATTATTCGAAAAATAAATTATTAGACTGTTTAATTTCATTTGTTAATATTTTAAAATCAATTAAATATACAAATTTTAATTAATAGAAATTCTGGGTCGTTACAGAAATGCCTATGGAAAACGGTCCTTAGTAGTTGGCAAGCAAAAATCTTTTTTCACTTCTTCTCCAGTGCAACGTAAACCTTTTGGTGAGTTACCATTATTATTTGTACGATTATCATTTAACAAATTTTTCTCTTTGATTTATGTTATCTGCTCTTGTTGTCTCTCCCAAAGGGAAGGAGGTTAAAGATGATGTTTCTGCCTCAACCAAGTTAAGTAAGCCTACCCGTACCGAGGATTCTATCATAAAGCTTTTGAGGCGCAAAAGAGAAAAGAATGTAAAGAAGCTTTTACTGGTACTTTAGCTCCTTCACCAAGAAAAGTGCCCAAGCTTGGGTAATCATTCTCCCATTGTTGTAGAGGAGGATCCATTCATGAACATTGATTCAAGCCCTGATGCTCCGAATCTTGATAAAGCTTAAAAATCGATGATGATAGCTCACTCTCTAAGTGCCATTGTCAACATTTATTTTCCTAACTCACCAATGAATCTACTTCATATATATAAGGAGGTTGGCCCATCTCCTACTCCAAACGAATCTCTTTCTTCTCAAACTCCAGTTTCGACATTTGTAATAAATGTCTATGATCTCCTTTGATTGGTTGCCCAATTTCCTCCGGTCTCACTCAAGCCATCACTAACTTTAGCTTATTCTAAGGACAATCTTTTTGTCATCATTAAGAAACTTTTATCATTATGCATTTCCATCTGTTTAGTCAATCTAGGCTTTTAGCTCTGTATATCTTATTATGACGTATATTTGTTATCCATTCCAGGAAACTAAACACATGTTATTTCTTCAAGAGACCTCTCAAGGGCCTTCTAATGAAGTATCAAGCTCAAAGGACAAATTTATTTGATGAATAATATTATAATTGACATTTCAACAGCAAGGGATAAAGCTATTGCTGACAAAGAGACATGTCTTTGAAAAATAGAAACTTATCTCCTCACTTGATGAGGAGGAGAAGGCTAGGAAGTTGCTAAAGAAGGAGGTGAAAGCACTAAAAGAGGATCATGAGATGGCCAATAGAGAAAAGGCCGGGCTCGCTGGTAAGAACAAATCTCTAAAAGAAAGGCTAAAAAGAAAATCAACCTCTTGGCACATTCAAATAACATTATCAAGGACATAAAGGAAAAGATTTCCTTATTTTGTTAACTACGCTCTTCCCATCATCACCAAGAATTGCTACAAAAAGGCTTTGTTCGTACCATATGTTGACAACATCAAAAAGTTTCCATCTTTAGACTTCCCTTCCCTTACATATTTGAACATAAGATTTAAAAGAAATTTTGATGTTATGTTAGGGAAATCTCAAGGGTCCCAAAAGGAATTTCCCATCAAGTAGAAAGTTGATAATGAAAAATTATTATTTTTCGATGATTCCCCAGTTGATAAAGAAACATATGAAGAGAAAAATGATCATAGCGATAATGATGATGATGACAGCCATAATGATGATGAAGGTGATGATGATGAAAAGAGCTCTCTAGGACCAAAAGATTGGGAAAATGGGTTAGCTGATCTTAATTTGGATTCACCTGCCCACAATGGTGGTTTCATCGATTTTCTAGATCCCCAAGGTGCTACAGAGAAAGATACCACTATAAAAGACACCGTTCCTTCTAGTCAACAACAGAAAGGGAAAGCTCGGGCTTTAATTTCTCAAGTCCCAATTTCTAATGTACAGAATTCCTTATTTGAATGTTTAAAGCTATTTAATAGGCTTTAATTAATAAGTTTATCAGTTTTAGCCGAAGAAAAGGAACAAATATTATTTCGAGAGCTTGTATGAGAAAAAGGAAGAGGAAGTGCTTCACTTGAATAGAGAAATTGAAAGAGTAGTTAAAGAGCGTAATGAGTTAGTTGAAAAATATAGGAGTCTTCGTTTTAACACCAAGCGACTAAATAATTTCAAGAGAAATGAGTTGCCAAGCATCTCAAAATTTCTCGCCTACAAAGAGAGAGTATTCCAAGAAAAAACGTTGAGTTGAATACCTTCTTTTGGATGCTCATTGATGAATAGAGAGACTTTGGTGGAATTTTTATACAAAGTTTAGTATAGAAATACCCTTAGTGGCTTTTTTTCTTAGGGAATAAGAGTGGAGGTTTACTTAGATGTTTCCACAAAAGATTTTTAGATGAACGTTGGCCTGGTCCCTACCCTGGTAAATGCTAGATTCATTCCAACGTAGAGACCATCCCTATGTCCCCCAACACTCTTTCTCTTGAGAAATTTAAGTTTGGTAAGGAGAATTTTAATCCTGAGTTTTATAAAGAATCCATATTCTATGAACCTTAATAATTGTATGATGGTTAATGTATAGTTCAAGTAGTTTATAAATTCTATTACTTCCATTTCTTTGTACTTAGTTTATTTTCATGTATTATGTAAATTAATGAATCCTTAAGTACTCCTGGTCTCAAGGTACACTTGAGTAAATTTATTGAGTTGAAGACGGATTATAAAGAGAAATCCTTCATCCTCCAAACATCACAATTAGCAAAGCATTGCTTTCTTATAGGCCTATGGCATGTTAATACAATTTTCTCTCACTTTCTTTTCAATTTCTTGGGTGATGAGAAGAATAAATTACTTAGTGAAACTCTAACCATTCATATGAAATTACTATGTGATCAAACCAGTCCTGCATAAACATGGGATTATTACCAATTCCCTCTAGCCAATACCCTGAAATGGATCAAAGCCTCTTTTGACTCTACACTTACTTTTCCTATTAAGACACTTAGTAAGGCTAAAACCGCAGTTTTAAAATTTTAAGAGTCGGTTGTATATAGTTTTGATGTAATTTTGAATTTTCTTGACTTTGTAAATTCTTATTGTTTAATAAAGAAAATACTTCTAATTGATTTTTTTTTTCATTTACCTGTTAGGAAAAGCGATTGACACTTGCATCTTGTTGCACATATGTTCTTGCTTGTCTCGATTCTGTCAAAAATCAATATAAGGCTTATATCAAAAAGAAAGTCTCCTCTCGATGCACCATAACCTCGTAATTTCCAAACAATCTAGATACATTAAAATGGTATGATAATCATTATAGATTAAGGGTTATGTTTAATAGTTTATAAGAGATGACTTCTAGCTGAGAAACAAATTAAAGAGAAGGATGGACAATCCGAGAACTAAAAAAGAAAATAGACATGATTGATCAGTATGGATCTTCTGTTCAAAGCACAAAAAAGGATGAAGAAATTGCAAGATTGCACCCAAAGGTAATAGGCCTTGAAGAAGAATTGACGAAGAGCCATGTAAATTGCCAATCCCTAGAGCTTATTGCAAGTGGAGGTGATTCTAGCCTTCCTACTCCTACCCTTTTGGTTAGCCAAGAACGATTTTCTACCTTATTGAATCCATCCAAGGGTTTTAATAATGACGAGATCTCTAAATGAAGCCCAAAGTTTAGATATGAATACGTTCGATTTTTTGAACAAGAAGTGGAGGAATAAAGACTCCATTAATCATAACTCTTATGAAAGCAAAGTACAGGGATTTGAGCATGACAAATTTGCTTTTTCTCAAAAAGTTGGGAAATCGAGAAGCAAGATTAAGGCTTTATGAGGGGCATTAAGTGCTTGATGAGCCTTAGATATTCAAATTGACTCAATTGATACGTGAATACTATCTATAGAAAGGAGAAAAAACATAAGAATCTTCTAAACATTGTGATTCATCACATCACTACTTCTTCTCCAGTTGTGGAAAATTTGAAAAGAATGGCACAAGTCTTTATCTTCTAATGCGGAATCGTTTGTGACTCTTTGATTAAAGTTCATTATAAACCGTTGTACGTGTAACTTTTGTACATATGATATGATGTAGTTTATGTAAATTTGTACCTAATTAGTTTGTACCTAAATGAGATTGATGTTTTTTTTTCCTTTTCTTCAGCATCATTTACTATGCTTATACTAGTGTGAGATCTGATATCTCTATTTGTACATATGTTCGACATCATTCTTTGAAGTAGCCTTTGACATCAGCTTTTTCTTGAAAACTATATGGATAACATTCATCCCCTCCTCATATAAAAGAAGCCTTTTTACACTTTAGTATAAAACTAAATATTCTCTTGCATTTTTGATTCTTCACAAGGTTTTCTTTTTGACCCCGTTTTTCTGCAAAACATAAAATGAATGACAATTTTCATTGTTAATTTTAAATTCAATATTAAGTTTTAAGCAATCCTTTTTGGATTTGATTGAGCTATAAATAGGTGCACTAGGGAAGTCGAAGAAGAATACTAGTTTGATAGCAAATTTGTGTGGTCGAGCGAGTGATCGAGTGTAATATTGCGTGACAATGGAATATGTACATCTTATGTTCTAATATAATTGATATGCTTTGACGCTGAAAACGAAAATTGTTGGGCTGGATATCCTTTGTAATTTAAATTGGAACTTTTTTATGCAAACATACTATAAATTCAAAACCATTTTTTTAGTTTTGTTTTTGATTTTGTTGAATTTACCTTGATCTTCTTTTGATCTTTATTTTTATTCTATATTTTTTTTAGAGTTTGAAATCGGTAAAGAGAATGAGGAATGGTGTTTAATTTTCTTCTATTAATTATAAAAGACACTTGTTAGATTGTTAAGCAACTCAATTACACTTGTCATTAAACCTATTGTTTTGCATACATTTGTAAATTCTTGTTTTATATGTTTTTATGTGAATTTGTATGATACAATTTGCTTACATTTGTTATTTTATATGATAAAAATGTCTTTTACATAATTTTATGCCAAATCATACTTAGTTTATCTATGTACATGGTTTACCAATTTCAATCCTTAATTAAATCTGACCTTTAAATATTTACAAACCAATTTTACATATATATATACGTACGCATGTATATAAATTTCCAAAGATTTGTTTAAAATTGAATTCTATATATTTATTTATATTATTATTATTTATTTATTTTTAATCCTAAAATAAGTACATATACATATATGCTAATTTCAAAACATTACTTTCAATATATATATACATACATATATATCATTTTAGAAAATTATTATTATTAATTCAATCCAGCTAATTTCAATTATCAGATGTCCAAAATTCGGATTATCACAGAAGGTGTAACCTAGCAAGTCAAACTCTAAGTGGTCACACTTCGTCCCCAACATCGCATATCCTCCTATCGGATTTGCAGATCTTAAGGAAGTAACTAAATAGTGGTTTTTAGGTTAAGTCTATCTACCAAACATCGAGATATAAAAGAATGAGAAGCACCGGTATCAAGAAAAATGCTAACAGACATACCATGAATCTGAAGCGTACCTCCTGCCACAGCCTTTACTTTCTCCTGCATCGTCGGCTTCGAAGTAGCATGCTCCAATGCAAATACTTGGCATTTTTCTCCTTTAGATGGCTCTTTGCACTGGTTTTTGTAGTGCCTAACTTGATCATAATTGAAGATCAGACTCCTTTCTTCTCGGCGGCCTTTTTTCTTTGCCTGTCTGGCACTCATGAGCATAATGATATTTCTTATCGCACCTATAACAGACCACTTCAGACTTCCCTTTCTTTGCTATTCCTTTGTTTTGAGCATTCTTCTTGTGGAAATTTTTTCTCTTTTTGCCCTGACCAATGTGGACCTCTTTCTCTTTGTTCTTCTCTAAACAAGCTAACATCTCCTCATATCTCAATGCTATTTCCACTAACACATCACATGGATCTCTGATGTGTAGTAACGTGGCCCTAGCCAACTCCGGCTTCAAACCGCTAATAAACTTTTCATTCCATTTCAACACTATGTCAACAGTGGCATACCCATATCGGGCTAACTACTCAAATTTACCAGCATATTCTAGAACAGACATCTTCCCTTGTTCCAGCACAGCAAACTTCCTGACCAACACAGACTGCGCCAATACTGACATGAACCCATCTTGAAACCTCCTCCTAAATTCTACCCACATCATAATCTCTTTGTCTACACTAGTAGTTACGGTATTCCACCAAAGCAAAGCAGCTCCCTAAAGCTGTCTTGAAGCAAGTCTACTTTTCTACTCAACGTTGAGCCCTAAGTTTGTAAAAAACCTTCACAGTGTAGCAACTAGTTTTCCACTTCAATTTTACCCTTAGTTCCAATGAATGGCTTTCCTCTAAGTGTAGCATAGTCTCTGCTCAAATTTACATACTGCTTGACCATTGTGGCTCCCCAAACTCCTCCTCCAACACCATTCCCCCAACAAATCCAGTTGTGATTCAAGCTTGCGTCATGTTTATGAAACACTGATACATGGCTCTCATGTCCACTTGGGGAACCGTAGTACCAACTTTCTTAGCCTGAGCCTAACCTTGACTTCTTCTGGCATTTGGTCAGGCATTTCCATTTATGGTGGTGCTGTCTCCTCCTAGATTAACTCTGCCTCTTCTTCCAGCCATACTTATATTCAAGCCTCGTGAGATATAGAATAATAACCTAACAAAGATAGAAGGCTAGAGATAAAGCGTATACTTATATATAGAAAATATAAGTACGTTACCATAGCGTTATCCCATACCACGATCTTAACTCTAATTACTAAGGATAATGTTTTCAAAAAAATTCATTTTTATTTAAAGTATTTCATAAACCTATGCTCTGATACCAAGTTGTAAGATCCCCTGTCTAGAGGCCCAAAGCTAAGTGCTCAATATGTTGTAGTCATCAATAGTATTAACTTCTGGTGACTAAATACGACTATATTAATGGTATATATCTATACTATCAAAAGCACTTGAATATAAAACAAATCATAGATTTTGAAACAAAAAATTTCCATTATATTTCAAAATAGATGTTTCATAATCCGATTACATAATCCCAAAAGTCTCCTAGGAAATGATAAAATATAAATATTACAAAATACACCAAGCGTGACATATGAAGATGCCCCCTTGGATGATCGAGTCATATAGTCATAGTTGAATTAATACATACATAGTGGAAATAAACACAAAACAAAGAACTACAACTCCTAAATAGCTATCCGTTAGGCTCCTGCTCGCCTTTGGTAGCTTAATTCGTCATTCGACTATTGATCCAAAAATGGACCCACACTCCAATTTGGATTTGAAAGCACCAGCCTTTCTTGACAGAGCAATAACACTAATCATAGATATAAAGAAAAAGTAGTAAAAGATAGTGGACAAAGAATTATTATAGTGGTTCGACAATTAATGCAGTCTACATCCACTTTATAGTTTTATTATGGACTGACTGCTAATATAATAGATGTTCGATTACAAGGCTTTGATTGTTTTCTAGCTAGATTGAATCTCCTGAATTGAAGTCCACTGGAGAATCACAGTGTATTCCTTTGAAGACTGTTGTGAAGGAGGCAGAGAGTGAAGAATAATTCCAATAGAGCTTCAGCAACCAGTCCAAAGAAGATCCCTTTTATGTTGCAGGTAGGATGGTATTTATAGAGATCGAAGAGCTTTTGGGCCAAGCCTATCTTCACCAGCTCGTAGGTAGGTGATAGGTGACTTGGGGGACTTTGGCTTGCAAAACGAGTCAAAAACATGGGTCGCTGGCGACCCATGGTTCGTTTTGTGGGCTAATATCTTGCCTTATTTGGTAGTGTTCCAAAGCTGGTTTGTCTAAAGGCTTGAAGAGAAGCATGGGTCACTGGTGATCTGATCACTTAGGATTTTTTTGCAGTGTGGAAGTGAAGATGCTTCTCTAGCCTTTATCATTGTTGTTACGCATTTATGGCAAGCCACTAGCTGCATGCATTCTACCGCTGATTGGACTAAAGCAATGTTGATCTCACAGCTTTGCGGATCCTGGTTGTTGTCCTAGTCATATTGCTTGTCCCTTGCCGATCCCTTGTCTTAGCTTACCTTGTTGATTCTTTAACCATCCTGTCTTTACAAGGTTTTTTTGTTTTCTATTGGTTCCTGCTGGGTTAAAAACCCATATAACATTTGCCCCCTGGAGTATGTCTTCATTGTACACAAGGCGTGCTCTGGAAGTTATCGTTTCAACATCCATTTGTTGAATTTTTGAGTAATTTCATTAGAGCCTTACGAATACGCTATCTCAACGTTGTTGGTCATCTTTATTTAGTTCTGATTGCTCTTGCTTACCCCAAAGTATTACACTTTTGCTCGTAGCTTTCTAGCACGCGTTGGAATGGTGAGTATGTGTAGGAAATCGAGCTCGAGTAGAATAGGTGAAATTCCTCTTCTTTCTTCTTCCATTTTTTTATGGGTCGCTTGCGATATGTGTGGAATGGTCGCTAGTGACCTGATTTGCAAAGAAATTTTTTTAAACTTTGCCAAGATAGGTCGGGTTGCTAGCGAGCTGTGAAGTGTTCGGTCGTTGGCAACCCGATTAGTTAGCAAATATTCTAGCTTTTCTTCTTGCCTACATATACTCCTCGAGCCGACCCTAACCCATTTACTCAACTCGAACTATTCCACTCCTTTAAGCGACAAAGCTCTTTTGAAATTTGATTTCCAATGATCCTTGTCTTAGCTTGACCGGATTCATCACCTTATTTGCATCCACTTACTACCAATCCATCCAAGCTTTCCCATTCCGTGAAGTCCTAGCCATATCACCACCTTGTTCAAATCCATTCTCCATTAATTCCTTCAAGCCTACTTCGTGAAACCCTGACCAAGCCCTAGCTCACTACGATCAAGCCCTAGCTCGCCATTAGATTCTAGCCGACCTAGTTTTAGCTTGCTACCTCCTTAAGTTGCCACCGATCCATTCAAATTTTGTTGAATTCAATCCTTGATTCTTCTAGTGCCTTAGAAATCAGCTTGAGCTGGTTTTGGCTTAGAAGGTTTGTTGACTTTGTGTAACGATCTAGCGACAAGTATTCATTTTCTATGTTGATTTCCAGGAGCTTGAGTTTATTGCGGTTTGATGGATTGAGATAATCAATCGGGTCTTGACTTTCTTTTGGAAATGATATTTGGACCATGATTCAACACTTGATGCATTTTATCACCTTAGTTTATCAAACCAGAATTGACATATGTCTAGCTCTATAGTTGTTATTACAAATCACAAACATTCACTAGTCAATCTTGATTGGTTCCAAGGACTCGAACTGATCTTGTTCAATCGTTGCACGTTCGACGTTCTTGTATGGAGAAGGCTTTCTGTGTCACTTCGTACAATGGATCTGTTATCGATCATTGATCGATAATGGGTAAGTGCATAAGAAGTAGAGAAAAAAACGAAAAATGAATGGACATGGGAAGTCCTTTTCTTCTTCCACTATGAGCAAACTATCTACATGAGATAGAGCATTCGTAGTGTATCGAGCATCGGACTTATCTCATATCGATAACACACTGTACTTGCCCCAGTTCGCACTCGAAATCCGATGTGTCGATTACAAGTTAATGTCTCTTTGGTGTTCAAGTGTGATAGAGGGCTTATGACTTTAGGATAGATTTACCCAACCGTTTTCGGATGCTAGTTCTGTTAAATAGAATAAAGCAGCCATCTTCACGCCATAGATCAAGCGGGCGAAGCCCGGCACTCTCTATAGTTGAATCATCATCCACCTCACAAGCTCAGTATGGTCAATTAGTTCCGGTTGGGCCTATCATGGGCCGTACACCTCCTAATTTTCAATTCCTACATAATCCACCTGAATATTCTGTATGAGTAGTTTCCATGAAGATTCTTCACAATATATGTATGCAGCATGGACTTCCCGAAGATGACCTGCGTCTACCGACAAATGACGAATTCGTTGATATCCACCCTTTTGCTGTATACAGCTTGTCGTCGATATATGTGTCTGAACGGAGCTATGCCTCCCTTCAACTATTTTCTACGTGAGACGCTCTCGAACTTGGGAGTTGCCCCATTCAAGCTTCATCTAAATGGTTACACCATCCTTACTTTCTTGCACATCTTTTCATGCAACCATTCAACCACCCTCCAAGTTTCGATGAGTTGTGGTATTTTTTGGCGTGCAAGAGGAGAGATGGTTGTCCCTCTTTGATAATAATTGAGGCCGGAGGAATCAAAATATTGTCTCGCGCTTGCAAAGCAGCTTATCATTGTTAAAGCACGGTACTTTTTTTAGATGCCTAGAGGGGTTCAACCATTGATGGACGGTAGGAGGTAAGGTTCTCTATTCCATTCGTCGAGCTCTTAAGCATTGTAATGGAGTTTCTAACTATATATCCGTCTCTTGTAGTTATCCAAAGGCCAAAAAGAGATTTATTCTCAATAAATTTTGCCAAAATTTAAAGGCTATCGTTGCCGAGGAGTGGTATGTTAAAATTCTGCTGACTGACGAGAACTAGCGTTGATACGGCCCCTTGGCTCCGAGTAGATCCACTGTTCAGATTGAATCTCCCTCTCCTGGCCAATCCAGGGTTCACACAAGATCCACTTCTTTATTCCACGATTTTGAGGAGGATCATGAGAGAGGTAGCCCATTTAGAGGATCATCCGGTGAGGCTCACAAAGAGAAAGAAGCTGCTGGGATTGGACTAAGCAGATCGGTTAGAATGTCTCCGATCCCGGAGGGAGCAGAAGAGGAGTTCACGCACAAAGAAGGCAAGGTCATGGCGGATTCGAAAAAAGATGAGGGAGAGTTTGAAAGTAGCAGCGATGAAACCACTTCCAATGATTACTTCTCGTCAGAATCAAAGGGTGAAGACTAGGAGTCTTGTGATGGGACTTCAGGAATGAATCCCATTCTCCCGAGTTCACCCCTTCTAGACACAAGTGACAAAGACAAAGCCCAGAAACTGGAAGGCATCAAGACTCTCTAAGGAGGGATATCGGAGTAGACCTTGGAGATTTTAGCGACGTTTTCATCGACTTCGATATGCTCATGAAAGAGGACTTTAAATTTGACCTGATGCCTTCCTATTTGGGCATTAATGCACTAGCAGTTAGTCATGTTCCACCCATAATAACCAAAGTTAGTCTGACTCGTTCGTTGCGGTTCGTGATGATGTCTTAGGCCCATACCATAGGCACACAACAAGTCATGCTAGGATTACACTCATTTACATTCATTTTTCCATATTCATAATGTTTATCTTATATTTTTGAAACCTTATATGTATGTTCTGTGCCAAATATATCAAGAGGACGAGGTTTCTTTGGCGACTTTGAAAAATTTACTGACTCAGAGTGGTACTCCAGGCACTCCCTTCGCCTCCATCAAATCCAAGAGATAAAAGAAGAGTACAGGAAAAGGATAGAACTCAAAGCTGAAACCATTCACTAAAAAGAAAGAGATTGAGCTCGTTCCCATAAGGTCGGGTGTAAGGAAAGAAGATCTCTTGAGGAAAGAGATAAACCGCCTAAAAAGTCAAAGATTGACTATCGCCTCGATCCTTCGGAGCTTGCTTCAAAAAACTCATCCATAGGCCAAGAAGTTCTTACTACTTCTGTTCCGATCCTGCCTTCATCTTATATATCACCATCCTCCATTGTCATTGCTGCCTCCAGTGCTTCTCTCCCACAATGAAGACCTCCTTATTTAATTCCTACAAGCCCTTTAAACTTGAGGTAGCTCTTCCTGGCTAGTTTTTGTAAAGGGTCAAGTTTGACTTGGATATCCACTCCGTTCGTAGGGATTCTTTCATGTCGAATCTCCAAGCTATCAAGGACGACCTAGAACAAGTCTAGATGGGAGAAACTCTACAAACAGCTGGCAAATACAAATAGAAATAACCATTAAAAATCCTTTCCTTCGAATCCAAAAACGACAATTATGAGAAGGCGTTGATTAGTTGGGATGCAAAGATTAAACAGTTGGAGGAAGAAAAGGAGGCGGCGCATCGTGAAAGCAGAAGGAAAGATGATCCAATGAAGGAATTGAAGGATGCACATGAAAAAGTTGAGATCATCCGGAGGGATGAGATTAAGAAGGCTCATGTAGAGGAGGCCAAGTTGAAAGAAGATGTGGCAGCTTGTAATGACAATGTCGAGGCTCGGAGGAAGACTATCGGTTACCACGATTGAATTGTTGAAGGGCATAATAAGATAATCACCGACCAAGCTGAGATAATTGCAAAGCTACAGGCTCAATTCGTGTAGCATAGTGCCGACAAGACTACTGTTGAAGTGGAGAAGGCTGCGGTTACAGCAGACTACTTGGACCTCAAACATTCCTTCGACAAGATAGAGAAGCTGGATGTGACAATTTTGAATTTCTACATCACCTTCCTATTGCATCAAGGAAGTATCGGCTAACTTGGATCGAAGTTTCCGCACACTCTTTCCCTTGTTTAGTAGGAAATCTTATCTCATTTTGCTGACAGCGGTGACATTTACTCCAATCAAGAGCTGTGAGATGCCTATCTCGATGATAAATCCAAGACAGCGATACTTGAGGGCGAAGGGATCCTCTGAGTCGAACGAGAAAGGGAGGCCACCGATGATTCCTTAATAACCGCCACCAATGCACTTACCAGACCTTCTATCTCCGGTATGGGCGGGCCGTCAGAGTAGCTCCACGACTAGCAGATGATTTTTGGAGTTGATATTATTTCTCATGTGTTGGAGTCCTTAATAGAAAGCGACAACGGTAAATACAAAGTCGCTATTCATGATCTTTTCCATGGTGCAGGTAACTTCCCTGTTTCTCTCGAATTCGGGAGCCTCTATCTTATGCCACAAGAGCAAAAGGAACTTAATGCTATCCCTTTTGATCTTATAGGTCCCTCCACTTTTCCTTTTGACCTGCCAACTACTTTGGCGTCCATGCCTGCTGCCATTTTCACATCTTCTGCAATTGTATCCATTCCTGCTCCAGTTCCCACATCCACATCTAGTTTGTAGCTAGGGCCAAAACGGAGAAGATAGTTGCACCACACAGCCTAGATGACCCTTCGGGGTCTTTGGAAGGTGATACAGCTGTGACAAAAGCCAAGGAGCAGGGGATGTAGATAGAGCAACCATAGAAGACTCAGCACGAGTTGTTTGCCATCAAGAAGGAAAAGGTGGAGGCAGTCAAGGCTTCGAAGAGTTCCCGAAAATCAAAAAAGCACAAAGGGAAGGGGGGCTCTTTTGAGAAAGTTTCGGAGGAAGAGGAGGACATCGCAGCCGAAGCGTTTATTGATATCATTAGCAGCGGCACTACTCATAAAAATCAGCAGAAACTACCAACTAAAAGGGGGAAAGGGTAGTGGTAGCAAGAAGCGTTGAGAGGCTGGTGTGTGGATGGACTTGGTTTTGGCCAACATCTTGCGAGGAGACTGACTTGTTTTTTGTTTCTTTTTGATTCATTCTATTCAAGTGCAGAGTCTACACTTTACATCCCTACTGCATAGTACATATTTTCTTTTTATTGGTCATTGTTGTGTGGGTATGGCCCGCACATTTTGATCCTATGTACATAAAATTACAAGCAATACATTGATATTTTAACTATACTTTTGTCCATATGTTCATATATATTCTGTGGATTTCTGCTTGTTTCATGCCATACTTTTCTAGTCCTGTGATTTGACTGTTCATATAAATCCTTTGTATTTTGTGTATTTTGACTATACTAGAGAATTTCTATTGGAGAATTTTTGTTTTAGAAATTCATAAAACTTCTAAAAATTCTAAAACTTTGAAAATAGATGTAGAATTTTTGTTTGGAATTCATAAAACTTTGATATAGAACTTGTGATCTTATTGTTTTTTGGAGTTTGACAGAACTTGTGAACTTATTTGATCGCATGTTTCTGTCTCAATACAGATGTACGCCCACCAATTCACATGGCTGTTGACTTTAAACAATTTTCAAGTATCCGCTAACTTAGGAATTAGATAATCTTTATTGAAAATCTGGCTGAGGTATGAGTTGATTTTCCTTTCTTCGGAAGTTTTGTGACCTTAGCATGTAATCTCCATTTGGATAACGGGTAAGTATGCAATCTACGCAAGGTACATATTGTTAATCATTAAGTGCCTTCCTTCTAGCACAAACTATTCCTAGCTTTGTACGTGGAGTTTCTTACGCTTCTCGGTGTTTCCCATCTTCGGGTCATGTGTGGGTGTAATATTTTGGGATCTAGTGCGCCGCTTGTGTAGCACGCAGCATTCGGCGTTCCTTGACGTTGCCCATCTATGAGTGGCATAGGGATCATAAGTTTGGATGCTTTTCGGTGTTTCCTATCTCTAGGCAACGCAAGAGGTTTATTTTGAGCTTCCTTGGTGTTGCTAATCTTCGAGCAAAGTGAGGAGTTCATTTTCGATATTCATCGGTGTTACTTGTCTCCAGGCAACACGAGGAGTATGTTTTTGATGCTCCTTGGCGCTGCCTATCTCCAGGCAGCGCAAGGAGTTTGACTTTGCTTCTCCTCGGCATTTCCTATCTCTGTACAACGCGAGAAGTTTTCTTTTAATGCTCCTCGACATTGCCTATCTTTGGGCAACACAAGGAGTTATTTTTCGATTCTCATCAGCGTTGCCAATCTTCAAGCAACGCGAGGAGTTTCAGATTGAATGCATGGAATGTGAGATGCATGGCTTTCGATCCTTCTTGCTGTTGCTTACCTCCAGGCAGCACAAGGAGTTTAAATTTGGGTGCGTAGCTTACAAGATGCACGGCTTTCGATGCTTCTCGGCATTGCCTAGCTCTAGGAAATGCGAGGTGTTTGTCATCGCCGCGCCTCAATGTTGCTTATCTCCAGACAATGCTAGGAGCAATTTTTCGATGCTTCTCGGCATTTCCTATCTCCGAGCAATGCAACGAGTTATTTTTCGAAGCTTCTCGGTGTTGCCTATCTCTGGGCAATGCGAGGAGTTTCATTTGAATGCGTGGCTTGTGATATATGCGGTTTTCGATGCTCCTTGGCGTTGCCTACCTCTGGGGTGGGCAAGGAGTTTAAATTTGGGTGTACGATTTACGAGATGCACAACTTTCGATGCTTCTCAACATTGCCTATCTCCGGGCAACACGAGAAGTTTGATTTCGATGCTCCTCGGCATTTCCTATCACCGGACAATGCAAGGAGTTTGTCTTCACTGCTCCTCAATATTGCCTATCTCCGGACAATGCGAGCAATCGCCTTTTGATGTTCCTCGGGGTTAACTATCTCCAGGCAATGCGAGGAGTTACTTTTCAACGCTCCTTACTGTTACCTTTCTCCGGGCAATGCAAAGAGTTTCGGTTTGAATGCGCGGCTTGTGAGATGTGTGGCTTACGATGCTCCTTGACGTTGCGTATCTCCGGGCAGCGCAAGGAGTTTAAATTTGGGTGCACGACTTACAAGATGCAAGGCTTTCGATGCCTCTCGGCATTGCCTATCTCCAGGCAATAGGAGGAGTTATTTTCTTAGGTTCTCCCGGCGTTGCCTATCTCCGGGCAACACGAGGAATTAGTTTTTTAGATGCTCTCGTCAAAACCTATCTCCAGGCGGCGTGAGGAGTTAGTTTTTTGACCTCCCCATGCTACCATGGGAGCGTCAGTCTTTTGAGTGGCAGGGATTGGGTTCCGTCGATCCAATGGTTTGAGTCGATTTTCTTTCATCGGCTCGACGGGTAATTATTATGAACACAGTTTGGTTGGTTCAAGCAGCAAACTTTATTAAGGAAAGCATGGCATATTATTTGCCTATTTATAATGCCACTGGTATTTCTAGGATGGCTTATTTGTTGGGAAACAGAAAATACATAGAATAGTTTTTTATAAATGAAATAATGGCGGAGCGATTCGCTATTGCAGGATCTAGGAACTGCAACCCCATCAAGGTTGTCAAATTCAAAGTCCCATCTTTATGCTTTTGATTAACGGCATATGGTCCTTCCTAGTTTGGTCCAAAGGCATCTGGAACAGGGTAAACTTGCTTGAGCATAAGATCTCCAACTTCGAAGGTCTGACCATGAACTTTGGAGTTGAAGTACCGTGCAAACCTTTGTTGGTGGGCGGCTGTTCTCAACTCTACTTCTTCTCTTTTACCATCGACCATGTCTAGGGATTCGCATAAGAGTTTCTTGTTCTATGCGTGATTAAAATTCTCCTTCAGTGTGAAGGGAATTCTAATTCAACAGGAATCATTGCTTCTGAACCATATGCTAATGCGAATGGAGTGTGGCCAGTTACCTCCTTGTGTATAGTTCTGTAAGCCCATAGTGCTAGTGGAAGTTCATTGTAACGACCCAGAATTTCAGTCATACGATATTCATATATTTAATTGATTTTAAATATTGGAAAGTAAATTTTATAAGTCTAAAAACTTATATTTCAAATATCTTGATTTAATGGGATAATTAAATTTTTTTTACTTTAATATTTAAAATTACAGAAATAATTGAAAAACGGATTTAATATGTATAAAAATGAATTATAAAGTTGAATTAAATTCTATTTAAAATATAATAATGTTAGGGAACTTTTAAAATTGAATTAAAAGTTAAATTATAGAAATTGTATATTTTAATATTTAATTGACAGTAAAAAATAGTCATTTTTCAAACAATCTCGGATTTTGACGAAACCGGTTTCATTGGACCCGTAATGTTATATATTTTTGTAAGATTTCAAATTTCGTGTTAACCGAATTTACGATATGTCCGAGGCAAGCTAAAACGCATAGAAATTCGTTTAAGTGAATTTTAAATTTAAAACAGTCGATTCGAAAACCTATCTTTCAAATACGATCGAATTGGCTTCCGATATATTCCATTATGTTAAAAATAGGAGTAAAACATTGTAAACGCCAGGCAGCATGCTTCATTTGGAGTTTGAAAAATTTTCAGTTGAACAGTGTCGCGAAATTTTCTATAAAATGCCATGTTTTTTCACATTTGTACATACGCTAGCTAGGGTTACAGCAGCCGCCACTTCTTCATTTCATTGGTAGATATTTTCAAATTTTCTTCCCTTAATCTTTCTCATTCTGTAAACAATTACGAGAAGTTTTCAACTTCTAACTTAAAGAGCTCGTCGAGCTCGACCAATCCATACGGTGATGATAAATTTTAAAGCAACGAAGTGGCGACAGTTCGAGAATGAAGGTCATGTGTTTCAAGGGCTGCTGTGTCGTGATGAGGTAGCTGAGTTGAATGAGATTTTGGTCGTGGAGGAAGCTCGCTATGGTCGTTTGAATGAATGTGTTTGTTCGTCGTCTAGTTCAACGATGTGGCGCGTTAATTCAATCAAAGAACGGTGGCCGATTGGGTTGTTGTACACATACGAACTGATGGAGAAAGAAACAAAAAGCATGCCCTAGATCTTGTCTTTCGAAATCGTACGGCCAATAATGGAACAAGGGTTTTAAAATAAAAATAAAATTGAAATTTATATATATTTAATTCGTACAAAATTTAAAATTGCATAACTCATACGAGGTCCCTTTTTGACGAAACAAGTTGCGTTGGGTCCATATTGACAAGGATTGCATTTTAGAGCTGGTTTGGAGTTGATTATAGCTAGTGTAAATTTTAGGTAAAATTAAATGGATGTTTAATTTTATTCGAAATAAAACGCTGCAACTACTATTGGAGCCAATGTGAGTACAACTCACTCTTTCTGTCTCACTTATATTTCTATATAAGCGAGAATAAATTTATTTTATGATGATTGATGATTGTTTGGATGATATATGATGTACTATCTATATGTTGATTGGTATTTCGATATATTCCGGCCTATTGGAGAAGATGAGACCCTATATATTCCCGTGTATCAACGGACGACCCTTTTGTACGCACATCTACCTCAAAGCGGACATTGTACATATATTTCTAATATGTATATTTGTTGCAGATGATAGGTTGGAGGGATCCAACTGGATTCCTCACTAGTATTTGTTTTATTTACAGATATTGTGATATATACTATTATCATGTGATATATGATATTTTGATGTTGTGACTTGATGTATTTTGTGCCGTTGCAACATTGGGCCTATTTTTGGAATTTTAAAATGTTTAAGTGATGATTTCCAAATAGAAAAAGAATTTTCAAGTGATTTCGAAAATAGATGTTATATTGATTTTTGAATTGTTTAAGGAAATGAATTTATTTTAAATAAATAAAAGTTATAATTTTTATGTTATAAAATTTATGATTTTGGGGAAGATAATCAGAATATGATTTTTGAAATATGGAGATAACTATTTTGTAAAATAGTTGAAATTGAGATTTTTGACTTATTATAAACGGTTATATATAAGATTTATAAATTTGATATTTTATAAATCGAAAACGATGGAATTGTAAAGGAGTTTTATAAGTATTAAAATGAAGTTATAAATGGATTTTATAAGTCCATAAGATTTATAAATTGGTGAAGTTATAAAAAGAAAGAATTTTCAAATAAATTAACTTATAATTTGGATTTTGGCTTATAAACGAGATAAATGAGTTGGTTTAGTAAATGAATTTTATAAATGGAAGTTTTTATAAAATAGAAATGGAATTTATAAACATTGTTTTACAAATCCAAAATCAATTGAAATTGATAAGTTAAATTTAGAAGTTATTAAATGAGATATATCCATGATTTTGGATAGTGGACTATCCTTTAATAAATGTATAGAAACATTGAATATGGTAAACGATTTATATTCATGATTTTGGACAGTGAATAATAATTTAAACAAAATGGATATTTTTGGAAAGCGATATATTAAATGGAGTACAATGATTTGAAGATGTTTTAAAATGTGTTAAGTATCGAATACATGGATTTCAACATTTATTGTTGAAATAGACGTTTTCGAGAAGTAAGGAAATGATGGAATATAACACTGTTGTTATAGTAAATGGTTTTCGAAAGAAATTCTTTTGCTTAGTATATAGTATTTATATATCTGTCTTATTTTTGAATCCCTATACTAGTGATTTTGGGTTGTCGTAACGATGTTTTACGCAACATTCGTTTTGACCCGAATAAAGATGTTCAAATTAGTCTTTTCCTTAAAGAATAAAATATATACTTAATCGTGATTTAAGTATATGGAATATTTTCTAAGTGTTGAAAATAAACTGATTTGTGAATTACTTATTATTAAATAAGTATTTGAAAATGTTTTCCAATATAGAAGTTGAAATGGTTTTGAGAGTATATCCTTTTAAAGATAATTTGAAGTGAATATTTGGCAAGTGATTTAATTAATAATAGATTAATTAAAAGGGACAAGTGATTGTGTATGGTGCTAAATATTTGTTTGTTTGCTTTGATAGTTAAATAATAGACTATCAAATTTAGCCAAAATTTTAGTTCCTCGATTTGATATGGGAACTATTTAGTCGTACACTTAGTATGTAGCCTTTTGTGTAGGCTTGGTTATTGTTTGTGTTGAGAATGTTGATTCGTATAACGTGGAGTATTACTCCAATCTATCGAGATAGCAAGTTGAAAGTATGAGGCGTGATAAGTCTATGAGACTTAGTTCTGTGTGAGGTTGAGAAACGCTTTTGCGTTGTTGATGCGAAGAGGCCGGGATCAGTTTATCCGAAAACCACTTCGGACCAACGTATATGCAACGATTGTGATGATTTCTTGTGATGATTTTGATATTCAGGATTTTCATAGTGGGGGAAAGTCCCTTGTTGATCGTTTGGGGTTAAAATTCCAATATACGCAGTGGTCTCTTCATTATGAAATATCTAATGCAATGACTATTCGCTACCATTCCTAGGGATTTCCTGACAGGATGTGGTAGGAAAGTACCTTCACTTTGTCCTATTCCTGGACAACTTCTTTGGATGTTTGTCTGACATTGCATTTCTATAGATTAAGTACATTGGGTTCTACAAGCGTACATCAACGGTGGTAGAGAAGGCAACTTATCTTAGCTTAACACCCTCCTTGAGACGTATGAGCTTAAGGGTCGTATTTTTGTGGAAGGCAATTAGTAGTCAATTAAAATGGCCGTTTGGCATTCAAAGTGATGTGATATCTGATTGCGAAAGGTAATCGTTACCTCAGGCCTCATTAACCGAAAATGACCAAAACAGGGTTAGATGCGGGAAGGCTAAGTGGGTCGCTCCCAAGCAGGGTATGATCATCCTCTTCTAGATATATCTTTATATGCTATGACGTCGTGTATCTAATTATTGTGGTTTGTATGCTTTGAGGGCCCTTGTTAAAGGTCGATAACAGCCAAAGGACGATATATTCGATACCATCTAGTTATAGAGGTGGGTCAGTCTTGTGTTGGTAGAGAACCCTTTGTGATAGTCCTCGAGACATTCTTCTAGAGATGTACTGCCGAAAGATAGTCCCTTCACCTGGTCATTTTTATGCAAATCCAAACTCCACTATGTGCCTACCATTTTGATTGTATTACCCATATTGGGCTATATGCTAGAATTTAATCAATGTCACAATTTCGGCTATGATTAATATTATTTGTATACTAGACACCAGTATAATATCAGATGATTTGATATGAAATGTTTTAGTTATCGTAAGGTAAAAACATGTCCGTGTTTATGTGTGGGCGTGTCTTCCGAGATACTTTTATTTTGATAAAGGAAAAGTTTGCTAATTTAATAAATTCAGTGGAGTGTGTTTCTCACGCTGGTTTACGAGACTGAACCGAGCATTCTTCACTTTCGATGCTCGGGTCAGACCGAGTATATTACAGGTTCAGATTTGGTGCTTTTGGAGCTTCTACGGGCGAGCTGGAGATCTTCATTTCCAATACACGTATCTATTTTGATTATTGATTATCCACTATACTTAGTTGTTTATATTATCAGCAATTGTGAGGATAGGTTATTATAACTATCCAGGCTGATAACTATTGATTAATTGTTCAACTCTGATTGATGTATGTATATATACAGTTTCTGTTTCGTAAAGATCATTGATATGATATTATATGTTTTCCGCTGCGATGTGAGATTCTGTATTGTTCTATTGGTTCTATCTTCTCTCTTTCTTCCCTTCTCTTCTTCTCTCTTCTTTTATTTCTCTTGATCGGTTGGTGCTTTTTTGGATCGGACATATGTGGATTATTGTTGATTCAAAGTGTGACGACCCGACTTTCCACTCCCGGAAAATCGCATCATCCTTAAGAAAGAAAGGGATAGAAAAGAGAAAAGAAAGAAGAGAAAGAAGAAACAACACAAGAATCTCAACAGCGGAACGAATAAATTATATTAATAACATAAGTATTATATAGTATACATCAAATATCAGAGTTACACACGCAATACAACACATACTAGATAGTTATAAACACCTGTCTAGTTATTACAACTCAATACACATAGAAGATACTCAGAGATACCAACACAGCGGAAAAACTACATAACTATACGCAGAAGCCTCCTGCTCCATTGCTCCTCCATAATACGTCAAAGCTAACCTGAATCCTAACCTGAATTCCCTTGGCTACTCATAAAAATTTGAGTACCCAAGAGTTATAGAAAAACAGAAATAACTCCGGGTCAGACATGGGTCTGGTGTGAGTAACAGGTTAAAGTTGCTTAACTTTAAAAAACCTTTGAAAAGAAACGGTATCACGTAAGACTTCCCACACATAAACATGGAAAAGTTTATACCTTACGCTAACCCAAACATTTGATAGGAAATCCGATGATATTATAATAGTGTCTAGGGTTCTCAAGTAAATAAGAAATAGCCGAAATTGTTACATCTATTAAATTCCAGCTAATAGCCACAAAAGTGGGTAATACAATCAAAACCGTTGGCACTTATTGGATTTTGGATTCCATCAATGGCTGGGCTACTGGGGTACCACCCGTCAAGGTACGTGGCCTAGATCACCATACCGAGGATTACTCCCAATCCCCCGCAACACAAAGCCGGACCCGTTCCTTACTAAACAGTTCCAAACAAGACAACCCCGTAGTTGTGATCAGCAACGCCACGACTAAGCCGAAAATAAAGGGACCTCTAGATAGGGATAAATCTTGCTCTCAAGTGGGAGCTACCCACGAAGCTTTGCTGCACCTCCCCTGTTTTAGCCATTCCCGGTTGATGACGCTTGAGGCTACGATTACCTTTATAGGACATATCACTTGGAATGCTCATCGTCCACCTGACGATGTTCTGAAAGCATTCAATCCATACAAGTTCGTTCCGGGTTCAAACAAAACCGAAGGCATTATCTCGTTACACTCGTTTTGGAATCACCCTTAGAGTTAACGACAATAACCCTTGCACTCTGATCCACCATCTCGAAACTATAAGTACTATTCCGTCAAACTCATTACGAAATCACCCACGGAGTTATACTGACGTATAGCCCTTATACCTCGAGTCTTCACTCGCTCCACTTGGATTAACGACCTAACGTTATTTGGAATTGATGTGGTTTTCGGATATCCAAATATGGAAACCCGATGCTGGTCTCATCGAAATCCAAAGCGTGTCTCTTAAGGTCCAAGTTGTTTTAAAGTTTGAAACAATTCAATTATATTATCTAAATATACACAGATAGATAATTCACAACGCAATAGAAAATCAACATTATCATTATCAACAGATAATTCATATCATAATCAGATAATCCATATTATCATCCAAAAACAACCAATGCATCCATATCACATATACTACTCATCTCATAACTGAGATTACAAACCATACATGGCAACCAATACCATTCATCAAACATAAGCAACTATCTAATGATCACCTTTTATAATTAATTTAAAATGAATTAAATTAATTACTTAAACTCTAATTAATTTAAAATGAATTAAATTAATTACTTCATCATCAAAATCCTGCTTAACTTAACCATCAATTAATTATAAATCAATTTATAAATCATCATCTCAATATTCATTTCAATTAATCCTTATTGATTAACCATCTCTAACTACAATCAGTAATTAGCATTTAATATTACTTACACAAGTTAATTATTTTAAACCCTTTGCAAATAATTAACTTGTAATTGCTTAATTAATTGATTAATTAAAATTAATTACATTAATCATTTATTCATTATTAATTATTCCTTAATTAATCAATTCCAAATTACATCATTAATTAATTAATTAATGATTTCTGATTATATTTAATCAATCTCCAAATATAAATTAATTACATAAGTAATTAATCTGAAATTAATCCACATATAAATATTAATCACCCATGATTAATAACCATTCAGTAATTAACTATTTTAATTACTCATCCATAAATTAATTATCTTCATTAATCACTTGATTAATTTCCAAAGTAATTTAAATCCAAATTATTTCTATAATAAACATCCTTAATTACATCCTGTAATTATTAAAAAATTACTTCTTTAAGTAATTACAAACCCATTAATTACACAAAGTAATTATCAAACAATCAACAAAAGTTTAAATTAATTAAACTTAATTAATCTAAACTAATTACCTTAATCAAATTTATTACACCAAATAATTAATTCATTAATTACTTCATTTGGTAATTAAACAATTAAACAATTGATTATTATTAATTAAATTAATCTAATTAATTATTAAAAATTAATCACATTAATTAATTGTTAAATATTCTTAAGTTAATGACCTTCATTAACATTTCTTAATTACATAATTAAGATTTAACTTCAATTAATCATTATTAATTATCAGTTAATTAATATTTAATTATAATTTAATTAATCTCTAATTAATTAGGTGTTAATTAAAATCTTAATTGTCATTAATCATTTGATTAAATAAATCTTAATCATAAATTAAAATTTAATTAATCATCCTAAATTATAGATTAATTAACCTTAATTAATTAATCTCAAACCTTAATTAATTAACATAAAAAAATCATTAATTACTTAATTAAACATCCATATTATTTATTAATTAAATAATTAATATTCCATTTAAATTAATTTAACAATTTAAATGAAACCAATTTTCTTAAGATCAAAACTAAGAAACATTCTTCTTAATACAAAGTAATTTAAACACTTTATCTCAAAACAAAATTCAATTTAAAATTTCTTTTTTTAAATTTCAAACTGAAACACAATTCAAATTTTCATTCTAGATTCAAACTTAAAAATTTAAAACTTTATTTACATTTCCATCTTCATTTTTAATTTCAAGTTATTTAACCTTTTCCAAAAATGGTTAAAACAAATTTAAATTTTAAAAACTTATTTTTTTTTTAAACTGACATTAAAGTCAAATCTCAGGTTTTAAAGCTAAATTTAAACTTTATTTCATAGATCTAAAACTTATAGTTTCAAATTCAAATCAATGTTCTTTATACTGTAAAAGTTAAAATCTAAATTTACATTCCAGATTTAAATTCAACTCAAGTTCATCTATTCAAAATTTCAGTTTCCAGATTTAAATTTCTAAATTTCAGTTGATAATTAAAATTTTACTTTTAAATTTAAACAGGAAAACAGTTTCTGTTTAATCTAACAACTTACATTTTTGAATTCAAAAATGTTTCAAAAATGCAGGATTTAAATTATTGAATTCAAAATTAGGTTTCAGGTTTAAATATTTCAGTTTTGAACTAAATCTTACAAATTTAAACTTTACTTTTAAAAATTTAAATAAAAAACAGAAAACAGTTTTCTGTTTTTAGTATAAAACCAATCTTGAATTTAAAAGCATTTCAAATTTAATTCAAAGATCTAAAATTTAAACTTATTTAATTTAAATTAAATTCTAGATTCAAACATAGTTTCATATTTTGTTTACATTTTCTTTTTACATCAATTTGTAAAACCTGGAAAACAAGTTTCCTGTTCAAACTCTAAAACTAATTAAAAATTTCAAAATTTTAATTATTTCAAAAACCCAGAATTAAATTAGTTGAATTTATATTTAAATTCAGATTCAACTTAGTTTAGATTTTTGTTTGAATTTTACTTTCATTTCTTTTTTGTAAAAAAATTTAGAAACCTGGAAGACAAGTTACTGTCAAAATACTAAATCCCGAAACATTACTCAAAACCCGAGCTACCAAAATTTACTCCGAGTAAACCACACCCTTGCTTCGAGTCACTTCCCATTTCCCCCGAGATCATCCCGTGCAATAAAACCCTGCAACCAAAACACCATCAACATGCACACATCTCTGCACTGTGCACCCAACCACCAACTCCGGCCATCACTGCCATCACCAACGACCCCCTTCCATCAACCAGAATCCTCCACATCTACCTTCAAACCTCAAATCCCCAATATTCAACTCGAATTTGAATTCAAGTTTAAAATCAGAACCTGGAACAGTCAAACCACCTTCCCCCTAAAACCTGTCAACGGCGATAACTCACAACTCCGGCCACTATAATTCATGAAACTCCGGTGATGACTCCAACAATGCATCAGCTACCAACACGCAATACAGGGTCGAACTCGATTCATTGATGAAGCCACAACACTTAAATCCCTTATACCCAGTAAAACTAGGGTTCATACTGACATCCCCAAATCTCATCACCAAAATTTATTTGTAATCCAATTTAGAATTTTTCCTATAATTATTGATAGCTACTCTATCAACAGAATCAAATTCACTCAAAATAATTGCAAGCTTCAATTGTACTTGACCAATATGTAATATGCAGTATGTTTGAAACTGCACTATATACACAGCACTATAAATTGAAATTTTTGTTTTAAAATTCTTGAATTCACTTATTGTTTTTATTAGTAAACCTGAAACAATTAAATTATTGAGTTTGAATTTCATTCTGTGCTAATTTGTTCTACAGGTTACAGACAATCTAATTTGATTCATATGAATTTGTATTTACTCTATCCTAAAACAAACATGTTTATTCAAGGGTTTGAGTCATAACAAAAATCAAGTCAAGCAAAGAATTCCAGGGATCAAACATGAGTTTGAGAGTTTGAAGAATCACATGCAACAGACATCATCATGTTCACAAGCATATCTTAACAGGTATAACATTTCAGAAATTTCATATAAGTTTATTTGTAATTTATAAGCATGCACAACTTTTCCTATTTAATAAACTTATAAATGAGTTACTCACCTGTTTAAATGATGCAGGCAAAGCATAGATTCATGAACTCAGGCTTCTTGCTTTACCAGATTCAATTGCATGCTCCAGATGAAATGCAGGTTGCAGATGCAAATACAACTTGCATTTGTTTCCAGCTTTTACATGCAGGCCCTTGATTTCAAATTCTATCAACTTTGAAAAATTTATGCATGCAGGTGCTTGATTTATTTTCCAGATTTTAAAGAAAGATGAATGCAGGCTTGCATGTCTGTTTACAGGGATTGATATGCAGTTTGAAAGTGAGAAGTTTGTATGTGCTTGGATATGAGTATGAAGAATATTACAGAACTTTGGTTTACAGGAATTTGAAATGCATTTGATTCTCAGATTTTTTTTGGTATGAAGAGTTTTCAGCTGAGAATGTTTTTCTTTAGTTAAGAGATGAAAATGAGAAAAGGGCAAAGGAAGAAAGAATGCAAGTTTTAAAACAATATTTTGATTTAATGTAGAAATCAAAGAAAAATAAAAATTGAAACATGACACTTGTCTCAAGCTATTACATTTGTCATATTAAAATAATGATAAATTTACACATGTCTCAAGCTATTACATTTTTGTTATTTAATTAAGTGTTAATGAATGTTTAAATTAAATTAATTAGTTCTTATACAAAGTTATGTATTTAAATAATTTCTAATGAATAAAGCAGGTTGTTATTATAAATATACAAATTAATCATTTGAAAAGAAATTTTTAAACAATTAAAATAAATTTATATAAGAGTTTACAATAACTTACATGAATACATGTTTCATAAAAATTGTATTTTAAATATCATATTAAATTAACCAATCACATTTTATAAATTAATATTTTAAAAAGAATAACGCAAACATTTTTGTAACTTATTTTAAATATACAAGTTTAAGTTAAAATGAATTTTAGACCAATTAAAACATTTTTCTTATAATTAAAAATCATATAGTATTTTATTAAATATTTTTGAAAAGCTTAAATTAAAAATAAATCACAATTTATATTTTCAAAACATTAAAATTATGCTATACTAATTCATTTAAAACAACTTATCTATTTAAAATATATATAAACACATATACATTATTAAATAGAAAACAATTTTATCAGTTTATTAAAAATAAATTCACAAATCAAATATTTAAATAAAGAAAATTATTAAATCAAATCAAATTTATTAACAAAAATATCAATTCAATTTAAATTTAAACTCAGATTATTAAATTTAAATTGCCCAAAATTCCAGGATATTACACAAAGGGTACGGATTTGCGGGTCATCACATTCATTAACCCAATTTCCTTTTGCTTTCACTAGTCGCTTTTTCATAGTGGACTTGATGATCTTGTTTATCGCTTCCACTTACCTTTTGGCTTGTGGATGAGCCACTGCGAAAATCATTTTTCAATTCGGAAGCACCTGCAGAAGTCTTTAAACTCGATACTTTCGAATTTGGTTCCATCACCAGTGATGATCTTTTATGGTACACCAAACCTGCAAATGATCTATTTAGTGACAAAGTTAATAGCTTTCTTTTTGGTTATGGTGGCCAGATGTTCCACTTCGGCCCATTTGGTAAAAAAATCTATAGCAACTATAGCACATTTGACTCCTCCTTTAGCTTTTAGAAGGATGCCAATCAAATCGATCCCCCTTATCGCAAATGGCCATGGACTGAACATTTATGTCAATTCCGTTGAGGTGATTCTCTTAAATTTACTGAATATTTGACAGAAATCGCATCTTCTAGCATGATCTGCGGCGTCGCAACTTATTGTTAGCCAGAAGTATCCATATTTTAGGACTTTCTTTGCCAATGTCTGCCCCCCAGTGTGGTCTACGCACATGCCTTCAAGTACTTCCTTTAGGATTCGTCGTGGTTCATCATTGGTCACACATCTAAGAAGAGGGGTTGGGAATCTCCTTCGATAAAGTATTCCATCCTATATCATGAACCGTGGCGCCTTTCGAAGGAGCTCCTTCCGTTGATTTTGGTTAGGTTGTAGGGTTCCTACAAGTAGATAGTCCTTTGTCTGTGTCATCCATGTATCTGGCTCGACGGTGGCCTCTAAAATCTAGTCTATGTCCATTCCGTCTATGCATGGGTTTGGTTAGCGTTTGAACTAGAACCAATCCCAAATATTGGGCTTCTTCTGAGCTAGCCAGCTTGGCCAAGTCATCTGCCTTGGCGTTTTGCTCCCATGGGATGTGGGTTATGGTGTAGTGCCAGATATTTCTTAACAGCTCTTGTACTTTGGACGGTATGTGGCGAGATTTTCTCCACACGCTTGGTACTCACTTTTTACTTAACATATGACGAGTTGTGAGTCGCTATATATGTGAATGGCTTTTATTTTAAGCACTTTACAATTTTCAGTCCAACGATCAATACTTCGTACTCTACTTCATAATTTGTTGCTGGGAATTCCAAGCGCAAAGCATAGCTAACGGCTTGCCCCTTTGAGGTTTTAAGCATTACCCCTGCTCCTGAATAGAAGTTGTTGGATGTGCCATCTATGAAGAGCTTCCATTGCATATTCACTTTAGATTGAACTTCTTCCTCATCATCCCTTATAGTAAATTTGGCAATGAAGTAAGCCAGTGCCTGCCCGTTGATGGATTTCCTGGGGTGATACTCAATGTCATATTAGCTCAACTCTATGTTCCACTTGAGCAGCCACTAGGAAGTTTCTGGTCGGTATAACACTTGCTTCAGGGGCTAATCAGTCAACACTTTGATTGGATGAGACTGAAAATATGGTCATAACTTTCGGGACGCGGTCATGAAGCAATACGCTAGCTTTTCCAGTTATTGGTAATTCTTCACTGCTAATGTAGTATAAAGGTCACTGGAGTCTTGCTTCTTCCCACACAAGAGCGGCACTCAGTGCGTGCGGGGATACCACTAAGGATACGAACAGGTTTTTCCTATCGATTGGTTTCGATAAGATCATGGGAGTTTCCATGTGTCTTACCAATTCCTCGATAACCGTTTAACAAGCTTCACTCCATTCAAAGTTTTTTCCTCCTTATTTAGCACATCGATGAATGGTATACACTTGCCTGTGGCTTTTGAGATGAAACGACTCAATGTTGCGACTTTTCCACTCAAACTTTGAAGTTTCGTCTTGATTTTATGGGCTTAGCTTCCTATAAAGCAGTTATTTGATTTGGATTTTCTTCGATGCCCCAGACACTTACTATGAATCCCAAGAATTTCCCAGAGACTACTCTGAAGTGACACTTAAGCGGATTAAGCTTCATTCTGTATTTGCGGAGGATTTCGAACATTTCAGCAAAGTTATCTAGATGATTAGTAGCTACTCAGGATTTTACGAACATATCATCCGTGTAAACTTCCGTTGTCTTTCAAATCTGGCATTTAAACATAGTGTTTCACTAGCCTTTGGTACATTTCCCCTGCATTTTTCAAGTCGAATGGCATTGCGCTGTAGCAGTACAATCCCGAATCGGTGATGAAGCTGGTGCTCTCTTAGTCTGGCTTATGCATTAGGATCTTTTTATAGTCCAGATACGCATCAATAAATGACAGCAGTTCATGTCCTGCCGCTCCATCCACCAGTTGATCAATTCTAGGGAGCGAGAAGCTATCCTTCGGATAGGCTTTGTTGAGATCCAGGAAATTAATACAAATTCTCCATTTTTCATTGGACTTCTTGACTAGGACTGGGTTTGATACCCATTCAGGGTGGATTGCATCTTAAATGAAGCCGTTAGCCATCAGTTTATCTACTTCCTTTCTCAATGCCTTAGGCCGTTTAGGGCCCAAGCTTTGCCTTTTGTGCTTCATTGGAGAGAATTTGGGATCAAAGTTGAGGGCGTGACAGGCAATTTCGGTTCATACCGTACATATATCAGAGCCTATCCAAGAAAATACATCCAAGTTGGCATGGTGGAATTCGGTTAATTCTGACCGCATCTTGTTTCCAAATTACGAGCCAATTTTTAGGACACATGTTGGGTTATCCATATAGACTATGACAGACACCGCCATTTCTATCGGTTCTTCCTGATCCTCCTCTAAGCTCTTCTTCCTAGGGTCCAAAGCCTTGTCGAATCGTTTATGATCCCCAAGCCAAAGGAGGCTTTATAGTTTCTATTCGGAAGGTTCACGGATGTGGAGGGCCTTCCCCACAACATTTCCATTTTCCTTTCTCCTTGACTCGCACAACTCTATGAAGTAGCTTTCCTGGGCAATGCTTTAATCTCCATTCACAATTCCAACTCCATGCTCGGTAGGGAACTTCATTGTATGACACCATGGGTGAATGCTACTCTGAAGTTGGCTAATGCGGGCTGTCTCAAGAATGCATTGTATGCTAACATTTCATCCACGATCACAAAAGTCTGAATGAGGTGACCCTTTGCTCACCCTCTCCAAGCTCCACAGGTAGGTCAATTGTTCACATTGGTTGTTTGGGTTCTATGGTAGACCCCTGAATCTTAGTCTGGCATGCGGATACGCTTTTCATGCCAATCCTAGTTCGGTCAAAAGTACGTTGCACTACAAGAAATTTGATTTTTAGTGGCGCTCAAAAAACTCTACAAAAAGTTTTGGTGGCGTTTTGATAAACGCCGCTAGAAAACATGCGACTAAAAATACATGATTTTTTGTTGCATTTATTTTAACGCCACTATAAATGAATTTTTGGCAGCGTTTTTTAAACGTTACTAAAGATCGTTTTTACAGCGTTTAAGAAACGCTGCCGAAAAGGTGCCGTTTACTATCTTATTTTTTTGTTGCACTTATTATTATTTTTTACAGCGTTTTTTGAATGCCACGGAGATTATCTGAGTTACTATAATTGCTGATTCTATAGCGCCTTTTAAACGCTACAAAAAAATATTTTTGGCGGCGTTTTTTCTCCGCCACCATATGTTTCGATTTTATTGCCTGCTGTTCCACGACCACATCTGATTTCGCCTCCAATTCAAGTACTTCAAAACTTATACAATAACGTAATATATAAACACATACACATTCAAAAATAACACATTTAATGAACCACAATAACACAAACAAAAGCAATTACATAATCACCACTATATCATAACATTAGTGTCAAGACAAAAGGTTAACCATAAGTTTACACAACCAAACTACCACAAACAGTTTCATAATAGTACATGCAGCTAAAGTAGTGCTGCTACCATACATACTAGTTTCATAATAGTTTCATAACAGTTTTAATCAACCTAACTACATACATGTGCTGCTACCATACCAAAAACCAGTGTTGCTGCTTGAATTCTTCACAAACGTTTATCTACCTGTAAACAATAATAATCATGTTACTAAATATCTGTGAGGTGAAGGTATCAAAGATCAAAAATGGACAAATATAGAAGTCCTTAGACTATAATACTTCAAACAAAAAACAAGAAAAGAGTGTGGAAAAAACATGTTTTGGAAGAGACAAATTTCCAAATAAGCTCATAGTAAGTAAAAATGACAAGGATCAATCACTACTCAAATAAATCATTGTGTAAATTGACATACACTACTTATGAGATGTTATGATATATTGTTGATTAATCAACTGAATTCAAAATTAGCGAAGGAACAAGTTCCAGTTGTTTTCTACACAAAATATACCAAAGTAACAAGGTAACTTCCTAATAGTAGTAGTGCTTTCAATTTTCAAAGAATACGTAATGAACAGTATAATACTTACCCGTTGAATTTTAAGTTTTCTATATACAAACTGCAAGCAACAATGTTGTATCCTAAATATCCTTACGTAAAAATCAGCCAAATTAACACATTGTACTCACTAAATGTAGTTCATTTGGTTTATAGAACTAACCTGAGTTCATTTTCTTGCTTCAAAGAAATGAGGAAGACAGCAAGTGGACACCGGAAAGAATACACCCAAAACGAATTTGCAAAATTTTCATCCTTCTGCCGAATATACTTTCAGTAAAGCAACGCTCACTTCTGATGTGTACACTTCTGTGCATTTTGCAAAATTCAAACCAAAACTGCCCTAAATCAACTACTCTCTCTCAGTAAACTTCAACAAGTACTTTTCCACACATGCAAGCAAATAAATCTTTCTAAATTTACCAAGTTAGCAGCTAAATCCTTTTGTAAATACCTTATTCCCAAATACAAGAAACTCACTTACCATACAATGATTCAAGACCATAATAATTCAGTACCTGCAAACTCATATACTTTCACCTTTTGAAGAAGTCACCCAACTAGCCACATTATGAAATCCTTCACCAAAACATTCAACAAGAAACACCTCAAGCAAAGGATAAGCAAGTAAACCGGTATATGGTTTACACTGGTTGCAAAATAGTAACGAGTACCTTGAACTGTAAGAACAACATCATATATACAATGAAAAATAGAATAATGATCCATTAGGAAATATAAAATTATAACATTATCCAGGTCTGCCAACGGAATATTCAAATGTACTCATGGTACTTATATACAACTACCAATTTGCAAGCAATCACTGGCTCTGTATCATGTTACTGCAGTACTACAGTTCAGTGACAGCATGTCATCGTACAACACAGCTTCACTTCGTTATCACAAAATTGCATTCATAATACACCAGTTTACCGAGATTAGTTTAAATACCATACACTATCGACCGGTTGCCGGTTGGTGTTCTCTAAGAAAATAAATTACGTGTCTGACAACCATGACTATTTGTTTATGTATGTAAGATGACCAGCGTTTGTTCGCAGTCAATGTATCTACTACTTGCATTTTCTACCAACTACTTATACTACTAATTTTGACTACTCTACCATAATGTCGTATATTTACGCTCCATCTTCTTTTACATATAAACCCAAAGTTGTACAGAAAATGATGTAATCTACAACCTGATACCCTTTTTCCCAACTACATAGTAATTCTAATTTTATACAGAATGATTAAAGAGTGATAGTTGTTCTAGCAGAAAATGGAACTAATACCTCAGATTTGTTGTATCAAATTACATACTGCTCTTTTGATCAGCAAAGTGTATTGAACAAACAGACAGACACTTGACTTGGTTTAGAACCATCTCGAGAAGGAGCAGGCATGAAAAAATGTGGGCGTCCAGGACAGGAAATTATGTGGTGGTGCTGAAATAAATCATACACATAACATATTAACATAAGCAGACAGCTACATGGAAACATGAAAATATATTTGTGTGCTCTAACCAAATATGAAAGTGGTAATAAAAGTCGGAATGGTCAGGCTGGAAACAGAAAGCAGGGGTAAACTATCAAAACATATACGTAGCAGTGAGTGAGTACTTAGCGATCACCGTAACATTATTGAAATTTGTTGGAACTTATTCTTTGTGTACGGCTACCAAAGTTAATGGTTTTGTTTACCACCTGTGTGTTCTGCCACACAGTTAAGAATAGGTGCTGATATTTGATTTCCTGGGTCGGTATGAATTGTACTCATACAAACCAGAGTATCTTCCTAGCTCTACTAGAAGTTTACCTACAAAAATATTATTGAAAAGCTTTAAAGAAACTAAGTTTTGATTCAACTCAAGAACAAGAGGAATTTCACCAGTTAAAAAACTATTGTTAAGTCCTAAAGAAATAAGTTACAATGTAGCAACCCTTTCAGGCAGCATTGTCATCACAAAAGCTAAAACTTTCAGCTTCTACAAAACAGGTGTTATTCTACAAATCCGTACTTATTTTAATATGCTAAATAACCAACCTCACGAAGTTACTGTCACAAGTTGGCTTAAACAATCCGCTTCTTAATCATTTTCTTCAAAAAGCCTAGATGCAAATGGTTTCAACTGAATAAAATTCGATAAATTAATAGCTAATACCGATACAATTAATGTTTCTTCACTTATCTGTTACAATAGTCCAAAGCAAGCCATGTCTATTCTCATCCATAACCTTCTCGTGACCCGTGTGCTGTCGAAAATCATGAATCCCCTTTATAGACCATCATAAAGATTGTTTGTTCCAGATCTGAAGCTGCAAGACAATTTCAGATAGTTTGCTTCACTGCACTGCAATGTTCGAAGCCTGAGATATACAGAAGAGTTTTAACTTTAAGGAAATGATACTCTTTGAGTTTTATGCAGAAGAACCAACTAAAACTGACCAAAACAGGATGTGATGGATAGGTAACCAAACAATAAAAATAAATGAACACACACAACTATTATTATACACAATGATAAGAATATTTATAATTAAATGAAATCAATATTCACCATATGTAATAATGTATAATACATGCCTATATATATAAACAAAAATAAAATTAAAATCCTTGAGCTGAAGACAAAAAACATAGAAACTTATGTTAGAAGTTTTACTATATTTCATCTAATATACATCATAACTAATGGTGTACATCTAGGCAAAACTGAGAGTGATGGACTTGTAACAGTATATAGATGGACAAAGCAACAAAATCTTGAGGTGCAAGCGCTAATTTATTTTCATTCATAAATTATACTTGTAAAATCTCAGCTATATTCTGGTAAATAGTAAAGTCTCATAACCGAAAGAACAAATCGCTTTACCTAAAGAAAATAAAGCAAAGAAGAAACTAGAAGGAATAGCAAAACAAAAATCTTCAGTTCTTTACAGTGAAAAAAGTGAATTTCTTCTCAGCCTAACCTTCTATAGATGAAACAGCACTCAGATCATTTCAACAAGTTTTTCGTAATTTCAGATTAACTAAGATGCATTAATTCTAACAGATTCAGCCTATGTATGCACACAAATAGATTTTCAATATATACAACAAAATCTTTTTAATTCCATCCAGGCACATACATCAGGCAGTTAAATTTTTACTAAAATTAAGTTACCTTGATGATCCCATATGTGACATTTTGACACGGTTGTGCTCCTCTAACCGTCATCTCTTCAGCCATCTTATTTGCTTCAGGATATACATGAACAAATGCCCAATTTCTCCCTCTTCTTGCTTTTTTATTTCATTTAAAGCCTTTTCATGTTTGCAGTCACCAGGAAATAGTCCATTACTCCATAATACAAGCGGAAGAGAATCCCCTGCAACAATAAACTTCTTAGTTTTATTTCTTATCAAATAAATAAATGATAATACAAATACACAGAAACCTCACCGCATACACATTTAAACGATTCAACATAACCACAAGCAACAAAGCACAAATTCAATGTAGTGCGACAATCTCCATGATCAATCACAACCGCACAAAGCATTCAATTGCCTACACGATAGTGCGCATTATCACCAAGACCAAACAACTGCTCTACAACCTCCAACAACACTACCATCCCACTTTATCACAACATTTCAATAGCCTCAAAACTGTTGTTCATATCAACTGCATTTCTGTTGTCAAACCACCCCACCATAGCATTGCAGTGCACTTCAACCTCGCCTGAAACCCAAAACTATGCTACAACAGTCATCCCTTCTCATTGCCATACATCCCCTGCCATCATCTTTTAAACAGCATCACTTCAACGCATCCTCCCCTACGTCCCACTGCCGCTAGTATCAATAGCACCAAAATAACAGGGCACAACTCCCGGCCAACCAATCACCACTGTTTGCCACAATCCACACAGCAACCAATACACATTCATACAAGCATCTCTACTTGCTTTTATCACTACAACCATTCACACACATTGCTTGCAACCAATACATCCATACACTACTGTTAACATTCAACTCTGAATTCATACTTCTGAACCAAGTTTCCAGAACACTACTGCTTTCCAATCTCTTTCCAAATGCGACCACATCAGTCGACCACACTACAACCACTACCATCATTGGTCGCAATCCCAATTCCTTCAACCCTAAATTGCCAACCCGAAATCCCATCGCAAATCGAACAACCTTCAACCCGAACCACACTACGACCTCCATCACCTCTCAAAACTAATTCAACTGCCAATTTTCACTTACCGCTACCCCCAATTGACAAAGTCCCCAAATCGCAGATCATGAAATCGAACCACTACCTGAGCAAGAATCCCAGAATCGAACGTCTGATTTTATTTGATTTTGATCGAGAATTTGGTATTGTGGAACTTGATTTGGAAAGAGTCGATTTTATTTGTTTCTTTTCTTTTCGAACGAGAATTTAGGAATAAGTATATGAAAATGAGAATTTGAGATTTTTTTTTTCCATCGTACTTTTTGAAAGGACGACGGGAAAAATGTTAAGTGTTAAAATAAGCTATGAGCGGTCACGGAAAAATTTAGCCAAATTTTCATGAATTATTGGCGGGAACCCATTAGCCGCGTTCAATTTTTTATTTTTATATTAAAAAAGGTCCAACGGTTGCATATGGTTATAAACGCTACCAATTAATGCAACTAAAAGCAGATTTTCTTGTAGTGTTGGAAAAGTATGTTAATTGAAATGCCACTATCGACCATCACTCATTGAACTACGGTGGGACCAATCCCTACCGTCACCACCACTAGATCGAGAGTTGGAGCTTCAATCCCTTCGGTGTCCAAATTGTGGAATACTATGTCATCACTTAGAACCTTTTGCTACATGATCGAAGTTTCATCATCTATTGCCAAACATGATTCCTTTAGGGCATGCTTTAATGAACTCGCATATCGCTCCATCTCTCCCCATCTTCTTTGCATGGGATGTGGTCCGCCTGATATTGTTCTATTAATAAGCCTCTGGTCAGTTTGTTTTGACCCTTCTTTTCTATTGCCAGCTTGATTTTTTTGCTCTCTAAGAGGTTGAGGGACCATAAGTTGATTGGGTTTTTAAGGATTTTTCACATATTGTTGAAGTTTGTTGTCTCAAATTAATCCTTCGATGAGGTCATTACGGTGGAGGCATTCGTTTGTATTGTGCACGTGCGGAAGAATTTCCCCGACCGCTTTTACTGTTTTTTTGCCTCCTTTCCAAGAGGTTTCTTACACTCTTCAATTTCCTGTGTTGCGAGGTAAAATTCTTCGGAGTGTCATTCAAGGGGGTATAGTCTTCCTGTCTAAAACCTTTAAATATTTTATCACTGCCAACGTTATTTCTTTTATCAGAGTTCTGGTCTCTTCTCTTTTGATTCTCACTCTTCTCTATAACTCCTTAAGTACTTCCAGGATCGGGCGTGTTTTGACTTGCTGCCATATGATTTTGTCCAGTGTTCATCAGTTGTATATAATCAGATTTTCTTTCCAGTTCATGTGCTTCCTCCAATCTCAAATACTGACTTGCTTTACGATTGAAATCTTTCCTGTCGGTAGTTTGTTTCATCTTGATCCATTTTTCGAACTCATTTTCTAG
This sequence comes from Allium cepa, assembly GCA_030765085.1. Classification (NCBI taxonomy): domain Eukaryota; kingdom Viridiplantae; phylum Streptophyta; class Magnoliopsida; order Asparagales; family Amaryllidaceae; genus Allium; species Allium cepa. The sequence continues at coordinate 882,247,313 of CM060931.1, read as the reverse complement.
GTGAATTGCGCGGACTAACGCCATAAAAACCATATCCTCAATGGGATTGCTTACTTTTGTCACTGCGGTGTTAACCTGCTCATGAATGATTTCAGTGACTCATTTTGCCCTTGGACCAATCCAGATAAGGAAATGTCGTCCTTTGGTTGTGCGGTGTGAAGCCTGAACTGGTCAAAAAATTTAGTTGCAAGTTGGTCAAAGGTAGAAATGGATCTTGTATGGAGTCTGGTGAACCACATAGATGTGACTCCTTCTAGAACAATAGGGAAACATCAGTAGCGGACAGCCTCTAGAGCATTGGCTCCATCCATATACCAACAAGACTAATGCAAATAAGGTTTTGGATCCTTTGTTCCATCGTAGGAAGGGATAGTTAACATAGTGAATTTGTTTCGGTTTTTCACATTCAAAATCTCATCGATAAAAGGGGTCCGACTCAAGGAAGATCCCCATTCATCATCCTTGTGGTTTTTACTCTCATCCATCAACCATTTGACCATGTCTGCTATGTGTGCCTCCAATGTCCGGTAGTCCTAGAGGCAGCAATCAGTCACTGCATGGAGTGTTTGGTTCTACAAACAGTGTTGGTGTGTGGGGTGAGGCCTAGGCTCTCCTATCTTTGGGAGAGTCAATCCTATGAGACCCCGCTGGCTTGCACTTGGCCTGAATGGGGCAGTTTTGACATTTCTAGCATCATCAAATGCATTGACGTTCTCTTCCATCTGATTACCTTGCTCTCCATCGTTCGAATCGGAGAGATCCACGGCTAGGTCCTTTTGTGGGGACTTGGCTCATTGATTCAAATTCATGACCGACTACTTGGCGTTAGGTGGAGTATTCTGGCTCTCCTTCAAGTTACATCATGTTGTTACTCTTCTTTGTGGCTGTTTTCTGTTACTTTTATACATGCCGAAAATGGAGGAATTTTCTTGTTCTATAGCAGTAACTGGTTTAGGCATAGTCCTTGGAGCGAGGTTTGATTGTAGGATTAACAGAGCATTCAGTTTATTCATTAGAGCCTTTTGGCTATTCACTATTTTTGATTGATCTCATCAACCATTTTATTCAACTCATCCCTGCTGACAACTTCGTACTGACTAGAAGATGTTAGTGCCTGATTTCTAGGTTAGCATCATTTACTTCAGCTTATTGGGGATTAACATCTTCTCTAGCTATTACTGCCCCTATGGATCTTCCAAAGGTAGTTCTTCTTCTTCTATGGGCCACTGATTCAAAATAGCAGATTCTTTAAGTAAAGATTAAGGATCTAACTTCTGGACCAATGGGATCCAAACTAGATAGCTAGATCTGGATCCTGAGTTAGAGGTTCTTAGTGAAAGCACCAAAATGTTGACCAAAAAATGGAGCAACACCCTGGTTTGGATTTGAAAGCACCAGCCATGTCCTGACAGGGCAATATCACTGATCATAGATATAAAGAAAGAATAATAAAAGAAAGTAAATAGAGAATTTTTATAGTTGTTTGATTGTTAATGAAGCCTACGTCTACTGGAGAATTAGAGTATTCCTTTGGAGACTGTTGTGATGGAGATAGAGAGTAGAGAATAGTTCCAGCAGAGCTTCAACAACTAGTCTGGAGAAGATCCCCTTCATGTTGCAGATAAGATGGTATTTATAGATATCGAAGAGCTTTTGGGCCAGGCCCGTCTTCACCGGCTCCCAGGTTGGTAATAGGCGACCTAAGGGGACTTTGGCTTGCAAAATGATTCAGAACAATACGTCCTTGGCAACCCATGGCCTATGGGTCGTCAGCCTATAGCCTATCGGTTGCCAGCGACCCATGGCCTTTGTTCATTTTGTGGGCCAATGTCTTGCCTTTTTTGGTAGTGTTCCATAGCTTGTTTGTTTAAAGGCTTGAAGAGAAAGCATGGATCACTAATGATCCGACCAATTAGGATTTTTCTGGAGTCTCGAATTGAAGATATTTCCTGAGCATTTTATCGTTGTTGTTACGTGTTGATGGCAAGCCACTAGCTGCTTACATTCTACTACAGATTGGACAAAAGGAATGCTGATTTCTTAGCTTTATTGATCCCAGTTGTTGTCCTAGTCATATAGCTTGGCCCTTACCAATCCCTTGTCTTAGCTTTCCTGGTTGAGTCATACACCATCCTGTCTACACAGGATTGTTCTGTTTTCTATCGGTTCCTGCTGGTTTAACAACTCGGATAACATCTACTAAAACCTGAAAGAAACTCAACCCTCAGCCTACTCAAATCAATTTTGAGCACCCAAGAGTTTAAGTGAGAAACATAAACTTCGAGTTAGACCTAAAGCTAAGTGTGAATAAAACTATACATCTCGGTTATTTGATATTATGTGAGACCATGCCACTTAGCAGAACGGGTTTCCCCTCACTATTATCCTTTTTATAAAACATATCTTTTGCAAACCTTTATCCTGCAACCAAAAGTGGATAAAATGTAAAGCATCATTATATTATATAAACATACATATCAGGAAACAAATCGACTATCTTTCTAAACACTGCAGCTTTGTTTGGTTTACTGTTAACCTTTGGCTAACTCGGGCCTAAAACAATATAAAAAATAATCTAACATCTGTTAGACACTTCTTCTAGGCAATCTGTCCTTCACTATCTGTTAAATACTTCTATTCTGGACGGTCTGTCCCTAATTAAACACTTCCTAGGGTCACCTGATCCTAATGGTTTTAGGGCTCACCAATAACCTATCTATATGCAAACATATATTCCCTTTTGTGTGTAATCATAATTTTTGTCTTACTAGTGACAAAGCCTCACACACTAAAATTTTGGACTAAATTAGCTGGGGCCAATATCTAATGTATAGGGGACGATCCTATACCGGTCCTATCTGGTATTCTTATATTTGAGTCATTTTACTTAGGGATACCTTCCCACAATTTTCCTTGAAAACCTTTTTATCTGAAATTGGTTTAAAATCTTTTAAACCAAACTTAAACAAAGGAAACATTTATACTCTATGCTTTACTCAAAATCACCTTGCCATGCTATATACACTTTACTCAAATCTTTGTTGATGAAAACTTTTAAACATTTGAAAGTACCCCTTTCGATCCTATTGAAAGTATCTTTCCAAAACCATGCAAAGTCCATCTTTTTATCTAGGCCAAAAGGCCAAATCCTTCTTTCGTAACCATTCATATAAACCTTTCGAAACCATTGAAATTCCTTTTCCTTTAAAGCTAAAAACCTTGCACATCCTTCCTTAAACCAATAAACATTGCCTTTCGAAATCATGGGAAAAACCCTTCCTTTAGACTTATTCAAAACCATTGGAAAAACATTTCCTTTAGACGGAAACCATTGAGAAAATATCCCTTCAAAACCTTCTTTAAAATCTTTTGAAAGTATTAAAAACCTCAAACCTTTCAAAAGCTTTTGGGTCTAATTTCAAACATATGGAAAACGTCTTTCGAAATCATTCAACGCTAACTAATCGGAACCTTTGGGTTATTCATTAAAAATACTAAGGATCACATGCAATAGGGACGAAAGCTTACTCTCTCTAAAATTATAACTAAGTAGAGAAGTGATGGTGTGAAAACCACCCCTACCGAAAGCATTTGAGAAGCATCAAGGTTTTTATAAAACAAAACAACCCCTTTCAAAAGCTCTGTTTCGAAAGGTATGAAGCGGTAGTAAAGGCTTCAATATAGTCGAAAGCTATTATTTTAAACAAATGTGCAACTTTCGAAACCAATCTTTAAAACCATTGACTTAGTTGAAAGCAGACTTTGTTGAAAGCTATTTCTTAGAACAAAGGTGCAACTATAAAACTTTTCTTTAAATCAATTGACCTAGTCGAAAGCTAACTAAGTCGAAACAACTTGGTTGAACGCAAGCAGGCGCTTTTCTCAATTAAAACAAAAAGAAGCTTCGACCCTTTCGGAACCCCTTGGTTTTGACTTTTACCTTCCGTCTTTGTCCAATTCAATGTGCACCAACACTTTGATACTATGTGCATTAGTTTGTGGAAGGAGGCGGAGGGTCTCAGTCGAAAGCTACCTGGGTGAAACCAAAACAAGCGAAACATAGTTTATCATTAATTTCTTTTTTTTAAACCTTTTTAAGTAAACTTTTTAACTACCCTGCCTTGTTTTTCAAACTCTTATTACTTGCTAATACCCCTTCTCCTTAATTAAATATATAAGATATTTAAGTCCCATACCTTAAATAATATTATATATTCATCAAATCACTTTAGAAAATTCTACAAAAATTCCTATTTTTTCTAACATATAAAAGTTTTGGACCCAAATTAATTATAATTTACCAGTAAATTATTTATAACCCGATAAATCATTTTCTTTACTAGAAAATTAATATAAAATCCACATTAATTCATAAAATCATAAAAATTGAAACCCATCTCTAAAATATCAATTTTGGTCTACAATTAAATTTTCAAGGCATTTAGATGTCATTTAAAGGGTTTTCATTTCCGAAACATCATAAAAATCAATATAAATATGCATAAATCATCAATAAGTATATATAAACATTTCGCTCTTCAAAATCATGGCTAAATCATGCATGATAAATTCAGGTTTCATCTTAAAACTGAAGTCATTTACAAAACTTGAGATGTAGAAATTATTCACCTTAGCTTTGTGATTAGGATATGAGATTTGATCTTTATTAGTCGATTTGGTTCTTCTCTTGAATCCGATCTTTACCTTCTCTTGATATTGTTAATGGTGGCCAACCTTAGAAGTTTTTGTTTGGGAAAATGTGAAATGAACATTATGTTTTGTTTTCCTAAGGGTTGAGGGTATAAGTTTTAGCATTTTCCGATTTTTCCCCTCCTTATTTCCAAACACTTAGCTCCATATTAGTTCATTCATCTACTTATTAACATGACATGGCTACCATTATTAAATTTAATTCAATCAAATCACAAATCTCAATCCATAGTCAACCTACAATATTTAATTTAACTAATTAAATGTCCTAAATAATGTCACTAAAAATATGGGGTGTTACATTCTGTTATTCATTGCCCTCGAAAGTGGGTTCTGGACTCATTCTTGCTTTTTCTATATATGCAAATCCATCTGCATTGAAAGGTTTGAATGAGGCAGAAGGAATGCTCTGCTTTCTTATTCATCTTTTCGAAAGCTTTTGCTTCATTTATCATTTGTGATGGTGCTTGATGCTTGCAACTCCTTCGAAAGCCTTCTCAATGTCTTTTAAACATCATTCCATGATCCTTGTCAAAACCGACGTTTGCAATTTTAGTATAAGCTAGCAGTTTTATTAATCTTATTTCGTACATTTTTCCTCAAGTGGTTTTGATGGTTAGCAGATGGCCTTACAAACCCAATTATACTACATAAATTTCTATAGTTCGTTTCTAATTCAAACTCGCACGACCAAACGGTATGTCTAATTGCCATGAAAGTCATCGGCATATAATAATTCAATTTTACTGATCCATTGAAATTAGTTTCATCGAAATATGAGATAGTGCCTCGAAAGGAAATTTTTACACATTAATTAAAATGAATTATTATAAAAACCAATTTAATCACTTTTGAATCCAAATTAAATGTTTACTATCTTCATTCTAATTTAAATAGAATTTAAATCAACTTTAGAAATTATTTTTAATCACATTAAATTCAGGATTTAATTATTTAAGCAATTCTACATGTTAAATTTTATAATATAATTATTAAATAAATCGCTACATTTGAAGTTCAAGCTATTAAACTTATAAAAATTAACTTTTCAATATCTAAAATCAATTACATTCCAATTTCAATTGATTGAAATTCTAGGTTGTTAGACTCCCTTAAAAGAATTTTTTCCTCGAAATTAACAAGTCAGAAAATGCCACAAAACCCACTAACTTATCAAAACCAATTAGCTGAAATAAATTATAAAATTTCTATGTTTCTAAGATTCACCCACTTGTACCAACCAATTTCCATCCAATAAATCATTCCAGGTTATAACTCAGAAATCAAATTTTAGCTATCAAAATTTCTTCCAAATCTTAAAAAAATTCTTACACCTTAAATTTATAGAATATTTCACTAGTGTCTCCTTTGCGTAGCTCAATCGAAAAAATTTACGATATATATATATATATATATAATCACAAATATACATCTCATCTTCAAGGATGAGGCATGCCGTAGGGAAAAATATAAAAATTCATATAAAATTAGAGATGCATACCCTTTTATTAGCCTTAGCAAACACATACAATTAATATAATGCGAAAGCGATCCCCAAATGCAAAGCATACGTCTTCTGCACCTACTAATCACTCAACAACCAATGAGAACATGTATATATAAATAAATATCAATATATAACATGCACTAATACAATAATTATATGAAAATATAACAATGTAACTAGAGAAACCATCCAACAAATAATATGTATTCAATTAATTCATAAACATATCAATTTACATTTTCCAGTGTCAACATTTAATTCATTAAAGCCCGTATGACATACATATATCATACGTATGTAGTATCAATCCGATCGCTCTTTCAATCATACAATTTCATTTCCAAACTACTAAAGGCCACACGACCACTCTAATGCTTACTCAAATCTGGTTCCTTGATTAGAAACCGTCACTCTCCTTGCATAGCCATGTACTATGATAGAGAACTCCAGAATCAACCAAAATTCCATTTCCAGTGTTCGCCATTGTGAATAAAGTGAAAAATTCTTATCTCGGACCGATGTAAATCATCTTGAAATCATGTATTCGAACATGGACCAAACTATTATGTGAATAAAATGATATGCGTACAATTTACATATTTATTTTAATTGGTTTCTCATTACATCCTATTCTTTTATTACTTAGCACATTTCTTTCCATACCAATGTAACTTAAGAACCATTCCTTTAAATTTTACTTTAAGTTTATTATACACATTTTAAACATTACTTGTCATATTCTTTATCCCTTCACAACTTAAGTTCATATTTGTTTTAAATCAAATTCGATTCCATTTTACTCATTTCATTATTCTATTCATAAATCACCATTCTAAACATATTCAATTCACTAATTTATTCTATTAGTTTACTTCATTTATTCATTCCAAATTACCATCAATTTCATTATAAAAATTATTTCATTTAACTCAAGTTAAATTTCATTTAGTTTTTCTTCTTCTTAACATTTATATTCAACAAATCAAAATTTTGTTTTAACTTTTTATTTCTCAAAATTTATAAGTTATAAAACTTATTTCCACATATTTTCATTAAATGCTCAAATGAAAATTTGCAAAGTTTAAACACCCCGTTCTTATTTGTTTCAAATCATTTTCAAATTTTACTTTTGAATTTTAAAATCAAAACCTGCTTTGCCAAAACAAAATTCCAATGATAGCATTTTGTCTCTTGGAAACACGAAAATGATCATCGATGATACTACAATCATCATCGAGGTTATTTTCTAATGACCGAAGTGAGTTCGGTGCTTCTTATTTCTTTCATTTAAAAATATTTCTAGACAAAATAGTTTCTAACTAATATTATTATTACTTTCCAAAATTTTGAAAACCTAATTTCCCAAAACTAACTGAACTTCAAATTTTCAAATTCTCAGCTTTTAAATCCTCTTAATTTACAAATCATATTTATAAATTTTCCTCATAGATATAATTTCACCTTAGTTATAAAAAACCATTTCTTAATTGTTAACCTATTTACACTATAGTAATAACAACTTTTATCAGAACATAAACAACATACAACAAATGATAATAATCAATTATTATCATTCACTAACAACCAAGCCTATAACATATACTATAATAATTTCAAAAAATCGCTCCTTTATATATAAAATATAATCTATGTAAAATTATTTTGTTTTCCCAATTTTAAAATAATACTTTGTCAAATTGCTATGTTTAAGTGTTTAGTGACCCATATCTGTAAAGTTAATTACTTATATTGACCAAAATGCATAAGACACTCAATAGGTCAATAAACACATTATAAAACATTTTTATAGCACTAACAAATATGAGCTTACACACATATACACAACTCATAATAAGGCATTCCATTACCTTATCTCTTAATGAGTTACCCCAACAAAGCCAAGTTTCTTGCTTAACCTCGCGCTCTGATCCCAAGTGTAACGAATGGGATTTTCAACCTTTGAAAATAATTGCATGCCGAGAAATCGAATGCTGGAAAACTCGATTATTAGGGAAACGAAAGAAGAAAGAAGAAAGAAGAGAGATACAAAACTAATAGCACATAATTCACAATGGAATGAAAAATAAATAATATACGACAAGCTTTACATGAAGAGAAAATGTAATGTACATACATCAAACAGAGTACACTAACCTATTTTAGCTCGGACTGTTATAATAGGCTATACTCTCATTTACTGATAAATAGAACCAATACACATCACATCGGAACATAATGAAATATGTAGATACGTCTTGGGCCTTCAGCTCGTCTCCAGAAGCTCAAACGCATCCAAACTAAGTCTGTAATATTCTCGGTCTGACTCGAACATTATAAATAAATAAATAATCGAGTCATTCTGGACAATTGGCGTCAGAAAATACACCCAACTAGATTTTAAAGTTATAAAAATCTTTGAAATCAAAAGTATCTCATAAGATCACGCCATACATAAACTCGAACGGGTTATTTACTTTACGATGACCAAAACATTTTCTATAGAAAATTCATTGATATTATAACAATGTCTACGGTCAAAGTAAAATATGAACATAGCTGAAATGCTTGCATCTAACGTTTCAGCATAATTGGGTACAACTATGTTCGTACGGCAACTATTGGGGAATGGATTCCACAAAATGACTATGTTACTGGGTACCAACCATCACGATGCATCGCTAGATAAAATAATACCGAGGACCTTACCGGGATCCCCGACCAACGCAGAACCTGCATACCACTTGACTAGTACTATCGAATATGATCACCCCTCCATTAATGGGCCCCGAAGCAAACAAATGAGAGATAATATCGACACTAGATAGAGATGATCATACCGTACTTGGAAGCAACCCAATTACCCAGCTGCATCTCCTATGTTTTAGTTATTCTCGATTGATGAGGCTTGAGGCTACGTTTACCTTTTGTATAGTACTTCCCACTTGTAATTCCAACACTGCCCTCCAGGTAGTAATGTAATGCCAACATTCATCCATACAAGTTCGTTCTGGATTGAACGAAACGCTTGAGAGCTCCATCTTCAATTTCCATCAACTTCAACATGTCTTCACTTTGAAACAGTTAAGTTGGATCAAAGTGGTTTTTGGATAACATATCTGATCCTGATCTCTTCGAAACAACTTCCAATAGTTTCTGGTAAACTCAACCTCGGTTCTTTAGGAAATAAATAGTCAAAGATAAGAGCGGAGATCACCTCCTAACTGTTAGTGGATGGATTTCCTTATCATTTGTCCTAGGAGAACGAAACGAGAATTATATGCATAGTACGACAACATTGGAGATGACTGTACCATATAAATCACATGTTTCTCTTAGGTATTTTCAAAGTTACATTTTAGGTCCAAATTCGATAGTCGGATATTTAACTATCGAATAACAAACATTCAAATCAGGGATTTATTCAAACGGGAAAAACCAACATTGGTTAAGTACATAAGCAACCACTAGCCTCCTTAATAAATCTTTTCATCTATTAAACTCACCTTGTCAATACTTGTGTCAATATGAATTTATAAAGAGTTATTAACAAAGACCTATATTTTCAACACTTGGAAAGATATCTAAATACTTATCTTAATGGTATAAATATATTTATAAACAAAGAAGGATTTCCCTTTTATAAAATTCCAAATTACTTATAAATTCATTTATAAATTGTAAAATCAGTAATAAACTATTTATAAATCCATAAAATAATTTATAGCCTATTTATAAATTATTTCTCAAGTCATTTATAAAATCTTTTGTAAATCCTTTCAAATATATATAAAATTCCTCTTATGATTCTACAAACCCATTTCTGAAATTCGTTTATAAATATCTTAACCTTTACAAAACTCCTTCACCTCACAAATAGTCCACCTCTTTATTTCTTCAAACCATTTTATAAAAACTTCCCTTATAAACCTCAAGTCTATTTATAAACTCTATCAATGAGTCTCGATAACATTTATAATTAAATAATAATCATTTAATTCAAACACTTTATATAATAATAGTTATTAATAATAAACCTTATAAATAAATAATAATTTTTAACCTTTAAAACTTCTTAAAATAATAATTAATAATTTCAAAGACATTATTAATAAAAGCACTAATAATTAATTTTCAACCTTATTATAAATAATAATAATTAATTCCTAAAACAGTATTAACAGATCGTCTATTGAATAATAGTAAAGCAGAAGAATTTGAAGCCCTCTCATTAACTGTAGGCGTTATCTGTTCTCCTTAATTCTCTCTATGTGCATATTTTATTTTCAAAATCAAATGGTTTATCACTTTACAATTATTATAACTAAACTTTTCACACTATTTTACATTTGAATACATGCTACTCAAAGAATCTATAATTATTTACATAGATTTCACGATTCTTCTTCAAAATTTTACATTATAGTCTACACATTTAAATTAATTACATAATCTAAAATTTAGACTAACTGATAAACTTAATTAACTAATATTTATTGATAAATCCTAAAAGATAAAATTTTCAACATGTATATTATAGGAGCATAAAAAATTGGTAAAAGAAATCATTTAGATGCAAATATATATAAATTACATAATATAAATTATATGCATTAATGACAATAACTAATTTATTTACTAAATGGATTTATCGTACATTGCAACATAAAATTTTATTAACTTCAAATACCTAAATTTTATTTACAATACTTAAAACCTTTCCCAATTATCTTTAATATTTTACATTCAAGTCTATATATTTAACTAATTGTAATCTAAAATTTAAAATATTGAAATAAATATGATTAACTAATATTTATTAATTTATCTAACAAATCCTTAAAAGGAAGATTTCATTATATACAGTATTTATGTATATGCAAAAAAAATATTTCTTTATTTGGATATATGAAGATTTATAAACCACATAGATAATATGTATACATAAATAATAATAATAACAATTTTATTTTCATTCATTTATACCAAAAAATATCATACTTTATATAACATAATTTCATTTTTAATAACCTTTAAAAGATAAATTTTTATTTTACACCATTATGAAGTGAACGCACATATTAAACATATAAAAATTAGATTATACAAACATTCTCGCTTTCAACATGTTATCAAACCATACCTAACTCAAAATCCAACTAAATGCTACATAACATTATTTTGCAACTACTAAAGTTGTAAGCATGACCTTTCTACAAGAACATAAAATCTATAGTTAACTACAAGGATAAAATTGTTTAAAAATGAAAACTTAAAATGGAATAAAATTTCATGTCTGATTCAAAAAAAGTTCGTATGCAGATAAGCTAACCATAAGATCTGATGCTCTTCTCAATTACAAATTTGTAAAAAGCTTTTCTCAATTTTAACCCTTTTACATTTAACTCCATATATTTAATTAGTTCTGTCGATTAATTCAAAATATCCAAATAAATTCAATATTTAATGCCCATTAATCCAATTGTAAATCTTTCAAGAAAGATGATAGTTCAATATATATACAACAATCATATTAACAAAATAACAAAGTTACGTATTCACTTATATATATATATATATATATATATATATATCTGTGTGTGTGTGTGTGTGTGTGGAAAATAGTATAGCACATAACATAATTATTTACATATATGGCATTAACAATTTTAATTTATAATTTTTTTGAGTTAGGACATTAATTTTGACAGAGATACGTATTTAATGAGTAGTGAACTCTCAACCTTATATCTGAGTATAGGAAATCATTTTAGTTTATAATTAATATATCGCAATAAATTTATCATATATTGCATAACAAAAATATATTTTACCAATAATTAAAATATAAATAATATTTTTTAACTATGTTACACTTTACCGTGTGCAACACACAGGTTACACACTAGTTATTATTAATTTCAAACCACATTAATTATTTAAATAATTAATCTTTATAATATTTAAATATTGATAAACAACCTTAAAACAATATTAATTATAATCAAATAACTTTAAAAACAATAATAAACATAAATAAATATATTTTTAACAAAATTAAATATAAATAAAATTTTAAACAATATTAATCATAATAAACAACTTAGAAAAGATAGATAAAAAGGTGGGAATAAAGTAGAAATTAAATCCTTTAGAAAAATATATTTCTGAAACCCAATTTCAGATTTAAAACCATTTTCTGTCTCAAATAGAAATTCCAATTCAAATGGCAATTCATAGTATTTTTAAAAAACTAACTTGAGGCCAATAGCTACTAAACGCTTAACCAATATCGATATTGAATTTCTATCACTACATGATATTAGTTTTTGACATGTACAATGTCATAGCGCATAATGTCCAATAAATCAGGTTTCATATCCAATAATTCATATAACTTGAATTTTATTGGAAATAAATCAACAATAGCGAGGAATACCATTGGGTCCCTCTAACCTTTCCCATGTATCATACATATATATAGTAGCATATATATATATATGTATGTATGTATGTATGTATGTATGTATGTATGTATGTATGTAATTCGACAGTGGTGAGGAATCCTGTTGGATCCCTCCAGCATGTTCCCTTGCATTTGAAATGTAACATTCCAAATTTGGAGGCCCGAAGCTAAGCACTACAAATGCTGTAATCATCCATAGTATTTACTTCCAGTGACCAAACATGGTAGTGTTGATGATATTCATAATATCAGGAGCACATGAATATGAAACAAAATCACATATTTCTCAAAAAAACATTTCTGATTACATTTCACAAAACATGTTTCATATTCCATATAATAATCCTATAGCCATTTCCCAGGTAAAGATCAAATATAATTATTACAAAATACGCCAGGAGCAACATATAATGACGCCCATTTGGTTGACTAGAGTACTGTATAGTCATAATTGATTTAATACAACACAAAGGAATCAAACAAAATAAACCAGCAACTCCAATGTAGCTATTTGTCAGTCACCTACTCATCACGGGAAGCTCTATTTGTCTACCTACTAAAATCTTGAAAATCATCAACCCTCATTCTACTCAAATCAATTTTGATCACCCGAGAGTTGATGGGGAAAACATAAACTTCAAGTTAGACATAAAGCCTGGTGTGAATAATACCATACATCATAGTTATAGATATTAAGTGAGACCATGTCACTTAGCGGAATGGATTTCCCCACACTAATAACCTTTTAACACACATCGTTTGCAAATAATTTACTGCAATCAAACCTGGTTAAAACTGTAAAGCAATATCATGTAAACATACATGTTAGGTAACAAGTGAACTATATGTCCGAACGTTATAGTTTAATTTGGCTAACCACTAACCTTGGATGATTTGGGCCTACTAGACAATATAAATAAAATAATCTAACTCATGTTAGATACTCCTCTTTTGGACGGTCTATCCCTAACATATCCGTTAAATACTCCTCTTCTGGACGGTCTATTCCTAACTTATCTGTTAGATACTCCTCTTCTGGATGATATGTCCCTAACTTATCTTCTCCCAGGGTCACCTGATCTTAATGGTTTTACGGGCTCACCAATAACCTAACTATGTATAAATATATATTTCCTTCTATATGTAATCATAATTTTAGTCTTACCTATGACGAAGCCCTATAAACTAGAATTTTGGACTTAATTAGCTAGGGATAATAGCTAATGCATAGGGCGCGACCCTATACCAGTCCCATCTGGTACATAAATGTATGAGTTATTTTACTTAAGGTAATCTTCCCTTAAATTTCACTTGAAAACCTTTTCTTCTCAAATTGATTTAAAACGTATAAATCAAAATTAAATAAGAAAAATATATACTCTATGCTTTACTCAAAATCACCTTGCCATGTTATATATGCTTTACTCAAATCTTTGTTGATATAAACATTTAAAACTAAAAGTAACCCTTTTGAATCCATTGAAAGTAACCCTTTTGAAACCAAGTAAACCCTTCTTTATAACCTAGGCCAAACAGCCAATTCACTTCGAAACCATTTACAATCTACCTTTCGAAAACAGTGAAAAAATATTCCTTTAAAAGCATTAAAACCTTAGATATCTTGGATTTAAAACACTTAACATTGCCTTTCGAAAACACTAGAAAACTTTCCCTTTAAACCCTTCAAAACCATTAGGAACCACCCCATCAAACCATTAAAACATCAAACATTTCGAAAGTCTTTGGGTTATAGGATGTGGAAACACCTTTCGAAACCATTGAAAACCATCTCATTTGAAACCTTGGCATTTTACCTTCAATAGATCAAAAGTGTCAATAAAATATTTAAGTCGAAAGCACTCTTTTGAAAGCAATTCCAAAGTAAAGAAGTGATGGTGTCAAAACCAACCTTCCAAAAGCATTGGAGACGAGGCCAAGTTTTAAAACAAAGTATACCTTCCGAAACCATTGACTTCGAAAGGTAGAAAAGCAACGGCTGGGGTTTCGACTCTGACAAAAGCATTTGCTTCAAACAAAAGGCGCAATCCAGTTGAAACCATTCCTTTAAAACACTTGTCTAAGTCGAAAGCATACCCCTTCAAAAGCAAAGCAGGCGCATTTTTAATTTAAAACAAAGTCATGCCTCGACCTCATCAAAACCTTTGGTCTTGACCCAATACCTTTCGCCTTAGTCCAATTCACTTTGTATTAAGTTATTGATACTATTTTCATTGGTTTCGATGGAAATGGAAGCGGTTGTACTTGGTCGAAATCCCTGTCCGGAAAAAGGCGGGACATGCCAAAAGCATGTAAATACTGATTTTTACTTTAAAAAGAAATTCTTTTCAACTAAACTACCATGTTTGTCAAAATATTATTGTTTGCCAATTTTTTTTCTGAAAGTACTACCAATATTTCAGAAATAAACAATTTAATTTATTTACAAAATACCCCTTCTCCTTTTATAAATATATAATACATTTAAGTCCCATACTTTAAATAATTTTATATATCTACTAAAACACTTAGGAAAATTCAAAAAAAATTCCTGAAGATCATGTCTAATATGTTTTCTAAAGTATATTAATGTCAGGCCCAAAACATATATTATTTAGCCATAAATAATTTTAAACCTAAATAAACATTTTCTTCACTAGAAAATTAATATAAAATCCACATTAATTGAGAAAATTATGAAAATTGAAACCATCTCTGTAATATCATTATTGTTCTTATTCTAAAATTGCAAGGCACTTGGATGTCATTAGATAGGGTTTTCACTATAAAACATATCATATGTTAACGCTTAAAATCGAACGCTAACACCCCGGTGTGTGAAGTATGAATGTGAAAGCACCAGCCGACGGTTCGGGAACAGAATATCAGCAAAAATAACAAAAAGTACGGTAAGAGACAGCGATTTTATAGGGGTTCGGCTTAAGGAGTAGCCTACGTCCACTTTAAGTGTCTTTATTACTGATCTTGTTACAAAACAATACAATGCTCTTCAAGTACAAATCTCTTTAGTTACAAAACACTTTGAGCAAGTAGCTTAAGCTTCGATGTAGATGAAAGTCTTCGAA
Organism: Allium cepa; assembly: GCA_030765085.1. NCBI lineage: Eukaryota > Viridiplantae > Streptophyta > Magnoliopsida > Asparagales > Amaryllidaceae > Allium > Allium cepa. The sequence goes on along the minus strand of CM060931.1, from coordinate 882,231,550 downwards.
TCCATGTCGGATGTGTGAAAGTCTTTCAAAGTAGCTTGTAGTGTTCTACGAAACTTCAAGTGTAAAGTTGGTTTAGAAACTGGCAGAGTATCGGCGCTTGAAGAGATTGTCCAAAAATGTCCCTTGAAAGTTGGAGATGCCAATGTATTTATAGAGAATTCTGGGCAGGAATTATCGCCAAGTCCTGAGTCGTGGCCGACTTAGGATAAGCCGTGGCCTACTTAGGATAAGCCGCGGCCAACTTAGGATAAGTCGTGGCCGACCTATCGAGCCAAGTCCACGGTTCAGTAGAGGTAAGCTTGTCTACCTGAATTCATGTCATAAGTCCTAAGTCGCGAATGAGTTGAGAGGATGTGGCATAAGTATCACAGCATTGGATTTTAACTCGGTAGCTTTAGGTCGTATGCGACTTAGCATGGGTCGTAAGTCGGTCGTGGCTTAAGTGAAGTTTCTTTTGAGCCTTTCTTGTCTCGAGTCATTAGGTCGGCCATTTCTTGAGTCGTTTGCCCCCCTTAAACCATCGAGTCGTTGTCTCCCTTGAGTCGTTGAGTCGCTGTCTCCCTTGAGTCGTTGAGTCAGTCATTTCCTTAAGGTATTAAGTCGGTAACCCTTCAAGGCTATTAAGTCGGCAACCCTTCAAGGCTTTTGAGTCGGTCCATTTTTTTAACCCGCCAAGTCATGGCTTCCTTAAGTCGGTAGGTCGTACCACTTCATGAGCCGTTAAGTCGTGGCTTCCCTTAACTCCTTAAACCGTTAAGTCGTCCATACCTTGAGTCGTAGGTCGTGAAGTACTCTGAGTCTGCAACTTTCTTAAGGTGTTGAATCGGTCTATTCTCTTAGGGCAGTTAAGTCAGCAAGCTATTAGGTCGGCATCCTTTTAAGTCGCTGAGTATCCTTAAGTCGTGAGCCCCTCTTTGAGTCGTTGAACATAGAAGTTAACAATTGCCCCTCGAAGTACACGCTTAAATCATGAGTCGTGTGCTTCGACCTAGTTCCTGAGTCGTCAACAACTCAAAGAGGCTTGTTAACTCGCTCGTCTTTCAATCTTCTCCCCTATCTCCTATATAAGTCGTCCAGTTGCCTCTTCCTTCTCACTTTTCCGAAGGCGAACTCAAGCTAGTTGATCAACAATCCATCTTTTCCATTACATTGCGTAAGTGATCCTACTTCTTTTCTGATCCTTTACTATCATTGATTCATGAATTCCACCTTTGAATCCCAAATCACTCCCTCACGCAATGCTTCATTGTGAATCTCGTTACACTGATAGTTGTTGAACCTGAATTAGTCTGATTCGGCTTTAAATGATTAACGAGATGACGTCGATGGGTTGCAGCACTTCGGTCCAACTGATTTTTGATTTGTGTTAGGATGGCTAAACATTGAATTTGGATGATTTTGAATGATCCGGTATCATGGGAAAGTAAGGACTTTTGTTGATGGAGAGGCTAACGGGTTAACGGGTTAAGAGGGGTTACTGATTAGATGAGGGGTTTGCTGGTTGAGTAGATCATCAGCTTGGACACGATCCAGCACTTTTGGGCGACTTTAGAGGCCTTACGACTTAACTCCTGACCGACTCAAATGGATGCGACATAGGCTCTGAGTCGCAGCCGAGCCAGGACTTGGAGAAATTCACGCCATTTTGAACCGAAACCTTTCCTCCTTATTATGCCTTACGTCTTAAAAGACCAACGTCTTAACTTGCAGGATAAGTCGTGAACAACTCATGACTTTGAGAACTTTTGGACTGTGGCTCAATGACCTGAACAAAATTTGAAAACTTAGAGATGTTGATAGAACTTGATTGTATTTCCAACTTGAGTTGCCAGGATAAATTGCTTGAACTTTGAACTGTTACTTGAAATTTGAACTGTTAAACTTTGCTGCATTCTTTCACAGATCACTTTTGACTTGCAAGCTAACAATCTGTTCAATACATCATTTACAGAAAATTGGGACGAATATACTGCCACTGACTGCCCACATCAAATGGCAGATTAGTTAACAACAGATAATCAACTTTAATAGATTGTGTGAACGAAGTGCTTTTAAATCATCAAATTCTAGTAAAGTATTAAAGCAACATTGAAATAGTCAACTGAAACTGCCCAGTTTGCACTAATACTATACCTGAACTTTTTAAATTAACAAGTCCTGAAATTTGGTAATCGATCAATTGTCGACTAGTTTAATTCCTGTTATATTTACTTGTTATTTTTATTATTTCTACACAACACTTCACACTTTTAGGAAACGTGCACCTTCACATTTGAATATCCAGTTGCTTGTGTAGAATGACTTCTCAACAAGAAGAGACAACAGCCCAGACTGGGGTAGCCACTCTTACTCCGGCTCCCCTAGTTAACCCTCCAGAGAGAACCTCTACCACTTTGTTATACAAAGTTTTTCGTCAGTTATGCACTCAGTTTGGCATTGCTGAAGCAGATGCCTTTCTTCTTGAGAAAACTAACACTGCTGATGTGGCGCCTCCTGGCTTTGTAGCAGTCAACCTCCAAATGTGCTTGTGCGGTGCTATTCCTCCCTTCAATGACTTTCTTCAACAGTTTCTTCTTCGATTGGCTATCTCTCCGTTCCAACTGCACCCCAATGGTTATGCCATTCTGATGGGGTTGTGTGTTTTATTCATGAGAAGTCTAGATCGACTGCCGAGTTTCGAGGAAATTTGTTATTTATGTTCTTTCACAAAGACTAAAGATCGTCCCTCTATTGTTGTTATAAGAAGTGCTAGGAATCGCAAACTCATCACTGATCTTTCCGAAAGCGTTCATGGCTTCTTAAATCAGTTTTTCTTTGTTCGCTGCCCCCCAGGGTTTTACGCCATCTGGAGAGTAGGAAGTAAGATTACCTGCTTCTATTTTCCATTCCTGAGCTTTTCGAGATCTAAGTTGCTAATTTCACTCTTTCCTTTTTTAGCGCTTTCTCCCCCCTCTAGAGATCCAGGCCACAAGCAAATTTTTGAAAGATTGAATGCTGTGACCGCTAAAGAGAGAAGTATAAAGTTTTTGTTGAGGGACGAGCTTTTGCATTAGTATGGACTTTTACACACTTCTCGCTCTACACACCCCCATGAGGTTCCAGACTCCCCGTCCAAAGCATTAGATGCCCCAGTTTCCACTGACGAACCCATACCAAAAGAACCTGCCTCCGAGGCTTCTTTTGTGAAGTGCTCTACTATTGCCGACGTTGCGGGGTCGTTTGGCAAATTCGCACTTGCCCCAGTTATTGAGGAGGAAGAAACTCTTTGTTTCTTTGAAGATGCGGCCGATCTGGAGGCCGAAAAAGAAACTCCCGTCGAGCATGGCGGTGATGATACTTTTGAGGGGCTAAGCGACCTGATATAACTTCACAAGAACTTTTTAAAGATGATGTCCCTAAAGCTTCTTCTCCTGTTGTCGAGGTGACATCCACTTTTCAGCAAATTTTGATGCCTGCCACTCAAGTCACTACCACCCCTGTGCCGAAGAGTGGTTTGTAGCCTGACGCGTGTAGTTTGCACACCACACACACATAGGATTTTCAGCACTTATTCGTACTTAACTTCTTTTCTCTTAAGACTTTCAAGACTTGTCTTTTTTAATTTCAGATTCTCCAATGGGACGCGGCGGCTCTTATTACGACGACTTTCAGCGCTACGGGAGGCGTAGTCAATATGACTATAGGCGCTATCTTCCCGTTTACAGAGAAACTAACGAAGAGAGAGCCGCTCGAAAGGCTCAGAAAAGGAGGGCTCAAGAAGAGCGCTATGAGAGGAGAGAAAGGGGGGAGCACCATGATTCTTCCCAGAGAGGTGATGACCCTCACAAAAGAAAGTCGCATGACGACCGGGGAAAAAGTCATATAGTTGAGGACCCAAGCAAGCGTGTCAGGCACGGTGAAAAGCATGCATCTACAACTCCTGAAAAGGCCGATGCCCCCGTCTCACTTGACATCCCTTCCGGCTCTCCTGCTCTCGGGAAGACAGACATTCAGACAATAGTTAACAGGCCTAAATTCCAAATTGGACTAGGCCCGGCTACTCTGCAAAGCCGGTTCCCGCACTGGTGCCTAAAGGGAGTGCGGTTCGATCTTGACTTGGTCCCTATTGACAAACAAGCAATGCTGCAAAATCTTGATGCTGTTAGACTTGATATCGAGCGGATGTCAGGGTGGCAAAAGCTTGTTGATGAGCTTCAGAGGGTCAACCGCGTGAATATAGAGGCCATGCTGACCATGGAAAATGATAAGGCTAAGTGGCAGAAAACTTTAAGCCAGCATGATACTGAGATGAGGAACATCGCTGATTACAACGAGAAGCTTGAAGCAGAAGTTGAGAAACTTAAACAAGAGCTTGCTACTTCTTCTACCTCATATACTCAAAAAGAAGAAGTACTTCAAAAGCAAGTTCGCGATGCTCACGCTGGTCAGCGACATGCCGAGGCACAACTTGAGGCTGAGCAGAAAACAACGGAAAGGTATCGTGCTGACGTTGCAGAGTTACGGGAGAAGGTCAACTCCCAGGATTTGGAGATTATGAGGCTAAAGGCCCAATTATTAAAGACCGAGAAGGAACGTGATGAAGCTATCGCTGGAAGGCAGGCTGCCGAACAGTCACATGAGGCGACTAAAGCCAATGTCAACTCCACTTTATTTGACTTCTATGTGCATAGAGTTATAGGGCGTGGGAGCCTCTCATTCTTAGGACCGAAGTATGAGATTACCATGGCCAAGGTTTAGGAGTCAATTCTTGACATGCTTGGAGGTGCAGGCGCCGGTTATGCTGAAGCATCTCTTGCAGAGCACTTCCTAGATGATGACGCCAGAGCTGCCCTAGCCCGTGGAAAAGAGTAGCTTGCCAAAGCACAAGCTGTGGTAGGGGAGCAGCATTTTGTGAAAGAAGCACCATTAACTGCCCCCGTCCCTCCTTCGGTTTCGGCCGATGTTGACATCACAGGCTACGGTTCTCATTCTCCGTCCCCTGTCAAAGTTATAACTGAGATCACAAGCACACAGGGTGGAGATGAAGGCGAAGAGAGCACCGAAGCACAGGCTTATGAAGTTGACATTAGGAAGCCGACTTCTCCATGTAACTCTACCGTTAATCTTGCCCAAGTGGACTGTTTGTTTGCTCCTCATGAGCTTGACGAACTTTTTGATTATTTCTTAAATCTCAATGAGCCGCTATCTCCTTTCTTCACGGGAGATACTAATATTTTTGGCTTTTCTTCTTCTGCAGCCAAAACGCCAAGTGCCACATAAACTTCTCCTCCTCTAGCTGTCCCTCCTCCATTCCTTCAAATCACTCCTATTTCCCGGCCGGGATCACAGGAAGAGTTAATAGGAGCCCTTCAAGGCTTGGATGACCCAATCGCTTCGCAGGAGCAGAAAGACGAAGGACTTGAAGAAGGCGACAAATCCCCGGAGCGTACTATTTCTGATGACACAAAACTGGCTGCACTTGTTACCCCGGGAAGTGAGTCTTCTTCAAGGAGGAGGAGGAAGCGTACCACTTCCAAGAAGAAAAAGAAAAGCATTCTTGTTTCTGAAGAGGAAGCGAAGGTTGATCCGGCAGCAACCCTCTCTCCTTCATCCCCAACTCTCCCAAGCCGTCCTGAAAAACTGCCTATCAGGTCAGGAGAAGGCTCTAAAGGTGGTGGCAAGAAGAAGTAACGGGCCCTGCTTCCCCTTATTTTTACTTTTTTCTTTTTGCATGTACTGACCGGAGATTGTGCGGGTACCGGCCTCCGCTTTTCTTTTTATTTTGAAACATGTACCTCTACAAAATTTTGACAGTATTGAATAAAATGATTCTTTTTGTTTGTACAAACTTCTGTCAGTATTTGAGAATGCATTTACTCTTCGTTTTTGTACAAGTTTCTTTATATGATATTGCAGTGAGCTTGTGGTATGTTGTTCGAGCGTAATTCTTACCAATGTAGCTATACCATGTTGCCCCTATACCATAAGCTCGTTGCAATATTTTCAACTTTGAGGGGACTTGTACTCTTATTTTCTGGAGAATAATTATTCCATACTTGGAGGAATATTATTCTGCTCAAAATAGAGTACCGCTCGTTTCATTTGAGTTTTCACGCTCCACCCTTTGGAGATATCACTTTTTCTTTTGCATATATACATTTTTACAAAGCGAATTCTCTTATGTGGTAGAGCGGGCCTTCGAAGGGCACTTTAACTTTTTTGAGGAAGAGTATTTTTAAGAATAGATGAACCAATCTTCCTTTGAAAGCTAAAATGTGCCTTTAAAGAGGGCTTCTTTTTTTTTATTGCGCCTCGGTGGAGGGCTTTTTGATCTTTGTTTTGCATTTCTGATGAAATGCTTCTTTGAAAAGTTGTACCTCTGAGGAGGGCTTTTTCACGTTTCAACACTTGGAAGTTTTATTTCAATCTCGGTGAAACATGTGCCTCCGAAGAGTTGTGCCTTCGAAGAGGGCTTTTCACGTTTCAACACTTGGAAGTTTTATTTCGATCTCGGTGAAACGTGTGCCTCCGAAGAGGTCTTTTTGTTTGATTGTGCCTCTAGGAAGAGGTCTTTTTGTTTGATTGTGCCTCTGGGAAGAAGTCTTTTGTTTGATTGTGCCTCTGGTAAGAGGTCTTTTTGTTTCTGCCTCTTGGGAGAGGCTTTTATATTTTCCCTGTTTGCTGGGAAGCGGGCCTCCGAAGAGGGCTTTTCACATTTCGACTCGTGTGAAGTTTTATTTTAGATCATGGTGAAATGTGTGCCCCTGAGTAGGGCTTTTGCCTGGAAGTTTGGAGTTTCTTTCTCTTAGTTGGACGGATTCACGGGAGTGTATCACCGATCAGTCCGCAATTTTATGTCGAGAAAGAACTCTCTTTTTCTGGCGAGGCCCGCTCGAGGTCTTTTAGCATTTCAACTGTGGTGAAATGGGCCTCCGAAGAGGGCTTTTCACGTTTCAACACTTGGAAGTTTTATTTCAATCTCGGTGAAACGTGTGCCTCTAAGTGGGGCTTTTGCCTGGAAGTTTGGAGCTTCTTTCTCTTAGTTGGATGGACTCACGGGAGTGTATCACCGATCAGTCCACAACTTTATGTCGAGAAAGAACTCTCTGTTTCTGGCGAGGCCCGTTCGAGGTCTTTATCCTCCGAAGAGTTATGCCTCTAAAGAGGGCTTGTGCCTCCGAAGAGGTCTTTTTCTGTTTGGTGCTTGCTCGCCCATGTCTCTTTGCCATCTTTTCATATCTATTCATGTCGGCGATCCCCGTTATCTTTTCCAAGTATCACCCCTTTTTAGTTGCCAATAATTTTCCTTATCCAAAGAAATATACTTCATAGTTAAGCAAGTTGGTGGTGGTAGACACAGACTATTAACTGGATGCTCGTTTGTACAAACATTCGTAGTTAGTTAGAAATGGTCCACTTCCAGCCACATTGCTATGTTTTGTTCGAAGCACTTCTTTCGTAGGATTTGAGAATGGAAATTTTGAATGGTTTAGCGTTTGCTTGCTGGGTGATGTTGGAGATCGCTTGGTCTTGCGATGGGTAAGCTTTGTTTTTATGGCCTGCATTATTAAATCGACATTTTCAGTAACACAATTAACGTATTTTATATGTAGAAATGCAACAAAGCAGTTTATAGTAGTATAGAACACAAGATTTATAGTGGTTCGACCAAAAGCTGGGCCTACATCCACTTTATAGCTTTTCATTATTCACTTGCTTTACAATTGCTTTCAATATAAGAATCATATATTCGTAATTCTTTTACAACATTTCAGCAAAGCTTTTAAGTAAAATATGGACGCAAATGATTGCTGTTCCAAGCTCTTGGAATTGGTTCTTCTTCGACAGTTATGAGTTTGAATGTGCCATCAAGAAGTTTCGTGCCTATGACATATGGCCCCTCCCAGTTTGGCCCAAACACACCTGTGGCTGTCATAATTCTCTTCAGGACTAGGTCCCCAATTTCAAAGCTGCGCTGACGAACTTTGGAATTGAAGTGTCTGGCTATCCTTTGCTGAAGAGCTGCAATTCTAAGCTTAGCCTCTTCTCTTCTTTCATCAAGGAGGTCAAGCGCTTCCAGTTGTAGTTTTTCATCCTCATCTTGATCAAAATGGATCCTTCTGTGTGAGGGGACTTCAGTTTCCACTGGAATCATCGCTTCCGATCCGTATGCCAATGAAAATGGAGTATGCCCAGTCGTAGTTTTGTGGGTAGTTCTGTATGCCCATAGTGCAAGCGGTAACTTATCAACCCAACCACCTTTTGCTTTTTCCAGCTGCTTTTTGATGGTTGATTTGATGATTTTGTTTACTGCTTCCACTTGCCCGTTTGCCTGCGGATGAGCCACTGCCGAGAAGCTTTTTCAGATCTTGAATCGTTTGCAGAAATCTAGGAATTCCTCACTTTCAAACTGCGTGCCATTGTCTGTGATTATCTTCTAAGGCACACCATACCTGCAAATGATATTTTTAGTCACAAAACTTATCATTTTCTTAGAGGTAACGGTAGCGAATGGTTCAGCTTCAGCCCATTTAATGAAATAATCAACAGCAACGATAGCATATTAATCCCTGATTTGGCAGTCGGCAAAGGCACAATGAGATCTATTCCCCAGATGGAAAATGGCCATGGACTGACCATTTGTGTTAGATCAGTGGAAGGTGCTCTAGGAATTTTGGCAAATCTTTGGCATTTATCACACTTTCGGGAATAGTCAGCAGCATCTTGATTAATTTCTGGCCAAAAGTATCCATAACGGAGGATTTTCTTTGCTAAAGTTTGACCACCTGTATGATCCCCACATTCCCCTCCGTGTACTTCAGTCAGAATTTTCTTAGCTTCTTCCTTTGTCACGCATCGGAGTAATGGCATTGAAAATCCTCTTCTGTACAAGCGACCATCCTGAACTATATATCTGGAGGCTTTCCTTATCAACTTCTGTCGTTCCTTTGAACTTTTTGGCAAAGAACCATTGAGCAAATATTCAAATATCGGAGTCATCCATGATTCTTGCTCTTGGGATACATTCATAATCCAATCAACATCCATTTCATCTATGCTTAGAGCTGACAAGACTTCGACGGGAACTAATCCCAATAGCTGAGCTTCACCGGTACTTGAATACTTTGCGAGAGAATCCGCCTTCATGTTCTCTTCTCGGGGTATATGGTTTATTGAATAACGGTCAAAATCTTAAAGAAGCTCCCAGGCTTTTGATAAATAGGCAGGTAGATTCCCTCCTTTAGCTTGAAATTCCTTCTTGACTTGGCAGTCAATAAGCTAAGAATCACTGAAAATCTGCAATGCCTTGATGTTTAGTTCTTTAGCAATCCTTAAACCAGCGATGAGAGCTTCATATTCTGCTTCATTATTTGTCGAAGGAAATTCTAGTCTCAGTGCATAACATAGCGATCGCCCTTCTGGGGTTTCAAGGACAACCCCTGCTCCGCAACAGTAATCATGCCTTGTGCCATCGACATACAATTTCCATTGGATTGGAACGTTATCAGTGGCTTCTTCCTCACTATCGCCTTTATCCGTACATTCTGCGATGAAATCTGCTAAAGCTTGTCCATTGATTGCTTTCCGGGGATGATAAGTGATGTCATATTGGCTGAGTTCAATATTCCATTTCAAAAGACGGCCCGAAGTCTCAGGACGGAATAGGACTTGCTTTAGAGGCTGATCAGTGAGGATTTTGATGGGATGAGCTTGGAAATACGGCCTCAATTTTCTTGATGCGATCAACAAACAATAGGCGAGCTTTTCCAACTTTGAATAGTTCATCTCTGCCCCAGTGAATCTTTTACTGATATAATAGACTGGGCGTTGAATCCTTGCGTCTTCCCGTACCGACACTGCACTGAGAGCATGAGATGAAATTGCAAAATATATGAAGAGATCTTCACCATTGTCAGGCTTTGAAAGTATCGGAGGCACTTCCATATGACGAACCAACTCATCAAATGCTTTTTGACATTCAGGAGTCCACTCAAAGTTTTTTCTTCCTTTCTTCAGAGCATCAAAGAATAGAATGCATTTGTCAGCAGCTTTTGAAATGAAACTACTCAAGGTAGCAACCTTTCCATTGAGACTTTGCAACTCCTTCCTCGTTCTAGGAGCTTTGACCTCTCTCAGGGCAGTAATCTGGGCAGGATTAGCTTCAATGCCCCTAGCGCTCACAATGAAACCCAAAAGCTTTCCGGACTCCACTCCAAATGAACATTTCAAGGGATTAAGCTTCATTCTGTACTTTCGGAGTACTGCGAACATCTTCTGCCAAGTGATCCATGTGGTCCACTGCTTTCTCAGACTTCACTAGCATATCATCAACATAAACTTCCATTGTCTTTCCAATTTGCGGTTTAAACATGGCATTAACAAACCTTTGGTAAGTTTCCCCTGCATTCTTGAGTCCGAAAGGCATGACCTTGTAGCAGTAGAGTCCAACATCTGTGATGAAGCTTTTGTCCTCTTGATCTGGCTCATGCATCATAATCTGGTTATATCCGGAGTATGCATCCATAAAAGATAACAATTCTTGCCCTGTCGTCCCATCCACCAACTGATCGATCCTGGGCAGCGGGAAACAGTCTTTGGGGCAGGCTTTGTTCAAATCTGAAAAGTCAATGCATACTCTCCGTTTTCCGTTAGCTTTTTAACCAGGACTCGATTTGATACCCAATTTGGATAAGTAGATTCTCTGATGAAACCGTTCTCCATGAGCCGATCCACTTCTTCTTTTAACGCTGTCGTCCTCTCAGGACCCTGGGTTCTTCTTTTTTGTTTCACGGGTGTAAACTTTGGATCAATGTTCAGAGTGCGTACTGCAATCTCTGGGGACATTCCACACATGTCAGCATGAGTCCAAGCGAATACATCCAAATTTGCCTTCAAAAATGAAATCAGAACATTCTGAATTGTTGTGTTGAGTTGTGAACCCACATTGAGCACTTTGTTTGGGTCCTTTGGGTCAACGGGTACCGGCACCGTTACCTCTACTGGTAATACCCTATTCTCCCCTGCACTGGCTTTCCTTGGATCCATCTCTCTTCGTGCGCCACTACATTCACCAGTGCAGGGTCCACCCTGTAATTGCTACAAGGTTGGTTCTTTGATGCGGACTGGAGCCGCCGCACCTTTTCCCGTTTCTCTTTTCCTTGATTCAAGCAACTCCGTAAGATAACATTCTCACCCCGCATCTTGGTCTCCTTTAATCACACCAACTCCATTATCTGTGGGGAATTTTATAGTCAGACACCATGGGACAAGAACAGCTTTGAATGCAGCAAGAGTTGGTCGGCCTAAAAAGGCATTGTAGCCGGAGAATTCTTCAACAATTATAAAGGTTTGCTTTCGAGCCACCTTCCTTAGCCCTTCTCCAAGTTCCACAAACAAATCTATGGTCCCAATTGGCTGTTTGGGTTCCCCAGCAAACCCAGCAATCTTAAGTGATGAAGCTTGAACGTCAGCCATTGGAATTTTCATTTTATCAAAGGTCTTTTTGAAGAGAATGTGCATGAAGCTCCACAATCAACTAGAACTCTTCTCACAGTAGCCGGCCCAATACCAGCGGATATGACCAAAGGATCTATGGTAGGAGCCTCGATACCCAAAGAATCCCTGGCACTGAATACAATATCATCAATGGAAGTCTTTTGTTGCTTTAAAGGCGCATCATTTTCTAAAACAAAAACATTCTCTTCAGCCGGTACATGCCTCAAGGCCCAGGCATACCTTTCCATCTCGCCCTAGCTTCTGCCTGCTGGGTGAGGCCCTCCAGTCATTATATTGATGACAGGTCTTTCCGATTCATGTTCTACGGCCTTCTCACTTGAGCCAGGACGGTGAGCGGGAACTTGTTGTCCTTGAGTCGACGAGGCTGGGGCATTTCTATTCCTTTTCACATACTGCTGGAGCTTGTTTTCCTTCAAGAGTTGTTCAATTACCTCTTTCAACTGACGGCATTCGTTGGTGTCATGGCCGGGTTGGTTGTGGAACCGGCATAACCTTCCACTTATTTCCATCTTAATCCCAACTCTCATTTTAGGTGGTGTCGGATAACTGACATCATCCTTGGTCGCAGAGAAGATGTTCTCAAGGGTATCAGTCAAGGGTGTGAAATTGAAAGGACGGCCTTTCTTAGCGTCTCCTTGTTTCCTTCCACCATCATTTACCCTTTTCTGAGTGTTAGGTTCTTTCTTGTTCGAAGCAGCACCATTGTTCCCATCTTCTACTGATACCACCTTAGCCGGTGTTTGGAGGCTTTCCAAACGCATGAATTCATCCGCTTTCTTGTAGAACTTGTCAAGCGAGCTTGGTTCTTTCATTTTCAACCATTTTCCAAATTCGCTTGATTTGTCAATCACCCTCATCAAGTACGTTAAGACCATGCGTGGCTCAGCATTATCTACCTCAGCCAATGCTATGTTAAAACGATTCAAAAATGATCTGATGGATTCTCCTGGATTTTGCTCTAGACTTGACAGTGACATTATATCCTTTGCTTTTGAAGCATACAATCGAAATTGCTCCTTGAATTTCCTGGTCAAATCGGAGAACTGATCAATGGACGTGACCGGCAGCTTTGTAAACCACAATAGAGCCACACCTTCCAGATATACCGGGAAATATCGACATTTGATTTCATCAGACGCTCTGGCACCCGTCATATGCCAATCGTACTTATACAAGAACTAATTAGGGTCGCTTGTCCCTTTGTATGCCGGAATAGTAGGAGGAACGAATTTTCTTGGGAATTCTGCCTTCAAGATTTTCTCAGTAAATGGAGTTTTGCTTGGAGCAAAACCCCATTCTTTCTCATCTTCATCCCTTCGCATACTTTCCTTCATGATCTGACGAACCATGCCTGAGAAAAACTCTTCATCATCTAAAGGTTCTAGAGGGCAAACATCAGCCATTCTCTCTGAATTCTGTCTTGACAACCGTTCACGGAGGGTCGGCTGCGGTCCTGATCCCCCAGCCTGGAGAGGTGTCTTTTCCACAGGGTCTGCGGCTCTTTGAGAAACATTCCTTCCTTCAACATCTTGAACTTCCGCAGTAGGGTTTCCATCATTATTAACCGTTGACGGTTAGCCCTAAGTAGATCATTCAACTTACTTAAGATCAGGGCGTTCTGGGCATTCTGAGCCTCCAACTGTGCATTCTGGGCATTCAATTGTTGATTCAACCCCAAAACTACGGCGTCCGATTCTGCTCGTGTAACTCCAACAGTTGGAGCTGCTTGACTTGAAGGAGGAAAGGTAGCGGTATTCTCTTGAACATTGTCGGATCTCACAGAACTTCGTTTTCTCCCAGAAGCCATTATTTCCAATAAACTTCTGGTTTTAAAAGAAATCCTTTCCACGAACTTTTTCGGAGCAATGATGGAAGTATCCTGAGTTCATCTCTCAGTGAAAGCACCAAAAATGTTAATGCTTAAAATCGAACGCTAACACCCCGGTGTGTGAAGTGTGAATGTGAAAGCACCACCCGACGGTTCGGGAAAAGAATATCAGCAAAAATAACAGAAAGTACGGTAGGAGACAGCGATTTTATAGTGGTTTGGCTTAAGGATTTGCCTACGTCCACTTTAAGTGTCTTTATTACTAATCTTGTTACAAAACAATACAATGCTCTTCAAGTACAAATCTCTTTAGTTACAAAACACTTTGAGCAAGTAGCTTAAGCTTCGATGTAGATGAAAGTCTTCGAATCCATGTCGGATGTGTGAAAGTCTTTCAAAGTAGCTTGTAGTGTTCTTCGAAACTTCAAGTGTAAAGTTGGTTTAGAAACTTGCAGAGTATCAGCGCTTGAAGAGATTGTCCAAAAAGGTCCCTTGAAAGTTGGAGATGGCAATGTATTTATAGAGAATTCTAGGCAGGAATTATCGCCAAGTCCTGAGTCGTGGCCGACTTAGGATAAGCCGTGGCCAACTTAGGATAAGACATGGCCAACTTAGGATAACTCGTGGCCGACCTATCGAGCCAAGTCCACGGTTCAGTAGAGGTAAGCTTGTCTACCTGAATTCATGTCATAAGTCCTAAGTCGTGAATGAGTTGAGAGGATGCGGCATAAGTATCACAGCATTGGACTTTAACTCGATGGCTTTAGGTCGTTTGCGACTTGGCATGGGTCGTAAGTCGGTCGTGGCTTAAGTGAAGTTGCTTTTGAGCCTTTCTTGTCTCGAGTCATTAGGTCGGCCATTTCTTGAGTTGTTTTCCCCCCTTAAACCATTGAGTCGCTGTCTCCCTTGAGTCGTTGAGTCGTTGTCTCCCTTGAGTCATTGAGTCGGTCATTTCCTTAAGGTATTAAGTCGGTAACCCTTCAAGGCTATTAAGTCGGCAACCCTTCAAGGCTGTTGAGTCGGTCCATTTTCTTAACCCGCCAAGTCATGGCTTCCTTAAGTCGGTAGGTCGTACCACTTCATGAGCCGTTAAGTCGTGGCTTCCCTTAACTCCTTAAACCGTTAAGTCGTCCATACCTTGAGTCATAGGTCGTGAAGTACTCTGAATCTGAAACTTCTTAAGGTGTTGAATCGGTCTATTCTCCTAGGGCAGTTAAGTCGGCAAGCTGTTAGGTCGGCATCCTTTTAAGTCGCTGAGTCTCCTTAAGTCGTGAGCCCCTCTTTGAGTCGTTGAACATAGGAGTTAACATCATAAAACCTTTATGATTAATCATAAATCATCAACAAGCATATATAAACATTTAATCATTCAATACGTGGCATACCCTTGCAAAATACTTTGGACTCAACTCTAAACCGAAAACTATTATAAAATGAGATGTCATTATTCACCTTAGCTTTGAGATTAAGGAGTTTGAGATTTGAATGGATTTGATTTGATTAATCTCTTTCCTTAGCTTTTCTTGTTTATCTTCCTCTTTCTTGCTAATTTTGGCTAGCCTCTACTTTAATTTGATATTGCAAATGAGCATGTGCATGAATTCCTAAGGGTTTAGGGTATAAGAATATTCTTATTCCAACTTTGCCCTCACCTATTGCCCTCATCTATTTTAATTCATGTTAGCTCGTTTTAGTTACTCATTAACATAGCACGACTACCCCTATTAATCACAAATCTCAATCTCCTAATCTTCACATTATTTTATTTAATTTAGCTAATTGAATGTCCTAAATAATGTTATTAAAAATTAGGGTCATTGCAGACCCCCTTCCTTAAAGAACTCCAATAGAGACTCCAAATTTTCCCGTCTTCTATCTGCATAGCTCTTTTTCCTAGGCTGAGCTTCCTTCATCCTAGCCGGAATCAACTCAATCTTTTATGTTGCTTCTCTAACCAAATTTTGACCAAGAACCAACCTATCTTCGGTCTCTAACTAACAAACCGATGATTTGCATGGCCTTCCATATAAAGCTTCAAATTATGCCATCCCTATACTAGTCAGATAACTATTGTTATATGAAATGTCGACTGAGTGTAAATGGACTTACCTTGGTCCCCTAAAATCTAACACACAAGCTCTTAACAAATCCTCCAAGACTTTGTTAACTCTTTGCATTTTTCTCATCGGTCTGCAAATGGTAAGCGGTAGTCATCTTGAGCTTGGTTCCTAAAATCTCATGTAGATTCCTCCAGAACTCGCGTGTGAACAAGGAATCTTTATAACTTACTATAATGTGAGGAATTCCATGTAGTCTAACTGCATTCTTCATAAATAATTCTTCATAAGTAACTTAGCCAAAACAAGTTCGTCCTACTTGACTTAATTGGAACGAAATAGACACTCTTGGTCGATCTGTCCACTACGACCTGTATACTTTCATTTCCACTATCAGATCTTTGCAACCCATCTATAAAATCTATAAGAATAGAATCTCACTTCCATATCAAAATATCTAATGGCTGAAGCAACCCACTAGGCTTCTGATGTTCGACTTTTACCTATTAGCGGTTTAGATACTGCTTCACCCATAAGTCTATGTTCCTCTTCATACCTTCCCAGAAGAAACTTCTCTTCATATCTTCATACATCTTAGTTCCTCCAAGATGAATAGTGAACTTCGAACGGTGGCATTCCCCTAGAACTTCCTTCCTTATGTATCCTACATTTGTATCACATTACCTACCTTTCATTCTCAACCATCCATTTTGGTCAAGACAAAAATCCTTCAAGTCATCGATGTCTGTTCCATCCCTTAATTTCTTGATCCATTTAACCCATACCAGATCCTCCATCTGTTTAGAATCTATCT
This sequence comes from Allium cepa, assembly GCA_030765085.1. NCBI lineage: Eukaryota > Viridiplantae > Streptophyta > Magnoliopsida > Asparagales > Amaryllidaceae > Allium > Allium cepa. Next base: position 882,215,355 of record CM060931.1, on the reverse strand, counting down.
TTTCGATCATAAGTGGTTTAACTTATAACACAACAGTACCATCAATAGACCCAACTTCAGATCTCCACTGCACTCTGCAAGTCGGCAATGCTTCCAAATCTTTCCACTCAGCTATCATTGCCAACAATGCATTCTGGTGCCTTCTACTAAGAGCATCTGCAACCGTATTACCTTTCCTTTGTGTGTACTCAATTCTAAAATCATAAGCGATAATGAACTCTAACCATCACTACTCTCTCATGTTCAGCTTCTTCTGAGAGAACAAACACTTTAACGACTTATAATCCGTATAAAGCTCAAACCTCTTTCCCAAAAGGTATTGTCTCCACACCTTCAACGCAAATATTATGGCAGTTAATTCCAAATCATGTGTTGTATATCTAACCTTATGCGGTCTAAGCTGTCGAGAAGCATAGGCAACCACTTTGCCTCTCTTCATTAACACAGCTCCTAATCTAGTAACACATGCATCTGTATAAACTACCAAATCCCGATTCCCCTCCAGAACAGCTAGTACAGATGCATGGGTCAATAAATGTCTCAAGCTCTGGTGTGACGCCCCACTCCGAGAGCCTCGTTAACAAAGAGTATTACCTAGATAATACTGTCGGCTAACGCGTACAATAGAGTATAATGGAAGCGACCATGTGTAATTTTACCTTAACTATTCACTAAATACGTTGAAAAGTAGAATAACTACCAATTCGACGTATTCAATAAATATTTCAAGAAAAACTACAATGGCTAGAGGATCTATCAGAACAGAATATAACAACTCAAATGCAATATACATCACAGAACAGTAAACCATCATATACACACATATACTGATACCAAGCAGAGTATACAAAATAATACATGTCAAGTGATATAACAAACCACAATATACAGACGAGTCAATAGAATACATAACGGAGTTACAACAGATAAGGACTACAAAAGACGCTATAACAAAATGAAGCTAGCGAATAGTCCATGCAGAAGCAAAATAGGCTAAGTCCAAAAGCACCTAACCTGAAACATCTCATTCCATCAGATTTCTTCACAAAGACGACCGCGGATCCCCACGGAGAGAAACTAGACTGAATCAACTGCTTGGATTCAACCTCTAAAAGCTTCTTCTTGAGTTCCTCATTTTCCTTTGTAGACATCCTCGTGGGAGGACGACTAACTGGCTGCGCACCTGGAATGAGATCAATGTGGAACTCAATTGCCCGCTTGGGTGGCAAACCCGAAACAGGTTCAAAAACATCAGAAAAGTCACAAGCAACAGGAATACGAGATATATCATCATCATCTCGCGAGTCAAGAGAATATAAAGACATCTCGGAATTATCCACATTCCGAAGAACAAGAGATAACTGAGAAGGCGAATCAGGATGACAAAGATATAAAATTCTCTCGGAACAAATAATCCTGGCATCGTACCTCACTAGCCTGTCCATACCAAAAATCATATCAAAACCCAAATGAGAAACAACGTGCAGATTCGCACGAAAAGAAAAGCCACATAAAACAATCTCAATATCATCAAAAAACAAGCTAAGGGTCGCGGATCCCCCAATAGGATTCGCAATCCTTAAAGAAGTAATCAAACAAGAAACATCCAAAGATAAATCATCTACAAGCTTCTTCGATACGAAAGAATGTGAAGCACCCGTATCGAAAAGAACTCGTATACTATGATCATGAAATAGAATTGAACCCTCCAAAATAGATGGAGACATACCTTTGGATTGAGATGAACCTCCAGAAGCATTAGCCACATTGAGCTTGCCAGATTTTGCATTAGTAGGAACAGTAGGACAAGCTGAAACATGATGACCTTCCTTCTTGCAATAGCGACAGAAGAGAGGCTTTGAACAAGCTCGAATTATGTGGTCCGGAGAACCACAATTGAAACACTTTCGAACGAAAGGTGTTCCGGAAGACTGAGGCTGAGAGCTAGGACCACCGGTCTTATTTTTCTTAGAAGGAAAAGGCTTCTTCTGAATTGGAAATGGCCTCTTGTTGGGGTTCTTGGAAACCTCAACATTCTCACCACTATCACACTCCTTCTCCACAGCTTCGAGATGAACTGCCGAATCAACCAATTCCTCAAAAGAAGGTTTAAGCTGGAGCAACAAGGACTTCTTAAGATATTTCTTAAGACCAGAAACAAACCTCAAATTCTTCTTGTAAGAAGTGCTAATGAATTCAAGACCATATTTAGATAAGGCCTCAAAAGATGCAACATACTCAGAAACAGAAGATTTCCCTTGCTTCAACTCAAGGAAGCGACGGGTCAATAATTTTTTTTCAGACTCAGGAACGGACTTGAGTTCAAATCTCTCCCGAAACTGAGTCCAAGAAAGAGTAGACTCATCAATCTCAGCTATAAGAAGCTCATACCAATCAAGGGCACGCTCTAGCAATAAGCTAGAAGTCACAAGAACTCGATCATGGTCAGAAAGATCCATGCGAGAAAAGATACGTTCGCATGTGCGAAACCAAGCTTGGACTTCAAGGACGGATTCGGAACCCTTAAACGGTTTTCCTCCAAGATGAGCAAAATCACTGCACTGACGTGCAAAGGCAGACTTGCGAGGTAGAGACACTCGAGGAGGAACGAGAGGCTGAGTGCTCCTAAACATCTCCATAAACTGATCGGCAGACATATATACGCCATCCGGATGTGAGCCACTAGATTGCCCAGCATCCGAACGTCGACCTCTGCCTCATCCAGACATAAGCTGAAAGTCAAGATAAGGAAAAGATTATTCACAAGGTAGATATTGCAATATGGAATACTACGGAATAGAAATGCATTCCTACACGTATTCCAAAACTCTATCTAACCTTGATGGAATAAAGAGACACGATGATTCAAAGATTTGTATCACTTATACACTTTGATGTATCGTAATATGTGCTCTATTCTGTTTTTATCATATTTTGTTCTGAACACAGCTCTGATACCACGCTGTGACGCCCCACTCCGAGAGCCTCGTTAACAAAGAGTATTACCTAGATAATACTGTCGGCTAACGCGGACAATAGAGTATAATGGAAGCGGTCATGTGTAATTTTACCTTAACTATTCACTAAATATGTCGAAAAGTAGAATCGCTACCAATTCGACGTATTCAATAAATATTTAAAGCAAAACTACAATGGCTAGAGGATCTATCAGAACAGAATATAACAACTCAAATGCAATATACATCATAGAACAGTAAACCATCATATACACACATATACTGATACCAAGCAGAGTATCCAAAATAATACATGTTAAGTGGTATAACAAACCACAATATACAGACGAGTCAATAGAATAAATAACAGAGTTACAACAGATAAGGACTACAAAAGACGCTATAACAAAATGAAGCTAGCGAATAGTCCATGCAGAAGCAAAATAGGCTAAGTCCAAAAGCACCTAACCTGAAACATCTCGGTCTGACCCGAGTATAAAATACACGGGTCAGTCTAGATAACAAATCAGTTAGATAAACTAAGCAATAATAAACCTGCAAGGTTACACAGTATAACAAATATCTCTAGAGGAGATAACACAATCATCAACAACAGATGAACATAATAAAACAAGCCTCATATCATCGGCAACATAGATAATCAAAGGATATGAATATCCTAAAGCAAGCTAATAGGCAAATAGCAAATACCCATAAGGTATACAAGTTCCACGAGGAAATCGCTACTCTCCATGCGGCTTAAAAAGACCAACACCGAAGGGCGATACCAAGGGAATATACATATCAATGAAATATCATAAAATTTGCTCGAGCTCAGTACTGTACAAACAAGGATCCATGAGCCCGAAGACTCCAAACCCAAGTATCACCCATGCGGCACATAAGGCCAACATCAGAGCGAAACTATATAGGGCGACAAACCCGAAGGCACAAACCCGAAGGCAACATACCCGAAGGCAACAAACCTAGGGAGACGGTCCGAAGACACTATCCCAGAGGCAACAAACCGTAGTGGTGAAGGTCAAAGACCCGGTACTGGACACCACTAACTAGCGAAATGTGTCACAACTCTCGAAAAGGAATCCGAAAAGTGTTAACGTATGTCCCATAACCACTCGTTCGCACTAAACGGTTTACTATCCGTCAGTAACTTTCACACTCAAAGCAGTACAAAGTTTACCTCATATCATCGATAAACCAAACCCGAAGGTCAAAACGATCAATTGAATAGGTCGGGAATTAATCGGAAGGATAAACGCACAGATTCATGGTCCGTGTTTTGCCCAACCATTTAATCATCCTTCCACTTCGCTCGACGTGCGAAAGTGTGTGTTTTAAATAGGAAGTATAAATTGGAGAATGGAGCTTTTAATACGATTTAGAGAGATTATTTATAAAACCCGTGAATGAAGTCAAAAACAAGTCATCAAAGTCAAATATGCAATAACAACTAATTGGAATCAACACGAATCGATAAAAGTTGGAAATTAACTCAAAATTAGCCAAAATAGGCAAAACTGCACATTTCAGACGTCTGAAATTTCCATCCAGACGTCTGAACCACTAACCAGACGTCTGAATTGATTTCCAGACGTCTGAAATTCTTCTCTGCCTTTTTGCGTTTTCCAGGGACCAGTTTTAGACGTCTGGATTTCCAAACCAGACGTCTGAATTTGAAACCAGACGTCTGAAATTTATTCCAGACGTCTGAAATTGCCTGGTAGGCAAAAATCAGCTTTGCCCAAAAATGGGCGAAAATCCAAACGGAAGCGATCGGACAAGCGACGAAGACTAGGGATTAATGCCAAACGACAACCCAGCCTTATAGGCTCTCCGAAACACCTCCTAAAGCGTGATCACACATCAAAGTTAGGATCTTTAAAGAATTGAACCCAAACACTAACAATTTGGATATTCACCAATTCAATCCAAACCAAAAGCAAGTGCATATGAACAAGGTGTTAGGAATTCATACCCAACATCAATGAAATCAAGAGAAGTAGATGTGAGTTCGAAACTCGCCTTTTTACACAAAACAAAGAAGATGAAGAAGCACAAATGCAAGGAACCAACCAACTACACTCCACTTCAACACTACAAGCTTCAATCTAGAATCAAAGCAAGTATTTCCTTAGTTAGGGTTAGGAAATTACTGAAATTGAAGAGGAGAAGAGATGGAGAAGATGGAGATGAACTTACCAATGGATTCTCTTTGATTTTGGAGCAAGAAATCAAGCTGGAAGTTGAAACTAGGGCTTGCTAATTTCTATATCTCTTTCCCTTCCACCATTTCAGTTTTTAAGCTTAAGTTTTTAAGAAATGAATAAGTGAATGAGAGGAGTGGCTAAGCTAGGGTATTTAGTTAAGCTAGTGGGCTGAACCCAAACCCAAAACCCAATAGAAAAAGGGTCAAAATTTCACAAACTCCAAACATATCAAAGATTATACTCAAAAAGATCGCAAACGCCATTTTGGAACCAATGGAGGTGGTTTCGAGTTCCAATTCGGCCATTTGCAGAAAGTAACATTTCGGACCTCAAAAATCCGAATAACGACGCTATATTTAAATTAAACATTTAAATATAAAATCGTTAAATATGTGGGTTGTTACAGATCTCCCCTCCTTACAAAATTGCGTCCCCGCAATTCCTAGAGACGATATTTGTGACAACTACATATATACAACATACAAAAGAAAGAAATAAGCTTGAGATACAGAAATAGACTTACCATTAAGAAGCAAAGATAGAAAACCTGGATAAGATCGCTCAATAAACTCTCTGGTTTCCCAAGTACAGTCATTGGGATTAGTGGACCATTGAACTTTTACGAGCGGCACGTCCTTGTTCCGAAGGTGTCGCACCTCCGTGTCAAGCACGCGAATAGGTTGTTGTATAATAGATAAGTCCGGTGAGATATCAAGTTCTTGCAAATCAGGAGAAGTAATAACAGAATCCGACTCCCGAAGACACTTCCGAAGTTGCGAGACGTGGAACACGTCATGAATGCCAGATAAATGAGCTGGAAGTGAAACTCTATAAGCCACAGGGCCAATACGTTCAGTAATAGAAAACGGTCCTATATAACGAGGAGCCAATTTCTCAGTCGTACTGAAACGCATAACCCCTTTCAAAGGAGAAACACGAATAAAAACAAGATCACCAATTGAGAACTCGAGGGGTTTCCTATGGTTGTCCGCGTAGGATTTCTGGTGACTCTGAGCCTCTTTCATTCTCAATCGAATAAGATCAATCTTCTCAGAAGAATCACGAATAGAATCGGGACCAAGAATAAGCTTCTCCCCAGATTCCAACCAACAAGAAGGTGATCGGCATGGCCTTCCGTATAAGGCTTCGAAAGGAGCCATACCAATACTAGACTGAAAACTATTGTTGTAGGAGAATTCTGCAAGAGGTAGGTGATCCTCCCAACTACCACCGAAATCAAAGATACAAATACGGAGAAGATCTTCCAAGATACGATTTACCCGTTTAGTCTGTCCGTCAGACTGCGGATGATAAGTTGTACTAAAATTAAGCTTTGTTCCCAAAGCTTGCTGAAGACTCTTCCAAAAATGACTCGTGAATAAAGGATCACGGTCACTCACAATAGAACTAGGAACACCATGAAGTCTCACGATTTCCTTGATATACAACTTAGCCAAATGCGAAGCAGTCCTATTAGACTTAATAGGGACGAAATGAACAGACTTAGAAAGGCGATCAACAATAACCCAAATGCTAGAATGGCCTGATCTCGAACGAGGTAGGCCGTCAATGAAATCCATAGAAATTTGATCCCACTTCCACAATGGAATCTCAAGAGGCTGAAGAAGACCAGAAGGACGCTGATGTTCGGCCTTCATACGTTGACAAGTCATGCAATTACTCACATAACTCGTCACATCGCGCTTCATACCTTCCTAATAGTAAAGGCGACGCATATCGGCATACATCTTGGTACTACCGGGATGAATGGTATATTTAGAACGATGGCAATCATCAAGAATATCATGCCTAAGTACAGAATCAGAAGGCACAACAAGACGGTTCGTCTTACGAAGACACCCATGAGAATCAATGCTAAAATCTTGCAACACCTCATCACAAGATCCAGACTCACAAAACTGAATAAGATGCAACAAATTAGGATCACACCGCTGAGCATCGGCAATACGATCCAACAAAGAGGGCCGTGCATCTAAACTGAATAGTGCAATCGAAGAATCAAAAGATAAATCACGATCACGAATTTCATAAAAAGATAAAGTCTCAAGAATATCCCATTTGGCTAGAATCATAGAAACAACAGCCGAATGTTTGCGACTAAGCGCATCTGCAACACGATTACCCTTACCAAAGGTATATTGGATATCAAAATCATAGGAGGCAAGAAACTCGAGCCAACGTTGTTGTCTCATATTGAGTTCCTTTTGAGTGAACAAATACTTCAAAGATTTATGATCGGTATAGAGAATGAAGCGCTCGCCCAATAAATAATGTCGCCAAATCTTCAAGGCAAAGACAATGGCGGCTAACTCAAGATCATGAGTGGCATAGCGAACTTCATTCGGACGTAGTTGCCTAGAAGCATAAGCAACCACCCGATCTCTCTGCATAAGAACAGCACCGAGACCACTACCACAAGCATCGGTGTAGACAACAAGATCATGATTCCCCTCGGGAACCACAAGAATAGGAGAATTAGTGAGAAGTTCCTTCAATGTCAGAAAGGAAGCTTCACACTTGTCGGACCAATCAAAACGAATGCCTTTTCGGGTAAGGCTTGTGAGAGGAAGCACAACACGGGAAAAATCCTTGATGAACCGACGGTAATAACCCGCCAATCCAAGGAAACTACGAATCTCATGAACATTTTCAAGCCTCTTCCAATTCTGAATGGCTTCGATCTTTGAGGGATCGACAGAAATGCCATCGGAAGATACAACATGGCCTAAGAACTTAACCTTATTCTCCCAAAAATGGCACTTGGAGAATTTGGCTTTAAGCTGATGATGACGGAGGGTACTCAAGACAATTCTCAAGTGATTAGCATGCTCGGCTTCAGACTTAGAATAAATAAGGATATCATCAATGAACACAAGGACAAACTTATCGAGATATTCCCGGAATACTCGATTCATGAGATCAACAAAGAAAGCAGGAGCGTTCGTCAAACCGAATGGCATGACGAGCCACTAAAAAGAACCATATCGAGTGCGGAAAGCCGTAAGAGGTACGCTATCCTCCGCAACTCATAATTAATGAATACCTGTGGCAAGGTCAAGCTGAGAAAAGACCTTAGCACCACTCAATAGATCGAACATATCATCGATCCTAGGCAATGGGTACCTATTTCTGATGGTTAACTCGTTAAGCTTGCGATAATCAATGCAAAGCCTAAGAGTTCCATCAGATTTCTTCACAAAGACGACCGCGGATCCCCACGGAGAGAAACTAGACTGAATCAACTGCTTGGATTCAAGCTCTAAAAGCTGCTTCTTGAGTTCCTCATTTTCCTTTGTAGACATCCTCGTGGGAGGACGACTAACTGGCTGCGCGCCTGGAATGAGATCAATGTGGAACTCAATTGCCCGCTTGGGTGGCAAACCCGAAACAGGTTCAAAAACATCAGAAAAGTCACAAGCAACAGGAATACGAGATATATCATTGTCATCTCGCGAGTCAAGAGAATATAAAGCCATCTCGGAATTATCCACATTCCGAAGAACAAGAGATAACTGAGAAGGCGAATCAGGATGACAAAGATATAAAATTCTCTCGGAACAAATAATTCTGGCATCGTACCTCACTAGCCAGTCCACACCAAAAATCATATCAAAACCCAAATGAGAAACAACGTGCAGATTCGCACGAAAAGAAAAGCCACATAAAACAATCTCAATATCATCACAAAACAAGCTAAGGGTCGCGGATCCCCCAATAGGATTCGCAATCCTTAAAGAAGTAATCAAACAAGAAACATCCAAAGATAAATCATCTACAAGCTTCTTCGATACGAAAGAATGTGAAGCACCCGTATCGAAAAGAACTCGTATACTATGATCATGAAATAGAATTGAACCCTCCAAAATAGATGGAGACATACCTTTGGATTGAGATGAACCTCCAGAAGCATTAGCCACATTGATCTTGCCAGATTTTGCATTAGCAGGAACAGTAGGACAAGCTGAAACATGATGACCTTCCTTCTTGCAATAGCGACAGAAGAGAGGCTTTGAACAAGCTCGAATTATGTGGTCCGGAGAACCACAATTGAAACACTTTCGAACGAAAGGTGTTCCGGAAGACTGAGGCTGAGAGCTAGGACCACCGGTCTTATTTTTCTTAGAAGGAAAAGGCTTCTTCTGAATTGGAAATGGCCTCTTGTTGGGGTTCTTGGAAACCTCAACATTCTCACCACTATCACACTCCTTCTCCACAGCTTCGAGATGAAGTGCCGAATCAACCAATTCCTCAAAAGAAGGGTTAAGCTGGAGCAACAAGGACTTCTTAAGATATTTCTTAAGACCAGAAACAAACCTCAAATTCTTCTTGTAAGAAGTGCTAATGAATTCAAGACCATATTTAGATAAGGCCTCAAAAGATGCAACATACTCAGAAACAGAAGATTTCCCTTGCTTCAACTCAAGGAAGCGACGGGTCAATAATTTTTTTTCAGACTCAGGAACGAACTTGAGTTCAAATCTCTCCCGAAACTGAGTCCAAGAAAGAGTAGACTCATCAATCTCAGCTATAAGAAGCTCATACCAATCAAGGGCACGCTCTAGCAATAAGCTAGAAGTCACAAGAACTCGATCATGGTCAGAAAGATCCATGCGAGAAAAGATACGTTCGCATGTGCGAAACCAAGCTTGGACTTCAAGGACGGATTCGGAACCCTTAAACGGTTTTCCTCCAAGATGAGCAAAATCACTGCACTGACGTGCAAAGGCAGACTTGCGAGGTAGAGACACTCGAGGAGGAACGAGAGGCTGAGTGCTCCTAAACATCTCCATAAACTGATCGGCAGACATATATACGCCATCCGGATGTGAGCCACTAGATTGCCCAGCATCCGAACGTCGACCTCTGCCTCATCCAGACATAAGCTGAAAGTCAAGATAAGGAAAAGATTATTCACAAGGTAGATATTGCAATATGGAATACTACGGAATAGAAATGCATTCCTAGACGTATTCCAAAACTCTATCTAACCTTGATGGAATAAAGAGACACGATTATTCAAAGATTTGTATCACTTATACACTTTGATGTATCGTAATATGTGCTCTATTCTGTTTTTATCATATTTTGTTCTGAACACAGCTCTGATACCACGCTGTGACGCCCCACTCCGAGAGCCTCGTTAACAAAGAGTATTACCTAGATAATACTGTCGGCTAACGCGGACAATAGAGTATAATGGAAGCGGTCATGTGTAATTTTACCTTAACTATTCACTAAATATGTCGAAAAGTAGAATCGCTACCAATTCGACGTATTCAATAAATATTTAAAGCAAAACTACAATGGCTAGAGGATCTATCAGAACAGAATATAACAACTCAAATGCAATATACATCATAGAACAGTAAACCATCATATACACACATATACTGATACCAAGCAGAGTATCCAAAATAATACATGTTAAGTGGTATAACAAACCACAATATACAGACGAGTCAATAGAATACATAACAGAGTTACAACAGATAAGGACTACAAAGGACGCTATAACAAAATGAAGCTAGCGAATAGTCCATGCAGAAGCAAAATAGGCTAAGTCCAAAAGCACCTAACCTGAAACATCTCGGTCTGACCCGAGTATAAAATACACGGGTCAGTCTAGATAACAAATCAGTTAGATAAACTAAGCAATAATAAACCTGCAAGGTTACATAGTATAACAAATATCTCTAGAGGAGATAACACAATCATCAACAACAGATGAACATAATAAAACAAGCCTCATATCATCGGCAACATAGATAATCAAAGGATATGAATATCCTAAAGCAAGCCAATAGGCAAATAGCAAATACCCATAAGGTATACAAGTTCCACGAGGAAATCGCTACTCTCCATGCGGCTCAAAAAGACCAACACCGAAGGGCGATACCAAGGGAATATACATATCAATGAAATATCATAAAATTTGCTCGAGCTCAGTACTGTACAAACAAGGATCCATGAGCCCGAAGACTCCAAACCCAAGTATCACCCATGCGGCACATAAGGCCAACATCAAAGCGAAACTATATAGGGCGACAAACCCGAAGGCACAAACCCGAAGGCAACATACCCGAAGGCAACAAACCTAGGGAGACGGTCCGAAGACACTATCCCAGAGGCAACAAACCGTAGTGGTGAAGGTCAAAGACCCAGTACTGGACACCACTAACTGGCGGAATGTGTCACAACTCTCGAAAAGGAATCCGAAAAGTGTTAACGTATGTCCCATAACCACTCGTTCGCACTAAACGGTTTACTATCCGTCAGTCACTTTCACACTCAAAGCAGTACAAAGTTTACCTCATATCATCGATAAACCAAACCCGAAGGTCAAAACGATCAATTGAATAGGTCGGGAATTAATCGGAAGGATAAACGTACAGATTCATGGTCCGTGTTTTGCCCAACCATTTAATCATCCTTCCACTTCGCTCGACGTGCGAAAGTGTGTGTTTTAAATAGGAAGTATAAATTGGAGAATGGAGCTTTTAATACGATTTAGAGAGATTATTTATAAAACCCGTGAATGAAGTTAAAAACTAGTCATCAAAGTCAAATATGCAATAACAACTAATTGGAATCAACACGAATCGATAAAAGTTGGAAATTAACTCAAAATTAGCCAAAATAGGCAAAACTGCACATTTCAGACGTCTGAAATTTCCATCCAGACGTCTGAACCACTAACCAGACGTCTGAATGGATTTCCAGACGTCTGAAATTCTTCTCTGCCTTTTTGCGTTTTCCAGGGACCAGTTTCAGACGTCTGGATTTCCAAACCAGACGTCTGAATTTGAAACCAGACGTCTGAAATTTATTCCAGACGTCTGAAATTGCCTGGTAGGCCAAAATCAGCCTTGCCCAAAAATGGGCGAAAATCCAAACGGAAGCGATCGGACAAGCGACGAAGACTAGGGATTAATGCCAAACGACAACCCAGCCTTATAGGCTCTCCGAAACACCTCCTAAAGCGTGATCACACATCAAAGTTTGGATCTTTAAAGAATTGAACCCAAACACTAAAAATTTGGATATTCACCAATTCAATCCAAACCAAAAGCAAGTGCATATGAACAAGGTGTTAGGAATTCATACCCAACATCAATGAAATCAAGAGAAGTAGATGTGAGTTCGAAACTCGCCTTTTTACACAAAACAAAGAAGATGAAGAAGCACAAATGCAAGGAACCAACCAACTACACTCCACTTCAACACTACAAGCTTCAATCTAGAATCAAAGCAAGTATTTCCTTAGTTAGGGTTAGGAAATTACTGAAATTGAAGAGGAGAAGAGATGGAGAAGATGGAGATGAACTTACCAATGGATTCTCTTTGATTTTGGAGCAAGAAATCAAGCTGGAAGTTGAAACTAGGGCTTGCTAATTTCTATATCTCTTTCCCTTCCACCATTTCAGTTTTTAAGCTTAAGTTTTTAAGAAATGAATAAGTGAATGAGAGGAGTGGCTAAGCTAGGGTATTTAGTTAAGCTAGTGGGCTGAACCCAAACCCAAAACCCAATAGAAAAAGGGTCAAAATTTCACAAACTCCAAACATATCAAAGATTATACTCAAAAAGATCGCAAACGCCATTTTGGAACCAATGGAGGTGGTTTCGAGTTCCAATTCGGCCATTTGTAGAAAGTAACATTTCGGACCTCAAAAATCTGAATAACGACGCTATATTTAAATTAAACATTTAAATATAAAATCGTTAAATATGTGGGTTGTTACATCTTGAATGCTTCCTTGCACTAATCGGTCCAAGAAAACTTCACATCATTTCATGTTAGCTTATTCTTCGGTGCTGCTATCGAAAAAATCCTTAATGAACCTCCTAAAAAATCTAGCCAATCCAAGAAAACTCTTTATCTCAGTCACTGTGTCAAGTCTCTTCCAATTATTCATCGCTTCAATCATACTCGGGTCAACATACAGCCCTTTCTCTAAGACTACATGAACAAGAAACTTCACCTTCTTCTTTCAGAAATGATATTTAAAAACTATGCCTTCATCCAATGCTGCCTTAACGTCTCAAGCCCGAGTCTAAAATGAACTTCATGCTCCCTTTCATCTTTAGAGTTATCAGTATATCATCTATAAAAACCATCATGAACCTATCCAAGTGCTCTTAGAAAATTTGATTCAACAAATCTACAAAGAATGCTGCCGCATTAGTTAGTCTAAACGGTATAACTACCATTCGTGCGATCCATATCTGGTTTTAAATGCCCTCAAAGGAATACTATCCTCTACTACTCTAAGCTGACGAAACCCTGTTGCTAAATCTAACTGAGAAAGTATCTTGGCTCCACTCAACTGATCGAACAAATCGTCAATTCTAGGCAACAGATACTGATTCTTTATTGTTTTCTTATTCAACTTACGATAATTGATAGAAAACCTCAATGATCCATCCGGCTTCCTAGCAAACATTGTAACTGCTCCCTGAGGTGAACTACTCGGTATAATAAAATTCTTGCCTTCCAAATCCACCAACCGCACCTTTAGCTCTTTCATCTCTATAGGTATCATCCTGCTTGGTGCCTACTCAACCATTCTACTCTAAGTACTAAATCTATCTGAAAACTCAATGGCTTGTTTCGGTGGCAATCTTACTACTGGATCAAAGACATCTGCGAATTCTCTAACCATAAAAACTCGATTCAACTCATCTTCCAGCTCTGCAACACCCAACAAAGCTTTCACCTGACAACTAGGGTTTTGTACGGTATATACGATTTAATCACTGCAGTCAGGGTGTCCAATAAATATTTTTCTATCGTGGCAAAATATCCTAGCATCATACTTACTTAACCAGTCCATACCCAAAATAATTCGAAACCCTATAAAGTAAAAACATGCAAACTGCAAGCAAAGATATGACCTAATAAACCAATCTCTAAGTGATCACACTTCATCCCAAGTGTTGCATACCCTCCATCGGATTTGCAACTCTTAAGGAATTAACTAGGTATGAGGGTTTTAGGTTAAGTTTATCTACCAAATGATGTGATATAAAAGAATGCGATGCAACAGAATCAAACAGAACGCTAAAAGACATACCATGAATCTGAAGTGTACCTCCTAACACTTACTTCCCTTTCTCCTACACAATTGGTCCTGATGTAGCTAGCTCCAATGCAAATACTTTGTCCCTTCCACCCTTAGTAGGCTCTTTGCATTGATTCTTATAATAACCAACCTGATCGCAGTTTAAGCATTTGATATTCTTCTTTTCTATCACTTCCTTCGTCTTTTTAGTACGACGCTCATCAGAGAAATGCCCCTTCTTATAGAATTTGAAGCAAACAACCCCAGACATTCCCTTCTTTGCTGCTCCACCTTTCTAAGCACCCCTCCTATGAAAGAACTTCCCTTTTTGACTTTGCCCCACTCTTTTTCCTTATTCTTCTCTAAATAAGAAAGCATCTCCTCATGTCTTAAAGTCACCTCTACCACAACATCGCAAGGATCACTAACATGAGATAACATTGCCCTTGCCAACTAAGGCTTCAACCCCCTTATTATCACTGAATCCACAGTGGCATGTCCATACCTAGACAACTCCTCAAACCTTCTAGCATACTCCAACACGGACCTCTCCTCCTGCTCCAACTCAGCAAACTTTCTAAGCAAAGCAGACTGCGCCATCAAAAACATGAACCTCTCCTGGACCCTTCTACTAAACTCAGCCCATTTCATTCACTCCAGCAGTCACACTACTACACCAGAATAAAGCTCCTCCTCTGCTTGTCATTGAGCCCCAAATTTGCGAAGATCCTCTCACAATGTAGCAACCAGTTCTCCACCTCAGTAGCATCCTTAGTTTCAATAAATGGCTTCCCTTCAAGCCTAATATTGTCTCTACTCAAAATAGCATAAATGTTAACCACTGAAGCTTCCTAAATCCTAGCTCCATCATTTCCTCCAACCACTACTGTAGCAATTACATCTTGTAGCATATTTTCGAAAAAATGATACATAGCTCCCATATCCACTTGTGGGACTTCAGCACTTACATTCCCTGCTTATGCCTGACCTTGGTTCCTTTAGTACTCTGTCTGGCATTTCCATTGTAGTGGTGCTTCCCCAAAGATTCACCCTTCCAATTCTGGCATCTACATCTTTATTCAAGCCTCACGAGATACAGAAGAATAGCCGAAGAGAGATAGAAAATTAGAGATATAACATATACTTATATATACCAAATATAAGTACCTACTATAAAATTATCCCATAGCCCAATCTTATCTCTAATTCCTTAGGATTATGTTTTAAAATATCATTTTTAGTTAAGATTTTCATTAACCTATGCTTTGATAACAAGTTGTAACATCCCCTATTTGGAGTCCAGAAGTTAAATGCTATATATGCTGCAGTCATCCATAGTATTAATTTTCGGTTACCAAATATGGTAATGTTAATAGTATCCTTAATATCAGAAGAACATGAATATGAAACAAAATCATAGATTTCTCAAAAAAAACTTTCTGATTAGATTTCACAAAACATGTTTCATATTCCATTACATAATCCCATAATCGTTTTCCAAGTAAAGATCAAATATAATTATTACAAAATATGCCAAGAGTGAGATATGACGATGCCCCCTTGGTTGACCATACTACTATATGGTCATAAGTTATTTAATACAACATAGCGGAATCAAACAAAATAAAACAGCAACTCCATAGTAGCTATCCATCGGCCAACTGCTCGTTTCTGGAAGCTTTATTCATCCACTTACTAAAAACATGAAAATCGTCAACCCTTAGTCTACTTTAATCAATTTTTAACACCCGAGAGATTAAATGAAAAAAACATAAACTTCAAGTCAGACATAAAGCTTTGAACGAATAATGCCATACATCTCGGTTATTTGATATTAACTGAGACCAGGCCACTTAGCAGAATGGGTTTCCTCTCACCAATATACTTTTAAAACATACCTTTTGCAAATCATTTCCTCCAACCAAAATGGTTAAAACTGTAAAGTAATATCACGTAAACATACATATTAGGTAACAAATGAACTATTTTTCTGAACATTATAGTTTTATTTGGCTAACTACTAACCTTTGGCTGACTCGGGCCTACAATAAAATATACACAAAATAATCTAACACTTATTAGATACTCCTCTTCTGGACAGTCTGTCCTTAACATATTAATTAGATACTCCTCTTTTAGGCGGTCTGTCCTTAACTTATCTATTAGATGCTCCTCTTCTAGACAGTCTGTCCCTAACTTATCTTCTCCCAGTCCTAAAAGTTTTGTGGGCTCACCAATAACCTAACTCAGTACAATTATATATTCCCTTCTGTGTGTAATCATAATTTAGTCTTACCTGTGACAAATCCCTACACATTGGAATTTTGGACTAAATTAGTAAGGGCTAAGCTAATGTAAAGGGCATGACCCTATACCAGTCCCATCTGGTATGCAAATATCTGAGTCATTTTACTTAGTGTAATCTTCCTTTAAATTTCCATTGAAAACCATTTCTTCCCAAATTGATTTAAAAACTTTAAATCAAACGTAAACAAGGAAAATATGTACTCTACGCTTTACTCGAAATCACCTTGCCATGTTATATATACTTTACTCAAATCTTTGTTGATGAAAACATTTAAAACTTTGAAAGTAACCCTTTTAATTCTATTGAAAGCACCCCTTTCGAAACCAATTAAACCCCTTCTTTATAATCTTGTCCGAAAGGCCAAAAAATTCCTTTCGAAACCATTTATAGTCTTGCTTTCGAAAATATCAAAAAACCATTCCTTCAAAAGCATTAAAACCATTGATATCCCATCATTATAACACTAAATATTGACCTTTTGAAAACATTGGAAAATATTTCCTTTAAAACTCTTCAAAACCATAGGTAACCAACCTTTAAAAACCATTAAAACATCAAACCTTTTGAAAGCTTTGGGGTTCAATTTATAACATATGGAAACACCTTTTAGAACCATCGAAAACCATCTCATTCGAAACCTTTGGGTTTTACCTTCAACATAGCAAAAGGGTCATTAAAACATTTAAGTCAAAATCATCTTTCGAAAGCAATTCCAAAGTAAAGAAGTGATGGTGTCAAAACCAACCTTCCAAAAGCATTGGAGAAGCGGCCAAGTTTTAAATGTAACGACTCGTAAATTTTAATGAATAAATTGGTTAATTTAAATCGGATCTTTGTAATTAAATTTAAAGAGAGAAGGAAATATTTTGAAATTAAATAGATAGTTGATGGTAATTGAATAGGATCAGTATTGTGTAAGGAATTATAATATGTGTTGTATTAATGTGTGCACTGATTTATAGTGGGATGTAAAAGGTAATAAAATAATGGGTAATGGATGGAAATGGAATAAATGTATTTTAATGAGAGTTGTTGTAATAATTGTTGTAAAGAATAAATTTACATATGTTATAAAATGTATAATGGTGACAACTATTGTTCGTTACCAATGTATTTAATCAATAGGAATTAAATGTAATTAAACATTACCTTATGTAAGTTAAGATAATAACTGAAAATTTTGAGTGTACAATCAATAGAAATGTTAATTATATGCATAAGATGGCAATTGATTTAATAAAAGATTGAAACCAAGATAAATAAATGAATTGGGATATTAAATGTGTATAAGTGACTAAATTTCGGCATAATGGAAATAAAATATTTAACACAAACAAAAGATGAAATTAGAATTATATATAGCTGATTGGAACATTTGTTTTAATTAATGAACTTTTAAATGTAATTAAAAGTTAAGGGTAACAATGGTTATAAGTTACCTATTTATTTAGGTAGTAAAATTTAGTTTGAAATCAATTACAGTTAATTTACCTAATTAGTGCAATTTAATGTAGATTAATTTGGTAATCGGAGAATGCTAATTCAATAGGATGTAACCAATGAAAATTTTAATCTAATACTAAGTTAAGGTTGACTAAGGTAATTATTAATAAATCGAATGAAATGCAAATCAATGGAAACAATGTATATTTTATACTTAGCTACAAATTGAATATATGAAAACAAATGTAAGCATTGAATTAATTCAATGAATTTAAATTTTAATAAATTGTCATTGAATATAATCAACGTTCTGTAAGTAATTATAATATTGGTTTGAAGGAAATAAATTTAAAGGTAATGAATGAAAAGAAAACAAGGTAACTAAGTTCATATAATAGTAATGAACTTAATAAAAGTTTTGGATTGAAATAAATCAATCCATTGAAATCCAAATTATAATAAGTGCAATTTTTGTAGCAATTGAAATTAAAGGTTTTACAATTTGAAATAAAGATAGTATGAGAAAATTTATGTAATAGTTTTAAATCCAATATTTAAGCCATCTATTTAACAATAATGAATGGAATAATTTTTGATTGATTTAATTGAACATAATTTTGGAAATTTAATTTATAATTGTTGAATTTAAGGAAACCGAGGAATTAATAAATTTTAAATCGACAGTCAAATTTGTTAAATTAGTATAAATGTTTAAGAAATTAAAAATGACAAGAATAGTCGATTATAGGATTGAAATTGAAAGTTGATTTAATTAATTAATTTTTAATTTATTTAATTAACTGGAAAAATAGCCATTTTGGCCACTGACTCGGATTTCGACGAAACTAGTTTCATCGGATCCGTTACTGTGAATTATTGTAGGATTTCAAGTTTCGTAGCGATCGGGCTTGTCGTTTGATTGTACTGGCTTGAAACACCTTGAAATAAATTAAATTGAAATCAATTGAAATCAATTTGAAAAATATTGATTTTAGCATAACTTCTTCATACGATGGAATTTGAACCTGAAACCTTATCCATTGCGTTTATAATATTTAAAAACATCTATTTTGATATATGGGTTGACCCAATTTCATTCCGGAGTCGAAACGGGCTTTCTGGGCCACATGGCGTTAGCGCGTAAATCTACCTTATCCATCCATTCAAATGTCAACCTTGCCTATATATATCCTGCTATAAACCCTAGCAGCCACTGTTCCTTATTTCTGTACGTTCTATTCACCTCCTCACTTCAATGTCAGACAAACCCTAATTCCAATTGCAATCCCAAATCAAATCCAAAGCTGAAATTTCAAACTCCACAATATATGCCAAATTTTATATCAATTCGAAGCTCTCGAAGGGCATCACTCGGATCTGCAACTTGTTTTTCGATTCGACGCATTCTTTGTTTAGAAATCAAAGAAAAAAATTTGGCCGTACATCGCTCGACGATGAACTTCGTCTGATCGGGAAATCGTTTCTGGGTCTTGTAAGGGGAGTCGATCGAAGTAGGTTGTGCGTCGAATCGACGGTCAGATCGCCGTTAAAAATTTGATTAGGGTTAGTTAAAAGTGGCAGCTGCTATTTATTTTTCAGGCCAATCGAGGTCGTGCATGGGGGGAAGTCGCAGAGGTGAGGCACCTAGGGGTCGCGGCTCGTGATTGGAGGTAGTGCGGCGCGTGCGATCCTGAATCTTGCTCCTGTTCGAACGAAGATTGGGTTTCTTTTCGGTGTTGCGTGCGTGTGATGTGCCTGGAGCGTATTCCATAGCTACGTGATGACATGGCAGTGAGGGGTGAAATGTGTTCTTTTTCTTTAATTTTTATAATTGAAATTCTATTGCAATTGTCACTATAACTTTTACATACGAACACCAATTCACGCGCGGTTTTCTCAGCTAGGTTCATATTAGAATTCCGGACATTTTGGCGTTTTGGACGAATTCTGAGACTGTCAAATTTTTGGGTTTAAATTGGATTCAAATTCAATTTAAATTCAAAAGGTGAGAGTTTTAACCCACTCACAACTTCTAAAATTTCTTATGTTTGTTAAATTTATTTATGTTGTGATTATGGATTTGTTTATGACTGTTTGTATATTTTTAATCATCATATCAGTTAATTGCTTTTATTTAAATTAAATTCGTTATTTAATTTATTATGGAATATAATTGGCAGCTAATTACCTGTTTATATTATCAGTTATATATGGATATTGATTGATTATTTTATATGATGATTTTTATGGATGTATGATTTTATGATGGATGAATGGATGTGTTATTTATATCATCATAAACTGCAAGTTGTTATGCATTTATTTTGATTCGGGATTGCGGTTTGATATGATATACAACCGCATGTGTATTTTTAAATTGCGCATTGAAATGATAAATATCTGTGTCACTTGACCATAGGATAGAAAATTTTATACAGGCACCCCGCGGTCTATATATATAAAATATTTTGAAAATGATTTTCAATGGTTTTGGAAAGGAATGTACGGTTTAATAAATATTAAATTTTGATGTTATATAAATATTATTTTATATATATAGTTAAATTCTTGAATTTAAGCTATGTATAAAATTGATTAATAAAAATGAGTTTAATAATAAAGTTTGATTTCTTTCATATAAAATGGTAAGTATTTATATAAATTTTATTATAGATAGAGTTTATAATGACTCAAATAAAATCAAAGTTGGAAGATAAATATGAAATTGGTTTGAATTGAATTATTTAAGAATTGTACTTGAATAAATTGGATTTGGAATGTAAATAAATTTGTATTTAAAAGGTATGATTTTATAACTTGATTTTTACTTAGAGGATTTAAATGAATATCAAATTGATTTAATTGAATATTATCAAGTTAATTTAATTAGAAGAATATCCATTTTTTTGAAGTCTAAAGGTTTTACTAAAACGATATTTGATTTATTTAGTAATGTTTCAAATATAAATAATAGTAGTTGAAATTGATGTATATTAAATTATCAAAGAATAAGTTTTGAAATGGTGGGAAAATTAAAGCTTTGAAATATATGGAAATTGAAATGGTTTATTTGGGAAATTAAAGCTATATTTGGAATTTATTTGTGAAATTTAAAAAGCTATTTTATTATATAAAGTGGTTTAATATTTAAACCATTTAAGTATTATAGATTTTGTTTCAAAACTATGGGGTTAAGGTATGTATATTTGGAAGTATTATGATTTTGGAAAAAGAGATATATTTAAAATAAAAAAATGATATCATATTGATTTGGGATTTTAAAAATAGAAATGTTACCGTATTTATATGGTTTTGAAATGGATATTATATTCTAGTTTTGAAGTATAATTATTTTAAAATGACCGCGGTGTTATAATAACGTTTGGTTGTTGAAGAGACCGGGATCGGAAGTTGTCATACTCTCTGCCAACTTCAAAAACCACTTTAACAACCGTCTACGCGGTGGAGATTCCAGAATGAAGTAGGATGGTGGCAGCATTTCCATTGAGGTGAATATGTGGACTCGACTCCTATGATTTGGCATAAGGTGGCTAAAACAGGAGCGATTCTTGGGTCATTGAGGTAGCACCTTTGATCGAACACATCCCTTCGATATTATACTTTGAATTTTGGATTGATTCGGTGGCCACTTTTGATTTTTTTATTTAGAGGTGTGGCTCGAGGTGGGCGGTAGCCGTGGCTAAGCGCTACGACCAGCCCGGATGCGTAATTGGTATATCTACCCTGGCATTGCCTAGTTGTGCCGTGTCACCTACCCTAGCACGCCTTGTATGCGTTTCTATTTGTGTCGCACCTATGGAGTATCCTCTGGTAGCCTCCCGATCAGGAGGTATTACGGTACTGTATAGACTATTGGCACTATTACGTGTTAAGGTGGGAAATGTAAAGCCTTAATGCTATTTAAAAGTATGTTTATTTTACTAATAGACATTATTATAATAGCGAAATATTACTACATAGTAAATAGTTTAACGGATCCTCGGGAGATGTGAATCCCGAGCATCTCTTGAGTTACTACACTCACGTTAGACACTGGATAGGAGATGTAAAATCCCGTAAACATCTCTGACGTCGTTCCACTCATAGTTATTTCTGTTGATTTATCTTACATAAGATCTTTTAGTTCTGACTCGAGTGTTTTGTCTTTTCAATTCGCTCGGGTCAGCCTGAGCATTTCAGGATTTGGAAGACCGTATTCTAGAGGACGAAGACGAAGATTTATTATTATCTATTGTATTATTCCACTACATTCATACTATTCCACTGCATTATTAATATTCTATGGTATGTGTAACTTTGATATGTATTGTATAAATATAATCGAATATTTTGTAAAACAGCTTCTTCAACTGTATATTTGATTATTATATTTTATCGTTCCGCTGAAAGATTCTGTTTTGTTTTATTTCTTTCTTCCTTATTTCTTATTTACCCCATAACAATCCGCCCTTCCGTATGGTTTGAATTGGCACGTGTATCGATTTAAAGCATGTGAAAAGGCAGGATGTTACATCTGGTATCAGAGCTTTGGTTTAGTGATAAACCTTAGCTTTGTGGGGTTTGACTCTTTATTAATAGGGTAGTAATAACCTATGATGAGTCGATGAGTGTATATATGAGAGAGCGTATTTGTTAGTGTTACAAAAGATTTTAATATTGTGTTAATTTGTTCCGTTTTGTATTTATAAATTCTGGTTGATGCATGGGACGTTATGACATGAATAGGGATTTCTAAATACTTAATAGGACAGACCGACATAATATTTGTTTTTAATATAGGTGAATGAAATAATTTTGCCTATTATATTTTCTATATATAAAATAAAAGTTTTATAATGATATATATTTGGTTGAAAAAATACTGGTTGTTAGGTAATGAAATTTATAAATAATAGTTGAAATAAGTTTGAAAATAAAATAAATGAAAATTTTGAAAGTTAGAACTTAAATTACGGGGTTTTAAAATTTCTTTTGAATAATTTTGAAATATAATAGTAATTTTAGTAGAAGTATTTTCTTATATAAATATTTCAATATAATTTGAAAGAATTATTTTGAAGAAATTCTGGAAAGAAATAAGTTGTACTCCCCTCTCTGTCGTTGGAAAATAATTTCGATGGTGAGTGCACGCATCATCGATGTTCATTTTCGAGTTTCGAAGTGGGAAGGCTACTGTTGTAGTTTACTGCAGATTTGTTTGATAAACCAAATATAAAATTTCAAATTGCTTTAGTTATAATTGGATATGTAAATTATAAGTACATATTTATCTATTATTTTAAAATTATTTGAAATTTAACCCGGTATTTAGTTCTTAAGTTTTCGTTAATCAATAGTTTCAATTATAGTAGGAAATGGGTTGTAACTAATTTATAAATTGGAACCTTTAATTAAATTTAGAGATTTAATGCTAAGTTGTAAATTAAATAAAAAGAAATTTAAATTTGTAACATAAAAAAACAGAGGATATTATTATTGAGCATTTAATTAATTAAAAGAATTGAGAAAGACTTGTTTGATTTTCAATTGCATTCTTAAAAGCATATAGGCATAACTTACCAAATAATAAAAGTTACAATGTTAATAAGAAATTGTAATAGAATATCATTACAAGTAAAAATTTGAAATAATGAAGATATTCAGTGAAATTCTTCAATAAATAAGAATTGGAAGTTATAGTTGTTATAAACTTAAGTATAATTGAAATGCTACTGATTAAACATAATGGAAAGTAGGTATTGTAAGTAAGTAATTATAAATTTAAGTAAATAGGTTGAAGTTACTTCTGAATAAAATAAGAATAAAAGAAGAGTACTGAAAAATGACTATAAACATAAGTTAATAAATTTACCTACTAAGAAATTTGATTTAATATGAATAATATAGATCAATGAATGTAATGAAATAAATAGAATTGGCATTATATAAATATATGAAAATGAATTGGTAGGTAATAAATAGAAATAGATAATAATAAATAATGAATGGAAAGGAAATCAAACAACAACGGTTATGAAATGAAATTGAAAAAAATTTACTTGATTTATTGTTTGGATGTGCATTTTGTTTAGTTTATGGTTGTTTGGGGAAAGGATGCTTTAAAATTGTTGTATGAATGAATAATCTATTTAGCTTCATCATAGGCTGTTGAGTAAATGGGGCGCTTAATAGTTTATTTTTCATTCTGTACAATTTGAAGTTTTGAAACCGAACAACTATTTGTTTTGTTTGATATGAATGAATGATTGATTTGTGTTGATTCTATGTGATGGTTGTATGCCTTGTTGAAAGTGATTGTTGATTGTATTGAATTGTTTGTTTGTAGTTGAAACAACCTTAAATATTTCATTTTATATAATTGTTAATTTTTTGGATTATATAAGTGAAGTACAGGTTATGGAAGCAATTGCTACTGCTTTTGGTTCCATAAAATAAGCGTAAATTTCCCGACAAATAGGCACGTTCTCGGATTACGGTTTTATAGCGTTTTATTATTTTTCCCGTGTTGGGATATATATTATTTTGGAAAACATATGTTGTATATTGTTATATTTGATATTATATTTTCTCCCGAGCCTCTCCGTATAAAGGAGACACTACTGAAATTTTCCGTAAATTTTGGACTTAGAAAATGTTTTGAAAATATTTCCAAACCTTATTGATTTGAATATAAAAGATTTAATTGTTTATAAATCTATATATTTTGTTTAAATTATCCAATTCTGTAAACTTATTGTAGTGAATATAATGTTTTGAATAATATATATTGATTTATAAATTCTTCTTTTCCCATCTTTTCCTTTTCGGGACGAAAAGTTTCGATTGGGGGAGAGTGTAACGACCCGTAAATTTTAATGAATAAATAGGTTAATTTAAATTGGATCTTTGTAATTAAATTTAAAAAGAGAAGGAAATATTTTTAAATAAAATAGATATTTAATGGTAATTGAATTAGATCAGTATTGTGTGAGGAATTATAATATGTGTTGTATTAATGTGTGCACTGATTTATAGTGGGATGTAAAAGGTAATAAAATAATGGGTAATGGATGGAAATGGAATAAATGTATTTTAGTGAGAGTTGTTGTAATAATTTTTGTAAAGAATAAATTAACAAATGTTATAAAATATATAATGGTCGCAACTATTGTTCGTTACCAATGTATTTAATCAATAGCAATTAAACGTAATTAAACATTACCTTATGTAAGTTAAGATAATAACTGAAAATTTTGAATGTAAAATCAATAGAAATGTTAATTATATGCATAAGATGGCAATTGATTTAATAAAAGATTGAAACCAAGATAAATAAATGAATTGGGATATTAAATGTGTATAAGTGACTAAATTTCAGCATAATGAAAATAAAAAAATCAACACAAATAAAAGATGAAAATAGAATTATATATAGCTGAGTGGAACATTTGTTGTAATTAATGAACTTTTAAATGTAATTGAAAGTTAAGGGTAACAATGGTTATAAGTTACCTATTTATTAAGTTCATAAAATTTAGTTTGAAATCAATTGCAGTTAATTTACTTAATTAGTGCAATTTAATGTAGATTAATTTGGTAATCGGAGAATGTTAATTCAATAGGATGTAACCAATGAAAATTTTAATCTAATACTAAGTTAAGGTTAACTAAGGTAATTATTAATAAATCGAATGAAATGCAAATCAATGGAAACAATGTAGATTTTATACTTAGCTACAAATTGAATATATGAAAACAAATGTATTAATTCAATGAATTTAAATTTTAATAAATGGCCAATGAATATAATCAATGTTCTGTAAGTAATTATAATATTGGTTTGAAGAAATAAATTTAAAGGTAATGAATGGAAAGAAAACAAGGTAACTAAGTTTATAGAATAGTAATGAACTTAATAAAAGTGTTGGATTGAAACAAATCAATCCATTGAAATCCAAATTATAATAAGTGCAATTTTTGTAGCAATTGAAATTAAAGGTTATGCAATTTGAAATAAAGATAATATGAGAAAATTTATGTAATAGTTTTAAATCCAATATTTAAGCCATCTATTTACAATAATGAATGGAATAATTTTTGATTGATTTAATTAAATAGAATTTTGGAAATTTAATCTATAATTGTTGAATTTAAGGAAATCAAGGAATTAATAAATTTTAAATCGACAGTTAAATTTGTTAAATTAATATAAATGTTTAAGAAATTAAAAATGACAAGAATTGTCGATTATAGGATTGAAATTGAAAGTTGATTTAATTAATTAATTTTTAGTTTATTTAATTAATTGGAAAAATAGCCATTTTGGCCACTTTCTCGGATTTTGATGAAACCAGTTTCATCGAATCCGTAATGATAAATTATTGTAGGATTTCAAGTTTCGTAGCGATCGGGCTTGTCGTTTGATCGTACGGGCTTGTAACGCGTTGAAATAAATTAAATTGAAATTAATTTGAAAAATATTGATTTTAGCATAACTTCTTCATATGATGCAATTTGAACCTGAAACCATTTTTATTGCATTTAAAATATTTAAAAAAATCTATTTTGATATATGGGCTGACCCAATTTCATTCCGGAGTCGAAACGGGCTTTTTGGGCCACTTGACGTTAGCGCGTAAATCTATCTTATCCATCCATTCAAATGTCAACCCTGCCTATATATCCTGCTATAAACCCTAGCAGCCTCTGTTCCTCATTTCTATACGTTCTATTCACCACCTCACTTCAACGGCAGACAAATCCTAATTCCAATTGCAATCCCAAATCAAATCGAAAGCTGAAATTTCAAACTCCACAATATATGCCAAATTTTATATCAATTCCAAGCTCTCGAAGAGCGTAACTCAGATATGAAACTTGTTTTTCGATTCAACGCATTCTTTGTTAAGAAATCGAAGAAAAATTTTCGACCGTTAATCGCTCGACGATGAACTTCGTCTGATCGGGAAATCGTTTCTGGTTTTTGTAGAAGGGCTTGAGGGGAGTCGATCGGAGTCGGTTGTATGTCGAATCGACGGTCAGATCGTCGTTAAAAATTCGATTAGGGTTTGTTAAAAGTGGTGGCTGCTATTTTTTTTAGGCCGATCGTGGCCGGGCATCGGGGGAAGTCGCAGAGGTGAGGCGCCTTGGGGTCGCGGCTTGTGATTGGAGGGAGTGCGATATCGATTTGATGGCGACGATTTTGTGTGGGATCATGAATATTGCTCCTGTTCGAACGAAGATTGGGTTTCTTTCAGTGTTGCGTGCGTGTGATGCTCGTGGAGCGTATTCCAGAGCAACATGATGACTTGGCAGTGAGGGGTAAAATGTGTTCTTTTTCTTTAATTTTTATAATTAAAATTCTAATGCAATTGTCGCTATAACTTTTACATACGAACACCAATTCATGCGCGGCTTTCTCAGCTTGGTTCGTATTGGAATTCCGGACATTTTCCAGTTTGGACGAATTCTGAGACTGTCAAGTTTTTGGTTTTAAATTTGATTTAAATTCAATTTAAATTCAAAAGGTGAGTGTTTTAACCCACTCACAATTTCTAAAATATCTTATGTTTGTTAAATTTATTTATGTTGTGATTATGGATTTATTTATGACTGTTTGTATATTTTTAATCATCATATCAGTTAATTGCATTTATTTAAATTAAATTCGTTATTTAATTTATTATGGAATATAACTGCCAGTTAATTACCTATTTATATTATTAGTTATATATGGATATTGATTGATTATTTTGAATGATGATTTTTATGGATGTATGATTTTATGATGGATGAATGGATGTTTTATTTATATCATCATAAACTGCAAGTTGTTATGCATTTATTTTGATTCGGGATTGCGCTTTGAAATGATATACAACCGCATGTTTATTTTTAAATTGCAGATTGAAATGATAAATATCTGTATCACTTGACCATAGGATAGAAAATTTTATACAGTCACCGTTGTCTATAAATATAAAATATTTTGAAAATGATTTTCTATGGTTTTGGAAAGGAATATACGGTTTAATAAATAATAAATTTTGATGTTATATAAATATTATTTTATATATGTTGTTAAATTCTTGAATTTAAGCTACGTATAAAATTGATTAATAAAAACGAGTTTAATAATAAAGTTTGATTTCTTTCATATAAAATGGTAAGTATCTATTTAAATTCTATTGTAGATAGATTTCATAATGACTCAAATAAAATCAAAGTTGGAAGATAAATATGAAATTGGTTTGAATTGAATTATTTAAGAATTATACTTGAATAAATTGGGTTTGGAGTGTAAATAAATTTAGATTTAAAACGTATGATTTTATAACTTGATTTATATTTAGAGGATTTAAATGAATATCAAATTGATTTAATTGAATATTATCAAGTTAATTTAATTAGAAGAATACAGTTATTTGAAGTCTAAAGGTTTTACTAAAATGATATTTGATTTATTTAGTAACGTTTCAAATCTAAATAACAGTAGTTGAAATTGATGTATATGAAATTATCAAAGAATAAGTTTTGAAATAGTGGGAAAATTAAAGCTTTGAAATATATGGAAATTGAAATGGTTTATTTGGGAAATTAAACCTATATTTGGAATTTATTTATGAAATTTAAAAAGCTATTTTATTATATAAAGTGGTTTAATATTTAAACCATTTAAGTATTAGAAATTTTCTTTCAATGCTATGGGGTTTAAGGTATATATATTTGGAAGTATTATGATTTTGGAAAAAGAGATATATTTAAAATAAAAAATGATATCATATTGATTTGGGGTTTTAAAAATAGAAATGATATCGTATTTATATGGTTTTGAAATGGATATTATATTCTGGTTTTGAAGTATAATTATTTTAAAATGACCTCGGTGTTATAATATCGTTTGGCTATTGAAGAGACTGAGTTCGGAAATTGTCTTACTCTCTGCCAACTCCGAAAACCACTTTAACAACCGTGTACGCGGTGGTGATTCCAAAATGAAGTAGGACGTTGGCGGCGTATCCTTTTAGGGGAATACGTGGACTCGACTCCCGTGAGTTGGCATAAGGTGGCTAAAACATGAGTGATTCTCGGGCCAATGAGGTAGCACCTTTGATCGGACACATCCCTTTGATATTATACTTTCACTTTTGGATTGATTCGGTTGCCACTTTTGATTTTTTATATTTGGGGGTGTGGCTCGAGGTGGGCGGTAGTTGCGGCTATAAGTTGTCACCAGCGCGGATGCGTAATTGGTATATCTACCCTGGCATTGCCTAATTGTGTCGTATCACCTACCCTAGCGCTCCTTGTATGAGTTTCTATTTGTGTCGTACCTACGGAGTATCCTCTGGTAGCCTCCCTATCAGGAGGTATTACGGTACGGTATAGACTATTGGCACTATTACGTGTTAAGGTGTAAAATGTAAAGCCTTAACGCTATTTAAAAGTAGGTTTATTTTACTAATAGACATTATTATAATAGCGAAATATTACTACATAGTAAATAGTTTAACGGATCCTTAGGAGATGTGAATCCCGAGCATCTCTTGAGTTACTGCACTCACGTTAGACACTGGATAGGAGATGTCAATTCCTGCAAACATCTCTGACGTTGTTCCACTCATAATTATTTCTGTTGATTTAACTTAGATAAGATCTTTTAGTTCTGACTCGAGTGTTTTGTCTTTTCAATTCACTCGGGTCAGCCTAAGCATTTCAGGATTTGAAAGACCATATTCTAGAGGGCGAAGACGAAGATTTATTATTATATATTATATTATTCCACTACGTTCATACTATTCCGCTACATTATTAATATTCTATGCTATGTGTAACTCTGATATGTATTGTATAAATATAATCGAATATTTTGTAAAACAGCTTCATGAATTGTATATTTGATTATTATACTTTATCGTTCCATTGAAAGATTCTGTTTTTTTTATTTATTTCTTCCTTATTTCTTATTTATCCCATAACAATCCGCCCTTCCGTATGGTTTGAATTGACACGTGTGTCGATTTAAAGCGTGCGAAAAGGCAGGATGTTACATACCTTCCGAAACCATTGACTTCGAAAAGTAGAAAAGAGGTAGCTAGGGGTTTTGACCCCGACGAAAGCATTTACATAAAACAAAAGGCGCAACCCATTCGAAACTATTCCTTTAAAACACTTGACTCAACCGAAAGCCAACCAAGTCTAAAGCATATCGTTCAAAGTAAATCAAGCGAATTTTCAATTTAAGACAAAGTCATACTTCGACCCCAACAGAACCTTTGGTCTTGACCCAGTACCTTTCGCCATAGTCCAATTCAGTCTATACTACTATGTGCATTGGTTTCGATGGAAATGGAAGCGGTTGTACTTGGTCGGAACACCTGTGCTGAAAAAGGCGAGACATGCCAAAAGCATGTAAAAACTGATTTTTACTTTAAAAAGAAATTCTTTTCAATTAACCTACCTTGTTTGTAAAATATTATTGGTTTCCAATTTTTTTTCTAAAGTGCTGCCAATATTTCATAAATAGCAATTTAATTTATTTACAAAATAACCGTTCTTCTATATAAATAATTTAAGTCCCACACTTTAAATAATTTTACATATCTATTTAAACACTTAGGAAAAATCTAAAAAAAAATTCCAAAAAATCATTTTAAATGTATTTTCTGATATATATTAATTTCAGACCCAAAAAATACATTATATAGCCGTAAATAATTTTAAACCAAAAACATTTTCTTCACTAGAAATTCAATATAAAATCCACATTAATTACGAAAATTATGAAAATTGAAACCCATATCTAAAATATCATTAGTGATCTAAGTCTAAAATTACAAGGCATTTACATGTCATTAAATAGGGTTTTCATATTAAAACATATCATAAAAGCTATACGATTAAGCATAAATTATCATCTAGCATATATAAACATTTAATCATTCAAAACATGACATAACCTTACAAAATACTTCTGATTCGTCTTAAAACCCAAAACAACTATAAAACGAGATGTAATCATTATTCACGTTCGCTTTGAGATTACAAAGTTCGAGATTTGAACAGCATTGATTTGATTAATCTTCTTCCTTAGTTTTTCTTGTTTATCTTCCTCTTTCATGCTAATGGTGACCAACTCTACTTTAATTTGATATTGCAAATGAGCATATGCATGAATTCCTAAGGGTTTAGGGTATAAGAACATTCTTATTCCAACTTTTCCCTCAACGATTACCCTTATCTATGTTAGCTTTTTTTACTTTACTCATTAAAATGGCACGGTTGCCCCTATGAATCACAAATCTCAACCCCCTAATCATTAAATTATTTAATTTAATTTAGCTAAATAAATATCTTAAATAATGTTACTAAAAATTAGGGTCACTGCAGACTCCCCTCCTTAAAGAATTTCGTCCTCGAAATTACGAAAAGGTACGCAACAAATCAAACATAAAGGTAAAACATACCATCAAACAAATCAGGAGAAGCGTCTCTGATCCCGCTCTCGGTATCCTAAGTACGGCCTCTCTCATTGTCACTCCACATGACTTTAACTAATCCGACTGTCTTGTACCTTAGCCTTTTCTCGTCTATCCCGCATCTATCCGAATCGATTTTCTAACTATAGTCAAATCTAGTTCTACTACTACGTCCTCTAACACGGTCGGTGCTACAGTAGACTCCAGATCTCTAACACACTTCCTTAGATGAGAAACATGGAAATTATCGTGGACTCCTACCAAACTATTAGGTAACTCTACTCTATAAGCGAGTTTCCTAATCCTCTCTACAATAGGAAACGGTCCTACAAATCTCGGTGCCAATTTTCCTTATTTTTCGAATCTGATTACACCCTTCATCGATGATACCTTAATAAAAACATGATCTCCAAAAGAGAACTCCAAGTCTTTCCGTCTTCTATCTGCATAACTCTTTTGCTTGGTCTGAGCTTCCTTTATCCTAGCTAGAATCAACTCAATCTTTTCTGCAGCTTCTCTAATTTGGACCAAGAACCAATCTTACAATCCGGTGATTTTTATGGCCTTCCATACAATTCTTCAAATGGTGCCATCCTTATACTATTCAGATAACTATTATTATATCAAAAATCGACTAAGTGTAAATGGCCTTTCCTTGATCCCCCAAAATCTAACACACAAGCTCTTAACAAATCCTTCAAGGCTTTTTTAAATCTTTCCTTGTTTCCATTGGTCTGCGGATAGTAAGCGGCACTCATCTTGAGCTTGGTTCCTAAAATCTCATGAAGACTCTTCTAGAACTCACTAGTGAATAAGGAATCTCTATTACTTACTATACAACTAGGAATTTCGCGTAGTCTAACTACATTCTTCATAAATAACTTAGCCAAAAAATTGTCGTTCTAGCTGGCTTAATTGGAATGAAATGGGCACTCTAGGTATATCTGCCCATTACGAACCAAATATTTTCATTTCCTCTATTAGATCTTTCCAACCCATCTATAAAATCTATAAAAATAGAATCCCACTTCCATATCGAAATATCTAATGACTGAAGCAACCCACTTGGCTTTTGATGTGCAGTTTTTTACTATTAGTAGTTTAGACACTGCTTCACCTATAATCCTACATCCCTCTTCATACCTTCCTAGAAGAAAATTTTCTTCATATCCTCATTCATCTTAGTTCCTCATGGATGAATTGTGAACTTCAAACAATGGCATTCCTCTAAAAATTCCTTCCTTAAGACTCCCACATTTGGAATACATAACCTACCTTTCTTTCTCAACCACCCATTCTGGTCAAGACTAAAATCCTTTAAGTCAGTGCTCTTTGTTCCATCCCTTAATTATTGATCCATTTGACTAATTCTAGGTCCTCCATCTATTTAGAAGCAATCTTTTCAATCATAGCAGGCTAAACTTCTAAACATGACAACACAACAGTACCTTCAATAGACCCAACTTCAGATCTCCACTGCACTCTACAAGTCGACAATGCTTCCAAATCTTTCCATTCTGCTATCATTGCCAACATTGCATTCTGATGCCTTCTGCTAAGGCATCTACAACACTATTAGCTTTCCTTAGGGTGTGCACAATTCCAAAATCATAAGCAGTAATGAACTCTAACTATCTCTGCAGTCTCATGTTCAACTCCTTCTAAGAGAACAAACACTTCAATGACTTATGATCTGCATAAAGCTCAAACCTCTCCCCCATAAGATATTGTCTCCACACCTTCAATGCAAATATCACCGTAGCTAATTCCAAATCATGCGTTGGATGTCCAATCTCAAGCTATCGAGAAGCATAGGAACTCTCTACATTAACACGGCTCCTAATCCATTTCCACATGCATTTATATAAACTACCAAATCCGGATTACCTTCGAGAGTAGCTAGTACAGGTGCATGGGTCAATAAGTGTTTCAAACTCTGGAATGCTTCCTCGCACTTATCCGTCCAAACAAACTTTGCATCCTTTCGTGTTAGCTTAGTCATCGGTGCTGCTATCCCAAAAAAATCCTTAATGAACCTCTTATAATATCTAACGAATCCAAGAAAACTCTTTATCCCTGTCATTGTCTCGGGTCTCTTCCAATTAGTCATCGCTTCAATCTTAGTCGGGTCAATATACATCCCTTTCTCTGAGACTACATGACCAAGAAACTTCACCTCCTTCTTATTGTAATGACACTTCAAAAACTTCACCTTCAAATGATGCTGCCTTAACGTCTCAAACACAACTCTATGATGAACTTCATGCTCCCTTTCATCCTTAGAGTTATCTGTACATCATCTACAAAAACCAACATGAACCTATCCAAGTGCTCTTGGAAAATTCGGTTTATCAAATCTACAAAGAATGCTGGTTCATTAGTTAGTCCAAACGGCATAACTAACCATTGATGTGATCCATATCTGATTCTAAACAACGTAAAAGTAGTATTATCCTCTGCTACTCTAAGCTAATGGAACCCTGTTGCTAAATCCAACTGAGAAAGTGCCTTGGCTCCACTCAACTGATCGAACAAATCGTCAATTCTAGGAAACGGATATCGATTCTTTATCGTCTTCTCATTCAACTTACGATAATCGATACATAACATCAACGATCCGTCTGCCTTCTTAGTAAACACTACGGCTGCTCCCAAGGTAAACTACTCGGTCTAATAAAATTATTGCCTTCCAATCCACCAACCGCACCATCAGCTCTCTTAACTATGTAGGTGTCATCTTACTAGGAAGCCTACTCACCGGTTCTGCTACAAGTATCAAATCTATCTGAAAATCAATGGCTCGTTTTGGTGGCAATCCTACTACCAGCTCGAAGACATCTACGAATTCTCTAACCACGAAAACTCGATTCAACTCATCTTCCAACTTCATGACACCCAACAAAGAATTCACCTCACAACTAGGATCTTCTACGGTATATACAATTCGATTAATGTAGTCAGGGTGTCTAATCGATAGTTTCCTATCGTGTCTAATTATCCTAGAATTGTACTTACTTAACCAATCCATACCCAAAATATTTCCGAACCATACAAAGTCAAACACACACAAACTACAGACAATGTTATGACCTAAGAAATCAAACTCTAAGTTGTCAAACTTCATCCCAAGTGTCGCATACCCTCCTATCAAATTTACAACTCTTAAGGAAGTAACTAGGTATGACGGTTCTAGGTTAAGCTTATCTACCAAACGATGAGATATAAAAGAATGTGATGCACCAGTATCAAACAGAATGCTAACAAACATACCATGAATAAGAAGCATACCTCCCACCACTGCCGCCCTTTCTCCTGCACTGTTGGTCCTGATGTAGTTGGCTCCAATGCAAATATTTTGCCATTTCCATCCTTAGCAGGCTCTTTGCATTGATTCTTACAATGACCAATCTAATCGCAGTTGAAGCATCTGATATTTTTCTTTCCAATCACTTCCTTCACCATTCCGTTACGACATTCATTAGCAAAATGCCCCTTCTTATCGCACTTGAAGTAAATAACCTCAGACTTTCCCTTCTTTTTTGCTCCACCTTTCTGTGCACCGCTCTTATGAAAGAACTTCCTTTTCTAACTTTGCCCCACCTTGACCTTCTTAGCCTTATTTTTATCCAAAGAAGCAAGCATCTCCTCATGTTTTAATGCCATCTCTACTACAACATCGCAAGGATCCCAAATATGAGGTAATCTAGCCCTTGTCAACTCAGGCTTCAACCCCCTTATGGACTTCTCATTTCTCATCATCACTATGTCCACAGTGGCGTGTCCATACATAGCCAACTCCTCAAACCTTCTAGCATACTCAAACACAGACCTCTCCCCCGCTCCAACTTAGCAAACTTTCTGAGGAAAGCAGGCTGCGCTATCACGGACATGAACCTCTTCTGGAACCTTCTCCTAAGCTCAGCCCATGTCATCGTCTCTTCATTCTCTCCAGCCGTCACACTATTCCAACAGAATAAAGCTTCTCCGTGACTTTTTCTCGAAGCAATCCCTCTCTACAGCTCGTCATTGAGCTCCAAATCTACAAAGATCCTCTCACAATATAGCAACCAGTACTCCACCTCAATAGCATCCTCAGATTCAATAAATGGCTTCCCTTCAAGCCTTACATAGTGTCTACTCAAGATAACATAATTATTGACCACCGGAGCTTCCTAATACCCTGCTCTAGTATTTCCTCCAACCACTCTATCAGCAATTCCATCTTGCAAAATGTTCACGAAAAACTGATACATAGCTCCTATATCCACTTATGGGACTTCGGCACAACATTCCTCGCTTGTGCATGACCTTGGTTCCTTCTAGCATTCGGTTTGGGATTTCCATTTATAGTGGTGCTACCCTAAAGATTCGCTATTCCAATTCTAGCATCCATATATGTATTCAAGCCTCATGAGATATAGAAGAATAGCCTAAGAGAGATAGAAAACTAGAGATATAACATATACTTATGTACAGCAAATAAAAGTACGTTACTATAACATATACTTATCTCTAATTCCTTAGGATTATATTTTCCAGAATTATTTTTAGTTAAAGTTTTTCATAAACCTATGCTCTAATAACAAGTTATAACATCCCCCGTTTGAAGGCCCGAAGCTAAGCGATATATATGCTGCAATTATCCATAGTATTAACTTTCGGTGACCAAATACGGTAATGCTAATAGTATCCATAATATCATAAGCACATGAATATGAGACAAGATCACAGATTTTTCAAAAACATCTTTAATGATTAGATTTCACAATACATGTTTCATATTCCGTTACATAATCCCATAATCTTTTCCCATGTAATGATCAAATATAATTATTACAAAATATGCCATGAGCAACATATGATGACGTCCCCTTGATTGACCATAGTACTATATAGTCATAACTGATTTAAAACAACTTAGTGGAATCAAACAAAATAAAATAGCAACTCCAAAGTAGCTATCCGTCAGCCAACTACCCGTCTCTAGAATCTTTATTGGTCTCCCTACTAAAAACATGAAAATCCTCAACCCTCAATCTACTTAATTTTAGCACCTGAAAGTTTAAATGGAAAAACATAAACTTCGAGTCAGACATAAAACCAGGTGTGGATAATACTATACGTCTCAGTTATTTTATATTAAGTGAGACCATGCCAGTTAGTAGAATGGGTTTCCCCTCACTAGTGTCCTTTTAAAACATATCTTTTGAAAATCATTTCCTATAACCAAAACTGGTTAAAATTGTAATCCATTATCATGTAAACATACATGTCAATTAACAAATGAACTATCTATCCGAACACTATAGTTTTATTTGGCTAACTACTAACCTTTGGCCAACTCGAGCTTACCAGACAACATAAGAAAAATAATCTAACACCTGTTAGATACTCTTCTTTTGGACGGTCTATCCCTAACTTATCTGTTAGATACTCCTCTTTTGGACAGTATGTCCCTAACTTATCGGTTAAATACTCCTCTTCTGGACGGTCTGTCCCTAATTTATCTTCTCCTAGGGTCACCTGATCAAATGGTTTTGCGGGCCCACCAATAATCTAACTCTATAAAATATATTATCCCTTTTGTTTGTAATATAAATTTTAGCCTCACCTATGACAAAGCCCTATGTACTAGAATTTGGGACTAAATTAGCTTGGACTAATAGCTAATGTATAGGATGCGACCCTATACCAGTCCCATCTGGTATATAAATATCTGGGTAATTTTATTTAGGGCAATCTTTCCTTAAATTTCCTGGAAAACCTTTTCTTTCCAAATTGATTTAAAAACTTAAATCTAACTTAAACAAGGAAAATATGTACTCTATGCTTTACTCAAAATCACGTTGCCATGTCCTATATACATTACTCGATCTTTGCTGATGAAAATGTTTAAACCTTTGAAAATACCCTATTTGAATCCATCGAAAGCACCCCTTTCGAAAACATGTAAACCCTTCATTATAACCTACGCCGAAAGGCCAAAAAATTCATTTTGAAACCACTTATAACCTTCCTTTCAAAAACATTGAAAAACCGTTCCTTCAAAAGCATTAAAACCTATAACATCCTATTATTATAACACTTAAAATTTCCTTTCGAAAACATTGGAAAATATTTCCTTTAAAACCCTTCGAAACCATTGGGAACCACCCCTTCAAAACCATTAAAACATAAAACCTTTCGAAAGCTTTTGGGTTCAATTTATAACATGTGGAAACACCTTTCGAAACCATTGAAAACCAACTCATTTGAAACCTTTGAGGTTTACCTTCAACAGAGCAAAAATGATCATTTAAAAAATCTAAGTCGAAATCAGTCTTTCGAAAGAAATTCCTAAGTAAAGAAGTGATGGTGTCAAAACCAACCTTCTGAAAGCATTGGAGAAATATCCAAGTATTAAAACAAAATATACCTTTTGAAACCGTTGACTTCGAAATGCAAAAAAGCGACAGTTAGGGGTATCAACCCCGACGAAAGCATTTACTTAAAACGAAAGGTGCAACACATTCGAAACAATTCCTTTAAAACACTTGACTTAGCCGAAAGCCAACCAAGTCGAAAGCATACCCTTCGAAAGCATAGGAGGCACATTTTCAATTTAAAACAAAGCCATGTGTCGACCCCATCGAAAACTTTTGTCTCGACCCGGTACCTTTCGCCTCAGTCCAATTCACTTTGTATCAATTTACTGATACTGTGTGCATTGGTTTCGATGGTAATGGAAGTGGTAGTACATGGTTGGAAACCCTGTCTCGAAAAAGGCAGGACATGCCAAAAGCATGTAAAAACTGATTTTTACTTTAAAAATAAATTCTTCTCAACTAACATGACTTGTTTGTGAAAATATTATTGGTTATTAATTTTCTTTTCTAAAAGTGCTGCCAATATTTTAGAAATAAACAATTTAATTTATTTACAAAATACCCCTTCTCTTTTTATAACTATATAAAACATTTAAGTCTCATATCTTAAATAATTTTATATATCTATTAAAAAATTTAGGAAAATTCAACAAAAATACCAAAAAATCATTTTCAATATGTTTTCTAATGTATATTAATTTCAGACCCAAAACATATATTATTTGGCTGTAAATAATTTCAAACCTAAATAAACATTTTCTTCACTAGAAATTTAATATAAAATCCACATTGATTCAAAAAATTATAAAAATTGACACCCATCTCTAAAATATCATTACTGATCTAATCTAAAATCGAAAGACATTTGGATGTCGTTAAATTGGGTTATCACATTAAAACATATCATAAAACCTATATGATTAAGCATAAGTCATCAGCAAGCATATGTTAACATTTAATCATTCAGACATGGCATAACCTTGCAAAATACTTCGGATTCATCTTAAAACCGAAAATAAGTATAAAATGAGATGTAATTATTATTCATCTTAGCTTTGAGATTAAGGAGTTTGATATTTGAATAGCTTTGATTTGATTAATCTTCTTCCTTAGCTTTTCTTGTTTATCTTCCTCTTTCTTGTTAATGGTGGCCGACCTCTACTTTAATTTGATATTGCAAATGAACATATGAATGAATTCCTAAGTGATTACGATATAAGAATATTCTTATTCAAACTTTTCCCTCACCTATTACCCTTATGTATTTTAATTCATGTTAGCTTGTCTTAGTTTACTCATTAACATGGCACGACTACCCCTATTAATCATAAATCTTAATCCCTTAATTATTATATTATCTTATTTAATTTAGCTAATTAAATATCCTAAATAATGTTACTAGAAATTAGAGTCATTACAGTATACCTATATAATTATATAATATGGTTCATCCGCTATAGGGGCTGGAATTAATCCAAACCAACAAATAAAAATACTAAATCATCCAAACATCTAATCAATTTTTTTACCAACTATATAATATTACTGGTTAACCGAAAGGGGAGTTTAACAAAGTGAACTTTCAATCATTGCCATGACATTCCATCTTGGAACTAAAATCGAACGACGTCCGATTTTAGTCCAAAATTCAATTGTCTCCGAATTCATCGTAACCGGTTCCATTTTGAAGCTTAGTTCATCACAAACACAACACAAAATGTTTCATCTCGATCAGAACTCGTATGAGAGAGTTATACAATATTTGATTAAACAATTTTTAAATTAATAATTTATGACTAATTACAAATTTATTAATATAATTACATTTAAATCCCATTTCTTCCCCATTCAAACTTGCTCTCCCTCCCTACAGTAAGCCACCATCACCCAAACTTCACCACCTACATCACGAGCCACGGTCGAAAAAACCTAGAACCGACGACGCCGACGCACTCCACTCCTCGAATTCCAGCTTCCTGCCACTGTCACTTTCCCGCAACGAGCCTACTCCAAATCGTGACTCCACTATAGTCGAGACTCTGCCCTTTAGTGACGCGACCACTATTCCACAACCGCACTACTCGAAACTCGGCTACGAGCTACTTTTTCAACGTGTTGAACCCAAATACAATATCCATATACCCAAAATCCATCACCATATCTAAAAAATTAATCGCTAGTTAATCAAGCTCTACTGTAAATCGTCAAGTCCATGAATACGATGTCGAATCCATTCGTATGCAAATATAAGCGTAGATCTTACTTAAACAATTTGAAAAATAAACCTTTTAAATTTTTCTGATATTTGTTTGATTGTTGGAAAGGGGAAAACTCTCATAATCTTCTTTTAGGAAGTTATAAATAGAGAAGAAAAGGTACGGTGAGACGTAAAAGGGAGTGTGGGAAACACATTGAAGTGGAGGGTGCAGGTATGGAATAAATAGTGGGGTACATATTATTTTATTGAATAAAATTGAATATTACATGCTAAGAAAATCTCAAACTCCAATTGAGGCGTGCTTACTAGCATTCTACAAGTAATACCCGTATTCCAAACACAATGGAACTAATTTGATACCTAATTCGATCATATATAGAAGATAGTTTTTCAAACCCAATTATATTATATAAATTTTTGTAATTAGTTTCTAAGCATTTCAAACTCGCACGACCAAACAATACTTTCAATCGCTATGAAAGTCGTTATAGTATAATAATTCATTATTACAGATCCAATGAAACCGGTTTCGTCGAAAACTGAGAAAGTGCCCAAAAGGCTATTTTCACATGTTAATTAAAATGAATTATTACAAAAACCAATTTAATCACCTTTGAATCTAAACTAAGAGTTTAATGTCTTCATTCTTATTTAAATAGAATCCAAATCAACTTTCGAAACTATTTCTAATCATATTAAATTCGAGATTTAATTATTTAAGCAATTCCAAATATTAAATTGACAATATAATTATCAAATAAATTGCTATATTTGAAATTCAAGCTATTCGATTTATAGAAATCAATTTTTCAATATCTATAATCAACTAAATGTACTAAATTCAATTAACTGAAATTATGGGTTGTTATCAAACGGATTCGACATTTCAACATGTTACATCTAAGCCCTAGTAAGATAATTAATCTATGTACATTCATATAGGTGTATATTGATTTATCACGTCATTTTACTACTTTAATTTACATGTATATTATCATGAATCCATATATGTTTATGCTGTCAACATTTGATGAATATATATACATATACATACATACATACATACATATATATATGTGTGTGTGTGTGTGTATAAATTTGTGTATGTAATAATTTTTTAATGTATATATGTTTACATATATTATTTAGGTAGAAAGTAAAAAAACTTTATATTAATTTTCGAAAATTAATTAATATTTCAAAACCAAATAAAACAAAATTGATTTTAAAAAAAAAATATTGGCTTACAAAATGTATATATTTAATGTTTTTAATTCTTATACATAACATAACTTCAGAAATTAAAATATTTATATATAGGGGCTTTTAGGCTCAAGGAAAAAGTTAGAGAAAAATTTAGTTTCAGGGACAAAAAGTTTGTTTTTTAGGATGAAGGACACTTTTTAGTGTAAATCACAGATTGATAGTTGTAACTATCATTGTCAGTTTACAGTAAAAAGTGTCATTCGGACTAAAAGACAGACTTGTTGTCTCTAAGACTAAATTATTTTGAAACTTCTTCCTTGTGCCTATTTACCTGTTATATATATGTATTTTAAATTCGCATATATATGTTATTTTAAATATAAAACCTTAATTTTATATAATATATATAAATATGAGGGAATTAGGGAAAAGGACAAACTTTGATAAAAAAATTGTCTCAAGGACACCAAGATTAATCTTTTGGCTAAAGAACAAACTTTGAGAAAAATTAGGTTTAAGGACAATGCTAGTTCTAACTAGCATTATATTCAGTTTTTACACTATACAATATTCAGTTTTTACGCTATACAAAATGCTAGTTTTAACTAGCATTGTCCTTCAGCCTAATTATTTTCAAAGTTTGTCCTTGAGCCTAGAAATGAAACTTGATTTCTTTCAGTCTAATTTTTTTTCAAAGTTTGTCCTTATGCCTGTTTTCCACCTATCTATATAATAAAAGAGCTTTGTGAGACAAATGGGAGACAAAGAGTGGATGAGATTTCTTTTTAGAAAAGGACATCGGAAGGCTGCAAAGTTTCTACTGAGTTGTGGATTGCCATAATGTGCTGAAAATATGGTGTTCCCACTACTTTCACGCGTGCCCAGAAATCACTTTCTATAACTGCTCAAACTCCCACGTCCTAGATTAATTTATTCTTCTTCTTTCATGGACACAAACTCTCTCCCGTACAAAGAAATTCAAAATTTGAATAATGGTTATTAAACTATTGTTTCCCAAATAGTTCTTAATTTACACCCACGTCAACCGGATATTCATTCTCCTACACTTCATTTGCAGGATTTGTTCCCACATATGATGGTACATTCACCTTCTCTTTTTGCTCATTGTTTGTTTATATAATGTCAAATTGATTTATTTACTCAACAAATTTCTTTTTTCCAT
This sequence comes from Allium cepa, assembly GCA_030765085.1. Classification (NCBI taxonomy): domain Eukaryota; kingdom Viridiplantae; phylum Streptophyta; class Magnoliopsida; order Asparagales; family Amaryllidaceae; genus Allium; species Allium cepa. The sequence continues at coordinate 882,172,888 of CM060931.1, read as the reverse complement.
TTTCTTCTTTCGAATTACGAAATTTTAGCATCTATTTGTATGTATATATACTGATTAGTCCATAGGTTTTATCTTCTCTTTTGTTATATCCAGTTATGCTTATTAACTATTCGTGAAAATGGTGAAATTAATATTTAAAATGTGTATTAAATTTATGGAAATATTTTTGAATTTTACTAACTTTTTTCACTATTGAAAACATTGTTTTACACATAAATATAAAAAAACTAAATATTTTTGCAGTTAACTTTAAATATAAAGGCATTAGATATAAAGGCACCAGATGTTTTGAATTTTACTCACTCTTTTACCACAAGCCACGCATCAGTTTTAATTAAAACTTAAAGTGATATTTTCCTATTGTATTTTTCCGTTGAATTTGAGTATTATTATAACTTTATGTACATGATAACATTTGTTATCCAGTAAGAACTACAGGAGAAGGAGATCAAAAAAAGCAGTATTTTAAGAAGATGCAAAATAGAGTTTGTGGTTTTTTGGGTTCGATATGTAAGGAGGGAGTATTGAAGGGAGACCATAAAAGATGGACTTTGCTAATTATGTTTTTTAAGGACACGCAACACATTGGTTGTGAGCATTTATTTGCTTGGTTACAACAATGACGTAATTTATCCATGGTTGCACGTTCTATTCTAGCTATAATTACTTTCATGATTTAAATTGTGTTTCTCTTTAGTTGGATAAATGCATGCGGTCCTTTTTTTCAAATTTGTATAGAATACACACAAGCGAGTATATTTTAAATTCTTTTCTTCATCAATTGTACAACCAAAGCTATCATCTATTTTTTATGTTTTGTGATTTTCATATTTTAACCTTATTGTTATTATTATTCTATAGACGTAAGTAACATACGATTTTCCATATTTACCATAAAACTTCCTGATGTTTGTTACAACTTTTAACATTTGTTACCGACTGGTATATCCTCTCCATGTGTTTTAATCTCCGGGTTAGAACTTTTTTAAATATCATTATGTTATTTCATAATACATTTAATTTCCCTTATCTTTTGTTTTCCTTTTAGCAACTGGACGTAATCTGTAACAACCCGCATATTTATCGATTATATATTTAAATATTTTATCTTTAGTCAGATTTTAGTCCGAAAACCTACTTTTAGCAAACAGTCGAATTGGGACTCGAGACTACCCTCATTGAGTTCAAAATGACGTTTGCGACCTTTTTGAGTATAAACTTCGATATGTTTGGAGTTAGTGGAATTTTGCCACTTTTCACTTAGGGCTTTGGTTTGGGCTGAGCCCAATAAACCCACTTATTAACTCAGTCCCAACCCTCTCCTCTTCATTTACTTCCTTTCTATTTTCCTAATACTCAACCTTTTATAACAATGGAGAGTGCAAGAGGAAACTAAAACTCCAAGCCCTAGTCTTCATTAGCAAATCCAACTTCTAGCTCCAAATTCAAGAGAACCCATTGATTCAAGCTCGTTCGGGTTGTGTTGAAGGGTGGTTGATTCTCCCTTTGCTTTCAAGCTTCTTCTTCATTTGTTTGGGTTCAAAGGTGATATTTTTAATCTCACATCTAAGGCTATGAATTATCTTCGATTGTTAGGTATGAATTCCCAACACTTATTCATGTGTATTTGATTTTGATTTGGATTGGTTTTGTGAAAACCAATTTTAGTGTTTTGAAAGCTAAATCCTTAAAAATCATAGATTTGATCTTTGATCATGATTTTTGTTATGCATCGAAGAGCTTATAGGGTCGGGTAGTCGATTGGCATAAACCCTTAGCACCGTTGCTCGAGCGATTGCAATTTGGTCGAGATTGGCCCTCATTTTGATAGGTTGGGAAGTGCTGGAAACAGGGTCCGGCCGACCGAGCTCTGTGGTCGGTCGACTAACCTGCAACCAAAAGTGCAAAGCACTTCTCTGTCTCTGGTTCGGTCGGCCACCTACAGGGCTCGGTCGACCGACCTGCTTCCCGAGAATTTTCTAGAACAGTGTCCGGCCGACCGAGCTCTGAGGCCAGCCGACCGACCTGTTGCTATTTTGACTATTTCGCATATTTTGCGCGGTTTCCATATTTAATCGATTAGTGTTATTTCCCTATTTGTTGTTATCATTTGTTATTGACTTTGATGACTTCTTTTCTTCGGGAATTTTTGGAATATCCATTTTGATGGATTCGGTATCGATTTCTTTGGATTTTATTCACATCTTCGAAGGTGAATTTTTGTGATTGGTTGTTTCTACAATCATTTTTGTGATTTGTCACTTTAAAATTATAAAGGTTCCAATACTAGTAGTAAATATCAAAACTCTTTCATCAAAACGATTTCAACACTATTTATTACAAAGCTCTTTTCTTAAACCGTTTTCCAATCTATTAGTAAATACAAACTTTTACCTCATTCGTATGAGAAATATAATTAAACGGCTTAGTAAAACAAGTGGTATGAAACGCTTGCATTTACTTCGTCGGTTAATTTTTGGACTTGTTCGATTGAATCTCTTGTGACAATTTTCTAGTGGAAACTTACAATTTGTTCGTAAATATTTAAGTTAAGCTAGTGGTTATGGGACATGATGCTAAACTCATATATTTACTAGCTTAGTGTAATTGACACTTCTTGACGATCATTGACGATCATTTTTGTGATTTAGACTAGCAATATGCGATGTCTCTTTGTCTGCGAGGGAGACTAAGCCCCGTTTTGTGGAGTTTCGACTCAAATTGGTGGGGTAGCAACCCATGGTCTTCGTGTCGTTTGTGGAGCTTCGGCTCAATTTGTGATGGTTAGCAACCATGGAATTAGCGTTCCCTTTGCGATACACGTGTTGGTGAACTTTATGCTCCCGTTTGTGATAGGCCTTCCCCCTTTTTGTGATCTCTGAATTTCTATTGATGATTTCTAGAATTTGTGCTTCCCCAATTTTCGTGATTTTCATTGATAAGTTTTATCAATATTTGTGCATTGGTGAATTTGTGTATCATTGACTTTTGTGATTGGCATTGATATAATTGTCAATATGTATGGTTTGGTGAAGGAAATATAGAGTATGACATTCCTTTCGATCTTTGAGAAGATTCTTGTGATATTGATTAATCTCTTGTTGATTTTCAGTTGCATACTTATCACCGTATGTCATTGTGATTATTATACGTTTATGCCATATCTCTTATTCTATATGATTTCGTCTGATATTTATAGTTAGACTGATCCGTTTATTATTTTCTTATTAAATAATACTCGGGTCAGACCGAGATGTTACAGGTGCTTCACTTGACTTTACATCTGGGATTACCTCCTTGATTTTGGCTAACTAATTAGATTAGAAGTATTTTTTTGTTGTATACATTTGAGAGATAGACTCATGGATGTATTCATATTCTTTTTTCCAACACTTGTAGTTATTCTTTTGTGATAGTGTGGATCTTGTCTGACCACTACTCTGATGTACACTTTCATGTGTTATATTCATATCTGTTTCCGCCTTAGTGATATGAATTATCTATGACTGATTTATGTTATGTTTATTTCTATATTTGTTTCCGAAGATTATATATAGCCACTGTGTAGTAGCTTTGAGTTTGTGTCGGCATGTCGGATTTCCTCTTAAGATGAAATGCATGTTATATTTTATCTGGCATATCGGTGCTCACACAAAGCAATTACACGGATGGTCGCTCCTCAACAGCCTTATTCTCCGTGCTAGTTGACAACATTACACCGTAGTGTTCTTAGCTAGCGTGGGTATAGAAGTGGGGCGTCACAGCTTGGTATCAGAGCCAAACTTCGGAACAATATAGAATAATTTAACAAGGATCATTGTCCTAAGTCCATCTTAGGAGTCGTGCCTTAGGATTTAATTCGTGTCTTCGTACCGTTCTATCCTATTTTCTTTTATGATTTCTTGTTTATTTATCAAGATTGCTTGATATTCATTCGGTGAATAACCGTTTTCTTCTTCTTTCTTTCTTTCTAAAGGAAGAGAAATGGTTAGACCAGGCCGTCCCAGCGCCGGTCAATCTAGTGCTACACCCCAGGATGGAGTTTTTATGTCTACGCAACAGCTTCTTGATCTAGTAAAGAATGCTCAGGTAGCTGGTTCTAATCCAGACCTTCTCACCCTAAGTCTGGATTTGCACGCTTGTGCAACGATTATACCAACTTGGGTGGGAAGCCATTCAAAGGTTCCGAAACTATTATTGAGGTCCAGGCCTGGTTAAGAACATGCGATCGAATATTTTCTCGCATGAAACTCATTGATCTTCACCGAGTTCAGGTGGCCTCTAGCATGCTCCAAGAAAGAGCATTGGACTGGTACGAACTTCTTATTTCTGATATTAATGAAGCGGTTCTCACCTGGTAACAATTCCGGGAACGCTTCGTATTAAAATTTGTGTTAGAAGCTGAGAAGGTGACTTTGGCTCGCCGTTTTATAGACCTTGTTCAAGGTGAATCCTCTATGGCAGATTATGTTGCATCCTTCGAGTCACTTTCCAAATATGGGGTTGAATACATCAACACCCCATTGAAGAAGAACCAAAGATTTGTCTATGGCTTAAACAAAAATCTTAAGAAGCCATTACTTCTAAAATTAGAAGTTTCTTTTGATCAACTCATTGATATTTCCCTTCGTCTTGAAGAGGCGGATAGGGAGGGTGATGTTGAAGTGGTGGGTGCCAAACCAAACTTCAACAACAAGAAAAGGCCTAATAAATTCAAAGGTCCTTATCCCAGCAAAAAGGGTAAGCAAGCATCTCCGGCAGTAAAGACCCCTACTTTTAGTCGTGGAGAATGTTATAATTGTGGTTCAAAGGACCATTATTCAAATAAGTGTTCGAAGCCCCTCACTTGTCGCTACTGCAAAAGTCCCGGTCATGTTATACCTTTATGCCCCAAGCTTCAAGGCAAGAAGGAGGGAAAGTTAAATGTTTCTCATACCCCTGGCAACACATCTCATAGTCAAGGTATATCTCATTCTATCCTTGATGGCATTATTATATTTCGTGATCAACCTATTCGAGTTCTTTTTGATACGGTGCATCCCATTCTTTTATATCAAAGGAACTTGTTGACACTTTTTCTTTGAGTGTTGTTGCTTTAATGACTTCTTTGAGAATTGCGAATCCGGTTGGTGGATCCGCAACACTCAGTTTATTGTGTAAAGATGTCGAGATTATTTTATGTGGTTTTTCTTTCCTAGCCGATTTGCATGTTATGCGTTATTTAGGCTTCGGAATGATTTTGGGAATGGATTGGCTTAACCGTTATGAAGCTCATATCCTATGTCCTGAGCGAACTATTCATCTTCGACATCATCAATCTGTTAAGCAGATTTCTATCATTCTTAAAGATTCGGATTCCAACTTGACAGCATCTTTATATTCTTTAAATCCTCAGGATAACGATAATGATGATGAGGAAGACATCATTTCTCTTATTCATGTCGTTCGTGAATTTTCCGACATATTTGAGCCCGTTTTAGGATTGCCACCTAAGCGAGAAATTGAGTTCAGAATTAATCTCATCCCTGGAGCTCAACCTATTACCCGTCCTCCTTATCTCATGTCCAATAAGGAAAATGAGAAGATGTGCAAACAATTATCCGATTTGGGAACGAAGCAATTTATTCTCTCTAGTTCCTCGCCTTGGGGAGCTTCGGCTATTTTCGTGAAGAAATCTGATGGTACTCTTAGACTTTGCGTTGACTACCGCAAGCTTAATGATCTTACTATCAAAAATAAATATCCGTTACCTCAGATTGATGATCTATTCGATCAACTTAGTGGTGCTAAAGTCTTTTCACAATTGGACTTGGCTACCGGTTTTCATCAGCTTCGTATTGCAGAGGATAGCATTCCTTTGACATCGTTTCGTACTCGTTATGGATCTTATGAATGGCTTGTTATGCCATTTGGTTTAACGAATGCTCCGGCTTATTTCGTTGACCTCATGAATCGAGTTTTCAAAGATTTCCTCGATCGATTTGTTCTCATCTTCATTGATGATATTCTTGTGTATTCAAAAACCAAGGAGGAACATGAAAAGCATCTTCGGATTGTGTTGGAAACTCTTAGGAGTAATCAATTAAAAGAAAAAAAATTCTAAATGTCACTTTTGGCAATCTCGTGTGAAGTTTCTCGGTCATATTATTTTCGAATCCGGAATATCTGTGGACCCTTCAAAGGTTGAAGTGATTCAAAATTGGAAGAGACCGGAGAGTGTGACGGAAATCCATAGCTTTCTGGGATTAGCGGGCTATTACCGTCGTTTTATCAAAGACTTTTCTAAAATTGTCATGCCTCTTACTAGCTTCACAAAGAAAGGTGTTAAATACATTTGGTCGGACAAATGTGAAGCTTCTTTTCAGAAATTAAAAGAACTCCTTTTCGTTGCTCCTATTCTTGTGATTCCCGAAGGAAACCAAGATTCATTGTTTATACCGACGCTAGTCGCGTTGGTTTGGGTGCCGTTATTATGCAAAAAGAACGTGTTATTTCTTATGCTTTTAGGCAATTGAAGCCAGTAGAGACTAGATATGCCACTCATGATTTAGAACTCGTGGCTATCGTTTTCGCTCTTCGGATTTGGCGTCAATATCTTTTAGGAGAGAAATTTGTTCTTTATACCGATCATAAGTCTTTGAAGTATTTATTCTCTCAAAAGGAACTTAATTTGCGTCAACAACGTTGGCTCGAGTTCCTTGCACCTTATGATCTTGATATCCTTTATACTCCCGGAAAGGGAAATTGAGTTGCCGATGCACTCAGTCGCAAGCAACAAGCGGTTGTTTCTATGATGATATCCGAATGGAATGATCTCGAGGTTTTGTCCACTTGTGAGATTCGAGATCGTGTTTTCGATTTATGTTCATCTCTTGTTTTATGTAGCCTTGAGGCTCATCGTTCTCTTTTAGACCGCATTCTTGAAGCTCGGAGGCTAGATCCCGAATTGGCTCTTCTTGGCCAAAATATTAAGGATAAAATTAATATTGAAGGTTTGAAAGACTTTGATATCGATTCTCGTGGCGGCATTCGAAAATTTGGCAGACTTATCGTGCCAAATATTAATGATCTTCGTAAAGATATTTTAAAAGATTCTCATCATTCTAAATTTACCATTCATCCCGGTAGTAGTAAAATGTACACGGATATGAAGCGGCTTTATTATTGGTAGGGAATGAAATCTGATATCGCTAGCTTTGTTAAGTGTTGCATGACTTGCCAACTTGTCAAGGCCGAACATCTTAGGCCCGGTGGGTTATTGCAACCTTTAGAAATTTCAATTTGGAAGTGGGATCAAATTTCTATGGACTTTATTGATGGCCTTCCCCGTTCTCATTCGGGTCATGATAGCTTATGGGTAATTGTTGATAGACTTACTAAATCCCCCCATTTTATTCCCGTTCGGTCTAATCGAACCGTTCCTCTTTTGACCAAACACTTTATCAAAGAAATTGTTAAATTACATGGAGTTCCTACTTCTATTGTTAGCGATCGTGATCCATTATTTACTAGTGGATTTTGGAAGAGTCTTCAAAAAGCTTTGGGAACGAAGCTTAATTTTAGCACCGCTTATCATCCTCAGTTCGATGGACAAACCGAGCGTGTGAATCAAACTCTTGAAGATCTTCTTCGCGCATGTGTCCTTGATTTTGGTGGAAGTTGAGAAGATCATATTTCTCTCGTTGAGTTTTCCTATAATAATAACTTCCAATCTAGTATTGGTATGGCACATTTTGAGGCATTCTATGGAAGGACATGTCGTTCTCCTTCTTGTTGGCTTGAGACCAGTGAGAAGCTGGTTTTAGGTCCAAATTTTATTCGTGATTCCATAGAAAAGATTGAACTTATTCGTCATAAGATGAAAGAAGACCAGAGTAGGCAAAAATCCTATGCCGATAACCGAAGAAGGAAATTAAAATTTTCTGTGGGAGATTTGGTGTTTATTCGTGTTTCACCTATGAAGGGTGTTGTGTGTTTCAGTCGATCGGAAAAATTAGCGCCCGATATATTGGACCATTTCCTATCATCGAACGTATTGGTTCCGGGGCTTATCGCCTTTTATTACCGGCTCAGTTTTCTGTCATTCATGACGTGTTTCACGTTTCTCAATTACGAAAGTGCCTTCGAGATTTCGATTCTATTCTTGAGCCCGGTGTTGTGGAAGAAATTGAAGTTTTGTCTAATTTAACATATGAGCAACATCTTATTCGTATTATTGCTTCGAAGGTCAAACGCCTTCGAAATAAAGATGTTCCACTTGTTAAGGTTCAATGGTCCGCGAACCCTAAGGATTGCTCTTGGGAACCTAGAGAATTCATCGAACGAGTACATCCGGACTTACTTTCTCGTGCTCTTTGAGGTAAACTTCTTATTTCAAAATTTCTTCTTTTGTGTTGATATGCTTTTATGGTTGTTACTTTTTGTTCATTTATTCCTTATGATTGCGAGGACGCAATTTCTTTAAGGAGGGGAGTCTATAACAACCCGCATATTTATCGATTATATATTTAAATATTTTATCGTTAGTCGGATTTTAGTCCGAAAACCTACTTTTAGCAAACAGTCGAATTGGGACACGAGACTACCCCCATTGAGTTCAAAATGACATTTGCGACCTTTCTGAGTATAAACTTCGATATGTTTGGAGTTTGTGGAATTTTGCCACTTTTCACTTAGGGCTTTGGTTTGGGTTGAGCCCAATAAACCCACTTATTAACTCAGTCCCAACCTTCTCCTCTTCATTTACTTCCTTTCTATTTTCCTAATACTCAAGCTTTTATAAGAATGGAGAGTGGAAGAGGAAACTAAAACTCCAAGACCTAGTCTTCATTAGCAAATCCAACTTCTAGCTCCAAATTCAAGAGAACCCATTGATTCAAGCTCGTTTGGGTTGTGCTGAAGAGTTGTTGATTCTCCCTTTGATTTCAAGCTTCTTCTTCATTTGTTTGGGTTCAAAGGTGAGATTTTTAATCTCACATCTAAGCCTATGAATTATATTCGATTGTTAGGTATGAATTCCTAACACTTATTCATGTGCATTTGATTTTGATTTGGATTGGTTTTGTGAATACCAATTTTAGTGTTTTGAAAGCTAAATCCTTAAAAATCATAGCTTTGATCTTTGATCATGATTTTTGTTATGCATCGAAGATCTTATAGGGTCGGCTAGTCGATTAGCATAAACCCTTAGCGTCGTTGCTCGAGCGATTGCAATTTGGTCGAGATTGGCCCTCATTTTGATAGGTTGGGAAGTGCTGGAAACAGAGTCCAGCCGACCGAGCTCTATGGCCGGTCGACCGACCTGCTACCAAAAGTGCAAAGCACTTCTCTGTCTCTGGTTCGGTCGGCCACCTACAGGGCTCGGTCGACCGACTTGCTTCCCGAGAATTTTCTAGAACAGTGTCCGGCCGACCGAGCTCTGAGGCCGGCCGGCCGACCTGTTGCTATTTTGCCTATTTCGCATATTTTGCATGGTTTCCATATTTAATCGATTAGTGTTATTTCCCTATTTGTTTTATCATTTGTTATTGACTTTGATGACTTCTTTTCTTCGGGAATTTTTGGAATATCCATTTTGATGGATTCGGTATCGATTTCTTTGGATTTTATTCACGCATTCGAATGTGAATTTTTGTGATTGATTGTTTCTACAATCATTTTTGTGATCTGTCACTTTAAAAATATAAAGGTTTCAATACTAGTAGTAAATATCAAAACTCTTTCATCAAAACGATTTCAACACTATTTTATTACAAAGCTCTTTCCTTAAACTGTTTTCCAATCTACTAGTATATACAAACCTTTACCTCATTCGTATGAGAAATCTAATTAAACGGCTTAGTAAAACAAGTGGTATGAAACGCTTGTATTTACTTCATCGGTTAATTCTTGGACTTGTTCGATTGAATATCTTGTGACAATTTTCTAGTGGAAAATTACAATTTGTTCGTAAATATTTAAGTTAAGCTAGTGGTTATGGGACATGATGCTAAACTCATATATTTACTAGCTTAGTGTAATTGACACTTCTTTACGATCATTTTTGTGATTTAGACTAGCAATGTGCGATGTCTCTTTGTCTGCGAGGGAGACTAAACACCGTTTTGTGGAGTTTCGACTCAAATTGGTGGGGTAACAACCCATGGTGTTCGGGCCGTTTGTGGAGCTTCGGCTCAATTTGTGATGGTTAGCAACCATGAAATTAGCGTTCCGTTTGTGATACACGTGTTGGTGAGCTTTATGCTCCCGTTTGTGATAGGCCTTCCCCCTTTTTGTGATCTCTTGATTTCTATTGATGATTTCTAGAATTTGTGCTTCACCAATTTTCGTGATTTTCATTGATAAGTTTTATCAATATTTTTGCATTAGTGAATTTGTGTATCATTGACTTTTGTGATTGGCATTGATATAATTGTCAATATTTATGGTTTGGTGAAGGAGATATAGAGTACGACATTCCTTTCGATCTTTGAGAAGATTCTTGTGATATTGATTAATCTCTTGTTGATTTTCAGTTACATACTTATCACCGTATGTCATTATGGTTATTATACGTTTATGCCATATCTCTTATTCTATATCATTTCATCTGATATTTATAGTTAGACTGATCCGTTTATTATTTTCTTATTAAATAATACTCGAGTTAGACCGAGATGTTACAGGTGCTTCTGCTTGACTTTACATCTGGGATTACCTCCTTGACTTTTGGCTAACCACTTAGATTAGTAGTTTTTTTGTATACATTTGAGAGATAGACTCATGGATGTATTCATATTCTTTTGTCCAACACTTGTAGTTATTCTTTTTTGATAGTGTGGATCTTGTTTGACCACTACTCTGATGTACACTTTCATGTGTTATATTCATATTTGTTTTCGCCTTAGTGATATGAATTATCTATGACTGATTTATGTTATGTTTATTTCTATATTTGTTTCCGAAGATTATATATAGCCACTGTGTAGTAGCTTTGAGTTTGTGTCGGCATGCCGGATTTCCTCTTGAGATGAAATGCATTTTATATTTTATCTGGCATATCGGTGCTCGCACAAAGCAATTACACGGATGGTCGCTCCTCAACAGCCTTATTCGACGTGCTAGCTGACAGCATTACACCGTAGTGTTCTTAGCTAGCGTGGGTATAGAGGTGGGGTGTCACATAATCTCTGTTTAGTAATACTTTACCATTTGGCAAATTAATTTACCTGTTAGGAATGTATGGCAACACATGCCTAGATAAATACCATAATGTTATTACTATAACGTACAATTATTCCCAAATATATTAAACGAATTAAATAATACTGAATTTGACAAAACTTGTGCAATGTTCATCACATTTTTAGTCAAATAGCTGCATATGAAAGACAATTTCGATTAATCTCTTTTTGTTACACATAACAAACTCAATAAGCTAATTAAATTAAATAACAGAAGAAAAATATAAAAGATATATATGTACATATTTTTATATTCATCCTGGTCTTTTAATTAACTATAAATTTCATATGTGAATGCTCGAACTATTTTCGTGTAAATAGAAAAATAATAATTTAAATTGATATCATTAGGGTAGGGCATTGTTATAGGAACCTCATTTTTAGAGGAGAGAGGCAAATTTTAGGGTGTCATCTAAAATATTAATCATTATGAGACTCTACCGAATCAAATGATTTACTATTTTACACCTTGCACAAAGCAACATTTAGCAAGATCCCATCAAAAAATTAAACAAAAAATGATGTAGGTTTATCGAAAGCCATTTTCGGTGGGATATGATCGGAAGAAACTTAAAAATAGCAAAGAATCATTGAAATATTGAGGACAATTATATATATATATATATATATATATATATATATATATATATTCTATTAAGGTGGACAAATTGTTTTGGCACACCTTACAAAAAAATTTCAAAAAATAAAAAATATCTTCCTCTATTCAAAATTGGAGTTTCTTTAACAATCTCTACAATTATCAAAATCGTTGGAATATAATTTTAAAGATCAATCCTTTAACCTCAAAAAATTTTAAGCAACCTATTAATCAAAACTCGATATTGTATGTACAATCATGTTTCTCTTTCTTCTAATTATGGATAGAGTTGTCAATGAGTACCCGAAAAATCCGAAATCCATCCGTATTTGTATCCGAAATATAAGAAATTATTCGATATCCGAAATATGACCATAACCATATTCGATAATTATCCGTCCGATGTTTTATCAAGATTATAGTTATTTTTTGTGTATTTAGTACGTAAAATGATTGTCTTTACTATTTTATCTAAGTAAAAAAAATTAATATGTATATTAAAATCAATATTTGCTACTTAAAATTATTTTTCTTAAGATATTTATTATTTTTAATATATTTAATAATTAAATGAGTTTATAATAAATCAAAATTTTATATTTATTTAAATTTATTGGCTGTGAACTGTTCGAAGAATCTCTGATAAAAGTTCGATATCCATCCGCATCCGTGGATACGGATATCCGATATTGAAAATGACTTCGTATATGGATATAGATGTGGCATTATCTGTATCTAAAAAAATCCATTTATGTGTCTAATTGTAGACCTTATGTTCATACTTTAAGGTTTTTAACGAATAAGGAACCCATATTGTTAACGATAAAAATGGCTTTAACGCTAACACCCGGCGTATGTCGTGATGAAGTGAAAGCACCACCCGCTTGCACGGGAATCAAAGTAAACAGAAAATAGCAGAAAAGTAAAAGAGACAAAGATTTTTATAGTGGTTCGGCTTTTAGCAAGCCTACATCCACTTTATATCCTCCGTTATGTTTTTCGATCACATTTTACAAGATTACAACACTTTTACAACACGATCTCTTGATTACAACACGATTAGAGAAAGGAAATTAGAATTTTGATGATGGATTGCTCCTTGGATCCATGTTGAATGAAGTAGATTACTTGATGAAGACTCTTCGGTGTTTGAAGTGTTTGGAGAGTCGAGAAATCAGCAAAGTCTTAGTGCTTTGGAATCCGGAAAGGCCCCCTTTGAATGTGGAGTTGGTGGAGCATTTATAGGTGAAAATCAGGTCTAGGTCGGTTGGAGCGACCTATGGTGGGTCGTAGGTCGTTGGCGACCTAGTGGAGCGGCAGAAGAAGGAAGGCGACCTAAGGGATAACGGCATTAGAATGTATGGCCTGGAGCGACCTAAAAGGCAGGGTATGCTTTTGGTCGCGAGCTACGGGTTAAGGTTAGGTCGCGAGCTACGGGTTAAGGTTAGGTCGCGAGCTACCTAACTTGGAGGAATAGATTGCTAACTCGTAAAGTCTTAGGTCGCTAAGTTTTTAGGTCGCGAAGTCTTTAGGTCGTCCCACTTTTAGGTCGTGATATCTCCTAGGTCGCTGCAGCCTTAGGTCGCGACTTCCTGTGAGTTGTTAACTCGTTTAATTTTAGGTCGTTGGGCCACTGGGTTACTTTACGCCTTAAGTCGCTGAGCCGCTTAGGTCGACAGGAAGTAGGTCGTTGAGACCTGAAGAATGTTAGGTCGCTGGAAATCTTAACTCGTTAAGTCGGATACATGGCTAAGTCGCTAGGTCGTGGACTTTTTAGGTCGCTAACTCGCTGCATTCTCTAGGTTGTTGGATACTCCATGCTCTAAGTTGCATACCGTTTTGAACGGGGCGCTGCCCCTTGGACCCCTGTGACCTAACCGGTCAGGTCGAACCCCGTAGCGGTGGCGTTGCCCCCGCACCCCCACCTTAGGGGTTGGCACCCCCCCGGACCCCCCTCCGAAGGGGATCTTAGATGAGAAATCATTCAACGGAACTTGCTTTGTTGAGATACTGAGTTGACCAATCTTTGAGACGAGCCATCTTGCTTTTCTCCGTCGATCTTCTGATATCACGGCCTTGCTAAAAAGGCGGGATAACACATATCATATTTATAAGAAGTGCAAAAACATTAACATATACTTAGCCATCTTTGCATCCGTGCAATGCACGGGCTACATACTAGTACATTGCTAACCAAGATTTGATGCCTGAGAATCAACTAAAAAATCGATGTAAATAAATAAAAAAATTTACTGTAAATACCTAGTAAAGTTTATATTTGCTATACATAATTAGACAGCAAAATTCAAATCAGGTGAATAGTTGCACTGAATATTTGGAATACATATAACTGACACAAAAAGAAACAACTTTGACTTGAAAGAAACATGGACGATGACAAGCTCAAGTTGCTCTCTTGAGAGAAACCAGACTTTCACCGTAGCTTATACAGTAAATGCATCTTGGACATTGAGTAACTTTTCTTCTTCAGTGACCACGTCTAATAAGCACAACTCAGTTTTCCCACCAGGTTCCCAATACTTCATTGTTAAAATGAATCTTCCATTATCTAATAGATTTACAAAAGAGATGCCATCAGATGGCAATATGGAATCATTGAGTTTATATACTCTGCTCCAAGACTCATTCACACCGAATTCGTTCATTGTCCAAATTTCATAAGAATGACAAGGTACTTCCCACTTGCATTTGACGTAGGTAACTTTGTCGTTAAGAAAAGCAAGAGATTGAGCCCGAACATGGTTCTCATCGTTAGGCCAAGACAATGTTCCATATACTTCATCCATCAAATCAATATAAAATATGACAACCGATTTCGAATTAGATCCCCCAATCCATAAACATATTCCATTACTACATACTACATTAATGCATATATCTATCCATATGATAGGAAAATCACCGCCTGTATGTATGGTTCGCCATGAATCGCTTCTCATGCTATATACCTGAACTAAACTGCCTTTCAGTAAATCATAATCACCACAGTCCAAACTCATACTTACAACCTTATAATCATTTGTTTTCACATCAAAACCAATGGCACATGTGTGAAGCACTAGCCTATCAGGTAATGCATCCAAAAAAGACGACTCCGGTAATTGTCTCACTTTGTTTTGTAGCAGGGTTCCACAAAGAAAGGAGCCAATAGTCTCTAGAGAACCGGTGGGCCAAACATACAATACCGTTGCAAGAGTTAACAGTATTTTGTAGCAGGGTTCCACAAAGAAAGGAGCCAATAGTCTCTAGAGAACCGGTGGGCCAAACATACAATACCGTTGCAAGAGTTAACAGTATGTAATGTGTACACTGGGTGAATGCACTCGAAATCCAAACTGGAACATAGCTCATATTTTCTACCAGAGAGCATAGAAAGCTTACCTTCATAACCTTGAATAATGAGATTGCTCTTTTCACTATTATGATTGAGGTGTTGCGTGATAAAAATAGAACTTTCAATGAGAGAGTACCAAGACTTGCAGACAGCTTTAAATCGTAGAAGAGATATCACCGGCAAATAGAGTAGAATGTCAAACAACACTTGTTCAGACACATCACATCCACTGCCCATTGATATGTACTTGACGATTCTGAAACAGAAGGATAAAAATGTAAAATAATTAGTAAATTCTACCTGTTTTATAATTAGAAATTAAAAATAAAAAAATAAAAAATATGAAATGCATACTTGAATAAGAATACACGTTAAACAATATTTCATTTCGTAAGAGAAGATGGTACTGCGTAAAAAACAGTAAATAGGAATGAAATAAATCAAATGGTTTTTAAAAAGTACTGCTTGAACAAAGAGATGGAAATGATAAAACATCAACTTCAGACAACGCTACCATGTCATCATGATGTACCCAGTGCACAAGGCATCCTCCTGAAAAGGAGGAGGGGTGGGGGTGTCGTGTTAGACAAGTAGTACACAGTCTTACCCACCATTGGTGGAAATACTATTTTCGAAACATGGTCCCTGAACCTAACATCCACAAAAACCGAATGGAATGATGCCACAAATTGCTTTTCAAAAGCACATGCTTCAAAGTGAATTCGTATGATTAGACGATATTGATCCCTGTATCATTGTACTTCAAAACAAGATCACATAGATTTGAATAAAAGAAATAGATAAGATTCTCTTATGATGAATCTATTTAAGAGATGCATACTACAGTACAATAATTTTGTATACATGTACATAATTTAACAGTAGAAACAAAAGCATTATATAATCATTTTATTCATGCACTTCCAGTTAATATAGAATTACATATGTGGTTTTAAATCTTAACAGAGATACCACAAGCAAAAATAGTAGAATGTCAAATAAATGTTTAGACGCATCACAGCTATCATCCACTGATGTTTATTTGATGACTCTAAAATAGATGGATCAAACTGTAAATAATTAGTAATTGAATTATTTCTTAAAAAGGTTGAGATGATGTGTAAAATTATAATCAAGAAGGAATTAATTCAAACAGATTGAGAAAATAATTGCTTGAGCAAAAAGATGGAAAGGATATGTCGTATTCATTCACTTTAATCCACTAATTATGAATCGAAATTATTTTAGAGGGCTTGACCTTTAAGTTTAATCTGTATGATTAGAAAAAAAATTGATTTCTATTCTAGTATGCATTAAAAAAAAGTTAAACATGTTACACGTACAACTTTTTGCACCAATCTAAATAAAATTGCATTCTGAATTCAACACGTCATTTCTTTAGTTTTAAACACGTACATATTTTCGTATAACAACCAAAAGCTAAGTTTTAAATCTCCTCATCTCGGCTGAGTTCCACTTTTCGTACTTGTGCGAGACGAGATTCCAAACATGATTTTAACTATATCCGTCTCGCCCATGACCTCTCAACCCGAGATATAGAAAGAGATGTCAATCCGCGATTTGAAAGCTTGCTAAATGCATTAAATAGTTTAATATAATTTATTTGTGAACTTGCAATTAATCTGATTTGATCTCCCGTGAAATCTAATAAGAAGATGTTTATATAAACAAATTGTTTACAAATTACGAGGATGATTATTTTAATTGTGAACTCGTTATAAAGTATTTTGATAAAACAACTCTACAAACACTTGAACTTGTTAAAATTTTGAATACAAAACACTTTCATAATAGAATCGAAGCTAAAAACATTTAAGCATTCAAAACAAAATTAATTAGGACATTTAATCGATTTGATCTAATCTTCAACAAAATCTAATATGTATGAAACATTCATTTAAGATTAGTTCATTTTAAGAAGATGATATCTTGTTGAAAACTAAATTTATGTCGTGCTTGAATAAACATGCAAAAAATGGATTCAGTGCTATACATTGTCCTCAAGGACACTTATTGTGCCAATGCTCATAAGCTTTGAAGCAAAACAAATTTTGCTAAAACAAAATTGTTGTAAGGGGGCAAATCACCAGCAAATGTAATTAGGTTTACTTTAGAGGAAAATACACTTTCGAAGCACTCTGCATACTTAAGCCTAATAGACTCACTATGATAACTGAACCTGGCAAAAAGGCTGAATCAACATGTCAATCATATCTATAGACCCAAAATCAGTTTATTTCACATACAGTAAAAGGAAAAAATAACAAATAAAAGTAGATGTGATGATAAATATTCAGAGGATGATAGTTAAAAAAGTAATTATAAGCCACAATTTTTCTTTCATGCACCTCTTTGGTCCTATTCCAAGTCCCAAATTTCATTTTCCACTATCGATTGAGCATGACTCTAAAATTGTACTTCCTATATTATTCACAAACCGAAGTCTCAGAAAGAACATGAAAACTCAAAAATATTTAACAAAGCTCAACGCGTCAAGAAAGTAAGAGAGGGGGAGAAAATCTCGGCCAAATTCAATCCTGACATTGACATGCTTTGAAATCAAAAAGGGGTCTTCGAGACGATTAAGGTGCTACACTAAGAGAGCAATTCTGAAAAGCAATAGAAAATTTGGTACCTTTTCAATGCTGTCGAAAACTGCAGATCCAATTTCTGCGAAAGGAAAAAAAAGGGACCGTAGTGATCTCAAAATAAAGAAACTGGAGAATGCTTTATTCGGGCCAGCTATCCATACATATAAAGAACTAGAATTAGAACGAGACTCCTGCTTTGTACAACGTGAGTTGTTTGTATTCAGACAACGAAAAGGGAACCGAGATGGTTAAACGAGGCAATCAAAATTTAACGCTCTCTTTCGAGTTTTAATATTCGTTCAGCAACCAAATTATATACCACAACCATCAATAAACAATATTCACCGTAAGTTCAAATTTCCAATCTCTTATTTGCATGTAAGAATATTTTTTAAAGTTCACTGTCAGATTCAAAGATTTGGTTTCTTTTCCTAACCATTGATAAAGATATGTCAAAATATGAGTGAAATGGATAAAAAATAAAATCATTAATGAAGCAATTAAGTTATATATAAAGTGAAAGAAATTGATATTACTTAAAAGATTCATCATTCCACGCAATTATCAGCGGAGAATCTAACATAATTCTACTTGAGAGCCCTTTTAAATTCGTCGTTTTCAGATAAGTTATTAATGAGAAAAGTAACATAATTTCTTTTTTTGAGAAAAATGTTTGATGCTCTATAAAATAGAAAAGAGCACATATGCAAGTATATGTATAACACAAAAGTGCTGCCAACATGCCTAGCACGTAACAAAAACTAGAAACAAAAAGAGAAAGATGCTCTATACATCTCAATAGCTCCAAACAACAAAAAGAGAAGAAATACACTGTGCATCTGGATCGGAATGATGCTCCAAAAATCTCGGAAGCTCTAAGCAACACATAAAGCAGAAAAAACTCCATGAATCTGGATCAAAAGGAAAGAAGAAGCCTCAACACTGAAGTGAAAATAAACGAGATGCTGGATAGGATAATCTGCACTGGAATCTCTGAACAAGGGAAGAAATGCCAAGCTGGAGGAAGGAACCTCTCTGAAAGTCTCTCAACAAACCAAAACATGTGTTCTGAAGATAAGGGGACCTGTAAGAAGAACCTGGAAGCATTTCACGCATATCTGCATCTGAGGGGTGACTAAGAAAAAAGTAAGAATTATGCGTATATATGTATATTAATATAAATAATATACATATATGCGTATAAATAAAGAGAGAAGAGAAACAAAAAGGAGAGAAAACTAGTAACAACATGATTAAAATATTTCAAGACAATTACACCAAAAAAGATCAAAAATAACCAAAAAAAGAAAACTAAGAATCTGTAATCATAAGTAGGTTGTGATTAACCGATAGATCATGGTATGAATTTGAAAAAATATTCATATTAGTACCGATGTCATTAAAAAGGCAATAGTTTTTAAAATAATTAATATTGTAGTTAACCATATTAAGATACCCTTTAAACGAATTATTCTTAGCTAATTTATATTTGGGATTAGAAATCCAATGAAAACAGAAAGAAGAAATTGTATAAATCCATTTATTAATATGACTATTATTATTATTAAAAATTCTTTGATTTCTTTCAAACCATATATACCAACTAATAATAGTGAATAAAGAGTCAAGTAGAGATCCAATATTCTTTTTAAACCTAAATCTAAAATTATCCAGTAAAATTCACAATCCGAAATTTTAGTTATGATATTAAAATTGAAAATTTTGAGAACATTATTAAGAATGGAATAAGAAGCCATGATCATAGTATAGCTAATGTCTTCAAGATGCAGATTACAAAAATAACATTTATTATCATTATGAATGTTCTTTCTTTTTAAGTTTTCAATTGTATTAAGTTTACCATGCAATACTAACCACATGTGTATTTCAGATTTAGGAGGAGAATTTGATTTCCAAATGAATTTGAACGAATTGTTTATAGTACCCAAAAAATTAATAAATATATAAAAAGAGTTAGAGGTATAATTCTTACTTCTATCCCATTACCAACAAAGAGTATCATTATCATTATCAATATTGTAAAGATTTAATCTTGCATAGAGCAAATGAAGAAGCCTAAGAGTTGATCCTACTAAAATTCTGTTAAAGCTGAAATTCCAAGGAGGATCATAATCAGGAGAAAAAATGTGACGACCGCCCATGACTCCCGCACGGAAACAAGGGAATGGTGCGCTGAAAGTGTGCCAGGCAGCCATGAGTGACCGTCAAGGGTAAAATAAACATCGCAGACTCTATCGTAAAACTCACAGCGCATGGATAAAATACAATAGAGAAATATAATATAGTGAAGCTCCCATAGAACAGAATATCATCATCTAATCATAATAGCTTTATACATGGTCTGAATCATGAATACAAGAAGCCTCACTACATAGCACTCAGAGTAATCAACAATCAGCGGAATATCCAGTACATAGAATATGAAAATAATATGTAAAGCCTCCTGCTCGTCTTCGTCATCATCAGCGTGAGCCACTAAGATCAGCACCTGCCACCTGTCACCTAGTCTGCCCATCCCAAACATGGATGAACAGCCCAAGGTAATAAGAGGAGACATAAAACCTTGAGTCAGACAACAGTCTTAGTGAGCAGTCAATCAACTATCAAACATACCAAAGGAACATAAAGGATAAAAGGAATAGGAACCCAAATCATCCCACTCCACCTCTTTCTACAGTGATAGCCCCCAGACACACACTAAGGAGAAGCAAGCATAACAAAGCAGATAATTAAAGTAAAGCAATAATCACTCGAGTCAAGGTCGATGTTTTCCAAATACAAACCCCCAAGGCCTAAACCAAGATCAGATAAGCACCCAGAAAACACCGCTCTTGAGAACGGATGATGATACAACCAAACATCCATGACTCTGGCTATCACTGTTATCATTGCCTTGATTTTATCGTTAATTGAATGACCAACTCATCTTTCAACCATCCGTCAAGGGCGAATGGAAACCCCGGTTCTAGACATAACTCCACACGTCACCGTGACCCGTGCCTAGGTATAACGGATCTACCCAGAGTACTAGCACGTCATCATGACCTACGCCTGGATATAACGGATCTACCCAACGTACTCTTGCTTTGAGTTTGCTAGAACCTTCAATAACGATAAGATCTCAGCCTTCTAGTCATCCTCCTCGACGACTATTCCCAATATAGCTCAAGCACCTCTCGAGCCCACCATTATCCACCAACTCGAACCGCATCATCGAGTAATCAACATGCTTGGGATGATCCTGTCTGGATTAAACCAAGGCTTCCACATCATGCTTTGCTCCAATGCATCTTAGCAAAGTCCATCTCCTCATCATACTTCGCCTCAACATATCATGGCAAAGTCCATTTCGTCATCATACTTCGCTTCCTCTAACTATAGCAAAGTCCTCGAACCCATCCATATGAGCTTCATCATCCGCTTCATATGCCACAGCAGCTTTCACCATTCAAGAGCCTTTCCACTTAGCTTTTGAATCATCTTCAACCATTTTGTCCCAAATCAACTACAAGCTAACTCGAGACAATCAAATCAATCATACATCCAAACAATCAAGCATTCAAACAAGATCTAATCAAGCAATATCAACTATAATGGCAATTTCGTAAATAAATGAGCATAAGTCTAACATATATGAAATCATGGATTTTAGCATAGATCTATCAAATATAAAACATGGGTTTTGTCTCTATAACTTGTTAATTGAACTTGCATAGGTAAACATCTTCAAAAGTAATGGATCTAGACTTGGATCTAAGGAAAATGCATGAAATCACTATCTACAACACTCCAACAAACCACCCATCCAATATACTCCTTTGGGTCCGCGTGAGAGATAACCACCACTCACCGAATCACCCAAACACTTCAAAAACTATCAACTCCAGATCTGGACAGCGAAGATTCAAGCTTGATTCGTCGAAATCCCGCTTGAAACGATGAAATCTAGCTTCGTTGGATGAAGATCTTCAACTTTGGCTCTTAAATCTTCAATCTTGATCTTCGATCTTGAATGGATGTTAGCACTCGATTGAAGTAGAGAAAGAAGTGAAGAAAATGTTGTAGTCGAGTTTCCAAAATGGCAGCACTTCGTCGCTTCAAAAACCGGTGCCAAAAAGTGAGCCAAACCCCTCTATTTATAGGCTGAAATCACCCTTAGGTCGCCCAGACTTAGGTCGTTGCCGACCTAGAGACCCCCGACCTAACTTAGGTCATTTACGACCTAAGTCTCCCTAGCACACGCGACCTAAAAACACAGCTGCCTTCAACGACCTACGACCTAAGACCATGCCGACCTAAAATAAACATGCGACCTAATTTCCTTGCGACCTATGATTCTGCCGACCCAACCTACCTAGCGACCTAACACAAACCATGATCTAACACTTCCTTTTAGGTCGCTCTACCTATAAGTCGTTAAACCCTATAGGTCGGCCAACCATACCAACTCGTTCACGACCTAACTTCCATAGGTCATAAACACTCTTAAGTCGGTCCATACCTAGGTCGATCAGGAACCATAACTCGTAACTTTTAGGTCGTTACCATTAACTCGCACACGACCTATCACTTAACTTGTGCAACCGAGTTAACTTCCCATACGACTTAGGCTAAGGAGAACATAAACAACACTAACGACCTAATAATTCTACGATATATCAACACGTAAAATACGGGTCGTTACATTCTCTCCCCCTTAGGAATTTCGCCCCCGAAATTCCAAACAAACAAGAGCAACCATAACTATTCTGCATGCCTACCATCCATAGCAATCAACAAACCATGCATCCAATTTCTAGCCTAGCATGCAGAATTCTAAGATTAGAACAAGTTACAAATTCATGAGATGTCACGACACCTTAGGGCCATACCTTGAAGAGTTCAGGATGAGCTGCCTTCATCCTCTCTTCCTCCTCCCACGTACAGTCGTTAACATCATCACTCCATTGTATCTTGAGCAACGTAATCGTCTTCCTCCTAAGCTGTTTCGTGTCGGTTTCAACAACACGAAGCGGCTTACGAGGTCTCATAACCACTGGATCAACCTCCAAGTCTTCACAGCTATCAGCAGAAACCACTGTATTCGAGTCGTGCACATACTTCCGTAGATAAGATACATGAAAAACATTGTGCACACCCGCCATCTTTTCCGGTAACTCCAATCTATAAGCGAGCTTTCCAATTCGCTCGATGATCGGGAATGGTCCAACAAATCTCGGAGTCAATTTTCCTTTCTTCCCGAAACGAATAATATTCTTCAGAGGAGAAATCTTCACAAAAATCATATCACCTACGTCGAATTCCAAATCCTTTCGACGTTTATCGGCGTAACTTTTCTGGCGGTCTTGGGCTGCCTTCATTCGTTGCCGAATGATCTCTATACAGTCCGAAGTCTGACGAATCATCTTTGGCCCAAGTATCAGCTTTTCTCCAGCCCTGCAGCCTTCTCGGTCGTCCAGATTCATGCCCTGCAGCCTTCTCAGTCGTCCTAGGCTGATGAGTAGGAGCCTGTTGCCCCTGACTAGATGAAGCAGGATTGTTGCTATTCTTTTTCACAAATTGCTGCAGTTTGTTTTCCCTTAGCAACTCTTCAATCAGATTTTTCAACTGGCGGCATTCGTCGGTTTCGTGACCGGGTTGATTATGGAAGCGGCAGAACTTCCCACTCTGTATAGCCTTTTTCCCGGTCCTTAGAGGAGGAGGTTTAGGAAAGTCAATAGAATCTTTAGTGGCAAGGTAGATACGTTCCGTCGTATCTGATAAAGGAGTATATTCTGATGGCTTGAAGGATCGGGGCTTCTTCAGATTACTCTGCTTCTTCCCGTTGTTATTTTCCCTTTTTTGCCCTACAGATTCATTCTTGCATGGAACAACAGTGTTATCTTCGGCTTTTTCCAACACCGCCTTTACCGGTACGGGACGGCTTTCTAAGCGTATGAATTCATCTGCTTTTTTATAGAACTTTTCAAGGGAATTTGGTTCCTTCATGTTTAGCCATTTCCCAAACTCGCTCGACTTGTAAATACCCTTCATCAGATAAGTCAATATCATTCGCGGTTCTGCATTGTCCACCTCAGCTAGCGCTATATTAAAGCGGTTTAAGAAAGATTTGATAGTCTCTCCTGGATTCTGCTCCAAACTTGACAGTGACATGATATCCTTGGCTTTTGAGGCGTATAGTCTGAACTGCTCCTTGAACTTCCGGGTTAAGTCAGAAAACTGATCGATAGATCGGACTGGAAGTTTGGTGAACCAAAGCAGAGCTACACCTTCGAGATACACAGGAAAATATCGGCACTTTATTTCATCAGAGGCTCTGGCACCTGTCATGTGCCAATCATACTTGTATAAGAATTCGTTCGGATCACTTGTCCCCTTGTAAGCTGGAATGGTTGGAGGGACAAACTTCCTTGGGAATTCAGCCTTTAAGATTTTCTCAGTAAACGGAGTTTTACTTGGGGCGAAACCCCATTCTTTCTCGTCTTCAACCCTCTGCATACTCTCTTTCATAATTTGTCGGACCATTCCAGAAAGATACTCCTCATCATGTCGAGCTCTAGATCCACCAACCTCTGGAAGTGTTTGTTCAAAGGGGCTAGCAGCCCTTTCAGGAGCATTTCTTTCTTCAGCATCATGAATGTTGCCAGCGAAATTCCTTTCATTACCTGCTGGTTGGCGGTTTGCCCCAAGCAAATCGTTCAACCTATTCAGAATTAGAGCATTCTGGGCATTCTGAGCCTCGAATTGTGCATTTTGGGCATTTATGTGTTGGTTCAGCCCTAAGATTGCAGCATCCAGCTCTGCCTTTGTAACTCCGACAGCTGGAGTGGCTTGATTCGATATGGGGGAAGCGGAGGTTCCCTCTTGAATATTCCCAGATCTGACAGATCTACTTTTCCTTCCAGGAGCCATAATCTCGGATAGGCTTCTGGTTTTCAAGGAAATTCTTTCTACAAACCTCTGTGAAGCAATGATGATAACTCGCCTGAGTTCAGTTCTCAGTGAAAGCACCAAAAATGTTAACGCTAAAATTTGAACGCTAACACCCCGGTGTATAAAGTGAGATTGTGAAAGCACCACCCGATAACTCGGGAACAGATTATAAGCAGACAATAGTGAAAAAACAGTAAACAACAGCAATTTTATAGTGGTTCGGCTTGAGAGATAGCCTACGTCCACTTTGAATATCTTTATTGACGATTTGATTACAAGTCAATGCAGTTACACTTTGATTACAACACACTTTGAGTTTCAAGTGCCTTTGAACAAGTAGCCTAAACTTCAATGTCGATCCAAATCTTTGAACACATGTTTGACATGTTTGATTTCTTCATGAAGTTTCTTGAAGGTGTTGAAGCAGTTTAGAATGCAGCAGAGTAACGGCGCTTGAAATGAATCAGCCAAAAGTCCCTTGAATGTTGGGGGTGGCCATGCATTTATAGGCAAATCTGGACAGAAGTTTTTCGCCCAAGTCCTGAGTGGTGACCGACTTAGGCTAAGCCGTGGCCGAGTCAAGTTGAGTCGTGGCCGGTTTATCTGCTTAAGCCTTTGGTCTCTCAATAGTTCGCTTTCCAGAATTCCAAGTCATGAGTCGCCTACGAGTCAGTTCTCATGGGAATAGGTACTGTGGCAATGGAATATGATTCAATGGCTTTAAGTCGCGGACGAGTCATTCTGAGTCATGAGTCGTTAAGTCGTTGACGACTTATCAGGTAGCGGTGCATAGGTGAAGCGACTTAGGGACTTACCTTCTTAGGTTGTCAATCCTCTTGAGTCGTTTCTTATGATGGGTCGTGGACTTGTTGAGTCGCTGAGGCGATAGCCTTGATGAGTCGGTAATGCACTGAGTCGGTCTGCCTTGTGAACCGTTAACCCCTTGAGTCGTAACCCTTTAAGTTGCTCTGAGCTTTAGGTCATTGACTTATTGAGTCTGTGACTCGATGAGTCGTGAGGCTTCCTGAGTCGTCTCGTATGAGCCGTGAACTTCGTTGAGTCGGTAACTCAATGAGTCGGCCTGTATTATGAACCGCTAACCTCCATGAGTTGTTCCATTCCTCTAAGTCGCCTTGAGCCTTAGCTCGTCAGCCAATCGAGTCGCTACCAGCTGAGTCGGTCCTTTCCTTAAGTTGCTTAAACCCCTTGAGTCGTAAATCCAATGAGTCGTTAAAGACCTTAAGTGGATGAGTCGGCCCAAGTTTCATCTCGTTGGAAGAACAGGGTTAACACCAATCCTGCATGTCTTCGACTTAACGCATCTGCCACTGCGTTACCTTTCCCCGGAGTATAGGCTGTACCAAAATCATATGATGCTAAAAACTCTAGCCACCGTTGCTGTCGAAGATTCAAATCCTTTTGGGAGAAAAGATACTTCAACGACTTATGATCCGTAAACAACTCGAATCGAACTCCCAATAGATAATGTCTCCACATCTTCAAAGCAAACACAATCGCCGCTAACTCCAAATCATGAGTCGGGTAATTCCTTTCATGCAGCTTCAGTTGTCGACTAGCATATGCAACAACTTTATCCTTCTGCATTAGCACTGCTCCAAGTCCAGTACCACATGCATCGGTGTAAACCACCATCTCATCATTCCCACTTGGAATAGTCAAAACAGGAGCACTCGTCAATCGCTCTTTCAGGATTCTAAAAGCTTGCTCACACTTAGCATCCCAACTGAACACTTGGTTCTTCTTCGTCGATCCTATTAACGGTGCAGCTATCTTGGAAAAGTCTTTGATAAACCGACGATAATATCCTGCTAATCCAAGAAAACTTCTCACATCAGATGCATTCTTAGGTCTAATCCAATCCTGGATCGCTGCCACCTTAGCGGGATCAACCGCTATCCCATTTTCAGAAATGACATGGCCTAAGAATCTCACTTCACTCTTCCAGAAGTGACACTTCGAAAACTTAGCCTTCAGCTGATGTTTCCGCAAGATTTCCAAAACAATACGCAAGTGCGTCTTGTGCTCTTCTTCAGTTCTGGAGTAAATCAGAATATCATCCACGAACACAAGTACGAACTTGTTCAACTGATCTCTGAACACTCTATTCATAAGATCCACAAAATACGCTGGTGCATTCGTCAATCCAAACGGCATTACCAGCCACTCATAAAAACCGGATGGTGTCCTGAAAGCAGTCTTCGGCACACTATCCTTCGCCACTCTTAACTGGTGAAATCTCGTTGCCAAATCCATCTGAGAAAACACCTTCGCCTCGTGAAGCTGATCAAACAAGTCATCTATTCTCGGCAATGGATACTTGTTCTTCTTAGTCACCTTATTCAGCTCACGATAATCAACACACAACCTCAACGATCCATCCGCTTTGGTTGCGAACACAACTGGTGCACCCCATTCGGACACACTACGCCGAATGAATCCTTTCCATAAAAGGTCATCAACCTGCACCCTCAACTCTTGCTGTTCTCTAGGCGCCATCCGCCTAAGAGGCATCACAACAGGTCTGGCTCCCTCAACTAGATCGATACGAAACTCGATCTCCCTATGCGGCGGTAACCCTTTGACCTCGTCAAAGACATCCTCGAATCCATTCACGATTGGCATCGATGACAGTCCATCCCGTGGAACCACCAGCGAATACATGAAGCTCATGAAGACGCCTTCTTCATGCTTACATCGTATCACAACCTTTCGCCCCTCCACATTCTCGATTGTCACCTCCAATCTCACACAATCAACCTTTGCCGCATACTTCCTAAGCCAGTCCATACCCAAAATAATTCCGAACCCCGCAAAGTTCAGAACAAAGCAATCACAAACAAAAGAGCAATCATGACTCGATATAACTAGACCACGGCATAACATACACAAACAAGACGAACCCCCAACTGGATTAGTCACTACCAATGGTCTATCAACAATATCCGGTTCCAAACCCAACCGGTCTACCAACTCATTACAAACAAAAGAATGAGACGCTCCAGTATCAAATAACACTCTAACTGGAACACCACAAATGGAAAGAGTACCTTGAACCACCACACTCTTCCCCTTCTCTTCAGCAGTAGGAGCTTTCGAAGATGACGGGACAGCCCCCAAAGCATAAGCTTGCACAACTTGCCTGTCCTTTATCGGTTCCGGACAGTTCTTCTTAATGTGCCCCAGCTTATCACAGTTGTAGCACTTCAACAACACCTTCGGATTCTTGCAATCCTTGGAGAGATGGCCCTTCTGCCGACAATTATAGCAGGTCTTTTCCCCCTTCAGCTTCTTCTGACCATCCTTACTCTTCTGTTGTTGCTGCTTCCTCTTCTTGTTTCCACCCTGCTGTGGTTTAGACTCCTCCTTGGTCACAGCAACAACAGATACTTCCTTAGGAAACAAACTCTCGTGCCTGAGAGCTTTCTCCACCAGCTTCTCAAATGGATCGTCCCAGATGATCCACTAATTGTCTTCCAAGATAACTGTCCAAGCCTGTCACGAATTTCTCGTTCTTCTGGTAGGGAGATTCAATATACGATCTAGCATACTTGGACAGAGCCTCAAACTCAGAAACATACTCAAGAACTGGCCTCCCACCCTGCTTGAGTTCAACAAACTTCTTAAACAAAACAGACTTCTGAGCTGTAGAGATAAACTTGGCTTCAAATCTAACTTGGAATTGCTCCCAAGTAATCTCTTCTTCTGGAGTATCTATGGTGATAGAATTCCACCAATCAGCAGCTCTCCCCTGAAGCTGTCTCGATGCAAGCTTCCTCTTAGTTGCATCCTCAATTCCTAAATCTCCAAAGATCCTCCTACAAGCATCCATCCATCTTTGGACTTCAATAGTCGATTCCATTCATAAGAAAACCTTTCCTCCAAGAGAAGTATAGTCCTTGCAAAGCTTAGCAAAATCCACCGGCCTTGGAGCTTGAACTTGAACTCCCACATCCACTGACGATCCTGAAGCTGGTATCTTCCTCATGATCGAAGTCATCATCGCTTCGAACATAGCTCCATAATCAGCAACTCCATCAGCATCACGACCTTCCCTGGCAGCTGGTCTCCCTCTTCGACTCATCCTTAATATCTATAAAAAGGAATGATTAGAACACCTTGAGGAACAACTGCATAAGGAGTTCAAATCCTTCTAAACTACTATATTATATATATAGTAATCATCCATCAAAATACAATTACGTCTCTCTTACGTAGTTACGTCAACGAGCGTTGGCTAAAATCGATTAACCAATGCTCTGATACCAACTGTGAAGACCGCCCATGACTCCCGCACGGAAACAAGGGAATGGTGCGCTGAAAGTGTGCCAGGCAGCCATGAGTGACCGTCAAGGGTAAAATAAACATCGCAGACTCTATCGTAAAACTCACAGCGCATGGATAAAATACAATAGAGAAATATAATATAGTGAAGCTCCCATAGAACATAATATCATCATCTGATCATAATAGCTTTATGCATGGTCTGAATCATGAATACAAGAAGCCTCACTACATAGCACTCAGAGTAATCAACAATCAGCGGAATATCCAGTACATAGAATATGAAAATAATATGTAAAGCCTCCTGGTCGTCTTCGTCATCATCAGCGTGAGCCACTAAGATCAGCACCTGCCACCTGTCACCTAGTCTTCCCATCCCAAACATGGATGAACAGCCCAAGGTAATAAGAGGAGACATAAAACCTTGAGTCAGACAACAGTCTTAGTGAGCAGTCAATCAACTATCAAACATACCAAAGGAACATAAAGGATAAAAGGAATAGGAACCCAAATCATCCCACTCTACCTCTTTCTACAGTGATAGCCCCCAGACACACACCAAGGAGAAGCAAGCATAGCAAAGCAGATAATTAAAGTAAAGCAATAATCACTCGAGTCAAGGTCGATGTTTTCCAAATACAAACCCCCAAGGCCTAAACCAAGATCAGATAAGCACCCAGAAAACACCGCTCTTGAGACCGGATGATGATACAACCAAACATCCATGACTCTAGCTATCACTGTTATCATTGCCTTGATTTTATCGTTAATTGAATGACCAACTCATCTTTCAACCATCCGTCAAGGGCTAATGGCAACCCCGGTTCTAGACATAACTCCGCACGTCACCGTGACCCGTGCCTAGGTATAACGGATCTACCCAGAGTACTAGCACGTCATCATGACCCGCGCCTGGGTATAACGGATCTACCCAACGTACTCTTTCTTTGAGTTTGCTAGAACCTTCAATAACGATAAGATCTCAGCCTTCTAGTCATCCTCCTCGACGACTATTCCCAATATAGCTCAAGCACCTCTCGAGCCCACCATTATCCACCAACTCGAACCGCATCATCGAGTAATCAACATGCTTGGGATGATCCCGTCTGGATTAAACCAAGGCTTCCACATCATGCTTTGCTCCAACGCATCTCAGCAAAGTCCATCTCATCATCATACTTCGCCTCAACATATCATGGCAAAGTCCATTTCGTCATCATACTTCGCTTCCTCTAACTATAGCAAAGTCCTCGAACCCATCCATATGAGCTTCATCATCCGCTTCATATGCCACAGCAGCTTTCACCATTCAAGAGCCTTTCCACTTAGCTTTTGAATCATCTTCAACCATTTTGTCCCAAATCAACTACAAGCTAACTCGAGACAATCAAATCAATCATACATCCAAACAATCAAGCATTCAAACAAGATCTAATCAAGCAATATCAACTATAATGGAAATTTCGTAAATAAATGAGCACAAGTCTAACATATATGAAATCATGGATTTTAGCATAGATCTATCAAATATAAAACATGAGTTTTGTCTCTATAACTTGTTAATTGAACTTGCATAGGTAAACATCTTCAAAAGTAATGGATCTAGACTTGGATCTAAGGACAATGCATGAAATCACTATCTACAACACTCCAACAAACCACCCATCCAATATACTCCTTTGGGTCTGCGTGAGAGATAACCACCACTCATCGAATCACCCAAACACTTCAAAAACTATCAACTCCAGATCTGGACAGCGAAGATTCAAGCTTGATTCGTCGAAATCCCGCTTGAAACGATGAAATCTAGCTTCGTTGGATGAAGATCTTCAACTTTGGCTCTTAAATCTTCAATCTTGATCTTCGATCTTGAATGGATATTAGCACTCGATTGAAGTAGAGAAAGAAGTGAAGAAAATGTTGTAGTCGAGTTTCCAAAATGGCAGCACTTCGTCGCTTCAAAAACCGGTGCCAAAAAGTGAGCCAAACCCCTCTATTTATAGGCTGAAATCACCCTTAGGTCGCCCAGACTTAGGTCGTTGCCGACCTAGAGACCCCCGACCTAACTTAGGTCATTTACGACCTAAGTCTCCCTAGCACACGCGACCTAAAAACACAGCTGCCTTCAACGACCTACGACCTAAGACCATGCCGACCTAAAATAAACATGCGACCTAATTTCCTTGCGACCTATGATTCTGCCGACCCAACCTACCTAGCGACCTAACACAAACCATGATCTAACACTTCCTCTTAGGTCGCTCTACCTATAAGTCGTTAAACCCTATAGGTCGGCCAACCATACCAACTCGTTCACGACCTAACTTCCATAGGTCATAAACACTCTTAAGTCGGTCCATACCTAGGTCGGTCAGGAACCATAACTCATAACTTTTAGGTCGTTACCCATTAACTCGCACACGACCTATCACTTAACTTGTGCAACCGAGTTAACTTCCCATACGACTTAGGCTAAGGAGAACATAAACAACACTAACGACCTAATAATTCTACGATATATCAACACGTAAAATACGGGTCGTTACAAAAAACCTCACTAATTAGAGCAAACTTAAAATTACAGATATCGTAAAGCTATTTAAATTCCATTTTAAGAGGTAAGACCGAAATCCAACGGTCATGCCAAAAGGAAGTACGGTTATTGGAACGAACAATGTTTTATTCTGTAACGACTCGTAATTTTCGTTAATTAAATTTGTCATTTTAACAAGATTTACGTAAATTTAATTTACAAGAAATAAAGATTTTATAATAATTAATAATGAAGTAAATGTTGAGAATGAAATGAAACCATGGGAATATAAGGCTAAGTATTTACAGTTGAAATAAAATGACGAATAAATTGAAGTGATGTAAATTGTTATACTAGGCTAAGAGTTGCATATAAGAGAACAAAGGTAAGTAGTGAATTTAGTTAATGAATTAATAATATTAAATAGTAAATTGAATTAAATCAATGTCCGGTACAAATTGAAATATTGTTTGGAATGAAAGCTTATAAATTGTAAGCATTTAATTTACAAATGAAATCAATTATTAATTTAGTTGTAACTGAATGTAAATTAATGAAATTATGTAATAATTGATAAATGATGGCATTCATGAATGAAATAAGATTTGTAAGTAATAAAGGAATAATTGAAATAAACATTTACCAATGATATGTATATTGATTTATATAGACTTAATAAAAGATTTGAATTGAATCAATCTATTTAGTTGAAACTAATTAATTTGTATGCAAATTATAAATGGGTTTATAGTAAGAAATTATACTACCGTGAATTGGAATTAAGATGAAATTGAAAAATTCAAGTATATGATGCAAATATATCATATATAGCAATGGAATAAAAAAATTAGTGTTATTATAACCTGGTTCGCAGGTAACAAACTTATAACTGAATTTAAAAGAAAATAGGTGACAATGAATATAGATTGTTCATTTATTTGGTGTGTTAAATAAATTTTGGTATTCAATCGCAATAAATATAAATAATTAATTGAAACTGTTGTAAGGTCAAAATTTATGGCATATAATAAGTTGGGGGATAGATTTCATTAAAGGTAATTTATTTATTATGTTAATGTAAATTAAAATAATTAGAGGTATGTAAATGATGATTAATACCATGTTTGGAAGTTGTAATTTAGAGGATATTAAGAATTAGGAATTGAATTTTGAATTATTTGCAATACAAATAAAGAAAATGTTACGTTATTGCTAATTGAGGGAATCATTAATTAATTGAATGAAAGTTAAATCAGTGGAATTAATGGAGATTAATTTACGTTAGTTATTTAGGGTAGTGACTAAATTTGGTAATCCATTTGCAATTAATGACAATAGTGTTGATATAAGCTAATAAGTTAAATACCAATGCAATACCAATTAATGGATTGAATGTGATTATGAAATTGGAATTAATAAATGCAGTAAATAGTTCAGGGCAAATAAATTTATTGAACAAATGTTAAGATCTTAACTGATGGTAATTAATAATTGAAGATAATGTAAATTCCATTTATAATATGACTATGGGTGAATGAAAAGATTGTAAATCAAGATTTGTTTATTTATATGAATATAAAGAATTAAGGTAATTGAGTTTTTGCAATTAAGTAAAAATTAAACATTTATTTTTACGTTAATTGAAAATTTAGTTGAAAGTGAAAAATATGTATGTATGTTAATTTCATCCATTTGCCTATAATGGATTGAATAATAAGAATGAAGATTTAATTCAATGAAATTTTGAAAACTTAATTTGATAATTTCTAAATTTAATAAAAATGAAAATTTGACACTGAAATGGGAAGTTAATCAACTTTAAATTGACCTTTAAATTGTTTAAAACATTGTAATTTGATTGAGACATATAAAGGCAATAAAATTTGTCAAATTTAATATTAAAAAAAAATTGGATTTTATTAATAAATTTTTAATTTATCTTATTAATATAAAATTAGTCATTTTGGCCACTGACTCGGATTCCGACGAAACTAGTTTCATCGGATCCGTAACGGTGAATTATAATAGTGTTTCAATTTTCATAACGATCGGACTTTTCGTTTGATCGTACTGACTCGAAACGCCATGAAATTTATGCAATTTAAATCAATCTAAATCAATTTGGAAAAATTGAATTTAGCATAACTTCTTCATACGACGTGAAACTTTTTCCATCGCGTTTAAAATATTTTTAAACATATATTTTGATATATGGGTTGACCCATTTTCGTTCCGGAGTAGAAACGGGTTTTTCGGGGCATAGATTGTTCAGCACGTTTATTTATCTGGTCCATCTACTCTATTTCAACCCTACCTATAAATACCCTGCATATAAACCCTAATTTCTCCTCATTCTCATTTGTCTGTACGTACCTTCTTTCTCAGCTCCTCATCCCAATGGCAGACAAAATCTAATTCCCAAATTCCAAAAAAAAAAATCAATTTCAAAAAAAAAAAACAAAAAAAAAACAAAATTCTTTTTACGGATCTGCAGCAGCTTCTGGTCGCGCTTCAGGTTTCAGAGGAGAAAACCCTAGAGCAACTTCGGGTCAGAAAGAAAATGACTCGGGTCGCTTCGGTTCGTTTTGGCGAAAACTCCAAGCAAGCATCGGGGAATTGAGGTGGCGCACCAAAGTCGAACCCGAAGTCAATCCAGGACCAGAATTTTCCATTTTTCAAATTTTCATAACTTTTGCATACGAGCTCGGATTCACGCGCAGTTTGTTTTGCTGGGATCGTATCGGAATTTCGGAAGTTTTGGCACTTGTTTGGATGAATTTGGAGATTGTCCAATTTCTGGGTTTAAATTGGATTTGAATTCAATTTAAATTCAAAAAGGTGAGTGTTTTAACCCACTCACAACTTTTGGAATTTCTTATGTTTGTTAATTTGACTTAAGATATGAGTAGAAATTTATTTATGATTGTTTGGCATGTTTTATTCATCATCTCAGTTAATTCGCATTTATTTAATTTAACTGTTAATTATTGCATATAAATTGACAGTTAGAATTTATTTATTTGCATATAACTGCTAGTTCAACAGTTATTAAATTTATTTATTTGCATATAAACTGCTAGTTTAACAGTTATTGAATTTATTATTGAATATAAACTGTTGGTTAATACATGTTATTTATTACCTGTATAATTTACATGCTCTATATCGATGATTGTTTGAATTGGATGATGATTGCAAATGATGGTTGATGATTGATATTTGGATGAATAGATGCAACATTTATATTGTATAAACTTCAAGTCATCATGCATTTTCATTTCATTCGGGATTGCGGATTGAATACAACCGCGTTTTTATTCTAAATTGTGGATTGAAATGATAAACATCCGTATCACTTGACCATAGGGTAGAAAATTTTATACAGGCACCGCGGTATATATATATAATATATTTTGAAATGTTTTTATGGTTTTGTAAAGCTACATATATATGGTTTATGGGATATTGAATTGGGTATATATATATATATATATATATATATAGTAATTTTCGGTTTTTAAGCTTTGTATAAATTTGATTTGAAGTATAAAATAAAGTTTGATTTTTAAGATCAAGTACGATTAAGCATTTATTTAAAATCTAATTTCTGGAGTTTTTATGACTTAAATGAGAATAAGATTTGGAAGATGAATATTAAGTTAAACTGAAATTTAATAAAAATTAAAAAATTTAAAGGATATGATTTTTATAACTTGATTTTTTTGTAATGTGATTTAAATGAATATCAGATTGATTTAAATGTATATATTCAGTTTAATAAATTGACGGATTTTCCAATTTTGTGAAGTTAAAGGTTTTACTTAAATTATATTGAATTCATTAAGTAAACAGTTCAAGTCTAAATAATAAGTAATTGAATTTGATATATATGGGTTTGTCAAATGAGTTTGTTTTTGAAATGGTGAAATATTTAAAGCTTTGAAACATAAGAATTAAAAATGGTATTTGAAAGTTTAAATCGATATTTGGAATTGATTTGTGAAATGTAAAGAAGCTATTTTGTTTTATAAAAGAAATTTAATATTTAAACATTTGAGAGATGGAAATTTGTTTCAAAGTTATGATTTTCAAGGTAGTATAATTTGGAAATATTATATTCCAGAGTTTTGATTTCTAAATATTTTACTTTGAAAACCCTATGATTTTGGAAAGAATATATATTGGAAAATAAAATGACATTATATTGGTTTGGGCCTAAATGATATCGTATTGACTTGGGGTTTTAAAAATATAAACGATATCGTTTTTATATGGGTTTAAAATGGATATTTTATTCGGGTTTTAAATTATAATTATTTTAAATGACCGTGGTGTTATAATAACATTTGGTTGTTGAAGAGACCGGGATCGGAAGTTGTCATACTCTCTGCCAACTCCGAAAACCACTTTAACAACCGTGTACGCGGTGGAGATTCCAGAATGAAGTATGGTGGTGGCGGCGTTTCCTGTAAGGTAAATACGTGGACCCGACTCCCGTGAGTTGGCATAAGGTGGATAAAAATAGAAGCGATTCTCGGGCCAATGAGGTCATTCCTCTGATCGAACGCACTCCTTCGATACTATACTCTGACTTTGGATTGATTCGGTGGCCACTATTGATTTCTTTGATTTGAGGGTGTTAGTTCAAGGTGGGCGGTAGCTGCGGCTACGCGTTTCCACCAGCCCGGATAGCAATTGGTATATCTACCCTGGCATTGCCTAGTTGTGCCGTGTCACCTACCCTATCGCGCCTTGTACGAGTTTGGATTTCTCCCGTAGCCCGCGTGGTATTCTCTGGTGGCTTCCCGATCAGGAGGGACTATGATATTGGATGGACTACTGGGACTATTACGTGTTAAGGTCTATATGGGCAACCCCTTAATGCTAAGAAAAAGTAAGTTTATTTTACAATTAGACACAATTATAATAGCGCAATATACTACATAGTAAATAGTTTAATGGATCCTTAGGAAATGTAAATCCCGAGCATCTCTTGAGTTACTGCTCTCATATTTATTTCTGTTAATTTGACTCACATAAGATCTTTTAGTTCTGACTCGAGTGTTTTTGTTTTTCAAATTCGCTCGGGTCAGTCCGAGCATTTCAGGATTTGAAGACTTAATTTCTGGAGGACGAAGACGAAGATTTCATCATCATCATTATTATGATATTATATGGTTCCACTACACACTGTATTCCGCTGCATTGGTATTTATTGGTATGTGAACTCTGATATTTATTGTATAAAGAAGAATCAAATGTTTTGTAAACAGTTTTATGAACTGTATATTTATTATTATATTTTATCCTTCCGCTGTGAGATTCTATTTTGTTATTTCTTCCTTGTTTTTCTTATTTACCCCATAACAATCCGCCCTTACGTATGGTTTGAATTGGCACGTGTGTCTGTTTAAATCGTGCGAAAAGGCGGATGTTACATCTGGTATCAGAGCTTTGGTTTAGCGATAAACCTTAGCTTTGTGGGGTCTGACTCTTTATCAATAGGGTAGAAACACCCTATGGGAGTCGCTGAGTGTATATATATGAGAGAGAGCGTATTTGTTAGTGTTATAAAAGGGTTTTAATATTGTGTTAATATGTTCCATTTTGTATTTATAAATTCCGGTTGATGCATGGGACGCTGTGACATTAATAGGGATTTCTAAACACTTAATAGGATAGACCGACATAATATTTGTTTTAATATAGTTGAATGAAATAATTTTGCCTATTATATTTTCTATATACAAAATAAAGTTATTTTTATAAATAAGATATATATTTGGTTGCAATATATTGGTTGTTAGGTAATAAAATTTATAAATAATAGGTGAAATTAGATGGAAAATAAAATTTGAAATTTTGAACTTAAGTTCCGGGGTTTTGGAAATTCTTTCAATTGATTTTGGAATATAATAATAATACTATTAGAAGTATTTTTTGATATAAATATTTCAATATAATTTGAAAGAATTGTTTAAAAAGAAATTTTGAAAAGAAATAAGTTATGTACTCCCCTCTCTGTCGCTTGAAAATAATTTCGGTGATGAGTGCATGCATCATCGACTTTCATTTTCGAGTTTCGAAGTGGGAATGCCACTGTAGTAGTTTTACTACAGATTTATTTTGATAAACAAAAGTGAATTTTTAATTTGTTTTAAATATAATTGGGTTTATAAGTTGTAAGTATATATATTTACCTATTATTTTTAAAATAATTTGAAATTTAACCCGGTATTTAGTTCTTAAGTTTCCACAAATAAATAGTTTCAATTATTCTAGTGAAATGGAATCTAAGTAACTAATAATTGAAGTCTTAAATGAAATAAGAGGTTTAATGCTAGGTTATTAATGGTATTAAATGAAATTTAAAATTGTAACCTATGAAATAAAGGATATAATTACTGAACTTTAATTAAAATAAGAGATTTAATGATAGGTTATGAATGAAATTAAATGAAATTTGAAATTTTAACCTATGAAATAAAGGATATAATTACTGAACATTAATTAAAAATAAAATTTAGTAAAACTTTTATAACTTTCAATTACATTCTTAAAAAGCATATTTATAACTTACCAAATATTAAAAGTTGAAATGTTAATAAGAAATGTAGTAGATATTATACAAGTAATAAATTTGAAGTAATGAAGGTAATTAATGAAATTCTTTAATAAATAAGGATTTGATGTTGTAATTGTTGTAAACTTAAGTTATAATTGAAATTTTACTATATTTAAAATATAATTAAAGGTAAGAATTATAAATAGATGATCATAAATTTAAGTAAATAAAATGGAATGGTATTATAATAAAATATGATAAAGAGTGAGTATTGTAAGTAGGCAACTAGAAACTTAAGTATATGGTTGAAGCTATTATGAATAAAATAAGTAGAAAAGATGAATGCAGTAAATATATATTGTAGACTTAAATTAATGTATTAATGTGATAAGAAATTGATATGCACATGAATACTATAAACATATGAAGCTATGCAATATGAAAGGAAAAGAGAAAAATGAATTTTATATATATATATATATATATATATATATATATATAAGTATGAGTGCAAACAAGTGTAATAAACACTAAATTAATGAATGGAAATAAAAGTTGTAAGAAATAAATGTAAAGTAAAAAGATAAACCATATATGAAATAAAAGGAAAAATAAAACAACAAAGGTATGAAATGAAATTAAGAATAAGTAAAGTTGATTGTTGTTTGGATTTGTTGTTGTTTTGGGTTATGGTTGTTTAGGTAAGATACTTTAAATTTGGTGGGATGGATGAATAATCTATTTTGTTTCATCTAAGACTGTTGAGTAAATGATGCGCTAGTGGTTTATTCTTCATTCCGTACAATTTAAAAGTTTTGAACCCGAACAACTATTTGTTTGTTTGATTGAATGGTTGCTTTGTATTGTTTGTCTATGCTGTTTGATGAAATTGATGGTTGTTGTATTGATTTGTTGTTAGTGATTGAAACCACTTAAATATTTCACTTTATAAAAATTGTTAACCTTTGGATTTTATAAGTGAAATGTAGGTTATGGAAGCAATTGCTACTGCTGTTGGTTCCATAAATTAAGCGTAAATTGCCCGACAAATAGGTACGTTTCGGATTACAGTTTATAGCGCTATTTATATACTTTCCCGTGTTAGGATATTATATTTTGGATATTATATGTGATATTTTGATATATTTGATATTATATTTTCTCCCGAGCCTCCCCGTACAAAGGAGACTCTGCCAAAATTTTCCGTAAATTTTAGACTTAGAAAATATTTTGAAAATGTTTTCCAAACTTTATTAGTTTGAGTATAATAAAAAATTAATGATTATAAATCAGTATATTTTATCTAAATTAATTTTGTAAATTTATTGTTTATAAATTTAATATTTAATATGATATTGATTTCTAAATTCTTCTCCCCTTCTTTTTCCTTTTCGGAGACGAAAAATTTTGAGTGGGGGAGAGCGTAACGACCCGTAATTTTCGTTAATTAAATTTGTCATTTTAATAAGATTTACGTAAATTTAATTTACAAGAAATAAAGATTTTATAATTCATAATGAAGCAAATGCTGAGAATGAAATGAAACCATGGGAATATAAGGCTAAGTATTTACAGTTGAAACAAAATGACGAATAAATTGAAGTGATGTAAATTGTTATACTAGGCTAAGAGTTGCATATAAGAGAACAAAGGTAAGTAGTGAATTTAGTTAATGAATTAATAATATTAAATAGTAAATTGAATTAAATCAATGTCCGGTACAAATTGAAATATTGTTTGGAATGAAAGCTTATAAATTGTAAGCATTTAATTTACAAATGAAATCAGTGTATTAATTTAGTTGTAACTGAATGTAAATTAATGAAATTATGTAATAATTGATAAATGATGGCATTCATGAATGAAATAAGATTTGTAAGTAATAAAGGAATAATTGAAATAAACATTTACCAATGATATAGTATATTGATTTATATAGACTTAATAAAAGATTTGAATTGAATCAATATATTTAGTTGAAAATAATTAATTGGTATGCAAATTATAAATGGCTTTATAGTAAGAAATTATACTACCGTGAATTGGAATTAAGATGAAATTGAAAAATTCAAGTATGTGATGCAAATATATCATATATAGCAGTGGAATAAAAAAATTAGTGTTATTATAACCTGGTTGGTAGGTAACAAACTTATAACTGAATTTAAAAGAAAATAGGTGACAATGAATATAGATTGTTAATTTATTTGGTGTGTTAAATAAATTTTGGTATTCAATCGCAATAAATATAAATAATTAATTAAAACTGTTGTAAGGTCAAAATTTATGGCATATAATAAGTTGGGGGATAGATTTCATTAAAGGTAATTTATTTATTATGTTAATGTAAATTAAAATAATTAGAGGTACGTAAATGATGATTAATAACATGTTTGGAAGTTGTAATTTAGAGGATATTAAGAATTAGGAATTGAATTTTGAATTATTTGCAATACAAATAAAGAAAATGTTACGTTATTGCTAATTGAGGGAATCATTAATTAATTGAATGAAAGTTTAATCAGTGGAATTAATGGAGATTAATTTACGTTAGTTATTTAGGGTAATGACTAAATTTGGTAATCCATTTGCAATTAATGACAATAATGTTGATATAAACTAATAAGTTAAATGTCAATGCAATACCAATTAATGGATTGAATGTGATTATGAAATTGGAAATAATAAATGCAGTAAATAGTTCAGGGCAAATAAATTTATGGAACAAATGTTAAGATCCTAACTGATGGTAATTAATAATTGAAGATAATGTAAATTCCATTTATAATATGACTATGGATGAATGAAAAGATTGTAAATCAAGATTTGTTTATTTATATGAATATAAAGAATTAAGGTAATTGAGTTTTTGCAATTAAGTAAAAATTAAACATTTATTTTAACGTTAATTGAAAATTTAGTTGAAATTGAAAAATATGTATGTATGTTAATTTCATCCATTTAGCTATAATGGATTGAATAATAAGAATGAAGATTTAATTCAATGAAATTTTGGAAACTTAATTTGATAATTTCTAAATTTAATAAAAATGAAAATTTGACACTGAAATGGGAAGTTAATCAACTTTAAATTGTTTAAAACATTGTAATTTGATTGAGACATATAAGGTAATAAAATTTGTCAAATTTAATATTAAAAAAAAATTGGATTTTATTAATAAAATTTTAATTTATTTAATTAATATAAAATTAGCCATTTTGGCCACAGACTTGGATTCCAACGAAACCAGTTTCATCAGATCCGTAATGGTGAATTATAATAGTGTTTCAAGTTTCATAACAATCGGACTTTTCGTTTGATCGTACCGACCCGAAATGCCTTGAAATTTATGCAATTTAAATCAATCTAAATCAATTTGAAAAAATTGAATTTAGCATAACTTCTTCATACGATGGAATTTGGATGTGAAACTTTTTCCATCGCATTTAAAATATTTTTAAATATATATTTTGATATATGGGTTGACCTATTTTCGTTCCGTAGTAGAAACGGGCTTTTCGGGCCATAGATTGTTCAGCACGTTTATTTATCTGGTTCATCTACTCTATTTCAACCCTACCTATAAATATCCTGTTATAAACCCTAATTTCTCCTCATTCTCATTTGTTTGTACGTACCTTCTTTCTCAGCTTCTCATCCCAATGGCAGACAAAACCTAATTCCCAAATTC
The DNA here is from genome assembly GCA_030765085.1 of Allium cepa. Classification (NCBI taxonomy): domain Eukaryota; kingdom Viridiplantae; phylum Streptophyta; class Magnoliopsida; order Asparagales; family Amaryllidaceae; genus Allium; species Allium cepa. The sequence goes on along the minus strand of CM060931.1, from coordinate 882,131,055 downwards.
CCAAAAAAAAAAAATTCAATTTCAAAAAAAAAACAAGAAAAACAATTTTTTTTTTTGCGGATCTGCAGCAGCTTCTGGTCGCGCTTCGGGTTTCAGAGGAGAAAACCCTAGAGCAACTTCGGGTCAGAAAGAAAATGACTCGGGTCGCTCCGGGTCGTTTTGGCGAAAACTCCAAGCAAGCATCGAGGAATTGAGGCGGCGCACCAAAGTCGAACCCGAAGTCGATCCAGACCAGAATTTTCCATTTTTCAAATTTTCATAACTTTTGCATACGAGCTCGGATTCACGCGCGGTTTGTTTTGCTTGGATCGTATCGGAATTTCTGACATTTTGGCACTTGTTTGGATGAATTTGGAGACTGTCCAATTTTTGGGTTTAAATTGGATTTGAATTCAATTTAAATTCAAAAAGGTGAGTGTTTTAACCCACTCACAACTTCTAGAATTTCTTATGTTTGTTAATTTGACTTAAGATATGAGTAGAAATTTATTTATGATTGTTTGGCATGTTTTATTCATCATCTCAGTTAATTCGCGTTTATTTAATTTAACCGTTAATTAATTTTATTTATTGCATATAAATTGACAGTTAGAATTTATTTATTTGCATATAACTGCTAGTTCAACAGTTATTAAATCTATCTATTTGCATATAAACTGCTAGTTTAACAGTTATTGAATTTATTATTGAATATAACTATTGGTTAATACATGTTATTTATTACCTGTATAATTTATATGCTCTATATCGATGATTGTTTAAATTGGATGATGATTGCAAATGATGGTTGATGATTGATATTTGGATGAATGGATGCTACATTTATATTGTATAAACTTCAAGTCATCATGCATTTTCATTTAATTCGGGATTGCGATTTGAAATGCTATACAACCGCATTTTTATTTTAAATTGCGGATTGAAATGATAAACATCCGTATCACTTGACCATAGGGTAGAAAATTTTATACAGGCACCGCGGTATATATATATAAAATATATTTTGAAATGTTTTTAGGGTTTTGTAAAGCTATATATATATGGTTTATGGGATATTGAATTGGTTATACACACACACACACACACACACACACACACATAGTAATTTTCGATTTTTAAGCTTTGTATAAATTTGATTTGAAGTCTAAAATAAAGTTTGATTTTTAAGATCAAATACGATTAAGCATTTATTTAAAATCTAATTTCTGGAGTTTTTATGACTTAAATAAGAATAAGATTTGGAAGATGAATATTAAGTTAAATTGAAATTTAATAAAAATTAAAATTTTTAAAGGATACGATTTTTATAACTTGATTTTTTTGTAAAGTGATTTAAATGAATATCAGGTTGATTTAAATGAATATATCCAGTTTAATAAATTGAAGGATTTTCCAATTATGTGAAGTTAAAGGTTTTACTTAAATTATATTGAATTCACTAAGTAAACAGTTCAAGTCTAAATAATAATGAATTGAATTTGATATATATGGGTTTGTCAAATGAGTTTGTTTTTGAAATGGTGAAATATTTAAAGCTTTGAAACATAAGAATTAAAAATGGTATTTGGAAGTTTAAATCGATATTCGAAATTGATTTGTGAAATGTAAAGAAGCTATTTTGTTTTATAAAAGAAATTTAATATTCAACCATTTGAGAGATGGAAATTTGTTTCAAAGTTATGATTTTCAAGGTAGTATAATTTGGAAATATTATATTCCAGAGTTTTGATTTCTAAATATTTTACTTTGCAAACCCTATGATTTTGGAAAGAATATATATTGGAAAATAAAATGACATTATATTGGTTTGGGCCTAAATGATATCGTATTGATTTGGGGTTTTAAAAATATAAACGATATCGTATTTATATGGGTTTAAAATGGATATTTTATTCTGGTTTTAAAATATAATTATTTTAAATGACCGCGGTGTTATAATAACGTTTGGTTGTTGAAGAGACCGGGATCGGAAGTTGTCATACTCTCTGCCAACTCCGAAAACCACTTTAACAACCGTGTACGCGGTGGAGATTCCAGAATGAAGTAGGTTGGTGGCGTCGTTTCCTGTAAGGTAAATACGTGGACCCGACTCCCGTGAGTTGGCATAAGGTGGCTAAAACAGGAGCGATTCTCGGGCCAATGAGGCCATTCCTCTGATCGAACGCACTCTTTCGATACTATACTCTGACTTTGGATTGATTCAGTGGCCACTATTGATTTCTTTGATTTGGGGGTGTTAGTTCGAGGTGGGCGGTAGCTGCGGCTGCGCGTTTCCACCAGCCCGGATAGCAATTGTTATATCTACCCTGGCATTGCCTAGTTGTGCCGTGTCACCTACCCTATCGCGCCTTGTACGAGTTTGGATTTCTCCCGTAGCCCGTGTGGTATCCTCTGGTGGTTTCCCGATCAGGAGGGACTATGATATTGGATGGACTACTGGGACTATTACGTGTTAAGTGCTATATGGGTAACCCCTTAATGCTAAGAAAAAGTAAGTTTATTTTACAATTAGACACTATTATAATAGCGCAATATACTACATAGTAAATAGTTTAACGGATCCTTAGGAGATGTAAATCCCGAGAATTTCTTGAGTTACTGCTCTCATATTTATTTCTGTTAATTTGACTCACATAAGATCTTTTAGTTCTAACTCGAGTGTTTTTGTTTTTCAAATTCGCTCGGGTTAGTCCGAGCGTTTCAGAATTTGAAGACTTAATTTCTGGAGGACGAAGACGAAGATTTCATCATCATTATTATTATATTATATGGTTCCACTACACACTGTATTCCGCTGCATTGGTATTTATTGGTATGTGAACTCTGATATTTATTGTATAAAGAAGAATCAAATGTTTTGTAAACTGTTTTATGAACTGTATATTTATTATTATATTTTATCCTTTCGCTGTGAGATTCTATTTTGTTATTTCTTCCTTGTTTTTCTTATTTACCCCATAACAATCCGCCCTTACGTATGGTTTGAATTGGCACGTGTGTCTGTTTAAATCGTGCGAAAAGGCGGATATTACATATTCCTAAGTTAAAAATCTCAAGACATTTTAAAATGTTTCTCCAAAAATTAGAAAAATTATGATTGGCTGGAGAAACTATTTGATATAAATTACTATTCCCATTATAGTAATATTTAGAAATAATCTCTTTCCAAATAGCATTATCATTAATATCTTTAAACTTCCATAATCATTTACCTAGCAATGATAAATTCATATTACGCAAGTTAATAACCCCTAAACCATCTTCCTTCTTGGCTTTACAGACGGTCTCCCAATTAACTAAACATTTTATATTATTATTAGAATTCTCTCCACTCCAAAGGAAGTCTCTTCTAATTATGTCAATTTTATCGATAACCCAATCCGAAAATAAATGCATGGACATCCAATAAATTGGGAGGGCTGATAAAACCGAGTTAATGAAAACTAGCCTTCCTGCTCTGGATAGATATCTCCCATTCTAGGTAGAATTATTATTCTTAATTTTATCAATAATAATAAACCAGTCTTCATGCTTGAGCTTAGAGGGTCTAATCACAAAACCAAGATATTCAAACGGAAAGCTCATAATTTTGCAATTTAGAGTAATAGCAACCGAGTTTTCAACATTTTCAAAATCTTTTAAGATTAACACTAAACTTTTGTCAAAATTTATTTTTAAACCTGATAAAAGTTCAAAACTGTAAAGAATAAACCTGAGAGTTATAATGTGCCTAGGCAGATGGAAAGAAAAAAAGTAAGGTATCATCAGGCAAATTGGAGAATCGATACACCATTACGCGAAATATCATTCCCAACACTACCTAGAGAACCATTATCCACTGCTCTTTTTATGATTTTAGCAAAAACATCTACCGCTAAATTAAATAATAAAGGCGATAAAGGATCCCCTTTATTTGTGTCTCGAGTTGGACCAAATTTCATTTCTTTTTTTATAAAGGCGATAAAACATCTAGAAAGTAGCATAATTTCATTTCTTTGAACTTCTGGCAATCATTTTTTTTAATTTATTTGAGTCTCGAGTTGGACCAAGGTTATGTTTGGATAGAGTATTCTCGTATGGATAAATGAAAACCTTTCCCCTAGTTCTGTTAAACTTTTTAAGTTCACGTTATACAATGAAACATGGGCTGTTGAGTATAGGCTGGTACAATGCCGACCTTGAGGTTTAGGACAATAAAAAAGATCACGTTACAACTTTTTTTATATTCCTACAGCGGAGTAATTGGATAAATTTCAAATTTTTTTATCTATGCAAATCTTTTATGGATTCACGTTTTTGTAGAGTTGGTTTATATCATTCATATCAATAGATTTGGTTTCTATTCCTAACCATTGATAAAATATAGGATAGTTATTCAATCATATTTCTTTTGAAATACTTTAAATTTACTTCCTCAACATGAATCCAACACTTATTTGCATATATTGTTAATTGATTACAAGTTCAAGTGTTTTATGGATTTGACATGGATTGTTTAATGATCAACGTCTTAATATAAGTGTAATAGTGGGCTTGAACGCTTTAGTAGTATGAATTAGGAAATTTATATTATAAGAATCCAAAATCTCATGAAATATTTAATACTTTCTCGATGTGGTACAACATCACCTAACATGCAAATGGAAAGTATGAAGGCGGGCAAGAAAGCAATCAAGAAGACTAGTAAGAGCCTTAAATCTTCTCCTTCTGTTAACAAAAGGGATCATCTTCTTTATCAATCGTATATACTGCCCAAGAAGAGGTAAACTCTATCCCCCAACAATTCAAGATCATAAGCATAGAAGCTATTCCAACTGGTCCCTATAGTAGAATTGTTAGCCCTCTAGAAGGTTTCTTTGCTTTTGCACCAATTCATATATGGAACTCGGGACATCTTCCTTTTCCGGACTTTCTCTTGCGATTCCTGAAGCACCTAAACATCACTTTGATCTAGTTGACTCCAATTTCATACACATATCTGACTTGCTTAGAAGTTCTTGCTAGGTAGGCCAAGCTTCCTTCCCTATGTACTCAAACCCTCTATACTATAACTAGACTTGTAAAAATAGGTGAGCAGCAAGGAAACCAACTGTATTGTATTTGTCCTCTTCCAAAGGTCTTAATAACCAATGCCATCAACAAGACAAAGGAATGAGAACTCAATTTTTCAATGTTAAGTGCTATTCCAGGATTAGAGGAACTTTCTCCGTTACTAGTAAGTTTCTATTTTCTAGTGCTTATGTTATACATGTCGCTCTCTTATAATATATATTTTCTTCTATATCCGAATCCTAAGCAGTTAAGCCCTTCTGTTGAAGATATTATAAAGTCCTTAACCCTGGCATCTGAAACTATGGGCAACAGAGTTACACTTCTGACAGAAACAAAGCTTCACAACTACTCTGTAATCTTGGACCACCACAAAATTCTAGGGGAGCCACTGACGATAAAAGGAAATTGTGACAAATGTGACTTTTCGACGCTCGAAAAACGACATCAATACGTCCACTGTATCAACTGCCGAGCAATCGAAGGCCAGAAAACCGTACCGTTAGTGTTAAAGAAGAGGTAGAAGATAGAAGAAGAGACAAAAAGATAGAACATAACATAAATAACAGAACAATATCAGAATCTCACAATCGCAGCGGAATAACATATAATAGATAAATGAATAATCTTTAAACAAAGAACTATATCAGTTATTACATTACATTATATTACATCATCAGAGTGTGCAACAACAAATAGCGGAAAAGAAATACTATATACTAGTGAATACGCCATGCCATCCAACTTGCCTCCAGATTTCTCCAGCAACTCCCGAAGTCCAGAATATCCTGATAACCTAACTCTAGACTGCCCGTGTGGAAATTGGTGGGCACCCAGAGTTTAGGAAGGAAACATTAAACTCCAGGTCAGTCATGGGACTGGTGTGAGAACTAAAACAGTTATTTTCACAAAGAAAATCAAAAGAATTTCTCTACGCTTTTGAAAAATGAAACTACCATAAGGACTCCCACCACACACACAATGCAAATGCAGAATTGGAGGACATTTCTCCTTATTATAGTCAAATATGCTTACTACCAGAATCCTTTGATTTTTATTATTTTTAGTGCATAGCGTAGAAAACATTTCGAAGTAGTATAATATAAATCTTAGCCAACATACGACCATTATCGTATGCCTACTATAGCTACCATGTTCAATAGTAGGTTACTGCCACATTCCATGGCAAGTTTTACAACTAAAACTGTATAGGGTTCGTATTGTTTCTTTGGATTTCCAACAAATGGTCTGGCAAAGGAACTTCCTACAACGAAATGGGTACGCCTCTGGAAAGACGGCCCGAGAACCTAACCGGATCTCTGTTGACACAAGGCCGAGTTACCACATGCTTCTGGGTGTAATGAAGCTGTAACTTGATAACTCCCACAAAAAAAGTATGCCATCCCACGGTCGTTACCGACCTTTATCCAAGGATCCTCAATACCAACAACCAAAAAGTAATAAATTTGCCGCAACCACATAGGTTAAATATCTGGGCTCCATACCATGATACAACCTCTATCCAGAAGAAAATGGACATACCTTAGGGGCGCAACCCCTCAAAAAACCTTACCGCAACATTCCTGTTTCGACCATTTCAGGGTTGTGAGGCTCGACGAAGTCTCGTTCACAAAGCTACGCTTTATACAAAAGATGTGCTTTAATTCAACAAATGCTCAACAGCACTTTGTATGCCACATTACCAATTTGGGAATGTATCACTAGTAACCATCAACTACATACCCTCTAAGGGTGTTAAGCTAAGAGAATAAATTCTCCGCCACCAACAGAAATATATTTGATAGAAACCAGCTTTACATCTCAAATTGTAAAGTCAGACACACATCCATACAAGTCTGTTCCGGGATCGAATGGAACCGAAGGCACTTACAAAGAAGCCCTTGCAATCTGGATATTCACTAATCACGACTGGACTTGCCATCACAAAGGGTAATAAATTTCTATATCAGAGATCAGCCGATGTAGAAATATTCGACGGTAATCCTTCCGTTTTCACAAATATCCGTTCTTCAACACCGATCATCAAATGCAATCCATAATGACGTATCACATATTCGGAATGGGTAATACGACCCCAAGGTCCTTTCCCGGCTAACCCGAATAGTGAGCGCTTATTCAAAAATAAGCGTGGCATTCAAATTCAAACAAATCACAACAAATACCTATTTAAAGGTAATATTGATAGTCGGTTATTTAACTATCAATAGGCGTGTTCAACATCACCAAATTCCAAATAATTTCCCAAATTATTTATTTTCCAAAAATATCTTTGCAAGATATAAATTTTCCATACTTCAACCATTTGAAAACAATTTTCAAATCACTTTTCACCTTTACTACTTTTGAAAACAAATTTCAAACATTTTCCTTACGTGGAAATACTTTCATTTCAACATGGTTCATTTAAACCAATTAAATAAATCTTTACCGATTTACTTTATATTTACATTCCAAATCCGTAAATTTATTCCCACACTTCAAAAATAAATCAACGTTTATTTTTTTAAACAAATTTCCCTTTCTTTTATAAATTCCATTGTGAATTTACAATTCCCAAAATATATATGAATATACGATTTCCAAACCGATTTCTAATATTCATTTTCAATTTATCTTTAAAAGATAAAATCTCAAAATATTCACTTCATATTGGAAAACATTTCCATACTTATTTAATAATAAGTAATTCACAAATCCATTTATTTTCAACACTTGGAAAATATTCAATATACTTAAGTCGAAATTAAGTATATATTTCATTCTTAAAGAAATCATTCTCTTAAACATATTTGTTTGGGCCAAAAAGAATGTTGCGTAAAACATCGTTACGACAACCCAAAATCACTAGTATAGGGATTCGAACTTAAAATAGATATATAAATCCCAATACTATATAAAACAATTCCTTTCAGAAATCGTTTACTATAACAACAGTGTTATAGTCCACTATTTCCTTCTATTTCTCGAAAACGTCTATTTCAATAATAAATGTTGAAATCTATGTATTCGATTCATAATACATTTTAAAACATCTTTTTTAAAATATTTAACTTCATTTTATAATATCGCTTTTCGAAAACATAACCATTTTATTTAATAATATATTCACTGTCCAAAATCGTGAATATACTTCACTAACCAAATTTCAATATTTCTACACATTTTATATAAAGAATAGTTCGCTATCCAAAATCGCGAATATACTTCTTTTAATAAATTTCTATATTCAACTTATCAAATTCCACTGATTTCGAATTTATAAACAACGTCTATAAATTCCATTTCTATTTATAAACTTCGATTTATAAATCTCCTTTATTAATCCAATTCAATTTATATATCTCAAATATATACTAAAAGTCCATATTATAAGTTAAATACTTATAATTCATTTATTTACAAAATCGTTCTTTTTTAAAACTTCTATTACTTATAAGATTTATTTATATTTTATAACAACTTCAATTATAAAATCTTCTTTATTAACAATTTCTATTAATATCCCATTTAAATGCCCAAAATCCAGTTTATAAGTTAATTACTTGTAAATCTTTTATTTTACGAGATCTTTTCATTTTATAACTTCACAATTTATAAATCCATAAATTTCGTTTACTTATGAAATCCAATTTTTATTTCATTTTTTTAACACTTATAAAAACTCGTTTTAATATTCCAATATTTTTTTATTTATAAAATTTCAATTTTATAAATCTTTTATATACATCGTTTTTAATAATTCAAAAATCCCAATTTTAACTATTTTATAAATCTATTTATTTTAAAAATCACCTTTTGGTTATATTTCGCAAAAATATTAATTTTTATAACATAAAAATATATAACTTTTTAACTATTTAAAATGAATCAATTCAAGAATTTAATAAAACGCATACTTTCAAAAATCACTTTAAAATTCTTTTTAAAATCAAAATCATTATTTTAAAACTCCAAAAATGGATCCGATGATGCAACAGCACCAAATAGTCAATCACAACAATCAAAATATCATATATCAATATGATAATCAACAAATATCACAATATCTGTAATCAAATAAATACTAGTGAGGAATCCAGTTGGATCCCTCCAACCTGTTTTCCTGCATCCACAGATGTTAGCACAATACCAATTCCGTTCTAGTAGGGAATTATCGTAGTATATGAGATTTATAAAATATTATCCGCTTAATAGACGGCGCAATAGGGTCTCATCCGCTATATAATGTGGGAAATCAACTCCAAGTAAATAAATAATACCAATTTCACTGTACTGTGAAATATTCGCGATATATGTTTTTAATAAATAACATCCGCCTACTAACGGCGCATATTGTCTATTTTAACAATCAATAGATAACAATCATCATTCAAACATACAATCAAGAATTTTAAATCTAACTATTTAAAATTTATATCGAAACTATTCGATTGAGTGAGAAGTTTTTACCTTGATTTCAATTCCGTTTTCAGCTTTTATTTCGAATAAAATTAAGCGAGCGTTTAATTTTACCTGAAATTTTTACTAGCTCCAAATGATTCCAATCTAGTTCCATAGCGTAGTGCTCGACAAAACGATTCCAACGCAATTTGATTCGTAATTTTCTGACCTCGTATGGACAAGATAGACTATTTTAAAGTTTGAACGATTTTATTATAAATCAATTTACAAATTATTAATTATTTCCAAACCCCACAATCGCATCTGGCCGTCCATTCCACTATGCAAATCACGGCCTTTGCACACGTCTTCCTTCTTCCCAGTGAACATCGCGCAAAGAAACCCATACGCATGCCAACAACCCTAAATCACGCAACTACCTCGATCCCCGTGGAGATGATAAGAACCCTCCACATCGAAGCCCACGCCAAGAGCTACCATCGGCTTCAACACTAGCAAGCTCGGTCGACCCATGCTCCTAAAAAATGAGCACGAATGGCAGGAAGTCGCGGCCTCCTTACTCCCTCCACGTTGCTCCATTTACGATCACAACCGTTCATCTTCAAGATCTCGCCACCCTCTTTATTTTTGTAGTTGAAGTCGAAGTCTATCGGGGAGTGGATGAGGAGATAATCGAGGAGAATCTATAGAAGACGTCGGCCATTGATTTTAGGGGGTGGCGGCTCTGAAGTTTAACCCTAGGGTTTTGTTTCACTTTGCAAAAATGAATATTTGGGGGCTTTTATAGAAAAAACGACGACCACTATTCATCCCGGATTTTTCGAACTCCAAACGAAGCGTGTCAGTTGGCGTTTCTAAGGTTTACCCCGCATTCCAAACACAATTGAACTTGTTTCGGAGGCTAATTCGATCATCTGTGTGAGTTACGGCAATAAACGATCGATTTTTAAATTAAACCGATTAATAAATTTCTAGGCGTTTTGGCTTGCCCCGGACAAACGGTAAATCCGATTGACAAGAAATTTGAAGCCTTAATATAATATCACATTACGGATCCGATGAAACTGGTTTCATCGAAATCCGAGAAACATGGCTATTTTAACTCGTCAATTAAATTTTAGAATATTCAATTTTCACAAATTAACTTTTAATTCAATTAAAAGTTCTATAACATCATTCTAACTCTAATATGACTAGATAAAATTTTACAAATCAATTTTAACCATATTAAACCCAATTTCCAATTATTTCTATAATTTCAACTATTAAATAATCGATTTAATTATCCAATTAAATCCAATTATTCGAAAAATAAATTATTAGACTGTTTAATTTCATTTGTTAATATTTTAAAATCAATTAAATATACAAATTTTAATTAATAGAAATTCTGGGTCGTTACAGAAATGCCTATGGAAAACGGTCCTTAGTAGTTGGCAAGCAAAAATCTTTTTTCACTTCTTCTCCAGTGCAACGTAAACCTTTTGGTGAGTTACCATTATTATTTGTACGATTATCATTTAACAAATTTTTCTCTTTGATTTATGTTATCTGCTCTTGTTGTCTCTCCCAAAGGGAAGGAGGTTAAAGATGATGTTTCTGCCTCAACCAAGTTAAGTAAGCCTACCCGTACCGAGGATTCTATCATAAAGCTTTTGAGGCGCAAAAGAGAAAAGAATGTAAAGAAGCTTTTACTGGTACTTTAGCTCCTTCACCAAGAAAAGTGCCCAAGCTTGGGTAATCATTCTCCCATTGTTGTAGAGGAGGATCCATTCATGAACATTGATTCAAGCCTTGATGCTCCGAATCTTGATAAAGCTTAAAAATCGATGATGATAGCTCACTCTCCAAGTGCCATTGTCAACATTTATTTTCCTAACTCACCAATGAATCTACTTCATATATATAAGGAGGTTGGCCCATCTCCTACTCCAAACGAATCTCTTTCTTCTCAAACTCCAGTTTCGACATTTGTAATAAATGTCTATGATCTCCTTTGATTGGTTGCCCAATTTCCTCCGGTCTCACTCAAGCCATCACTAACTTTAGCTTATTCTAAGGACAATCTTTTTGTCATCATTAAGAAACTTTTATCATTATGCATTTCCATCTGTTTAGTCAATCTAGGCTTTTAGCTCTGTATATCTTATTATGACTTATATTTGTTATCCATTCCAGGAAACTAAACACATGTTATTTCTTCAAGAGACCTCTCAAGGGCCTTCTAATGAAGTATCAAGCTCAAAGGACAAATTTATTTGATGAATAATATTATAATTGACATTTCAACAGCAAGGGATAAAGCTATTGCTGACAAAGAGACATGTCTTTGAAAAATAGAAACTTATCTCCTCACTTGATGAGGAGGAGAAGGCTAGGAAGTTGCTAAAGAAGGAGGTGAAAGCACTAAAAGAGGATCATGAGATGGCCAATAGAGAAAAGGCCGGGCTCGCTGGTAAGAACAAATCTCTAAAAGAAAGGCTAAAAAGAAAATCAACCTCTTGGCACATTCAAATAACATTATCAAGGACATAAAGGAAAAGATTTCCTTATTTTGTTAACTACGCTCTTGCCATCATCACCAAGAATTGCTACAAAAAGGCTTTGTTCGTACCATATGTTGACAACATCAAAAAGTTTCCATCTTTAGACTTCCCTTCCCTTACATATTTGAACATAAGATTTAAAAGAAATTTTGATGTTATGTTAGGGAAATCTCAAGGGTCCCAAAAGGAATTTCCCATCAAGTAGAAAGTTGATAATGAAAAATTATTATTTTTCGATGATTCCCCAGTTGATAAAGAAACATATGAAGAGAAAAATGATCATAGCGATAATGATGATGATGACAACCATAATGATGATGAAGGTGATGATGATGAAAAGAGCTCTCTAGGACCAAAAGATTGGGAAAATGGGTCAGCCGATCTTAATTTGGATTCACCTGCCCACAATGGTGGTTTCATCGATTTTCTAGATCCCCAAGGTGCTACAGAGAAAGATACCACTATAAAAGACACCGTTCCTTCTAGTCAACAACAGAAAGGGAAAGCTCGGGCTTTAATTTCTCAAGTCCCAATTTCTAATGTACAGAATTCCTTATTTGAATGTTTAAAGCTATTTCATAGGCTTTAATTAATAAGTTTATCAGTTTTAGCCGAAGAAAAGGAACAAATATTATTTCGAGAGCTTGTATGAGAAAAAGGAAGAGGAAGTGCTTCACTTGAATAGAGAAATTGAAAGAGTAGTTAAAGAGCGTAATGAGTTAGTTGAAAAATATAGGAGTCTTCGTTTTAACACCAAGCGACTAAATAATTTCAAGAGAAATGAGTTGCCAAGCATCTCAAAATTTCTCGCCTACAAAGAGAGAGTATTCCAAGAAAAAACGTTGAGTTGAATACCTTCTTTTGGATGCTCATTGATGAATAGAGAGACTTTGGTGGAATTTTTATACAAAGTTTAGTATAGAAATACCCTTAGTGGCTTTTTTTTCTTAGGGAATAAGAGTGGAGGTTTACTTAGATGTTTCCACAAAAGATTTTTAGATGAACGTTGGCCTGGTCCCTACCCTGGTAAATGCTAGATTCATTCCAACGTAGAGACCATCCCTATGTCCCCCAACACTCTTTCTCTTGAGAAATTTAAGTTTGGTAAGGAGAATTTTAATCCTGAGTTTTATAAAGAATCCATATTCTATGAACCTTAATAATTGTATGATGGTTAATGTATAGTTCAAGTAGTTTATAAATTCTATTACTTCAATTTCTTTGTACTTAGTTTATTTTCATGTATTATGTAAATTAATGAATCCTTAAGTACTCCTGGTCTCAAGGTACACTTGAGTAAATTTATTGAGTTGAAGACGGATTATAAAGAGAAATCCTTCATCCTCCAAACATCACAATTAGCAAAGCATTGCTTTCTTATAGGCCTATGGCATGTTAATACAATTTTCTCTCACTTTCTTTTCAATTTCTTGGGTGATGAGAAGAATAAATTACTTAGTGAAACTCTAACCATTCATATGAAATTACTATGTGATCAAACCAGTCCTGCATAAACATGGGATTATTACCAATTCCCTCTAGCCAATACCCTGAAATGGATCAAAGCCTCTTTTGACTCTACACTTACTTTTCCTATTAAGACACTTAGTAAGGCTAAAACCGCAGTTTTAAAATTTTAAGAGTCGGTTGTATATAGTTTTGATGTAATTTTGAATTTTCTTGACTTTGTAAATTCTTATTGTTTAATAAAGAAAATACTTCTAATTGATTTTTTTTTTCATTTACCTGTTAGGAAAAGCGATTGACACTTGCATCTTGTTGCACATATGTTCTTGCTTGTCTCGATTCTGTCAAAAATCAATATAAGGCTTATATCAAAAAGAAAGTCTCCTCTCGATGCACCATAACCTCGTAATTTCCAAACAATCCAGATACATTAAAATGGTATGATAATCATTATAGATTAAGGGTTATGTTTAATAGTTTATAAGAGATGACTTCTAGCTGAGAAACAAATTAAAGAGAAGGATGGACAATCCGAGAACTAAAAAAGAAAATAGACATGATTGATCAGTATGGATCTTCTGTTCAAAGCACAAAAAAGGATGAAGAAATTGCAAGATTGCACCCAAAGGTAATAGGCCTTGAAGAAGAATTGACGAAGAGCCATGTAAATTGCCAATCCCTAGAGCTTATTGCAAGTGGAGGTGATTCTAGCCTTCCTACTCCTACCCTTTTGGTTAGCCAAGAACGATTTTCTACCTTATTGAATCCATCCAAGGGTTTTAATAATGACGAGATCTCTAAATGAAGCCCAAAGTTTAGATATGAATACGTTCGATTTTTTGAACAAGAAGTGGAGGAATAAAGACTCCATTATAACTCTTATGAAAGCAAAGTACAGGGATTTGAGCATGACAAATTTGCTTTTTCTCAAAAAGTTGGGAAATCGAGAAGCAAGATTAAGGCTTTATGAGGGGCATTAAGTGCTTGATGAGCCTTAGATATTCAAATTGACTCAATTGATACCTGAATACTATCTATAGAAAGGAGAAAAAACATAAGAATCTTCTAAACATTGTGATTCATCACATCACTACTTCTTCTCCAGTTGTGGAAAATTTGAAAAGAATGGCACAAGTCTTTATCTTCTAATGCGGAATCGTTTGTGACTCTTTGATTAAAGTTCATTATAAACCATTGTACGTGTAACTTTTGTACATATGATATGATGTAGTTTATGTAAATTTGTACCTAATTAGTTTGTACCTAAATGAGATTGATGTTTTTTTTTTCCTTTTCTTCAGCATCATTTACTATGCTTATACTAGTGTGAGATCTGATATCTCTATTTGTACATATGTTCGACATCATTCTTTGAAGTAGCCTTTGACATCAGCTTTTTCTTGAAAACTATATGGATAACATTCACCCCCTCCTCATATAAAAGAAGCCTTTTTACACTTTAGTATAAAACTAAATATTCTCTTGCATTTTTGATTCTTCACAAGGTTTTCTTTTTGACCCCGTTTTTCTGCAAAACATAAAATGAATGACAATTTTCATTGTTAATTTTAAATTCAATATTAAGTTTTAAGAAATCCTTTTTGGATTTGATTGAGCTATAAATAGGTGCACTAGGGAAGTCGAAGAACAATACTAGTTTGATAGCAAATTTGTGTGGTCGAGCGAGTGATCGAGTGTAATATTGCGTGACAATGGAATATGTACATCTTATGTTCTAATATAATTGATATGCTTTGACGCTGAAAATGAAAATTGTTGGGCTGGATATCCTTTGTAATTTAAATTGGAACTTTTTTATGCAAACATACTATAAATTCAAAACCATTTTTTTAGTTTTGTTTTTGATTTTGTTGAATTTACCTTGATCTTCTTTTGATCTTTATTTTTATTCTATATTTTTTTTAGAGTTTGAAATCGGTAAAGAGAATGAGGAATGGTGTTTAATTTTCTTCTATTAATTATAAAAGACACTTGTTAGATTGTTAAGCAACTCAATTACACTTGTCATTAAACCTATTGTTTTGCATACATTTGTAAATTCTTGTTTTATATGTTTTTATGTGAATTTGTATGATACAATTTGCTTACATTTGTTATTTTATATGATAAAAATGTCTTTTACATAATTTTATGCCAAATCATACTTAGTTTATCTATGTACATGGTTTACCAATTTCAATCCTTAATTAAATCTGACCTTTAAATATTTACAAACCAATTTTACATATATATATACGTACGCATGTATATAAATTTCCAAAGATTTGTTTAAAATTGAATTCTATATATTTATTTATATTATTATTATTTATTTATTTTTAATCCTAAAATAAGTACATATACATATATGCTAATTTCAAAACATTACTTTCAATATATATATACATACATATATATCATTTTAGAAAATTATTATTATTAATTCAATCCAGTTAATTTCAATTATCAGATGTCCAAAATTCGGATTATCACAGAAGGTGTAACCTAGCAAGTCAAACTCTAAGTGGTCACACTTCGTCCCCAACATCGCATATCCTCCTATCGGATTTGCAGATCTTAAGGAAGTAACTAAATAGTGGTTTTTAGGTTAAGTCTATCTACCAAACATCGAGATATAAAAGAATGAGAAGCACCGGTATCAAGAAAAATGCTAACAGACATACCATGAATCTGAAGCGTACCTCCTGCCACAGCCTTTACTTTCTCCTGCATCGTCGGCTTCGAAGTAGCATGCTCCAATGCAAATACTTGGCATTTTTCTCCTTTAGATGGCTCTTTGCACTGGTTTTTGTAGTGCCTAACTTGATCATAATTGAAGATCAGACTCCTTTCTTCTCGGCGGCCTTTTTTCTTTGCCTGTCTGGCACTCATGAGCATAATGATATTTCTTATCGCACCTATAACAGACCACTTCAGACTTCCCTTTCTTTGCTATTCCTTTGTTTTGAGCATTCTTCTTGTGGAAATTTTTTCTCTTTTTGCCCTGACCAATGTGGACCTCTTTCTCTTTGTTCTTCTCTAAACAAGCTAACATCTCCTCATATCTCAATGCTATTTCCACTAACACGTCACATGGATCTCTGATGTGTAGTAAAGTGGCCCTAGCCAACTCCGGCTTCAAACCGCTAATAAACTTTTCATTCCATTTCAACACTGTGTCAACAGTGGCATACCCATATCGGGCTAACTACTCAAATTTACCAGCATATTCTAGAACAGACATCTTCCCTTGTTCCAGCACAGCAAACTTCCTGACCAACACAGACTGCGCCAATACTGACATGAACCCATCTTGAAACCTCCTCCTAAATTCTACCCACATCATAATCTCTTTGTCTACACTAGTAGTTACGGTATTCCACCAAAGCAAAGCAGCTCCCTAAAGCTGTCTTGAAGCAAGTCTACTTTTCTACTCAACGTTGAGCCCTAAGTTTGTAAAAAACCTTCACAGTGTAGCAACTAGTTTTCCACTTCAATTTTACCCTTAGTTCCAATGAATGGCTTTCCTCTAAGTGTAGCATAGTCTCTACTCAAATTTACATACTGCTTGACCATTGTGGCTCCCCAAACTCCTCCTCCAACACCATTCCCCCAACAAATCCAGTTGTGATTCAAGCTTGCGTCATGTTTATGAAACACTGATACATGGCTCTCATGTCCACTTGGGGAACCATAGTACCAACTTTCTTAGCCTGAGCCTAACCTTGACTTCTTCTAGCATTTGGTCAGGCATTTCCATTTATGGTGGTGCTGTCTCCTCCTAGATTAACTCTGCCTCTTCTTCCAGCCATACTTATATTCAAGCCTCGTGAGATATAGAATAATAACCTAACAAAGATAGAAGGCTAGAGATAAAGCGTATACTTATATATAGAAAATATAAGTACGTTACCATAGCGTTATCCCATACCACGATCTTAACTCTAATTACTAAGGATAATGTTTTCAAAAAAATTCATTTTTATTTAAAGTATTTCATAAACCTATGCTCTGATACCAAGTTGTAAGATCCCCTGTCTAGAGGCCCAAAGCTAAGTGCTCAATATGTTGTAGTCATCAATAGTATTAACTTCTGGTGACTAAATACGACTGTATTAATGGTATATATCTATACTATCAAAAGCACTTGAATATAAAACAAATCATAGATTTTGAAACAAAAAATTTCCATTATATTTCAAAATAGATGTTTCATAATCCGATTACATAATCCCAAAAGTCTCCTAGGAAATGATAAAATATAAATATTACAAAATACACCAAGCGTGACATATGAAGATGCCCCCTTGGATGATCGAGTCATATAGTCATAGTTGAATTAATACATACATAGTGGAAATAAACACAAAACAAAGAACTACAACTCCTAAATAGCTATCCGTTAGGCTCCTGCTCGCTGTTGGTAGCTTAATTCGTCATTCGACTATTGATCCAAAAATGGACCCACACTCCAATTTGGATTTGAAAGCACCAGCCTTTCTTGACAGAGCAATAACACTAATCATAGATATAAAGAAAGAGTAGTAAAAGATAGTGGACAAAGAATTTTTATAGTGGTTCGACAATTAATGCAGTCTACATCCACTTTATAGTTTTATTATGGACTGACTGCTAATATAATAGATGTTCGATTACAAGGCTTTGATTGTTTTCTAGCTAGATTGAATCTCCTGAATTGAAGTCCACTGGAGAATCACAGTGTATTCCTTTGAAGACTGTTGTGAAGGAGGCAGAGAGTGAAGAATAATTCCAATAGAGCTTCAGCAACCAGTCCAAAGAAGATCCCTTTTATGTTGCAGGTAGGATGGTATTTATAGAGATCGAAGAGCTTTTGGGCCAAGCCTATCTTCACCAGCTCGTAGGTAGGTAATAGGTGACTTGGGGGACTTTGGCTTGCAAAACGAGTCAAAAACATGGGTCGCTGGCGACCCATGGTTCGTTTTGTGGGCTAATATCTTGCCTTATTTGGTAGTGTTCCAAAGCTGGTTTGTTTAAAGGCTTGAAGAGAAGCATGGGTCACTGGTGATCTGATCACTTAGGATTTTTTTGCAGTGTGGAAGTGAAGATGCTTCTCTAGCCTTTATCATTGTTGTTACGCATTTATGGCAAGCCACTAGCTTCATGCATTCTACCGCTGATTGGACTAAAGCAATGTTGATCTCACAGCTTTGCGGATCCTGGTTGTTGTCCTAGTCATATTGCTTGTCCCTTGCCGATCCCTTGTCTTAGCTTACCTTGTTGATTCTTTAACCATCCTGTCTTTACAAGGTTTTTTTGTTTTCTATTGGTTCCTGCTGGGTTAAAAACCCATATAACATTTGCCCCCTGGAGTATGTCTTCATTGTACACAAGGCGTGCTCTGGAAGTTATCGTTTCAACATCCATTTGTTGAATTTTTGAGTAATTTCATTAGAGCCTTACGAATACGCTATCTCAACGTTGTTGGTCATCTTTATTTAGTTCTGATTGCTCTTGCTTACCCCAAAGTATTACACTTTTGCTCGTAGCTTTCTAGCACGCGTTGGAATGGTGAGTATGTGTAGGAAATCGAGCTCGAGTAGAATAGGTGAAATTCCTCTTCTTTCTTCTTCCATTTTTTTATGGGTCGCTTGCGATATGTGTGGAATGGTCGCTAGTGACCTGATTTGCAAAGAAATTTTTTTAAACTTTGCCAAGATAGGTCGGGTTGCTAGCGAGCTGTGAAGTGTTCGGTCGTTGGCAACCCGATTACTTAGCAAATATTCTAGCTTTTCTTCTTGCCTACATATACTCCTCGAGCCGACCCTAACCCATTTACTCAACTCGAACTATTCCACTCCTTTAAGCGACAAAGCTCTTTTGAAATTTGATTTCCAATGATCCTTGTCTTAGCTTGACCGGATTCATCACCTTATTTGCATCCACTTACTACCAATCCATCCAAGCTTTCCCATTCCGTGAAGTCCTAGCCATATCACCACCTTGTTCGAATCCATTCTCCATTAATTCCTTCAAGCCTACTTCGTGAAACCCTGACCAAGCCCTAGCTCACTACGATCAAGCCCTAGCTCGCCATTAGATTCTAGCCGACCTAGTTTTAGCTTGCTACCTCCTTAAGTTGCCACCGATCCATTCAAATTTTGTTGAATTCAATCCTTGATTCTTCTAGTGCCTTAGAAATCAGCTTGAGCTGGTTTTGGCTTAGAAGGTTTGTTGACTTTGTGTAACGATCTAGCGACAAGTATTCATTTTCTATGTTGATTTCCAGGAGCTTGAGTTTATTGCGGTTTGATGGATTGAGATAATCAATCGGGTCTTGACTTTCTTTTGGAAATGATATTTGGACCATGATTCAACACTTGATGCATTTTATCACCTTAGTTTATCAAACCAGAATTGACATATGTCTAGCTCTATAGTTGTTATTACAAATCACACACATTCACTAGTCAATCTTGATTGGTTCCAAGGACTCGAACTGATCTTGTTCAATCGTTGCACGTTCGACGTTCTTGTATGGAGAAGGCTTTCTGTGTCACTTCGTACAATGGATCTGTTATCGATCATTGATCGATAATGGGTAAGTGCATAAGAAGTAGAGAAAAAACGAAAAATGAATGGACATGGGAAGTCCTTTTCTTCTTCCACTATGAGCAAACTATCTACATGAGATAGAGCATTCGTAGTGTATCGAGCATCAGACTTATCTCATATCGATAACACACTGTACTTGCCCCAGTTCGCACTCGAAATCCGATGTGTCGATTACCAGTTAATGTCTCTTTGGTGTTCAAGTGTGATAGAGGGCTTATGACTTTAGGATAGATTTACCCAACCGTTTTCGGATGCTAGTTCTGTTAAATAGAATAAAGCAGCCATCTTCACACCATAGATCAAGCGGGCGAAGCCCGGCACTCTCTATAGTTGAATCATCATCCACCTCACAAGCTCAGTATGGTCAATTAGTTCCGGTTGGGCCTATCATGGGCCGTACACCTCCTAATTTTCAATTCCTACATAATCCACCTGAATATTCTGTATGAGTAGTTTCCATGAAGATTCTTCACAATATATGTATGCAGCATGGACTTCCCGAAGATGACCTGCGTCTACCGACAAATGACGAATTCGTTGATATCCACCCTTTTGCTGTATACAGCTTGTCGTCGATATATGTGTCTGAACGGAGCTATGCCTCCCTTCAACTATTTTCTGCGTGAGACGCTCTCGAACTTGGGAGTTGCCCCATTCAAGCTTCATCTAAATGGTTACACCATCCTTACTTTCTTGCACATCTTTTCATGCAACCATTCAACCACCCTCCAAGTTTCGATGAGTTGTGGTATTTTTTGGCGTGCAAGAGGAGAGATGGTTGTCCCTCTTTGATAATAATTGAGGCCCGAGGAATCAAAATATTGTCTTGCGCTTGCAAAGCAGCTTATCATTGTTAAAGCACGGTACTTTTTTTAGATGCCTAGAGGGGTTCAACCATTGATGGACGGTAGGAGGTAAGGTTCTCTTTTCCATTCGTCGAGCTCTTAAGCATTGTAATGGAGTTTCTAACTATATATCCGTCTCTTGTAGTTATCCAAAGGCCAAAAAGAGATTTATTCTCAATAAATTTTGCCAAAATTTAAAGGCTATCGTTGCCGAGGAGTGGTATGTTAAAATTCTGCTGACTGACGAGAACTAGCGTTGATACGGCCCCTTGGCTCCGAGTAGATCCACTGTTCAGATTGAATCTCCCTCTCCTGGCCAATCCAGGGTTCACACAAGATCCACTTCTTTATTCCACGATTTTGAGGAGGACATGAGAGAGGTGGCCCATTTAGAGGATCATCCGGTGAGGCTCATAAAGAGAAAGAAGCTGCTGGGATTGGACTAAGCAGTTCGGTTAGAATGTCTCCGATCCCGGAGGGAGCAGAAGAGGAGTTCACGCACAAAGAAGGCAAGGTCATGGCGGATTCGAAAAAAGATGAGGGAGAGTTTGAAAGTAGCAGCGATGAAACCACTTCCAATGATTACTTCTCGTCAGAATCAAAGGGTGAAGACTAGGAGTCTTGTGATGGGACTTCAGGAATGAATCCCATTCTCCCGAGTTCACCCCTTCTAGACACAAGTGACAAAGACAAAGCCCAGAAACTGGAAGGCATCAAGACTCTCTAAGGAGGGATATCGGAGTAGACCTTGGAGATTTTAGCGATGTTTTCATCGACTTCGATATGCTCATGAAAGAGGACTTTAAATTTGATCTGATGCCTTCCTATTTGGGCATTAATGCACTAGCAGTTAGTCATGTTCCACCCATAATAACCAAAGTTAGTCTGACTCGTTCGTTCCGGTTCGTGATGATGTCTTAGGCCCATACCATAGGCACACAACAAGTCATGCTAGGATTACACTCATTTACATTCATTTTTCCATATTCATAATGTTTATCTTATATTTTTGAAACCTTATATGTATGTTCTGTGCCAAATATATCAAGAGGACGAGGTTTCTTTGGCGACTTTGAAAAATTTACTGACTCAGAGTGGTACTCCAGGCACTCCCTTCGCCTCCATCAAATCCAAGAGATAAAAGAAGAGTACAGGAAAAGGATAGAACTCAAAGCTGAAACCATTCACTAAAAAGAAAGAGATTGAGCTCGTTCCTATAAGGTCGGGTGTAAGGAAAGAAGATCTCTTGAGGAAAGAGATAAACCGCCTAAAAAGTCAAAGATTGACTATCGCCTCGATCCTTCGGAGCTTGCTTCAAAAAACTCATCCATAGGCCAAGAAGTTCTTACTACTTCTTCCCCGATCCTGCCTTCATCTTATATATCACCATCCTCCATTGTCATTGCTGCCTCCAGTGCTTCTCTCCCACAATGAAGACCTCCTTATTTCATTCCTACAAGCCCTTTAAACTTGAGGTAGCTCTTCCTGGCTAGTTTTTGTAAAGGGTCAAGTTTGACTTGGATATCCACTCCGTTCGTAGGGATTCTTTCATGTCGAATCTCCAAGCTATCAAGGACGACCTAGAACAAGCCTAGATGGGAGAAACTCTACAAACAGCTGGCAAATACAAATAGAAATAACCATTAAAAATCCTTTCCTTCGAATCCAAAAACGACAATTATGAGAAGGCGTTGATTAGTTGGGATGCAAAGATTAAACAGTTGGAGGAAGAAAAGGAGGCGGCGCATCGTGAAAGCAGAAGGAAAGATGATCCAATGAAGGAATTGAAGGATGCACATGAAAAAGTTGAGATCATCCGGAGGGATGAGATTAAGAAGGCTCATGTAGAGGAGGCCAAGTTGAAAGAAGATGTGGCAGCTTGTAATGACAATGTCGAGGCTCGGAGGAAGACTATCGGTTACCACGATTGAATTGTTGAAGGGCATAATAAGACAATCACCGACCAAGCTGAGATAATTGCAAAGCTACAGGCTCAATTCGTGTAGCATAGTGCCGACAAGACTACTGTTGAAGTGGAGAAGGCTGCGGTTACAGCAGACTGCTTGGACCTCAAACATTCCTTCGACAAGATAGAGAAGCTGGATGTGACAATTTTGAATTTCTACATCACCTTCCTATTGCATCAAGGAAGTATCGACTAACTTGGATCGAAGTTTCCGCACACTCTTTCCCTTGTTTAGTAGGAAATCTTATCTCATTTTGCTGACAGCGGTGACATTTACTCCAATCAAGAGCTGTGAGATGCCTATCTCGATGATAAATCCAAGACAGCGATACTTGAGGGCGCAGGGATCCTCTGAGTCGAACGAGAAAGGGAGGCCACCGATGATTCCTTAATAACCGCCACCAATGCACTTACCAGACCTTCTATCTCCGGTATGGGCGGGCCGTCAGAGTAGCTCCACGACTAGCAGATGATTTTTGGAGTTGATATTATTTCTCATGTGTTGGAGTCCTTGATAGAAAGCGACAACGGTAAATACGAAGTCGCTATTCATGATCTTTTCCATGGTGCAGGTAACTTCCCTGTTTCTCTCGAATTCGGGAGCCTCTATCTTATGCCACAAGAGCAAAAGGAACTTAATGCTATCCCTTTTGATCTTATAGGTCCCTCCACTTTTCCTTTTGACCTGCCAACTACTTTGGCGTCCATGCCTGCTGCCATTTTCACATCTTCTGCAATTGTATCCATTCCTGCTCCAGTTCCCACATCCACATCTAGTTTGTAGCTAGGGCCAAAACGGAGAAGATAGTTGCACTACACAGCCTAGATGACCCTTCGGGGTCTTTGGAAGGTGATACAGCTGTGACAAAAGCCAAGGAGCAGGGGATGTAGATAGAGCAACCATAGAAGACTCAGCACGAGTTGTTTGCCATCAAGAAGGAAAAGGTGGAGGCAGTCAAGGCTTCGAAGAGTTCCCGAAAATCAAAAAAGCACAAAGGGAAGGGGGGCTCTTTTGAGAAAGTTTCGGAGGAAGAGGAGGACATCGCAGCCGAAGCGTTTATTGATATCATTAGCAGCGGCACTACTCCTAAAAATCAGCAGAAACTACCAACTAAAAGGGGGAAAGGGTAGTGGTAGCAAGAAGCGTTGAGAGGCTGGTGTGTGGATGGACTTGGTTTTGGCCAACATCTTGCGAGGAGACTGACTTGTTTTTTGTTTCTTTTTGATTCATTCTATTCAAGTGCAGAGTCTACACTTTACATCCCTACTGCATAGTACATATTTTCTTTTTATTGGTCATTGTTGTGTGGGTATGGCCCGCACATTTTGATCCTATGTACATAAAATTACAAGCAATACATTGATATTTTAACTATACTTTTGTCCATATGTTCATATATATTCTGTGGATTTCTGCTTGTTTCATGCCATACTTTTCTAGTCCTGTGATTTGACTGTTCATATAAATCCTTTGTATTTTGTGTATTTTGACTATACTAGAGAATTTCTATTGGAGAATTTTTGTTTTAGAAATTCATAAAACTTCTAAAAATTCTAAAACTTTGAAAATAGATGTAGAATTTTTGTTTGGAATTCATAAAACTTTGATATAGAACTTGTGATCTTATTGTTTTTTGGAGTTTGACAGAACTTGTGAACTTATTTGATCGCATGTTTCTGTCTCAATACAGATGTACGCCCACCAATTCACATGGCTGTTGACTTTAAACAATTTTCAAGTATCTGCTAACTTAGGAATTAGATAATCTTTATTGAAAATCTGGCTGAGTTATGAGTTGATTTTCCTTTCTTCGGAAGTTTTGTGACCTTAGCATGTAATCTCCATTTGGATAACGGGTAAGTATGCAATCTACGCAAGGTACATATTGTTAATCATTAAGTGCCTTCCTTCTAGCACAAACTATTCCTAGCTTTGTACGTGGAGTTTCTTACGTTTCTCGGTGTTTCCCATCTTCGGGTCATGTGTGGGTGTAATATTTTGGGATCTAGTGCGCCGCTTGTGTAGCACGCAGCATTCGGCGTTCCTTGACGTTGCCCATCTATGAGTGGCATAGGGATCATAAGTTTGGATGCTTTTCGGTGTTTCCTATCTCTAGGCAACGTAAGAGGTTTATTTTGAGCTTCCTTGGTGTTGCTAATCTTCGAGCAAAGTGAGGAGTTCATTTTCGATATTCATCGGTGTTACTTGTCTCCAGGCAACACGAGGAGTATGTTTTTGATGCTCCTTGGCGCTGCCTATCTCCAGGCAGCGCAAGGAGTTTGACTTTGCTTCTCCTCGGCATTTCCTATCTCTGTACAACACGAGAAGTTTTCTTTTAATGCTCCTCGACATTGCCTATCTTTGGGCAACACAAGGAGTTATTTTTCGATGCTCATCAGCGTTGCCAATCTTCAAGCAACGCGAGGAGTTTCAGATTGAATGCATGGAATGTGAGATGCATGGCTTTCGATCCTTCTTGCTGTTGCTTACCTCCAGGCAGCACAAGGAGTTTAAATTTGGGTGCGTAGCTTACAAGATGCACGGCTTTCGATGCTTCTCGGCATTGCCTAGCTCTAGGAAATGCGAGGTGTTTGTCATCGCCGCGCCTCAATGTTGCTTATCTCCAGACAACGCTAGGAGCAATTTTTCGATGCTTCTCGGCATTTCCTATCTCCGAGCAATGCAACGAGTTATTTTTCGAAGCTTCTCGGTGTTGCCTATCTCTGGGCAATGCGAGGAGTTTCATTTGAATGCGTGGCTTGTGATATATGCGGCTTTCGATGCTCCTTGGCGTTGCCTACCTCTGGGGTGGGCAAGGAGTTTAAATTTGGGTGTACGATTTACGAGATGCACAACTTTCGATGCTTCTCAACATTGCCTATCTCCGGGCAACACGAGAAGTTTGATTTCGATGCTCCTCGGCATTTCCTATCACCGGACAATGCAAGGAGTTTGTCTTCACTGCTCCTCAATATTGCCTATCTCCGGACAATGCGAGCAATCGCCTTTTGATGTTCCTCGGGGTTAACTATCTCCAGGCAATGCGAGGAGTTACTTTTCAACGCTCCTTACTGTTACCTTTCTCCGGGCAATGCAAAGAGTTTCGGTTTGAATGCGCGGCTTGTGAGATGTGTGGCTTACGATGCTCCTTGACGTTGCGTATCTCCGGGCAGCGCAAGGAGTTTAAATTTGGGTGCACGACTTACAAGATGCAAGGCTTTCGATGCCTCTCGGCATTGCCTATCTCCAGGCAATAGGAGGAGTTATTTTCTTAGGTTCTCCCGGCGTTGCCTATCTCCGGGCAACACGAGGAATTAGTTTTTTAGATGCTCTCGTCAAAACCTATCTCCAGGCGGCGTGAGGAGTTAGTTTTTTGACCTCCCCATGCTACCATGGCAGCGTCAGTCTTTTGAGTGGCAGGGATTGGGTTCCGTCGATCCAATGGTTTGAGTCGATTTTCTTTCATCGGCTCGACGGGTAATTATTATGAACACAGTTTGGTTGGTTCAAGCAGCAAACTTTATTAAGGAAAGCATGGCATATTATTTGCCTATTTATAATGCCACTGGTATTTCTAGGATGGCTTATTTGTTGGGAAACAGAAAATATATAGAATAGTTTTTTATAAATGAAATAATGGCGGAGCGATTCGCTATTGCAGGATCTAGGAACTGCAACCCCATCAAGGTTGTCAAATTCAAAGTCCCATCTTTATGCTTTTGATTAACGGCATATGGTCCTTCCTAGTTTGGTCCAAAGGCATCTGGAACAGGGTAAACTTGCTTGAGCATAAGATCTCCAACTTCGAAGGTCTGACCATGAACTTTGGAGTTGAAGTACCGTGCAAACCTTTGTTGGTGGGCGGCTGTTCTCAACTCTACTTCTTCTCTTTTACCATCGACCATGTCTAGCGATTCGCATAAGAGTTTCTTGTTCTATGCGTGATTAAAATTCTCCTTCAGTGTGAAGGGAATTCTAATTCAACAGGAATCATTGCTTCTGAACCATATGCTAATGCGAATGGAGTGTGGCCAGTTACCTCCTTGTGTATAGTTCTGTAAGCCCATAGTGCTAGTGGAAGTTCATTGTAACGACCCAGAATTTCAGTCATACGATATTCATATATTTAATTGATTTTAAATATTGGAAAGTAAATTTTATAAGTCTAAAAACTTATATTTCGAATATCTTGATTTAATGGGATAATTAAATTTTTTTTACTTTAATATTTAAAATTACAGAAATAATTGAAAAACGGATTTAATATGTATAAAAATGAATTATAAAGTTGAATTAAATTCTATTTAAAATATAATAATGTTAGGGAACTTTTAAAATTGAATTAAAAGTTAAATTGTAGAAATTGTATATTTTAATATTTAATTGACAGTAAAAAATAGTCATTTTTCAAACAATCTCGGATTTTGACGAAACCGGTTTCATTGGACCCGTAATGTTATATATTTTTGTAAGATTTCAAATTTCGTGTTAACCGAATTTACGATATGTCCGAGGCAAGCTAAAACGCATAGAAATTCGTTTAAGTGAATTTTAAATTTAAAACAGTCGATTCGAAAACCTATCTTTCAAATACGATCGAATTGGCTTCCGATATATTCCATTATGTTAAAAATAGGAGTAAAACATTGTAAACGCCAGGCAGCATGCTTCATTTGGAGTTTGAAAAATTTTCAGTTGAACAGTGTCGCGAAATTTTCTATAAAATGCCATGTTTTTTCACATTTGTACATACCCTAGCTAGGGTTACAGCAGCCGCCACTTCTTCATTTCATTGGTAGATATTTTCAAATTTTCTTCCCTTAATCTTTCTCATTCTGTAAACAATTACGAGAAGTTTTCAACTTCTAACTTAAAGAGCTCGTCGAGCTCGACCAATCCATACGGTGATGATAAATTTTAAAGCAACGAAGTGGCGACAGTTCGAGAATGAAGGTCATGTGTTTCAAGGGCTGCTGTGTCGTGATGAGGTAGCTGAGTTGAATGAGATTTTGGTCGTGGAGGAAGCTCGCTATGGTCGTTTGAATGAATGTGTTTGTTCGTCGTCTAGTTCAACGATGTGGCGCGTTAACTCAATCAAAGAACGGTGGCCGATTGGGTTGTTGTACACATACGAACTGATGGAGAAAGAAACAAAAAGCATGCCCTAGATCTTGTCTTTCGAAATCGTACGGCCAATAATGGAACAAGGGTTTTAAAATAAAAATAAAATTGAAATTTATATATATTTAATTCGTACAAAATTTAAAATTGCATAACTCATACGAGGTCCCTTTTTGACGAAACAAGTTGCGTTGGGTCCATATTGACAAGGATTACATTTTAGAGCTGGTTTGGAGTTGATTATAGCTAGTGTAAATTTTAGGTAAAATTAAATGGATGTTTAATTTTATTCGAAATAAAACGCTGCAACTACTATTGGAGCCAATGTGAGTACAACTCACTCTTTCTGTCTCACTTATATTTCTATATAAGCGAGAATAAATTTATTTTATGATGATTGATGATTGTTTGGATGATATATGATGTACTATCTATATGTTGATTGGTATTTCGATATATTCCGGCCTATTGGAGAAGATGAGACCCTATATATTCCCGTGTATCAACGGACGACCCTTTTGTACGCACATCTACCTCAAAGCGGACATTGTACATATATTTCTAATATGTATATTTGTTGCAGATGATAGGTTGGAGGGATCCAACTGGATTCCTCACTAGTATTTGTTTTATTTACAGATATTGTGATATATACTATTATCATGTGATATATGATATTTTGATGTTGTGACTTGATGTATTTTGTGCCGTTGCAACATTGGGCCTATTTTTGGAATTTTAAAATGTTTAAGTGATGATTTCCAAATAGAAAAAGAATTTTCAAGCGATTTCGAAAATAGATGTTATATTGATTTTTGAATTGTTTAAGGAAATGAATTTATTTTAAATAAATAAAAGTTATAATTTTTATGTTATAAAATTTATGATTTTGGGGAAGATAATCAGAATATGATTTTTGAAATATGGAGATAACTATTTTGTAAAATAGTTGAAATCGAGATTTTTGACTTATTATAAACGGTTATATATAAGATTTATAAATTTGATATTTTATAAATCGAAAACGATGGAATTGTAAAGGAGTTTTATAAGTATTAAAATGAAGTTATAAATGGATTTTATAAGTCCATAAGATTTATAAATTGGTGAAGTTATAAAAAGAAAGAATTTTCAAATAAATTAACTTATAATTTGGATTTTGGCTTATAAACGAGATAAATGAGTTGGTTTAGTAAATGAATTTTATAAATGGAAGTTTTTATAAAATAGAAATGGAATTTATAAACATTGTTTTACAAATCCAAAATCAATTGAAATTGATAAGTTAAATTTAGAAGTTATTAAATGAGATATATCCATGATTTTGGATAGTGGACTATCCTTTAATAAATGTATAGAAACATTGAATATGGTAAACGATTTATATTCATGATTTTGGACAGTGAATAATAATTTAAACAAAATGGATATTTTTGGAAAGCGATATATTAAATGGAGTACAATGATTTGAAGATGTTTTAAAATGTGTTAAGTATCGAATACATGGATTTCAACATTTATTGTTGAAATAGACGTTTTCGAGAAGTAAGGAAATGATGGAATATAACACTGTTGTTATAGTAAATGGTTTTCGAAAGAAATTCTTTTGCTTAGTATATAGTATTTATATATCTGTCTTATTTTTGAATCCCTATACTAGTGATTTTGGGTTGTCGTAACGATGTTTTACGCAACATTCGTTTTGACCCGAATAAAGATGTTCAAATTAGTCTTTTCCTTAAAGAATAAAATATATACTTAATCGTGATTTAAGTATATGGAATATTTTCTAAGTGTTGAAAATAAACTGATTTGTGAATTACTTATTATTAAATAAGTATTTGAAAATGTTTTCCAATATAGAAGTTGAAATGGTTTTGAGAGTATATCCTTTTAAAGATAATTTGAAGTGAATATTTGGCAAGTGATTTAATTAATAATAGATTAAATAAAAGGGACAAGTGATTGTGTATGGTGCTAAATATTTGTTTGTTTGCTTTGATAGTTAAATAATAGACTATCAAATTTAGCCAAAATTTTAGTTCCTCGATTTGATATGGGAACTATTTAGTCGTACACTTAGTATGTAGCCTTTTGTGTAGGCTTGGTTATTGTTTGTGTTGAGAATGTTGATTCGTATAACGTGGAGTATTACTCCAATCTATCGAGATAGCAAGTTGAAAGTATGAGGCGTGATAAGTCTATGAGACTTAGTTCTGTGTGAGGTTGAGAAACGCTTTTGCGTTGTTGATGCGAAGAGGCCGGGATCAGTTTATCCGAAAACCACTTCGGACCAACGTATATGCAACGATTGTGATGATTTCTTGTGATGATTTTGATATTCAGGATTTTCATAGTGGGGGAAAGTCCCTTGTTGATCGTTTGGGGTTAAAATTCCAATATACGCAGTGGTCTCTTCATTATGAAATATCTAATGCAATGACTATTCGCTACCATTCCTAGGGATTTCCTGACAGGATGTGGTAGGAAAGTACCTTCACTTTGTCCTATTCCTGGACAACTTCTTTGGATGTTTGTCTGACATTGCATTTCTATAGATTAAGTACATTGGGTTCTACAAGCGTACATCAACGGTGGTAGAGAAGGCAACTTATCTTAGCTTAACACCCTCCTTGAGACGTATGAGCTTAAGGGTCGTATTTTTGTGGAAGGCAATTAGTAGTCAATTAAAATGGCCGTTTGGCATTCAAAGTGATGTGATATCTGATTGCGAAAGGTAATCGTTACCTCAGGCCTCATTAACCGAAAATGACCAAAACAGGGTTAGATGCGGGAAGGCTAAGTGGGTCGCTCCCAAGCAGGGTATGATCATCCTCTTCTAGATATATCTTTATATGCTATGACGTCGTGTATCTAATTATTGTGGTTTGTATGCTTTGAGGGCCCTTGTTAAAGGTCGATAACAGCCAAAGGACGATATATTCGATACCATCTAGTTATAGAGGTGGGTCAGTCTTGTGTTGGTAGAGAACC
Organism: Allium cepa; assembly: GCA_030765085.1. Taxonomy (NCBI): domain Eukaryota; kingdom Viridiplantae; phylum Streptophyta; class Magnoliopsida; order Asparagales; family Amaryllidaceae; genus Allium; species Allium cepa. The sequence continues at coordinate 882,100,050 of CM060931.1, read as the reverse complement.
CTTTGTGATAGTCCTCGAGACATTCTTCTAGAGATGTACTGCCGAAAGATAGTCCCTTCACCTGGTCATTTTTATGCAAATCCAAACTCCACTATGTGCCTACCATTTTGATTGTATTACCCATATTGGGCTATATGCTAGAATTTAATCAATGTCACAATTTCGGCTATGATTAATATTATTTGTATACTAGACACCAGTATAATATCAGATGATTTGATATGAAATGTTTTAGTTATCGTAAGGTAAAAACATGTCCGTGTTTATGTGTGGGCGTGTCTTCCGAGATACTTTTATTTTGATAAAGGAAAAGTTTGCTAAATTAATAAATTCAGTGGAGTGTGTTTCTCACGCTGGTTTACGAGACTGAACCGAGCATTCTTCACTTTCGATGCTCGGGTCAGACCGAGTATATTACAGGTTCAGATTTGGTGCTTTTGGAGCTTCTACGGGCGAGCTGGAGATCTTCATTTCCAATACACGTATCTATTTTGATTATTGATTATCCACTATACTTAGTTGTTTATATTATCAGCAATTGTGAGGATAGGTTATTATAACTATCCAGGCTGATAACTATTGATTAATTGTTCAACTCTGATTGATGTATGTATATATACAGTTTCTGTTTCGTAAAGATCATTGATATGATATTATATGTTTTCCGCTGCGATGTGAGATTCTGTATTGTTCTATTGGTTCTATCTTCTCTCTTTCTTCCCTTCTCTTCTTCTCTCTTCTTTTATTTCTCTTGATCGGTTGGTGCTTTTTTGGATCGGACATATGTGGATTATTGTTGATTCAAAGTGTGACGACCCGCTTTCCACTCCCGGAAAATCGCATCATCCTTAAGAAAGAAAGGGATAGAAAAGAGAAAAGAAAGAAGAGAAAGAAGAAACAACACAAGAATCTCAACAGCGGAACGAATAAATTATATTAATAACATAAGTATTATATAGTATACATCAAATATCAGAGTTACACACGCAATACAACACATACTAGATAGTTATAAACACCTGTCTAGTTATTACAACTCAATACACATAGAAGATACTCAGAGATACCAACACAGCGGAAAAACTACATAACTATACGCAGAAGCCTCCTGCTCCATTGCTCCTCCATAATACGTCAAAGCTAACCTGAATCCTAACCTGAATTCCCTTGGCTACTCATAAAAATTTGAGTACCCAAGAGTTATAGAAAAACAGAAATAACTCCGGGTCAGACATGGGTCTGGTGTGAGTAACAGGTTAAAGTTGCTTAACTTTAAAAAACCTTTGAAAAGAAACGGTATCACGTAAGACTTCCCACACATAAACATGGAAAAGTTTATACCTTACGCTAACCCAAACATTTGATAGGAAATCCGATGATATTATAATAGTGTCTAGGGTTCTCAAGTAAATAAGAAATAGCCGAAATTGTTACATCTATTAAATTCCAGCTAATAGCCACAAAAGTGGGTAATACAATCAAAACCGTTGGCACTTATTGGATTTTGGATTCCATCAATGGCTGGGCTACTGGGGTACCACCCGTCAAGGTACGTGGCCTAGATCACCATACCGAGGATTACTCCCAATCCCCCGCAACACAAAGCCGGACCCGTTCCTTACTAAACAGTTCCAAACAAGACAACCCCGTAGTTGTGATCAGCAACGCCACGACTAAGCCGAAAATAAAGGGACCTCTAGATAGGGATAAATCTTGCTCTCAAGTGGGAGCTACCCACGAAGCTTTGCTGCACCTCCCCTGTTTTAGCCATTCCCGGTTGATGACGCTTGAGGCTACGATTACCTTTATAGGACATATCACTTGGAATGCTCATCGTCCACCTGACGATGTTCTGAAAGCATTCAATCCATACAAGTTCGTTCCGGGTTCAAACAAAACCGAAGGCATTATCTCGTTACACTCGTTTTGGAATCACCCTTAGAGTTAACGACAATAACCCTTGCACTCTGATCCACCATCTCGAACCTATAAGTACTATTCCGTCAAACTCATTACGAAATCACCCACGGAGTTATACTGACGTATAGCCCTTATACCTCGAGTCTTCACTCGCTCCACTTGGATTAACGACCTAACGTTATTTGCAATTGATGTGGTTTTCGGATATCCAAATATGGAAACCCGATGCTGGTCTCATCGAAATCCAAAGCGTGTCTTTTAAGGTCCAAGTTGTTTTAAAGTTTGAAACAATTCAATTATATTATCTAAATATACACAGATAGATAATTCACAACGCAATAGAAAATCAACATTATCATTATCAACAGATAATTCATATCATAATCAGATAATCCATATTATCATCCAAAAACAACCAATGCATCCATATCACATATACTACTCATCTCATAACTGAGATTACAACCCATACATGGCAACCAATACCATTCATCAAACATAAGCAACTATCTAATGATCACCTTTTATAATTAATTTAAAATGAATTAAATTAATTACTTAAACTCTAATTAATTTAAAATGAATTAAATTAATTACTTCATCATCAAAATCCTGCTTAACTTAACCATCAATTAATTATAAATCAATTTATAAATCATCATCTCAATATTCATTTCAATTAATCCTTATTGATTAACCATCTCTAACTACAATCAGTAATTAGCATTTAATATTACTTACACAAGTTAATTATTTTAAACCCTTTGCAAATAATTAACTTGTAATTGCTTAATTAATTGATTAATTAAAATTAATTACATTAATCATTTATTCATTATTAATTATTCCTTAATTAATCAATTCCAAATTACATCATTAATTAATTAATTAATGATTTCTGATTATATTTAATCAATCTCCAAATATAAATTAATTACATAAGTAATTAATCTGAAATTAATCCACATATAAATATTAATCACCCATGATTAATAACCATTCAGTAATTAACTAATTTAATTACTCATCCATAAATTAATTATCTTCATTAATCACTTGATTAATTTCCAAAGTAATTTAAATCCAAATTATTTCTATAATAAACATCCTTAATTACATCCTGTAATTATTAAAAAATTACTTCTTTAAGTAATTACAAACCCATTAATTACACAAAGTAATTATCAAACAATCAACAAAAGTTTAAATTAATTAAACTTAATTAATCTAAACTAATTACCTTAATCAAATTTATTACACCAAATAATTAATTCATTAATTACTTCATTTGGTAATTAAACAATTAAACAATTGATTATTATTAATTAAATTAATCTAATTAATTATTAAAAATTAATCACATTAATTAATTGTTAAATATTCTTAAGTTAATGACCTTCATTAACATTTCTTAATTACATAATTAAGATTTAACTTCAATTAATCATTATTAATTATCAGTTAATTAATATTTAATTATAATTTAATTAATCTCTAATTAATTAGGTGTTAATTAAAATCTTAATTGTCATTAATCATTTGATTAAATAAATCTTAATCATAAATTAAAATTTAATTAATCATCCTAAATTATAGATTAATTAACCTTAATTAATTAATCTCAAACCTTAATTAATTAACATAAAAAAATCATTAATTACTTAATTAAACATCCATATTATTTATTAATTAAATAATTAATATTCCATTTAAATTAATTTAACAATTTAAATGAAACCAATTTTCTTAAGATCAAAACTAAGAAACATTCTTCTTAATACAAAGTAATTTAAACACTTTATCTCAAAACAAAATTCAATTTAAAATTTCTTTTTTTAAATTTCAAACTGAAACACAATTCAAATTTTCATTCTAGATTCAAACTTAAAAATTTAAAACTTTATTTACACTTCCATCTTCATTTTTAATTTCAAGTTATTTAACCTTTTCCAAAAATGGTTAAAACAAATTTAAATTTTAAAAACTTATTTTTTTTTAAACTGACATTAAAGTCAAATCTCAGGTTTTAAAACTAAATTTAAACTTATTTTAAACTTTATTTCATAGATCTAAAACTTATAGTTTCAAATTCAAATCAATGTTCTTTATACTGTAAAAGTTAAAATCTAAATTTACATTCCAGATTTAAATTCAACTCAAGTTCATCTATTCAAAATTTCAGTTTCCAGATTTAAATTTCTAAATTTCAGTTGATAATTAAAATTTTACTTTTAAATTTAAACAGGAAAACAGTTTCTGTTTAATCTAACAACTTACATTTTTGAATTCAAAAATGTTTCAAAAATGCAGGATTTAAATTATTGAATTCAAAATTAGGTTTCAGGTTTAAATATTTCAGTTTTGAACTAAATCTTACAAATTTAAACTTTACTTTTAAAAATTTAAATAAAAACAGAAAACAGTTTTCTGTTTTTAGTATAAAACCAATCTTGAATTTAAAAGCATTTCAAATTTAATTCAAAGATCTAAAATTTAAACTTATTTAATTTAAATTAAATTCTAGATTCAAACATAGTTTCATATTTTGTTTACATTTTCTTTTTACATCAATTTGTAAAACCTGGAAAACAAGTTTCCTGTTCAAACTCTAAAACTAATTAAAAATTTCAAAATTTTAATTATTTCAAAAACCCAGAATTAAATTAGTTGAATTTATATTTAAATTCAGATTCAACTTAGTTTAGATTTTTGTTTGAATTTTACTTTCATTTCTTTTTTGAAAAAAAATTTAGAAACCTGGAAGACAAGTTACTGTCAAAATACTAAATCCTGAAACATTACTCAAACCCGAGCTACCAAAATTTACTCCGAGTAAACCACACCCTTGCTTCGAGTCACTTCCCATTTCCCCCGAGATCATCCCGTACAATAAAACCCTGCAACCAAAACACCATCAACATGCACACATCTCTGCACTGTGCACCCAACCACCAACTCCGGCCATCACTGCCATCACCAACGACCCCCTTCCATCAACCAGAATCCTCCACATCTACCTTCAAACCTCAAATCCCCAATATTCAACTCGAATTTGAATTCAAGTTTACAATCAGAACCTGGAACAGTCAAACCACCTTCCCCCTAAAACCTGTCAACGACGATAACTCACAACTCCGGCCACTATAATTCATGAAACTCCGGTGATGACTCCAACAATGCATCAGCTACCAACACGCAATACAGGGTCGAACTCGATTCATTGATGAAGCCACAACACTTAAATCCCTTATACCCAGTAAAACTAGGGTTCATACTGACATCCCCAAATCTCATCACCAAAATTTATTTGTAATCCAATTTAGAATTTTTCCTATAATTATTGATAGCTACTCTATCAACAGAATCAAATTCACTCAAAATAATTGCAAGCTTCAATTGTACTTGACCAATATGTAATATGCAGTATGTTTGAAACTGCACTATATACACAGCACTATAAATTGAAATTTTTGTTTTAAAATTCTTGAATTCACTTATTGTTTTTATTAGTAAACCTGAAACAATTAAATTATTGAGTTTGAATTTCATTCTGTGCTAATTTGTTCTACAGGTTACAGACAATCTAATTTGATTCATATGAATTTGTATTTACTCTATCCTAAAACAAACATGTTTATTCAAGGGTTTGAGTCATAACAAAAATCAAGTCAAGCAAAGAATTCCAGGGATCAAACATGAGTTTGAGAATTTGAAGAATCACATGCAACAGACATCATCATGTTCACAAGCATATCTTAACAGGTATAACATTTCAGAAATTTCATATAAGTTTATTTGTAATTTATAAGCATGCACAACTTTTCCTATTTAATAAACTTATAAATGAGTTACTCACCTGTTTAAATGATGCAGGCAAAGCATAGATTCATGAACTCAGGCTTCTTGCTTTACCAGATTCAATTGCATGCTCCAGATGAAATGCAGGTTGCAGATGCAAATACAACTTGCATTTGTTTCCAGCTTTTACATGCAGGCCCTTGATTTCAAATGCTATCAACTTTGAAAAATTTATGCATGCAGGTGCTTGATTTATTTTCCAGATTTTAAAGAAAGATGAATGCAGGCTTGCATGTCTGTTTACAGGGATTGATATGCAGTTTGAAAGTGAGAAGTTTGTATGTGCTTGGATATGAGGATGAAGAATATTACAGAACTTTGGTTTACAGGAATTTGAAATGCATTTGATTCTCAGATTTTTTTGGTATGAAGAGTTTTCAGCTGAGAATGTTTTTCTTTAGTTAAGAGATGAAAATGAGAAAAGGGCAAAGGAAGAAAGAATGCAAGTTTTAAAACAATATTTTGATTTAATGTAGAAATCAAAGAAAAATAAAAATTGAAACATGACACTTGTCTCAAGCTATTACATTTGTCATATTAAAATAATGATAAATTTACACATGTCTCAAGCTATTACATTTTTGTTATTTAATTAAGTGTTAATGAATGTTTAAATTAAATTAATTAGTTCTTATACAAAGTTATGTATTTAAATAATTTCTAATGAATAAAGCAGGTTGTTATTATAAATATACAAATTAATCATTTGAAAAGAAATTTTTAAACAATTAAAATAAATTTATATAAGAGTCTACAATAACTTACATGAATACATGTTTCATAAAAATTGTATTTTAAATATCATATTAAATTAACCAATCACATTTTATAATTAATATTTTAAAAAGAATAACGGAAACATTTTTGTAACTTATTTTAAATATACAAGTTTAAGTTAAAATGAATTTTAGACCAATTAAAACATTTTTCTTATAAATAAAAATCATATAGTATTTTATTAAATATTTTTGAAAAGCTTAAATTAAAAATAAATCACAATTTATATTTTCAAAACATTAAAATTATGCTATACTAATTCATTTAAAACAACTTATCTATTTAAAATATATATAAACACATATACATTATTAAATAGAAAACAATTTTATCAGTTTATTAAAAATAAATTCACAAATCAAATATTTAAATAAAGAAAATTATTAAATCAAATCAAATTTATTAACAAAAATATCAATTCAATTTAAATTTAAACTCAGATTATTAAATTTAAATTGCCCAAAATTCCAGGATATTACACAAAGGGTACGGATTTGCGGGTCATCACATTCATTAACCCAATTTCCTTTTGCTTTCACTAGTCGCTTTTTCATAGTGGACTTGATGATCTTGTTTATCGCTTCCACTTACCTTTTGGCTTGTGGATGAGCCACTGCGAAAATCATTTTTCAATTCGGAAGCACCTGCAGAAGTCTTTAAACTCGATACTTTCGAATTGGGTTCCATCACCAGTGATGATCTTTTATGGTACACCAAACCTGCAAATGATCTATTTAGTGACAAAGTTAATAGCTTTCTTTTTGGTTATGGTGGCCAGATGTTCCACTTCGGCCCATTTGGTAAAAAAATCTATAGCAACTATAGCACATTTGACTCCTCCTTTAGCTTTTAGAAGGATGCCAATCAAATCGATCCCCCTTATCGCAAATGGCCATGGACTGACCATTTATGTCAATTCCGTTGAGGTGATTCTCTTAAATTTACTGAATATTTGACAGAAATCGCATCTTCTAGCATGATCTGCGGCGTTGCAACTTATTGTTAGCCAGAAGTATCCATATTGTAGGACTTTCTTTGCCAATGTCTGCCCCCTAGTGTGGTCTACGCACATGCCTTCAAGTACTTCCTTTAGGATTCGTCGTGGTTCATCATTGGTCACACATCTAAGAAGAGGGGTTGGGAATCTCCTTCGATAAAGTATTCCATCCTATATCATGAACCGTGGCGCCTTTCGAAGGAGCTCCTTCCGTTGATTTTGGTTAGGTTGTAGGGTTCCTACAAGTAGATAGTCCTTTGTCTGTGTCATCCATGTATCTGGCTCGACGGTGGCCTCTAAAATCTAGTCTATGTCCATTCCGTCTATGCATGGGTTTGGTTAGCGTTTGAACTAGAACCAATCCTAAATATTGGGCTTCTTCTGAGCTAGCCAGCTTGGCCAAGTCATCTGCCTTGGCGTTTTGCTCCCATGGGATGTGGGTTATGGTGTAGTGCCAGATATTTCTTAACAGCTCTTGTACTTTGGACGGTATGTGGCGAGATTTTCTCCACACGCTTGGTACTCACTTTTTACTTAACATATGACGAGTTGTGAGTCGCTATATATGTGAATGGCTTTTATTTTAAGCACTTTACAATTTTCAGTCCAACGATCAATACTTCGTACTCTGCTTCATAATTTGTTGCTGGGAATTCCAAGCGCAAAGCATAGCTAACGGCTTGCCCCTTTGAGGTTTCAAGCATTACCCCTGCTCCTGAATAGAAGTTGTTGGATGTGCCATCTATGAAGAGCTTCCATTGCATATTCACTTTAGATTGAACTTCTTCCTCATCATCCCTTATAGTAAATTTGGCAATGAAGTAAGCCAGTGCCTGCCCGTTGATGGATTTCCTGGGGTGATACTCAATGTCATATTAGCTCAACTCTATGTTCCACTTGAGCAGCCACTAGGAAGTTTCTGGTCGGTATAACACTTGCTTCAGGGGCTAATCAGTCAACACTTTGATTGGATGAGACTGAAAATATGGTCATAACTTTCGGGACGCGGTCATGAAGCAATACGCTAGCTTTTCCAGTTATTGGTAATTCTTCACTGCTAATGTAGTATAAAGGTCACTGGAGTCTTGCTTCTTCCCACACAAGAGCGGCACTCAGTGCGTGCGGGGATACCACTAAGGATACGAACAGGTTTTTCCTATCCATTGGTTTCGATAAGATCATGGGAGTTTTCATGTTCTTACCAATTCCTCGATAACCGTTTAACAAGCTTCACTCCATTCAAAGTTTTTTCCTCCTTATTTAGCACATCGATGAATGGTGTACACTTGCCTGTGGCTTTTGAGATGAAACGACTCAATGTTGCGACTTTTCCACTCAAACTTTGAAGTTTCGTCTTGATTTTATGGGCTTAGCTTCCTATAAAGCAGTTATTTGATTTGGATTTTCTTCGATGCCCCAGACACTTACTATGAATCCCAAGAATTTCCCAGAGACTACTCTGAAGTGACACTTAAGCGGATTAAGCTTCATTCTGTATTTGCGGAGGATTTCGAACATTTCAGCAAAGTTATCTAGATGATTAGTAGTTACTCAGGATTTTACGAACATATCATCCGTGTAAACTTCCGTTGTCTTTCAAATCTGGCATTTAAACATAGTGTTTCACTAGCCTTTGGTACATTTCCCCTGCATTTTTCAAGTCGAATGGCATTGCGCTGTAGCAGTACAATCCCGAATCGGTGATGAAGCTGGTGCTCTCTTAGTCTGGCTTATGCATTAGGATCTTTTTATAGTCCAGATACGCATCAATAAATGACAGCAGTTCATGTCCTGCCGCTCCATCCACCAGTTGATCAATTCTAGGGAGCGAGAAGCTATCCTTCGGATAGGCTTTGTTGAGATCCAAGAAATTAATACAAATTCTCCATTTTTCATTGGACTTCTTGACTAGGACTGGGTTTGATACCCATTCAGGGTGGATTGCATCTTAAATGAAGCCGTTAGCCATCAGTTTATCTACTTCCTTTCTCAATGCCTTAGGCCGTTTAGGGCCCAAGCTTTGCCTTTTGTGCTTCATTGGAGAGAATTTGGGATCAAAGTTGAGGGCGTGACAGGCAATTTCGGTTCATACCGTACATATATCAGAGCCTATCTAAGAAAATACATCCAAGTTGGCATGGTGGAATTCGGTTAATTCTGACCGCATCTTGTTTCCAAATTACGAGCCAATTTTTAGGACACATGTTGGGTTATCCATATAGACTATGACAGACACCGCCATTTCTATCGGTTCTTCCTGATCCTCCTCTAAGCTCTTCTTCCTAGGGTCCAAAGCCTTGTCGAATCGTTTATGATCCCCAAGCCAAAGGAGGCTTTATAGTTTCTATTCGGAAGGTTCACGGATGTGGAGGGCCTTCCCCACAACATTTCCATTTTCCTTTCTCCTTGACTCGCACAACTCTATGAAGTAGCTTTCCTGGGCAATGCTTTAATCTCCATTCACAATTCCAACTCCATGCTCGGTAGGGAACTTCATTGTATGACACCATGGGTGAATGCTACTCTGAAGTTGGCTAATGCGGGCTGTCTCAAGAATGCATTGTATGCTAACATTTCATCCACGATCACAAAAGTCTGAATGAGGTGACCCTTTGCTCACCCTCTCCAAGCTCCACAGGTAGGTCAATTGTTCACATTGGTTGTTTGGGTTCTATGGTAGACCCCTGAATCTTAGTCTGGCATGCGGATACGCTTTTCATGCCAATCCTAGTTCGGTCAAAAGTACGTTGCACTACAAGAAATTTGATTTTTAGTGGCGCTCAAAAAACTCTACAAAAAGTTTTGGTGGCGTTTTGATAAACGCCGCTAGAAAACATGCGACTAAAAATACATGATTTTTTGTTGCATTTATTTTAACGCCACTATAAATGAATTTTTGGCAGCGTTTTTTAAACGTTACTAAAGATCGTTTTTACAGCGTTTAAGAAACGCTGCCGAAAAGGTGCCGTTTACTATCTTATTTTTTTGTTGCACTTATTATTATTTTTTACAGCGTTTTTTGAATGCCACGGAGATTATCTGAGTTACTATAATTGCTGATTCTGTAGCGCCTTTTAAACGCTACAAAAAAATATTTTTGGCGGCGTTTTTTCTCCGCCACCATATGTTTCGATTTTATTGCCTGCTGTTCCACGACCACATCTGATTTCGCCTCCAATTCAAGTACTTCAAAACTTATACAATAACGTAATATATAAACACATACACATTGAAAAATAACACATTCAATGAACCACAATAACACAAACAAAAGCAATTACATAATCACCACTATATCATAACATTAGTGTCAAGACAAAAGGTTAACCATAAGTTTACACAACCAAACTACCACAAACAGTTTCATAATAGTACATGCAGCTAAAGTAGTGCTGCTACCATACATACTAGTTTCATAATAGTTTCATAACAGTTTTAATCAACCTAACTACATACATGTGCTGCTACCATACCAAAAACCAGTGTTGCTGCTTGAATTCTTCACAAACATTTATCTACCTGTAAACAATAATAATCATGTTACTAAATATCTGTGAGGTGAAGGTATCAAAGATCAAAAATGGACAAATATAGAAGTCCTTAGACTATAATACTTCAAACAAAAAACAAGAAAAGAGTGTGGAAAAAACATGTTTTGGAAGAGACAAATTTCCAAATAAGCTCATAGTAAGTAAAAATGACAAGGATCAATCACTACTCAAATAAATCATTGCGTAAATTGACATACACTACTTATGAGATGTTATGATATATTGTTGATTAATCAACTGAATTCAAAATTAGCGAAGGAACAAGTTCCAGTTGTTTTCTACACAAAATATACCAAAGTAACAAGGTAACTTCCTAATAGTAGTAGTGCTTTCAATTTTCAAAGAATACGTAATGAACAGTATAATACTTACCTGTTGAATTTTAAGTTTTCTATATACAAACTGCAAGCAACAATGTTGTATCCTAAATATCCTTACGTAAAAATCAGCCAAATTAACACATTGTACTCACTAAATGTAGTTCATTTGGTTTATAGAACTAACCTGAGTTCATTTTCTTGCTTCAAAGAAATGAGGAAGGCAGCAAGTGGACACCGGAAAGAATACACCCAAAACGAATTTGCAAAATTTTCATCCTTCTGCCGAATATACTTTCAGTAAAGCAACGCTCACTTCTGATGTGTACACTTCTGTGCATTTTGCAAAATTCAAACCAAAACTGCCCTAAATCAACTACTCTCTCTCAGTAAACTTCAACAAGTACTTTTCCACACATGCAAGCAAATAAATCTTTCTAAATTTACCAAGTTAGCAGCTAAATCCTTTTGTAAATACCTTATTCCCAAATACAAGAAACTCACTTACCATACAATCATTCAAGACCATAATAATTCAATACCTGCAAACTCATATACTTTCACCTTTTGAAGAAGTCACCCAACTAGCCACATTATGAAATCCTTCACCAAAACATTCAACAAGAAACACCTCAAGCAAAAGGATAAGCAAGTAAACCGGTATATGGTTTACACTGGTTGCAAAATAGTAACGAGTACCTTGAACTGTAAGAACAACATCATATATACAATGAAAAATAGAATAATGATCCATTAGGAAATATAAAATTATAACATTATCCAGGTCTGCCAACGGAATATTCAAATGTACTCATGGTACTTATATACAACTACCAATTTGCAAGCAATCACTGGCTCTGTATCATGTTACTGCAGTACTACAGTTCAGTGACAGCATGTCATCGTACAACACAGCTTCACTTCGTTATCACAAAATTGCATTCATAATACACCAGTTTACCGAGATTAGTTTAAATACCATACACTATCGACCGGTTGCCGGTTGGTGTTCTCTAAGAAAATAAATTACGTGTCTGACAACCATGACTATTTGTTTATGTATGTAAGATGACCAGCGTTTGTTCGCAGTCAATGTATCTACTACTTGCATTTTCTACCAACTACTTATACTACTAATTTTGACTACTCTACCATAATGTCGTATATTTACGCTCCATCTTCTTTTACATATAAACCCAAAGTTGTATAGAAAATGATGTAATCTACAACCTGATACCCTTTTTCCCAACTACATAGTAATTCTAATTTTATACAGAATGATTAAAGAGTGATAGTTGTTCTAGCAGAAAATGGAACTAATACCTCAGATTTGTTGTATCAAATTACATACTGCTCTTTTGATCAGCAAAGTGTATTGAACAAACAGACAGACACTTGACTTGGTTTAGAACCATCTCGAGAAGGAGCAGGCATGAAAAAATGTGGGCGTCCAGGACAGGAAATTATGTGGTGGTGCTGAAATAAATCATACACATAACATATTAACATAAGCAGACAGCTACATGGAAACATGAAAATATATTTGTGTGCTCTAACCAAATATGAAAGTGGTAATAAAAGTCGGAATGGTCAGGCTGGAAACAGAAAGCAGGGGTAAACTATCAAAACATATACGTAGCAGTGAGTGAGTACTTAGCGATCACCGTAACATTATTGAAATTTGTTGGAACTTATTCTTTGTGTACGGCTACCAAAGTTAATGGTTTTGTTTACCACCTGTGTGTTCTGCCACACAGTTAAGAATAGGTGCTGATATTTGATTTCCTGGGTCGGTATGAATTGTACTCATACAAACCAGAGTATCTTCCTAGCTCTACTAGAAGTTTACCTACAAAAATATTATTGAAAAGCTTTAAAGAAACTAAGTTTTGATTCAACTCAAGAACAAGAGGAATTTCACCAGTTAAAAAACTATTGTTAAGTCCTAAAGAAATAAGTTACAATGTAGCAACCCTTTCAGGCAGCATTGTCATCACAAAAGCTAAAACTTTCAGCTTCTACAAAACAGGTGTTATTCTACAAATCCGTACTTATTTTAATATGCTAAATAACCAACCTCACGAAGTTACTGTCACAAGTTGGCTCAAACAATCCGCTTCTTAATCATTTTCTTCAAAAAGCCTAGATGCAAATGGTTTCAACTGAATAAAATTCGATAAATTAATAGCTAATACCGATACAATTAATGTTTCTTCACTTATCTGTTACAATAGTCCAAAGCAAGCCATGTCTATTCTCATCCATAACCTTCTCGTGACCCGTGTGCTGTCGAAAATCATGAATCCCCTTTATAGACCATCATAAAGATTGTTTGTTCCAGATCTGAAGCTGCAAGACAATTTCAGATAGTTTGCTTCACTGCACTGCAATGTTCGAAGCCTGAGATATACAGAAGAGTTTTAACTTTAAGGAAATGATACTCTTTGAGTTTTATGCAGAAGAACCAACTAAAACTGACCAAAACAGGATGTGATGGATAGGTAACCAAACAATAAAAATAAATGAACACACACAACTATTATTATACACAATGATAAGAATATTTATAATTAAATGAAATCAATATTCACCATATGTAATAATGTATAATACATGCCTATATATATAAACAAAAATAAAATTAAAATCCTTGAGCTGAAGACAAAAAACATAGAAACTTATGTTAGAAGTTTTACTATATTTCATCTAATATACATCATAACTAATGGTGTACATCTAGGCAAAACTGAGAGTGATGGACTTGTAACAGTATATAGATGGACAAAGCAACAAAATCTTGAGGTGCAAGCGCTAATTTATTTTCATTCATAAATTATACTTGTAAAATCTCAGCTATATTCTGGTAAATAGTAAAGTCTCATAACCGAAAGAACAAATCGCTTTACCTAAAGAAAATAAAGCAAAGAAGAAACTAGAAGGAATAGCAAAACAAAAATCTTCAGTTCTTTACAGTGAAAAAAGTGAATTTCTTCTCAGCCTAACCTTCTATAGATGAAACAGCACTCAGATCATTTCAACAAGTTTTTCGTAATTTCAGATTAACTAAGATGCATTAATTCTAATAGATTCAGCCTATGTATGCACACAAATAGATTTTCAATATATACAACAAAATCTTTTTAATTCCATCCAGGCACATACATCAGGCAGTTAAATTTTTACTAAAATTAAGTTACCTTGATGATCCCATATGTGACATTTTGACACGGTTGTGCTCCTCTAACCGTCATCTCTTAAGCCATCTTATTTGCTTCAGGATATACATGAACAAATGCCCAATTTCTCCCTCTTCTTGCTTTTTTATTTCATTTAATGCCTTTTCATGTTTGCAGTCACCAGGAAATAGTCCATTACTCCATAATACAAGCGGAAGAGAATCCCCTGCAACAATAAACTTCTTAGTTTTATTGCTTATCAAATAAATAAATGATAATACAAATACACAGAAACCTCACCGCACACACATTTAAACGATTCAACATAACCACAAGCAACAAAGCACAAATTCAATGTAGTGCGACAATCTCCATGATCAATCACAACCGCACAAAGCATTCAATTGCCTACACGATAGTGCGCATTATCACCAAGACCAAACAACTGCTCTACAACCTCCAACAACACTACCATCCCACTTTATCACAACATTTCAACAGCCTCAAAACTGTTGTTCATATCAACTGCATTTCTGTTGTCAAACCACCCCACCATAGCATTGCAGTGCACTTCAACCTCGCCTGAAACCCAAAACTATGCTACAACAGTCATCCCTTCTCATTGCCATACATCCCCTGCCATCATCTTTTAAACAGCATCACTTCAACGCATCCTCCCCTACGTCCCACTGTCGCTAGTATCAATAGCACCAAAATAACAGGGCACAACTCCCGGCCAACCAATCACCACTGTTTGCCACAATCCACACAGCAACCAATACACATTCATACAAGCATCTCTACTTGCTTTTATCACTACAACCATTCACACACATTGCTTGCAACCAATACATCCATACACTACTGTTAACATTCAACTCCGAATTCATACTTCTGAACCAAGTTTCCAGAACACTACTGCTTTCCAATCTCTTTCCAAATGCGACCACATCAGTCGACCACACTACAACCACTACCATCATTGGTCGCAATCCCAATTCCTTCAACCCTAAATTGCCAACCCGAAATCCCATCGCAAATCGAACAACCTTCAACCCGAACCACACTACGACCTCCATCACCTCTCAAAACTAATTCAACTGCCAATTTTCACTTACCGCTACCCCCAATTGACAAAGTCCCCAAATCGCAGATCATGAAATCGAACCACTACCTGAGCAAGAATCCCAGAATCGAACGTCTGATTTTACTTGATTTTGATCGAGAATTTGGTATTGTGGAACTTGATTTGGAAAGAGTCGATTTTATTTGTTTCTTTTCTTTTCGAACGAGAATTTAGGAATAAGTATATGAAAATGAGAATTTGAGATTTTTTTTTCCATCGTACTTTTTGAAAGGACGACGGGAAAAATGTTAAGTGTTAAAATAAGCTATGAGCGGTCACGGAAAAATTTAGCCAAATTTTCATGAATTATTGGCGGGAACCCATTAGCCGCGTTCAATTTTTTATTTTTATATTAAAAAAGGTCCAACGGTTGCATATGGTTATAAACGCTACCAATTAATGCAACTAAAAGCAGATTTTCTTGTAGTGTTGGAAAAGTATGTTAATTGAAATGCCACTATCGACCATCACTCATTGAACTACGGTGGGACCAATCCCTACCGTCACCACCACTAGATCGAGAGTTGGAGCTTCAATCCCTTCGGTGTCCAAATTGTGGAATACTATGTCATCGCTTAGAACCTTTTGCTACATGATCGAAGTTTCATCATCTATTGCCAAACATGATTCCTTTAGGGCATGCTTTAATGAACTCGCATATCGCTCCATCTCTCCCCATCTTCTTTGCATGGGATGTGGTCCGCCTGATATTGTTCTATTAATAAGCCTCTGGTCAGTTTGTTTTGACCCTTCTTTTCTATTGCCAGCTTGATTTTTTTGCTCTCTAAGAGGTTGAGGGACCATAAGTTGATTGGGTTTTTAAGGATTTTTCACATATTGTTGAAGTTTGTTGTCTCAAATTAATCCTTCGATGAGGTCATTACGGTGGAGGCATTCGTTTGTATTGTGCACGTGCGGAAGAATTTCCCCGACCGCTTTTACTGTTTTTTTGCCTCCTTTCCAAGAGGTTTCTTACACTCTTCAATTTCCTGTGTTGCGAGGTAAAATTCTTCGGAGTGTCATTCAAGGGGGTATAGTCTTCCTGTCTAAAACCTTTAAATATTTTATCACTGCCAACGTTATTTCTTTTATCAGAGTTCTGGTCTCTTCTCTTTTGATTCTCACTCTTCTCTATAACTCCTTAAGTACTTCCAGGATCGGGCGTGTTTTGACTTGCTGCCATATGATTTTGTCCAGTGTTCATCAGTTGTATATAATCAGATTTTCTTTCCAGTTCATGTGCTTCCTCCAATCTCAAATACTGACTTGCTTTACGATTGAAATCTTTCCCGTCGGTAGGTTGTTTCATCTTGATCCATTTTTCGAACTCATTTTCTAGGTGAATTGCGCGGACTAACGCCATAAAAACCATATCCTCAATGGGATTGCTTACTTTTGTCACTGCGGTGTTAACCTGCTCATGAATGATTTCAGTGACTCATTTTGCCCTTGGACCAATCCGGATAAGGAAATGTCGTCCTTTGGTTGTGCGGTGTGAAGCCTGAACTGGTCAAAAAATTTAGTTGCAAGTTGGTCAAAGGTAGAAATGGATCTTGTATGGAGTCTGGTGAACCACATAGATGTGACTCCTTCTAGAACAATAGGGAAACATCAGTAGCGGACAGCCTCTAGAGCATTGGCTCCATCCATATACCAACAAGACTAATGCAAATAAGGTTTTGGATCCTTTGTTCCATCGTAGGAAGGGATAGTTAACATAGTGAATTTGTTTCGGTTTTTCACATTCAAAATCTCATCGATAAAAGGGGTCCGACTCAAGGAAGATCCCCATTCATCATCCTTGTGGTTTTTACTCTCATCCATCAACCATTTGACCATGTCTGCTATGTGTGCCTCCAATGTCCGGTAGTCCTAGAGGCAGCAATCAGTCACTGCATGGAGTGTTTGGTTCTACAAACAGTGTTGGTGTGTGGGGTGAGGCCTAGGCTCTCCTATCTTTGGGAGAGTCAATCCTATGAGACCCCGCTGGCTTGCACTTGGCCTGAATGGGGCAGTTTTGACATTTCTAGCATCATCAAATGCATTGACGTTCTCTTCCATCTGATTACCTTGCTCTCCATCGTTCGAATCGGAGAGATCCACGGCTAGGTCCTTTTGTGGGGACTTGGCTCATTGATTCAAATTCATGACCGACTACTTGGCGTTAGGTGGAGTATTCTGGCTCTCCTTCAAGTTACATCATGTTGTTACTCTTCTTTGTGGCTGTTTTCTGTTACTTTTATACATGCCGAAAATGGAGGAATTTTCTTGTTCTATAGCAGTAACTGGTTTAGGCATAGTCCTTGGAGCGAGGTTTGATTGTAGGATTAACAGAGCATTCAGTTTATTAATTAGAGCCTTTTGGCTATTCACTATTTTTGATTGATCTCATCAACCATTTTATTCAACTCATCCCTGCTGACAACTTCGTACTGACTAGAAGATGTTAGTGCCTGATTTCTAGGTTAGCATCATTTACTTCAGCTTATTGGGGATTAACATCTTCTCTAGCTATTACTGCCCCTATGGATCTTCCAAAGGTAGTTCTTCTTCTTCTATGGGCCACTGATTCAAAATAGCAGATTCTTTAAGTAAAGATTAAGGATCTAACTTCTGGACCAATGGGATCCAAACTAGATAGCTAGATCTGGATCCTGAGTTAGAGGTTCTTAGTGAAAGCACCAAAATGTTGACCAAAAAATGGAGCAACACCCTGGTTTGGATTTGAAAGCACCAGCCATGTCCTGACAGGGCAATATCACTGATCATAGATATAAAGAAAGAATAATAAAAGAAAGTAAATAGAGAATTTTTATAGTTGTTTGATTGTTAATGAAGCCTACGTCTACTGGAGAATTAGAGTATTCCTTTGGAGACTGTTGTGATGGAGATAGAGAGTAGAGAATAGTTCCAGCAGAGCTTCAACAACTAGTCTGGAGAAGATCCCCTTCATGTTGCAGATAAGATGGTATTTATAGATATCGAAGAGCTTTTGGGCCAGGCCCGTCTTCACCGGCTCCCAGGTTGGTAATAGGCGACCTAAGGGGACTTTGGCTTGCAAAATGATTCAGAACAATAGGTCCTTGGCAACCCATGGCCTATGGGTCGTCAGCCTATAGCCTATCGGTTGCCAGCGACCCATGGCCTTTGTTCATTTTGTGGGCCAATGTCTTGCCTTTTTTGGTAGTGTTCCATAGCTTGTTTGTTTAAAGGCTTGAAGAGAAAGCATGGATCACTAATGATCCGACCAATTAGGATTTTTCTGGAGTCTCGAATTGAAGATATTTCCTGAGCATTTTATCGTTGTTGTTACGTGTTGATGGCAAGCCACTAGCTGCTTACATTCTACTACAGATTGGACAAAAGGAATGCTGATTTCTTAGCTTTATTGATCCCAGTTGTTGTCCTAGTCATATAGCTTGGCCCTTACCAATCCCTTGTCTTAGCTTTCCTGGTTGAGTCATACACCATCCTGTCTACACAGGATTGTTCTGTTTTCTATCGGTTCCTGCTGGTTTAACAACTCGGATAACATCTACTAAAACCTGAAAGAAACTCAACCCTCAGCCTACTCAAATCAATTTTGAGCACCCAAGAGTTTAAGTGAGAAACATAAACTTCGAGTCAGACCTAAAGCTAAGTGTGAATAAAACTATACACTCGGTTATTTGATATTATGTGAGACCATGCCACTTAGCAGAACGGGTTTCCCCTCACTATTATCCTTTTTATAAAACATATCTTTTGCAAACCTTTATCCTGCAACCAAAAGTGGATAAAATGTAAAGCATCATTATATTATATAAACATACATATCAGGAAACAAATCGACTATCTGTCTAAACACTGCAGCTTTGTTTGGTTTACTGTTAACCTTTGGCTAACTCGGGCCTAAAACAATATAAAAAATAATCTAACATCTGTTAGACACTTCTTCTAGGCAATCTGTCCTTCACTATCTGTTAAATACTTCTATTCTGGACGGTCTGTCCCTAATTAAACACTTCCTAGGGTCACCTGATCCTAATGGTTTTAGGGCTCACCAATAACCTATCTATATGCAAACATATATTCCCTTTTGTGTGTAATCATAATTTTTGTCTTACTAGTGACAAAGCCTCACACACTAAAATTTTGGACTAAATTAGCTGGGGCCAATATCTAATGTATAGGGGACGATCCTATACCGGTCCTATCTGGTATTCTTATATTTGAGTCATTTTACTTAGGGATACCTTCCCACAATTTTCCTTGAAAACCTTTTTATCTGAAATTGGTTTAAAATCTTTTAAACCAAACTTAAACAAAGGAAACATTTATACTCTATGCTTTACTCAAAATCACCTTGCCATGCTATATACACTTTACTCAAATCTTTGTTGATGAAAACTTTTAAACATTTGAAAGTACCCCTTTCGATCCTATTGAAAGTATCTTTCCAAAACCATGCAAAGTCCATCTTTTTATCTAGGCCAAAAGGCCAAATCCTTCTTTCGTAACCATTCATATAAACCTTTCGAAACCATTGAAATTCCTTTTCCTTTAAAGCTAAAAACCTTGCACATCCTTCCTTAAACCAATAAACATTGCCTTTCGAAATCATGGGAAAAACCCTTCCTTTAGACTTATTCAAAACCATTGGAAAAACATTTCCTTTAGACGGAAACCATTGAGAAAATACCCCTTCAAAACCTTCTTTAAAATCTTTTGAAAGTATTAAAAACCTCAAACCTTTCAAAAGCTTTTGGGTCTAATTTCAAACATATGGAAAACGTCTTTCGAAATCATTCAACGCTAACTAATCGGAACCTTTGGGTTATTCATTAAAAATACTAAGGATCACATGCAATAGGGACGAAAGCTTACTCTCTCTAAAATTATAACTAAGTAGAGAAGTGATGGTGTGAAAACCACCCCTACCAAAAGCATTTGAGAAGCATCAAGGTTTTTATAAAACAAAACAACCCCTTTCAAAAGCTCTGTTTCGAAAGGTATGAAGCGGTAGTAAAGGCTTCGATATAGTCGAAAGCTATTATTTTAAACAAATGTGCAACTTTCGAAACCAATCTTTAAAACCATTGACTTAGTTGAAAGCAGACTTTGTTGAAAGCTATTTCTTAGAACAAAGGTGCAACTATAAAACTTTTCTTTAAATCAATTGACCTAGTCGAAAGCCAACTAAGTCGAAACAACTTGGTTGAACGCAAGCAGGCGCTTTTCTCAATTAAAACAAAAAGAAGCTTCGACCCTTTCGGAACCCCTTGGTTTTGACTTTTACCTTCCGTCTTTGTCCAATTCAATGTGCACCAACACTTTGATACTATGTGCATTAGTTTGTGGAAGGAGGCGGAGGGTCTCAGTCGAAAGCTACCTCGGTGAAACCAAAACAAGCGAAACATAGTTTATCATTAATTTCTTTTTTTTAAACCTTTTTAAGTAAACTTTTTAACTACCCTGCCTTGTTTTTCAAACTCTTATTACTTGCTAATACCCCTTCTCCTTAATTAAATATATAAGATATTTAAGTCCCATACCTTAAATAATATTATATATTCATCAAATCACTTTAGAAAATTCTACAAAAATTCCTATTTTTTCTAACATATAAAAGTTTTGGACCCAAATTAATTATAATTTACCAGTAAATTATTTATAACCCGATAAATCATTTTCTTTACTAGAAAATTAATATAAAATCCACATTAATTCATAAAATCATAAAAATTGAAACCCATCTCTAAAATATCAATTTTGGTCTACAATTAAATTTTCAAGGCATTTAGATGTCATTTAAAGGGTTTTCATTTCCGAAACATCATAAAAATCAATATAAATATGCATAAATCATCAATAAGTATATATAAACATTTCGCTCTTCAAAATCATGGCTAAATCATGCATGATAAATTTAGGTTTCATCTTAAAACTGAAGTCATTTACAAAACTTGAGATGTAGAAATTATTCACCTTAGCTTTGTGATTAGGATATGAGATTTGATCTTTATTAGTCGATTTGGTTCTTCTCTTGAATCCGATCTTTACCTTCTCTTGATATTGTTAATGGTGGCCAACCTTAGAAGTTTTTGTTTGGGAAAATGTGAAATGAACATTATGTTTTGTTTTCCTAAGGGTTGAGGGTATAAGTTTTAGCATTTTCCGATTTTTCCCCTCCTTATTTCCAAACACTTAGCTCCATATTAGTTCATTCATCTACTTATTAACATGACATGGCTACCATTATTAAATTTAATTCAATCAAATCACAAATCTCAATCCATAATCAACCTACAATATTTAATTTAACTAATTAAATGTCCTAAATAATGTCACTAAAAATATGGGGTGTTACATTCTGTTATTCATTGCCCTCGAAAGTGGGTTCTGGACTCATTCTTGCTTTTTCTATATATGCAAATCCATCTGCATTGAAAGGTTTGAATGAGGCAGAAGGAATGCTCTGCTTTCTTATTCATCTTTTCGAAAGCTTTTGCTTCATTTATCATTTGTGATGGTGCTTGATGCTTGCAACTCCTTCGAAAGCCTTCTCAATGTCTTTTAAACATCATTCCATGATCCTTGTCAAAACTGACGTTTGCAATTTTAGTATAAGCTAGCAGTTTTATTAATCTTCTTTCGTACATTTTTCCTCAAGTGGTTTTGATGGTTAGCAGATGGCCTTACAAACCCAATTATACTACATAAATTTCTATAGTTCGTTTCTAATTCAAACTCGCACGACCAAACGGTATGTCTAATTGCCATGAAAGTCATCGGCATATAATAATTCAATTTTACTGATCCATTGAAATTAGTTTCATCGAAATATGAGATAGTGCCTCGAAAGGAAATTTTTACACATTAATTAAAATGAATTATTATAAAAACCAATTTAATCACTTTTGAATCCAAATTAAATGTTTACTATCTTCATTCTTGTTTAAATAGAATTTAAATCAACTTTAGAAATTATTTTTAATCACATTAAATTCAGGATTTAATTATTTAAGCAATTCTACATGTTAAATTTTATAATATAATTATTAAATAAATCGCTACATTTGAAGTTCAAGCTATTAAACTTATAAAAATTAACTTTTCAATATCTAAAATCAATTACATTCCAATTTCAATTGATTGAAATTCTAGGTTGTTAGACTCCCTTAAAAGAATTTTTTCCTCGAAATTAGCTAGTCAGAAAATGCCACAAAACCCACTAACTTATCAAAACCAATTAGCTGAAATAAATTATAAAATTTCTATGTTTCTAAGATTCACCCACTTGTACCAACCAATTTCCATCCAATAAATCATTCCAGGTTATAACTCAGAAATCAAATTTTAGCTATCAAAATTTCTTCCAAATCTTAAAAAAATTCTTACACCTTAAATTTATAGAATATTTCACTAGTGTCTCCTTTGCGTAGCTCAATCGAAAAAATTTACGATATATATATATATATATATATATATATATATAATCACAAATATACATCTCATCTTCAAGGATGAGGCATGCCGTAGGGAAAAATATAAAAATTCATATAAAATTAGAGATGCATACCCTTTTATTAGCCTTAGCAAACACATACAATTAATATAATGCGAAAGCGATCCCCAAATGCAAAGCATACGTCTTCTGCACCTACTAATCACTCAACAACCAATGAGAACATGTATATATAAATAAATATCAATATATAACATGCACTAATACAATAATTATATGAAAATATAACAATGTAACTAGAGAAACCATCCAACAAATAATATGTATTCAATTAATTCATAAACATATCAATTTACATTTTCCAGTGTCAACATTTAATTCATTAAAGCCCGTATGACATACATATATCATACGTATGTAGTATCAATCCGATCGCTCTTTCAATCATACAATTTCATTCCAAACTACTAAAGGCCACACGACCACTCTAATGCGGACTCAAATCCGGTTCCTTGATTAGAAACCGTCACTCTCCTTGCATAGCCATGTACTATGATAGAGAACTCCAGAATCAACCAAAATTCCATTTCCAGTGTTCGCCATTGTGAATAAAGTGAAAAATTCTTATCTCGGACCGATGTAAATCATCTTGAAATCATGTATTCGAACATGGACCAAACTATTATGTGAATAAAATGATATGCGTACAATTTACATATTTATTTTAATTGGTTTCTCATTACATCCTATTCTTTTATTACTTAGCACATTTCTTTCCATACCAATGTAACTTAAGAACCATTCATTTAAATTTTACTTTAAGTTTATCATACACATTTTAAACATTACTTGTCATATTCTTTATCCCTTCACAACTTAAGTTCATATTTGTTTTAAATCAGATTCGATTCCATTTTACTCATTTCATTATTCTATTCATAAATCACCATTCTAAACATATTCAATTCACTAATTTATTCTATTAGTTTACTTCATTTATTCATTCCAAATTACTATCAATTTCATTATAAAAATTATTTCATTTAACTCAAGTTAAATTTCATTTAGTTTTTCTTCTTCTTAACATTTATATTCAACAAATCAAAATTTTGTTTTAACTTTTTATTTCTCAAAATTTATAAGTTATAAAACTTATTTCCACATATTTTCATTAAATGCTCAAATGAAAATTTGCAAAGTTTAAACACCCCGTTCTTATTTGTTTCAAATCATTTTCAAATTTTACTTTTGAATTTTAAAATCAAAACCTGCTTTGCCAAAACAAAATTCCAATGATAGCATTTTGTCTCTTGGAAACACGAAAATGATCATCGATGATACTACAATCATCATCGAGATTATTTTCTAATGACCGAAGTGAGTTCGGTGCTTCTTATTTCTTTTAAATCCTTTTAAAAATATTTCTAGACAAAATAGTTTCTAACTAATATTATTATTACTTTCCAAAATTTTAAAAACCTAATTTCCCAAAACTAACTGAACTTCAAATTTTCAAATTCTCAGCTTTTAAATCCTCTTAATTTACAAATCATATTTATAAGTTTTCCTCATAGATATAATTTCACCTTAGTTATAAAAAACCATTTCTTAATTGTTAACCTATTTACACTATAGTAATAACAACTTTTATCAGAACATAAACAACATACAACAAATGATAATAATCAATTATTATCATTCACTAACAACCAAGCCTATAACATATACTATAATAATTTCAAAAAATCGCTCCTTTATATATAAAATATAATCTATGTAAAATTATTTTGTTTTCCCAATTTTAAAATAATACTTTGTCAAATTGCTATGTTTAAGTGTTTAGTGACCCATATCTGTAAAGTTAATTACTTATATTGACCAAAATGCATAAGACACTCAATAGGTCAATAAACACATTATAAAACATTTTTATAGCACTAACAAATATGAGCTTACACACATATACACAACTCATAATAAGGCATTCCATTACCTTATCTCTTAATGAGTTACCCCAACAAAGCCAAGTTTCTTGCTTAACCTCGCGCTCTGATCCCAAGTGTAACGAATTGGATTTTCAACCTTTGAAAATAATTGCATGCCGAGAAATCGAATGCTGGAAAACTCGATTATTAGGGAAACGAAAGAAGAAAGAAGAAAGAAGAGAGATACAAAACTAACAGCACATAATTCACAATGGAATGAAAAATGAATAATATACGTCAAGCTTTACATGAAGAGAAAATGTAATGTACATACATCAAACAGAGTACACTAACCTATTTTAGCTCGGACTGTTATAATAGGCTATACTCTCATTTACTGATAAATAGAACCAATACACATCACATCGGAACATAATGAAATATGTAGATACGTCTTGGGCCTTCAGCTCGTCTCCAGAAGCTCAAACGCATCCAAACTAAGTCTGTAATATTCTCGGTCTGACTCGAACATTATAAATAAATAAATAATCGAGTCATTCTGGATAATTGGCGTCAGAAAATACACCCAACTAGATTTTAAAGTTATAAAAATCTTTGAAATCAAAAGTATCTCGTAAGATCACGCCATACATAAACTCGAACGGGTTATTTACTTTACGATGACCAAAACATTTTCTATAGAAAATTCATTGATATTATAACAATGTCTACGGTCAAAGTAAAATATGAACATAGCTGAAATGCTTGCATCTAACGTTTCAGTATAATTGGGTACAACTATGTTCGTACGGCAACTATTGGGGAATGGATTCCACAAAATGACTATGTTACTGGGTACCAACCATCACGGTGCATCGCTAGATAAAATAATACCGAGGACCTTACCGGGATCCCCGACCAACGCAGAACCTGCATACCACTTGACTAGTACTATCGAATATGATCACCCCTCCATTAATGGGCCCCGAAGCAAACAAATGAGAGATAATATCGACACTAGATAGAGATGATCATACCGTACTTGGAAGCAACCCAATTACCCAGCTGCATCTCCTATGTTTTAGTTATTCTCGATTGATGAGGCTTGAGGCTACGTTTACCTTTTGTATAGTACTTCCCACTTGTAATTCCAACACTGCCCTCCAGGTAGTAATGCAATGCCAACATTCATCCATACAAGTTCGTTCTGGATTGAACGAAACGCTTGAGAGCTCCATCTTCAATTTCCATCAACTTCAACATGTCTTCACTTTGAAACAGTTAAGTTGGATCAAAGTGGTTTTTGGATAACATATCTGATCCTGATCTCTTCGAAACAACTTCCAATAGTTTCTGGTAAACTCAACCTCGGTTCTTTAGGAAATAAATAGTCAAAGATAAGAGCGGAGATCACCTCCTAACTGTTAGTGGATGGATTTCCTTATCATTTGTCCTAGGAGAACGAAACGAGAATTATATGCATAGTACGACAACATTGGAGATGACTGTACCATATAAATCACATGTTTCTCTTAGGTATTTTCAAAGTTACATTTTAGGTCCAAATTCGATAGTCGGATATTTAACTATCGAATAACAAACATTCAAATCAGGGATTTATTCAAACGGGAAAAACCAACATTGGTTAAGTACATAAGCAACCACTAGCCTCCTTAATAAATCTTTTCATCTATTAAACTCACCTTGTCAATACTTGTGTCAATATGAATTTATAAAGAGTTATTAACAAAGACCTATATTTTCAACACTTGGAAAGATATCTAAATACTTATCTTAATGGTATAAATATATTTATAAACAAAGAAGGATTTCCCTTTTATAAAATTCCAAATTACTTATAAATTCATTTATAAATTGTAAAATCAGTAATAAACTATTTATAAATCCATAAAATAATTTATAGCCTATTTATAAATTATTTCTCAAGTCATTTATAAAATCTTTTGTAAATCCTTTCAAATATATATAAAATTCCTCTTATGATTCTACAAACCCATTTGTGAAATTCATTTATAAATATCTTAACCTTTACAAAACTCCTTCACCTCACAAATAGTCCACCTCTTTATTTCTTCAAACCATTTTATAAAAACTTCCCTTATAAACCTCAAGTCTATTTATAAACTCTATCAATGAGTCTCGATAACATTTATAATTAAATAATAATCATTTAATTCAAACACTTTATATAATAATAGTTATTAATAATAAACCTTATAAATAAATAATAATTTTTAACCTTTAAAACTTCTTAAAATAATAATTAATAATTTCAAAGACATTATTAATAAAAGCACTAATAATTAATTTTCAACCTTATTATAAATAATAATAATTAATTCCTAAAACAGTATTAACAGATCGTCTATTGAATAATAGTAAAGCAGAAGAATTTGAAGCCCTCTCATTAACTGTAGGTGTTATCTGTTCTCCTTAATTCTCTCTATGTGCATATTTTATTTTCAAAATCAAATGGTTTATCACTTTACAATTATTATAACTAAACTTTTCACACTATTTTACATTTGAATACATGCTACTCAAAGAATCTATAATTATTTACATAGATTTCACGATTCTTCTTCAAAATTTTACATTATAGTCTACACATTTAAATTAATTACATAATCTAAAATTTAGACTAACTGATAAACTTAATTAACTAATATTTATTGATAAATCCTAAAAGATAAAATTTTCAACATGTATATTATAGGAGCATAAAAAATTGGTAAAAGAAATCATTTAGATGCAAATATATATAAATTACATAATATAAATTATATGCATT
Source organism: Allium cepa (assembly GCA_030765085.1). Taxonomy (NCBI): domain Eukaryota; kingdom Viridiplantae; phylum Streptophyta; class Magnoliopsida; order Asparagales; family Amaryllidaceae; genus Allium; species Allium cepa. The sequence continues at coordinate 882,072,144 of CM060931.1, read as the reverse complement.
AATGACAATAACTAATTTATTTACTAAATGGATTTATCGTACATTGCAACATAAAATTTTATTAACTTCAAATACCTAAATTTTATTTACAATACTTAAAACCTTTCCCAATTATCTTTAATATTTTACATTCAAGTCTATATATTTAACTAATTGTAATCTAAAATTTAAAATATTGAAATAAATATGATTAACTAATATTTATTAATTTATCTAACAAATCCTTAAAAGGAAGATTTCATTATATACAGTATTTATGTATATGCAAAAAAAATATTTCTTTATTTGGATATATGAAGTTTTATAAACCACATAGATAATATGTATACATAAATAATAATAATAACAATTTTATTTTCATTCATTTATACCAAAAAAATATCATACTTTATATAACATAATTTCATTTTTAATAACCTTTAAAAGATAAATTTTTATTTTACACCATTATGAAGTGAACGCACATATTAAACATATAAAAATTAGATTATACAAACATTCTCGCTTTCAACATGTTATCAAACCATACCTAACTCAAAACCCAACTAAATGCTACATAACATTATTTTGCAACTACTAAAGTTGTAAGCATGACCTTTCTACAAGAACATAAAATCTATAGTTAACTACAAGGATAAAATTGTTTAAAAATGAAAACTTAAAATGGAATAAAAGTTCATGTCTGATTCAAAAAAGTTCGTATGCAGATAAGCTAACCATAAGATCTGATGCTCTTCTCAATTACAAATTTGTAAAAAGCTTTTCTCAATTTTAACCCTTTTACATTTAACTCCATATATTTAATTAGTTCTGTCGATTAATTCAAAATATCCAAATAAATTCAATATTTAATGCCCATTAATCCAATTGTAAATCTTTCAAGAAAGATGATAGTTCAATATATATACAACAATCATATTAACAAAATAACAAAGTTACGTATTCACTTATATATATATATATATATATATATATATATATATATATATATATATATCTGTGTGTGTGTGTGTGTGTGTGTGGAAAATAGTATAGCACATAACATAATTATTTACATATATGGCATTAACAATTTTAATTTATAATTTTTTTGAGTTAGGACATTAATTTTTACAGAGATACGTATTTAATGAGTAGTGAACTCTCAACCTTATATCTGAGTATAGGAAATCATTTTAGTTTATAATTAATATATCGCAATAAATTTATCATATATTGCATAACAAAAATATATTTTACCAATAATTAAAATATAAATAATATTTTTTAACTATGTTACACTTTACCGTGTGCAACACACAGGTTACACACTAGTTATTATTAATTTCAAACCACATTAATTATTTAAATAATTAATCTTTATAATATTTAAATATTGATAAACAACCTTAAAACAATATTAATTATAAACAAATAACTTTAAAAACAATAATAAACATAAATAAATATATTTTTAACAAAATTAAATATAAATAAAATTTTAAACAATATTAATCATAATAAACAACTTAGAAAAGATAGATAAAAAGGTGGGAATAAAGTAGAAATTAAATCCTTTAGAAAAATATATTTCTGAAACCCAATTTCAGATTTAAAACCATTTTCTGTCTCAAATAGAAATTCCAATTCAAATGGCAATTCATAGTATTTTTAAAAAACTAACTTGAGGCCAATAGCTACTAAACGCTTAACCAATATCGATATTGAATTTCTATCACTACATGATATTAGTTTTTGACATGTACAATGTCATAGCGCATAATGTCCAATAAATCAGGTTTCATATCCAATAATTCATATAACTTGAATTTTATTGGAAATAAATCAACAATAGCGAGGAATACCATTGGGTCCCTCTAACCTTTCCCATGTATCATACATATATATAGTAGCATATATATATATATATGTATGTATGTATGTATGTATGTATGTATGTAATTCGACAGTGGTGAGGAATCCTGTTGGATCCCTCCAGCATGTTCCCTTGCATTTGAAATGTAACATTCCAAATTTGGAGGCCCGAAGCTAAGCACTACAAATGCTGTAATCATCCATAGTATTTACTTCCAGTGACCAAACATGGTAGTGTTGATGATATTCATAATATCAGGAGCACATGAATATGAAACAAAATCACATATTTCTCAAAAAAACATTTCTGATTACATTTCACAAAACATGTTTCATATTCCATATAATAATCCTATAGCCATTTCCCAGGTAAAGATCAAATATAATTATTACAAAATACGCCAGGAGCAACATATAATGACGCCCATTTGGTTGACTAGAGTACTGTATAGTCATAATTGATTTAATACAACACAAAGGAATCAAACAAAATAAACCAGCAACTCCAATGTAGCTATTTGTCAGTCACCTACTCATCACGGGAAGCTCTATTTGTCTACCTACTAAAATCTTGAAAATCATCAACCCTCATTCTACTCAAATCAATTTTGATCACCCGAGAGTTGATGGGGAAAACATAAACTTCAAGTTAGACATAAAGCCTGGTGTGAATAATACCATACATCATAGTTATAGATATTAAGTGAGACCATGTCACTTAGCGGAATGGATTTCCCCACACTAATAACCTTTTAACACACATCGTTTGCAAATAATTTACTGCAATCAAACCTGGTTAAAACTGTAAAGCAATATCATGTAAACATACATGTTAGGTAACAAGTGAACTATATGTCCGAACGTTATAGTTTAATTTGGCTAACCACTAACCTTGGCTGATTTGGGCTTACTAGACAATATAAATAAAATAATCTAACTCATGTTAGATACTCCTCTTTTGGACGGTCTATCCCTAACATATCCGTTAAATACTCCTCTTCTGGACGGTCTATTCCTAACTTATCTGTTAGATACTCCTCTTCTGGATGATATGTCCCTAACTTATCTTCTCCCAGGGTCACCTGATCTTAATGGTTTTACGGGCTCACCAATAACCTAACTATGTATAAATATATATTTCCTTCTATATGAAATCATAATTTTAGTCTTACCTATGACGAAGCCCTATAAACTAGAATTTTGGACTTAATTAGCTAGGGATAATAGCTAATGCATAGGGCGCGACCCTATACCAGTCCCATCTGGTACATAAATGTATGAGTTATTTTACTTAAGGTAATCTTCCCTTAAATTTCACTTGAAAACCTTTTCTTCTCAAATTGATTTAAAACGTATAAATCAAAATTAAATAAGAAAAATATATACTCTATGCTTTACTCAAAATCACCTTGCCATGTTATATATGCTTTACTCAAATCTTTGTTGACATAAACATTTAAAACTAAAAGTAACCCTTTTGAATCCATTGAAAGTAACCCTTTTGAAACCAAGTAAACCCTTCTTTATAACCTAGGCCAAACAGCCAATTCACTTCGAAACCATTTACAATCTACCTTTCGAAAACAGTGAAAAAATATTCCTTTAAAAGCATTAAAACCTTAGATATCTTGGATTTAAAACACTTAACATTGCCTTTCGAAAACACTAGAAAACTTTCCCTTTAAACCCTTCAAAACCATTAGGAACCACCCCATCAAACCATTAAAACATCAAACATTTCGAAAGTCTTTGGGTTATAGGATGTGGAAACACCTTTCGAAACCATTGAAAACCATCTCATTTGAAACCTTTGCATTTTACCTTCAATAGATCAAAAGTGTCAATAAAATATTTAAGTCGAAAGCACTCTTTTGAAAGCAATTCCAAAGTAAAGAAGTGATGGTGTCAAAACCAACCTTCCAAAAGCATTGGAGACGAGGCCAAGTTTTAAAACAAAGTATACCTTCCGAAACCATTGACTTCGAAAGGTAGAAAAGCAACGGCTGGGGTTTCGACTCTGACAAAAGCATTTTCTTCAAACAAAAGGCGCAATCCAGTTGAAACCATTCCTTTAAAACACTTGTCTAAGTCGAAAGCATACCCCTTCAAAAGCAAAGCAGGCGCATTTTTAATTTAAAACAAAGTCATGCCTCGACCTCATCAAAACCTTTGGTCTTGACCCAATACCTTTCGCCTTAGTCCAATTCACTTTGTATTAAGTTATTGATACTATTTTCATTGGTTTCGATGGAAATGGAAGCGGTTGTACTTGGTCGAAATCCCTGTCCGGAAAAAGGCGGGACATGCCAAAAGCATGTAAATACTGATTTTTACTTTAAAAAGAAATTCTTTTCAACTAAACTACCTTGTTTGTCAAAATATTATTGTTTGCCAATTTTTTTTTCTGAAAGTACTACCAATATTTCAGAAATAAACAATTTAATTTATTTACAAAATACCCCTTCTCCTTTTATAAATATATAATACATTTAAGTCCCATACTTTAAATAATTTTATATATCTATTAAAACACTTAGGAAAATTCAAAAAAAATTCCTGAAGATCATGTCTAATATGTTTTCTAAAGTATATTAATGTCAGGCCCAAAACATATATTATTTAGCCATAAATAATTTTAAACCTAAATAAACATTTTCTTCACTAGAAAATTAATATAAAATCCACATTAATTGAGAAAATTATGAAAATTGAAACCATCTCTGTAATATCATTATTATTCTTATTCTAAAATTGCAAGGCACTTGGATGTCATTAGATAGGGTTTTCACTATAAAACATATCATATGTTAACGCTTAAAATCGAACGCTAACACCTCGGTGTGTGAAGTATGAATGTGAAAGCACCAGCCGACGGTTCGGGAACAAAATATCAGCAAAAATAACAAAAAGTACGGTAAGAGACAGCGATTTTATAGTGGTTCGGCTTAAGGAGTAGCCTACGTCCACTTTAAGTGTCTTTATTACTGATCTTGTTACAAAACAATACAATGCTCTTCAAGTACAAATCTCTTTAGTTACAAAACACTTTGAGCAAGTAGCTTAAGCTTCGATGTAGATGAAAGTCTTCGAATCCATGTCGGATGTGTGAAAGTCTTTCAAAGTAGCTTGTAGTGTTCTACGAAACTTCAAGTGTAAAGTTGGTTTAGAAACTGGCAGAGTATCGGCGCTTGAAGAGATTGTCCAAAAATGTCCCTTGAAAGTTGGAGATGCCAATGTATTTATAGAGAATTCTGGTCAGGAATTATCGCCAAGTCCTGAGTCGTGGCCGACTTAGGATAAGCCGTGGCCTACTTAGGATAAGCCGCGGCCAACTTAGGATAAGTCGTGGCCGACCTATCGAGCCAAGTCCACGGTTCAGTAGAGGTAAGCTTGTCTACCTGAATTCATGTCATAAGTCCTAAGTCGCGAATGAGTTGAGAGGATGTGGCATAAGTATCACAGCATTGGATTTTAACTCGGTAGCTTTAGATCGTATGCGACTTAGCATGGGTCGTAAGTCGGTCGTGGCTTAAGTGAAGTTTCTTTTGAGCCTTTCTTGTCTCGAGTCATTAGGTCGGCCATTTCTTGAGTCGTTTGCCCCCCTTAAACCATCGAGTCGTTGTCTCCCTTGAGTCGTTGAGTCGCTGTCTCCCTTGAGTCGTTGAGTCAGTCATTTCCTTAAGGTATTAAGTCGGTAACCCTTCAAGGCTATTAAGTCGGCAACCCTTCAAGGCTTTTGAGTCGGTCCATTTTTTTTAACCCGCCAAGTCATGGCTTCCTTAAGTCGGTAGGTCGTACCACTTCATGAGCCGTTAAGTCGTGGCTTCCCTTAACTCCTTAAACCGTTAAGTCGTCCATACCTTGAGTCGTAGGTCGTGAAGTACTCTGAGTCTGCAACTTTCTTAAGGTGTTGAATCGGTCTATTCTCTTAGGGCAGTTAAGTCAGCAAGCTGTTAGGTCGGCATCCTTTTAAGTCGCTGAGTATCCTTAAGTCGTGAGCCCCTCTTTGAGTCGTTGAACATAGGAGTTAACAATTGCCCCTCGAAGTACACGCTTAAATCATGAGTCGTGTGCTTCGACCTAGTTCCTGAGTCGTCAACAACTCAAAGAGGTTTGTTAACTCGCTCGTCTTTCAATCTTCTCCCCTATCTCCTATATAAGTCGTCCAGTTGCCTCTTCCTTCTCACTTTTCCGAAGGCGAACTCAAGCTAGTTGATCAACAATCCATCTTTTCCATTACATTGCGTAAGTGATCCTACTTCTTTTCTGATCCTTTACTATCATTGATTCGTGAATTCCACCTTTGAATCCCAAATCACTCCCTCACGCAATGCTTCATTGTGAATCTCGTTACACTGATAGTTGTTGAACCTGAATTAGTCTGATTCGGCTTTAAATGATTAACGAGATGACGTCGATGGGTTGCAGCACTTCGGTCCAACTGATTTTTGATTTGTGTTAGGATGGCTAAACATTGAATTTGGATGATTTTGAATGATCCGGTATCATGGGAAAGTAAGGACTTTTGTTGATGGAGAGGCTAACGGGTTAACGGGTTAAGAGGGGTTACTGATTAGATGAGGGGTTTGCTGGTTGAGTAGATCATCAGCTTGGACACGATCCAGCACTTTTGGGCGACTTTAGAGGCCTTACGACTTAACTCCTGACCGACTCAAATGGATGCGACATAGGCTCTGAGTCGCAGCCGAGCCAGGACTTGGAGAAATTCACGCCATTTTGAACCGAAACCTTTCCTCCTTATTATGCCTTACGTCTTAAAAGACCAACGTCTTAACTTGCAGGATAAGTCGTGAACGACTCATGACTTTGAGAACTTTTGGACTGTGGCTCAATGACCTGAACAAAATTTGAAAACTTAGAGATGTTGATAGAACTTGATTGTATTTCCAACTTGAGTTGCCAGGATAAATTGCTTGAACTTTGAACTGTTACTTGAAATTTGAACTGTTAAACTTTGCTGCATTCTTTCACAGATCACTTTTGACTTGCAAGCTAACAATCTGTTCAATACATCATTTACAGAAAATTGGGACGAATATACTGCCACTGACTGCCCACATCAAATGGCAGATTAGTTAACAACAGATAATCAACTTTAATAGATTGTGTGAACGAAGTGCTTTTAAATCATCAAATTCAAGTAAAGTATTAAAGCAACATTGAAATAGTCAACTGAAACTGCCCAGTTTGCACTAATACTATACCTGAACTTTTTAAATTAACAAGTCCTGAAATTTGGTAATCGATCAATTGTCGACTAGTTTAATTCCTGTTATATTTACTTGTTATTTTTATTATTTCTACACAACACTTCACACTTTTAGGAAACGTGCACCTTCACATTTGAATATCCAGTTGCTTGTGTAGAATGACTTCTCAACAAGAAGAGACAACAGCCCAAACTGGGGTAGCCACTCTTACTCCGGCTCCCCTAGTTAACCCTCCAGAGAGGCCCTCTACCACTTTGTTATACAAAGTTTTTCGTCAGTTATGCACTCAGTTTGGCATTGCTGAAGCAGATGCCATTCTTCCTGAGAAAACTAACACTGCTGATGTGGCGCCTCCTGGCTTTGTAGCAGTCAACCTCCAAATGTGCTTGTGCGGTGCTATTCCTCCCTTCAATGACTTTCTTCAACAGTTTCTTCTTCGATTGGCTATCTCTCCGTTCCAACTGCACCCCAATGGTTATGCCATTCTGATGGGGTTGTGTGTTTTATTCATGAGAAGTCTAGATCGACTGCCGAGTTTCGAGGAAATTTGTTATTTATGTTCTTTCACAAAGACTAAAGATCGTCCCTCTATTGTTGTTATAAGAAGTGCTAGGAATCGCAAACTCATCACTGATCTTTCCGAAAGCGTTCATGGCTTCTTAAATCAGTTTTTCTTTGTTCGCTGCCCCCCAGGGTTTTACGCCATCTGGAGAGTAGGAAGTAAGATTACCTGCTTCTATTTTCCATTCCTGAGCTTTTCGAGATCTAAGTTGCTAATTTCACTCTTTCCTTTTTCAGCGCTTTCTCCCCCCTCTAGAGATCCAGGCCACAAGCAAATTTTTGAAAGATTGAATGCTGTGACCGCTAAAGAGAGAAGCATAAAGTTTTTGTTGAGGGACGAGCTCTTGCATTAGTATGGACTTTTACACACTTCTCGCTCTACACACCCCCATGAGGTTCCAGACTTCCCGTCCAAAGCATTAGATGCCCCAATTTCCACTGACGAACCCATACCAAAAGAACCTGCCTCCGAGGCTTCTTTTGTGAAGTGCTCTACTATTGCCGACGTTGCGGGGTCGTTTGGCAAATTCGCACTTTCCCCAGTTATTGAGGAGGAAGAAACTCTTTGTTTCTTTGAAGATGCGGCTGATCTGGAGGCCGAAAAAGAAACTCCCGTCGAGCATGGCGGTGATGATACTTTTGAGGGGCTAAGCGACCTGATATAACTTCACAAGAACTTTTTAAAGATGATGTCCCTAAAGCTTCTTCTCCTGTTGTCGAGGCGACATCCACTTTTCAGCAAATTTTGATGTCTGCCACTCAAGTCACTACCACCCCTGTGCCGAAGAGTGGTTTGTAGCCTGACGCGTGTAGTTTGCACACCACACACACATAGGATTTTCAGCACTTATTCGTACTTAACTTCTTTTCTCTTAAGACTTTCAAGACTTGTCTTTTTTAATTTCAGATTCTCCAATGGGACGCGGCGGCTCTTATTACGACGACTTTCAGCACTACGGGAGGCGTAGTCAATATGACTATAGGCGCTATCTTCCCGTTTACAGAGAAACTAACGAAGAGAGAGCCGCTCGAAAGGCTCAGAAAAGGAGGGCTCAAGAAGAGCGCTATGAGAGGAGAGAAAGGGGGGAGCACCATGATTCTTCCCAGAGAGGTGATGACCCTCACAAAAGAAAGTCGCATGACGACCGGGGAAAAAGTCATATAGTTGAGGACCCAAGCAAGCGTGTCAGGCACGGTGAAAAGCATGCATCTACAACTCCTGAAAAGGCCGATGCCCCCGTCTCACTTGACATCCCTTCCGGCTCTCCTGCTCTCGGGAAGACAGACATTCAGACAATAGTTAACAGGCCTAAATTCCAAATTGGACTAGGCCCGGCTACTCTGCAAAGCCGGTTCCCGCACTGGTGCCTAAAGGGAGTGCGGTTCGATCTTGACTTGGTCCCTATTGACAAACAAGCAATGCTGCAAAATCTTGATGCTGTTAGACTTGATATCGAGCGGATGTCAGGGTGGCAAAAGCTTGTTGATGAGCTTCAGAGGGTCAACCGCGTGAATATAGAGGCCATGCTGACCATGGAAAATGATAAGGCTAAGTGGCAGAAAACTTTAAGCCAGCATGATACTGAGATGAGGAACATCGCTGATTACAACGAGAAGCTTGAAGCAGAAGTTGAGAAACTTAAACAAGAGCTTGCTACTTCTTCTACCTCATATACTCAAAAAGAAGAAGTACTTCAAAAGCAAGTTCGCGATGCTCACGCTGGTCAGCGACATGCCGAGGCACAACTTGAGGCTGAGCAGAAAACAACGGAAAGGTATCGTGCTGACGTTGCAGAGTTACGGGAGAAGGTCAACTCCCAGGATTTGGAGATTATGAGGCTAAAGGCCCAATTATTAAAGACCGAGAAGGAACGTGATGAAGCTATCGCTGGAAGGCAGGCTGCCGAACAGTCGCACGAGGCGACTAAAGCCAATGTCAACTCCACTTTATTTGACTTCTATGTGCATAGAGTTATAGGGCGAGGGAGCCTCTCATTCTTAGGACCGAAGTATGAGATTACCATGGCCAAGGTTTAGGAGTCAATTCTTGACATGCTTGGAGGTGCAGGCGCCGGTTATGCTGAAGCATCTCTTGCAGAGCACTTCCTAGATGATGACGCCAGAGCTGCCCTAGCCCGTGGAAAAGAGTAGCTTGCCAAAGCACAAGCTGTGGTAGGGGAGCAGCATTTTGTGAAAGAAGCACCATTAACTGCCCCCGTCCCTCCTTCGGTTTCGGCCGATGTTGACATCACAGGCTACGGTTCTCATTCTCCGTCCCCTGTCAAAGTTATAACTGAGATCACAAGCACGCAGGGTGGAGATGAAGGCGAAGAGAGCACCGAAGCACAGGCTTATGAAGTTGACATTAGGAAGCCGACTTCTCCATGTAACTCTACCGTTAATCTTGCCCAAGTGGACTCTTTGTTTGCTCCTCATGAGCTTGACGAACTTTTTGATTATTTCTTAAATCTCAATGAGCCGCTATCTCCTTTCTTCACGGGAGATACTAATATTTTTGGCTTTTCTTCTTCTGCAGCCAAAACGCCAAGTGCCACATAAACTTCTCCTCCTCTAGCTGTCCCTCCTCCATTCCTTCAAATCACTCCTATTTCCCGACCGGGATCACAGGAAGAGTTAATAGGAGCCCTTCAAGGCTTGGATGACCCAATCGCTTCGCAGGAGCAGAAAGACGAAGGACTTGAAGAAGGCGACAAATCCCCGGAGCGTACTATTTCTGATGACACAAAACTGGCTGCACTTGTTACCCCGGGAAGTGAGTCTTCTTCAAGGAGGAGGAGGAAGCGTACCACTTCCAAGAAGAAAAAGAAAAGCATTCTTGTTTCTGAAGAGGAAGCGAATGTTGATCCGGCAGCAACCCTCTCTCCTTCATCCCCAACTCTCCCAAGCCGTCCTGAAAAACTGCCTATCAGGTCAGGAGAAGGCTCTAAAGGTGGTGGCAAGAAGAAGTAACGGGCCCTGCTTCCCCTTATTTTTACTTTTTTCTTTTTGCATGTACTGACCGGAGATTGTGCGGGTACCGGCCTCCGCTTTTCTTTTTATTTTGAAACATGTACCTCTACAAAATTTTGACAGTATTGAATAAAATGATTCTTTTTGTTTGTACAAACTTCTGTCAGTATTTGAGAATGCATTTACTCTTCATTTTTGTACAAGTTTCTTTATATGATATTGCAGTGAGCTTGTGGTATGTTGTTCGAGCGTAATTCTTACCAATGTAGCTATACCATGTTGCCCCTATACCATAAGCTCGTTGCAATATTTTCAACTTTGAGGGGACTTGTACTCTTATTTTCTGGAGAATAATTATTCCATACTTGGAGGAATATTATTCTGCTCAAAATAGAGTACCGCTCGTTTCATATGAGTTTTCACGCTCCACCCTTTGGAGATATCACTTTTTCTTTTGCATATATACATTTTTACAAAGAGAATTCTCTTATGTGGTAGAGCGGGCCTTCGAAGGGCACTTTAACTTTTTTGAGGAAGAGTATTTTTAAGAATAGATGAACCAATCTTCCTTTGAAAGCTAAAATGTGCCTTTAAAGAGGGCTTCTTTTTTTTTATTGCGCCTCGGTGGAGGGCTTTTTGATCTTTGTTTTGCATTTCTGATGAAATGCTTCTTTGAAAAGTTGTACCTCTGAGGAGGGCTTTTTCACGTTTCAACACTTGGAAGTTTTATTTCAATCTCGGTGAAACGTGTGCCTCCGAAGAGTTGTGCCTCCGAAGAGGGCTTTTCACGTTTCAACACTTGGAAGTTTTATTTCGATCTCGGTGAAACGTGTGCCTCCGAAGAGGTCTTTTTGTTTGATTGTGCCTCTGGGAAGAGGTCTTTTTGTTTGATTGTGCCTCTGGGAAGAAGTCTTTTGTTTGATTGTGCCTCTGGTAAGAGGTCTTTTTGTTTCTGCCTCTTGGGAGAGGCTTTTATATTTTCCCTGTTTGCTGGGAAGCGGGCCTCCGAAGAGGGCTTTTCACATTTCGACTCGTGTGAAGTTTTATTTCAGATCATGGTGAAATGTGTGCCCCTGAGTAGGGCTTTTGCCTGGAAGTTTGGAGTTTCTTTCTCTTAGTTGGACGGATTCACGGGAGTGTATCACCGATCAGTCCGCAATTTTATGTCGAGAAAGAACTCTCTTTTTCTGGCGAGGCCCGCTCGAGGTCTTTTAGCATTTCAACTGTGGTGAAATGGGCCTCCGAAGAGGGCTTTTCACGTTTCAACACTTGGAAGTTTTATTTCAATCTCGGTGAAACGTGTGCCTCTAAGTGGGGCTTTTGCCTGGAAGTTTGGAGCTTCTTTCTCTTAGTTGGATGGACTCACGGGAGTGTATCACCGATCAGTCCACAACTTTATGTCGAGAAAGAACTCTCTTTTTCTGGCGAGGCCCGTTCGAGGTCTTTATCCTCCGAAGAGTTATGCCTCTAAAGAGGGCTTGTGCCTCCGAAGAGGTCTTTTTCTGTTTGGTGCTTGCTCGCCCATGTCTCTTTGCCATCTTTTCATATCTATTCATGTCGGCGATCCCCGTTATCTTTTCCAAGTATCACCCCTTTTTAGTTGCCAATAATTTTCCTTATCCAAAGAAATATACTTCATAGTTAAGCAAGTTGGTGGTGGTAGACACAGACTATTAACTGGATGCTCGTTTGTACAAACATTCGTAGTTAGTTAGAAATGGTCCACTTCCAGCCACATTGCTAAGTTTTGTTCGAAGCACTTCTTTCGTAGGATTTGAGAATGGAAATTTTGAATGGTTTAGCGTTTGCTTGCTGGGTGATGTTGGAGATCGCTTGGTCTTGCGATGGGTAAGCTTTGTTTTTATGGCCTGCATTATTAAATCGACATTTTCAGTAACACAATTAACGTATTTTATATGTCGAAATGCAACAAAGCAGTTTATAGTAGTATAAAACACAAGATTTATAGTGGTTCGACCAAAAGCTGGTCCTACATCCACTTTATAGCTTTTCATTATTCACTTGCTTTACAATTGCTTTCAATATAAGAATCATATATTCGTAATTCTTTTACAACATTTCAGCAAAGCTTTTAAGTAAAATATGGACGCAAATGATTGCTGTTCCAAGCTCTTGGAATTGGTTCTTCTTCGACAGTTATGAGTTTGAATGTGCCATCAAGAAGTTTCGTGCCTATGACATATGGCCCCTCCCAGTTTGGCCCAAACACACCTGTGGCTGTCATAATTCTCTTCAGGACTAGGTCCCCAATTTCAAAGCTGCGCTGACGAACTTTGGAATTGAAGTGTCTGGCTATCCTTTGCTGAAGAGCTGCAATTCTAAGCTTAGCCTCTTCTCTTCTTTCATCAAGGAGGTCAAGCGCTTCCATTTGCAGTTTTTCATCCTCATCTTGATCAAAATGGATCCTTCTGTGTGAGGGGACTTCAGTTTCCACTGGAATCATCGCTTCCGATCCGTATGCCAATGAAAATGGAGTATGCCCAGTCGTAGTTTTGTGGGTAGTTCTGTATGCCCATAGTGCAAGCGGTAACTTATCAACCCAACCACCTTTTGCTTTTTCCAGCTGTTTTTTGATGGTTGATTTGATGATTTTGTTTACTGCTTCCACTTGCCCGTTTGCCTGCGGATGAGCCACTGCTGAGAAGCTTTTTCAGATCTTGAATCGTTTGCAGAAATCTAGGAATTCCTCACTTTCAAACTGCGTGCCATTGTCTGTGATTATCTTCTAAGGCACACCATACCTGCAAATGATATTTTTAGTCACAAAACTTATCATTTTCTTAGAGGTAACGGTAGCGAATGGTTCAGCTTCAGCCCATTTAATGAAATAATCAACAGCAACGATAGCATATTAATCCCTGATTTGGCAGTCGGCAAAGGCCCAATGAGATCTATTCCCCAGATGGCAAACGGCCATGGACTGGCCATTTGTGTTAGATCAGTGGAAGGTGCTCTAGGAATTTTGGCAAATCTTTGGCATTTATCACACTTTCGGGAATAGTCAGCAGCATCTTGATTAATTTCTGGCCAAAAGTATCCATAACGGAGGATTTTCTTTGCTAAAGTTTGACCACCCGTATGATCCCCACATTCCCCTCTGTGTACTTCAGTCAGAATTTTCTTAGCTTCTTCCTTTGTCACGCATCGGAGTAATGGCATTGAAAATCCTCTTCTGTACAAGCGACCATCCTGAACTATATATCTAGAGGCTTGCCTTATCAACTTCTGTCGTTCCTTTGAACTTTTTGGCAAAGAACCATTGAGCAAATATTCAAATATCGGAGTCATCCATGATTCTTGCTCTTAGGATACATTCATAATCCAATCAACATCCATTTCATCTATGCTTAGAGCTGACAAGACTTCGACGGGAACTAATCCCAATAGCTGAGCTTCACCGGTACTTGAATACTTTGCGAGAGAATCCGCCTTCATGTTCTCTTCTCGGGGTATATGGTTTATTGAATAACGGTCAAAATCTTAAAGAAGCTCCCAGGCTTTTGATAAATAGGCAGGTAGATTCCCTCCTTTAGCTTGAAATTCCTTCTTGACTTGGCAGACAATAAGCTAAGAATCACTGAAAATCTGCAATGCCTTGATGTTTAGTTCTTTAGCAATCCTTAAACCAGCGATGAGAGCTTCATATTCTGCTTCATTATTTGTCGAAGGAAATTCTAGTCTCAGTGCATAACATAGCGATCGCCCTTCTGGGGTTTCAAGGACAACCCCTGCTCCACAACAGTAATCATGCCTTGTGCCATCGACATACAATTTCCATTGGATTGGAACGTTATCAGTGGCTTCTTCCTCACTATCGCCTTTATCCGTACATTCTGCGATGAAATCTGCTAAAGCTTGTCCATTGATTGCTTTCCGGGGATGATAAGTGATGTCATATTGGCTGAGTTCAATATTCCATTTCAAAAGACGGCCCGAAGTCTTAGGACGGAATAGGACTTGCTTTAGAGGCTGATCAGTGAGGATTTTGATGGGATGAGCTTGGAAATACGGCCTCAATTTTCTTGATGCGATCAACAAACAATAGGCGAGCTTTTCCAACTTTGAATAGTTCATCTCTGCCCCAGTGAATCTTTTACTGATATAATAGACTGGGCGTTGAATCCTTGCGTCTTCCCGTACCGACACTGCACTGAGAGCATGAGATGAAATTGCAAAATATATGAAGAGATCTTCACCATTGTCAGGCTTTGAAAGTATCGGAGGCACTTCCATATGACGAACCAACTCATCAAATGCTTTTTGACATTCAGGAGTCCACTCAAAGTTTTTTCTTCCTTTCTTCAGAGCATCAAAGAATAGAATGCATTTGTCAGCAGCTTTTGAAATGAAACGACTCAAGGCAGCAACCTTTCCATTGAGACTTTGCAACTCCTTCCTCGTTCTAGGAGCTTTGACCTCTCTCAGGGCAGTAATCTGGGCAGGATTAGCTTCAATGCCCCTAGCGCTCACAATGAAACCCAAAAACTTTCCGGACTCCACTCCAAATGAACATTTCAAGGGATTAAGCTTCATTATGTACTTTCGGAGTACTGCGAACATCTTCTGCCAAGTGATCCATGTGGTCCACTGCTTTCTCAGACTTCACTAGCATATCATCAACATAAACTTCCATTGTCTTTCCAATTTGCGGTTTAAACATGGCATTAACAAACCTTTGGTAAGTTTCCCCTGCATTCTTGAGTCCGAAAGGCATGACCTTGTAGCAGTAGAGTCCAACATCTGTGATGAAGCTTTTGTCCTCTTGATCTGGCTCATGCATCATAATCTGGTTATATCCGGAGTATGCATCCATAAAAGATAACAATTCTTGCCCTGTCGTCCCATCCACCAACTGATCGATCCTGGGCAGCGGGAAACAGTCTTTGGGGCAGGCTTTGTTCAAATCTGAAAAGTCAATGCATACTCTCCGTTTTCCGTTAGCTTTTTAACCAGGACTCGATTTGATACCCAATTTGGATAAGTAGATTCTCTGATGAAACCGTTCTCCATGAGCCGATCCACTTCTTCTTTCAACGCTGTCGTCCTCTCAGGACCCTGGGTTCTTCTTTTTTGTTTCACGGGTGTAAACTTTGGATCAATGTTCAGAGTGCGTACTGCAATCTCTGGGGACATTCCACACATGTCAGCATGAGTCCAAGCGAATACATCCAAATTTGCCTTCAAAAATGAAATCAGAACATTCTGAATTGTTGTGTTGAGTTGTGAACCCACATTCAGCACTTTGTTTGGGTCCTTTGGGTCAACGGGTACCGGCACCGTTACCTCTACTGGTAATACCCTATTCTCCCCTGCACTGGCTTTCCTTGGATCCATCTCTCTTCGTGCGCCACTACATTCACCGGTGCAGGGTCCACCCTGTAATTGCTACAAGGTTGGTTCTTTGAAGCGGACTGGAGCCGCCGCACCTTTTCCCGTTTCTCTTTTCCTTGATTCAAGCAACTCCGTAAGATAACATTCTCGCCCCGCATCTTGGTCTCCTTTAATCACACCAACTCCATTATCTGTGGGGAATTTTATAGTCAGACACCATGGGACAAGAACAGCTTTGAATGCAGCAAGAGTTGGTCGGCCTAAAAAGGCATTGTAGCCGGAGAATTCTTCAACAATTATAAAGGTTTGCTTTCGAGCCACCTTCCTTAGCCCTTTTCCAAGTTCCACAAACAAATCTATGGTCCCAATTGGCTATTTGGGTTCCCCAGCAAACCCAGCAATCTTAAGTGATGAAGTTTGAACGTCAGCCATTGGAATTTTCATTTTATCAAAGGTCTTTTTGAAGAGAGTGTGCATGAAGCTCCACAATCAACTAGAACTCTTCTCACAGTAGCCGTCCCAATACCAGCGGATATGACCAAAGGATCTATGGTAGGAGCCTCGATACCCAAAGAATCCCTGGCACTGAATACAATATCATCAATGGAAGTCTTTTGTTGCTTTAAAGGCGCATCATTTTCTAAAAAAAAAACATTCTCTTCAGCCGGTACATGCCTCAAGGCCCAGGCATACCTTTCCATCTCGCCCTAGCTTCTGCCTGCTGGGTGAGGCCCTCCAGTCATTATATTGATGACAGGTCTTTCCGATTCATGTTCTACGGCCTTCTCACTTGAGCCAGGACGGTGAGCGGGAACTTGTTGTCCTTGAGTCGACGAGGCTGGGGCATTTCTATTCCTTTTCACATACTGCTGGAGCTTGTTTTCCTTCAAGAGTTGTTCAATTACCTCTTTCAACTGACGGCATTCGTTGGTGTCATGGCCGGGTTGGTTGTGGAACCGGCATAACCTTCCACTTATTTCCATCTTAATCCCAACTCTCATTTTAGGTGCTGTCGGATAACTGACATCATCCTTGGTCGCAGAGAAGATGTTCTCAAGGGTATCGGTCAAGGGTGTGAAATTGAAAGGACGGCCTTTCTTAGCGTCTCCTTGTTTCCTTCCACCATCATTTACCCTTTTCTGAGTGTTAGGTTCTTTCTTGTTCGAAGCAACACCATTGTTCCCATCTTCTACTGATATCACCTTAGCCGGTGTTTGGAGGCTTTCCAAACGCATGAATTCATCCGCTTTCTTGTAGAACTTGTCAAGCGAGCTTGGTTCTTTCATTTTCAACCATTTTCCAAATTCGCTTGATTTGTCAATCACCCTCATCAAGTACGTTAGGACCATGCGTGGCTCAGCATTATCTACCTCAGCCAATGCTATGTTAAAACGATTCAAAAATGATCTGATGGATTCTCCTGGATTTTGCTCTAGACTTGACAGTGACATTATATCCTTTGCTTTTGAAGCATACAATCGAAATTGCTCCTTGAATTTCCTGGTCAAATCGGAGAACTGATCAATGGACGTGACCGGCAGCTTTGTAAACCACAATAGAGCCACACCTTCCAGATATACCGGGAAATATCGACATTTGATTTCATCAGACGCTCTGGCACCCGTCATATGCCAATCGTACTTATACAAGAACTAATTAGGGTCGCTTGTCCCTTTGTATGCCGGAATAGTAGGAGGAACAAATTTTCTTGGGAATTCTGCCTTCAAGATTTTCTCAGTAAATGGAGTTTTTCTTGGAGCAAAACCCCATTCTTTCTCATCTTCATCCCTTCGCATACTTTCCTTCATGATCTGACGAACCATGCCTGAGAAAAACTCTTCATCATCTAAAGGTTCTAGAGGGCAAACATCGGCCATTCTCTCTGAATTCTGTCTTGACAACCGTTCACGGAGGGTCGGCTGCGGTCCTGATCCCCCAGCCTGGAGAGGTGTCTTTTCCACAGGGTCTGCGGCTCTTTGAGAAACATTCCTTCCTTCAACATCTTGAACTTCCGCGGTAGGGTTTCCATCATTATTAACCGTTGACGGTTAGCCCTAAGTAGATCATTCAACTTACTTAAGATCAGGGCATTCTGGGCATTCTGAGCCTCCAACTGTGCATTCTGGGCATTCAATTGTTGATTCAACCCCAAAACTACGGCGTCCGATTCTGCTCGTGTAACTCCAACAGTTGGAGCTGCTTGACTTGAAGGAGGAAAGGTAGCGGTATTCTCTTGAACATTGTCGGATCTCACAGAACTTCGTTTTCTCCCAGAAGCCATTATTTCCAATAAACTTCTGGTTTTAAAAGAAATCCTTTCCACGAACTTTTTCGGAGCAATCATGGAAGTATCCTGAGTTCATCTCTCAGTGAAAGCACCAAAAATGTTAATGCTTAAAATCGAACGCTAACACCCCGGTGTGTGAAGTGTGAATGTGAAAGCACCACCCGACGGTTCGGGAAAAGAATATCAGCAAAAATAACAGAAAGTACGGTAGGAGACAGCGATTTTATAGTGGTTTGGCTTAAGGATTTGCCTACGTCCACTTTAAGTGTCTTTATTACTAATCTTGTTACAAAACAATACAATGCTCTTCAAGTACAAATCTCTTTAGTTACAAAACACTTTGAGCAAGTAGCTTAAGCTTCGATGTAGATGAAAGTCTTCGAATCCATGTCGGATGTGTGAAAGTCTTTCAAAGTAGCTTGTAGTGTTCTTCGAAACTTCAAGTGTAAAGTTGGTTTAGAAACTTGCAGAGTATCAGCGCTTGAAGAGATTGTCCAAAAAGGTCCCTTGAAAGTTGGAGATGGCAATGTATTTATAGAGAATTCTAGGCAGGAATTATCGCCAAGTCCTGAGTCGTGGCCGACTTAGGATAAGCCGTGGCCAAATTAGGATAAGACATGGCCAACTTAGGATAACTCGTGGCCGACCTATCGAGCCAAGTCCACGGTTCAGTAGAGGTAAGCTTGTCTACCTGAATTCATGTCATAAGTCCTAAGTCGTGAATGAGTTGAGAGGATGCGGCATAAGTATCACAGCATTGGACTTTAACTCGATGGCTTTAGGTCGTTTGCGACTTGGCATGGGTCGTAAGTCGGTCGTGGCTTAAGTGAAGTTGCTTTTGAGCCTTTCTTGTCTCGAGTCATTAGGTCGGCCATTTCTTGAGTTGTTTTCCCCCCTTAAACCATTGAGTCGCTGTCTCCCTTGAGTCGTTGAGTCGTTGTCTCCCTTGACTCATTGAGTCGGTCATTTCCTTAAGGTATTAAGTCGGTAACCCTTCAAGGCTATTAAGTCGGCAACCCTTCAAGGCTGTTGAGTCGGTCCATTTTCTTAACCCGCCAAGTCGTGGCTTCCTTAAGTCGGTAGGTCGTACCACTTCATGAGCCGTTAAGTCGTGGCTTCCCTTAACTCCTTAAACCGTTAAGTCGTCCATACCTTGAGTCATAGGTCGTGAAGTACTCTGAATCTGAAACTTCTTAAGGTGTTGAATCGGTCTATTCTCCTAGGGCAGTTAAGTCGGCAAGCTGTTAGGTCGGCATCCTTTTAAGTCGCTGAGTCTCCTTAAGTCGTGAGCCCCTCTTTGAGTCGTTGAACATAGGAGTTAACATCATAAAACCTTTATGATTAATCATAAATCATCAACAAGCATATATAAACATTTAATCATTCAATACGTGGCATACCCTTGCAAAATACTTTGGACTCAACTCTAAACCGAAAACTATTATAAAATGAGATGTCATTATTCACCTTAGCTTTGAGATTAAGGAGTTTGAGATTTGAATGGCCTTGATTTGATTAATCTCTTTCCTTAGCTTTTCTTGTTTATCTTCCTCTTTCTTGCTAATTTTGGCTAGCCTCTACTTTAATTTGATATTGCAAATGAGCATGTGCATGAATTCCTAAGGGTTTAGGGTATAAGAATATTCTTATTCCAACTTTGCCCTCACCTATTGCCCTCATCTATTTTAATTCATGTTAGCTCGTTTTATTTACTCATTAATATAGCACGACTACCCCTATTAATCACAAATCTCAATCTCCTAATCTTCACATTATTTTATTTAATTTAGCTAATTGAATGTCCTAAATAATGTTATTAAAAATTAGGGTCATTGCAGACCCCCTTCCTTAAAGAACTCCAATAGAGACTCCAAATTTTCCCGCCTTCTATCTGCATAGCTCTTTTTCCTAGGCTGAGCTTCCTTCATCCTAGCCGGAATCAACTCAATCTTTTATGTTGCTTCTCTAACCAAATTTTGACCAAGAACCAACCTATCTTCGGTCTCTAACTAACAAACCGATGATTTGCATGGCCTTCCATATAAAGCTTCAAATTATGCCATCCCTATACTAGTCAGATAACTATTGTTATATGAAATGTCGACTGAGTGTAAATGGACTTACCTTGGTCCCCTAAAATCTAACACACAAGCTCTTAACAAATCCTCCAAGACTTTGTTAAGTCTTTGCGTTTTTCTCATCGGTCTGCAAATGGTAAGCGGTAGTCATCTTGAGCTTGGTTCCTAAAATCTCATGTAGATTCCTCCAGAACTCGCGTGTGAACAAGGAATCTTTATAACTTACTATAATGTGAGGAATTCCATGTAGTCTAACTGCATTCTTCATAAATAATTCTTCATAAGTAACTTAGCCAAAACAAGTTCGTCCTACTTGACTTAATTGGAACGAAATAGACACTCTTGGTCGATCTGTCCACTACGACCTGTATACTTTCATTTCCACTATCAGATCTTTGCAACCCATCTATAAAATCTATAAGAATAGAATCTCACTTCCATATCAGAATATCTAATGGCTGAAGCAACCCACTAGGCTTCTGATGTTCGGCTTTTACCTATTAGCGGTTTAGATACTGCTTCACCCATAAGTCTATGTTCCTCTTCATACCTTCCCAGAAGAAACTTCTCTTCATATCTTCATACATCTTAGTTCCTCCAAGATGAATAGTGAACTTCGAACGGTGGCATTCCCCTAGAACTTCCTTCCTTATGTATCCTACATTTGTATCACATTACCTACCTTTCATTCTCAACCATCCATTTTGGTCAAGACAAAAATCCTTCAAGTCATCGATGTCTATTCCATCCCTTAATTTCTTGATCCATTTAACCCATACCAGATCCTCCATCTGTTTAGAATCTATCTTTTCGATCATAAGTGGTTTAACTTATAACACAACAGTACCATCAATAGACCCAACTTCAGATCTCCACTGCACTCTGCAAGTCGGCAATGCTTCCAAATCTTTCCACTCAGCTATCATTGCCAACAATGCATTCTGGTGCCTTCTACTAAGCGCATCTGCAACCGTATTACCTTTCCTTTGTGTGTACTCAATTCTAAAATCATAAGCGATAATGAACTCTAACCATCTCTACTCTCTCATGTTCAGCTTCTTCTGAGAGAACAAACACTTTAACGGCTTATAATCCATATAAAGCTCAAACCTCTTTCCCAAAAGGTATTGTCTCCACACCTTCAACGCAAATATTATGGCAGTTAATTCCAAATCATGTGTTGTATATCTAACCTTATGCGGTCTAAGCTGTCGAGAAGCATAGGCAACCACTTTGCCTCTCTTCATTAACACAGCTCCTAATCTAGTAACACATGCATCTGTATAAACTACCAAATCCCGATTCCCCTCCAGAACAGCTAGTACAGATGCATGGGTCAATAAATGTCTCAAGCTCTGGTGTGACGCCCCACTCCGAGAGCCTCGTTAACAAAGAGTATTACCTAGATAATACTGTCGGCTAACGCGGACAATAGAGTATAATGGAAGCGACCATGTGTAATTTTACCTTAACTATTCACTAAATACGTTGAAAAGTAGAATAACTACCAATTCGACGTACTCAATAAATATTTAAAGCAAAACTACAATGGCTAGAGGATCTATCATAACAGAATATAACAACTCAAATGCAATATACATCACAGAACAGTAAACCATCATATACACACATATACTGATACCAAGCAGAGTATACAAAATAATACATGTCAAGTGGTATAACAAACCACAATATACAGACGAGTCAATAGAATACATAATGGAGTTACAACAGATAAGGACTACAAAAGACGCTATAACAAAATGAAGCTAGCGAATAGTCCATGCAGAAGCAAAATAGGCTAAGTCCAAAAGCACCTAACCTGAAACATCTCATTCCATCAGATTTCTTCACAAAGACGACCGCGGATCCCCACGGAGAGAAACTAGACTGAATCAACTGCTTGGATTCAACCTCTAAAAGCTTCTTCTTGAGTTCCTCATTTTCCTTTGTAGACATCCTCGTGGGAGGACGACTAACTGGCTGCGCACCTGGAATGAGATCAATGTGGAACTCAATTGACCGCTTGGGTGGCAAACCCGAAACAGGTTCAAAAACATCAGAAAAGTCACAAGCAACAGGAATACGAGATATATCATCATCATCTCGCGAGTCAAGAGAATATAAAGCCATCTCGGAATTATCCACATTCCGAAGAACAAGAGATAACTGAGAAGGCGAATCAGGATGACAAAGATATAAAATTCTCTCGGAACAAATAATCCTGGCATCGTACCTCACTAGCCAGTCCATACCAAAAATCATATCAAAACCCAAATGAGAAACAACGTGCAGATTCGCACGAAAAGAAAAGCCACATAAAACAATCTCAATATCATCACAAAACAAGATAAGGGTCGCGGATCCCCCAATAGGATTCGCAATCCTTAAAGAAGTAATCAAACAAGAAACATCCAAAGATAAATCATCTACAAGCTTCTTCGATACGAAAGAATGTGAAGCACCCGTATCGAAAAGAACTCGTATACTATGATCATGAAATAGAATTGAACCCTCCAAAATAGATGGAGACATACCTTTGGATTGAGATGAACCTCCAGAAGCATTAGCCACATTGAGCTTGCCAGATTTTGCATTAGCAGGAACAGTAGGACAAGCTGAAACATGATGACCTTCCTTCTTGCAATAGCGACAGAAGAGAGGCTTTGAACAAGCTCGAATTATGTAGTCCGGAGAACCACAATTGAAACACTTTCGAACGAAAGGTGTTCCGGAAGACTGAGGCTGAGAGCTAGGACCACCGGTCTTATTTTTCTTAGAAGGAAAAGGCTTCTTCTGAATTGGAAACGGCCTCTTGTTGGGGTTCTTGGAAACCTCAACATTCTCACCACTATCACACTCCTTCTCCACAGCTTCGAGATGAAGTGCCGAATCAACCAATTCCTCAAAAGAAGGTTTAAGCTGGAGCAACAAGGACTTCTTAAGATATTTCTTAAGATCAGAAACAAACCTCAAATTCTTCTTGTAAGAAGTGCTAATGAATTCAAGACCATATTTAGATAAGGCCTCAAAAGATGCAACATACTCAGAAACAGAAGATTTCCCTTGCTTCAACTCAAGGAAGCGACGGGTCAATAATTTTTTTTCAGACTCAGGAACGAACTTGAGTTCAAATCTCTCCCGAAACTGAGTCCAAGAAAGAGTAGACTCATCAATCTCAGCTATAAGAAGCTCATACCAATCAAGGGCACGCTCTAGCAATAAGCTAGAAGTCACAAGAACTCGATCATGGTCAGAAAGATCCATGCGAGAAAAGATACGTTCGCATGTGCGAAACCAAGCTTGGACTTCAAGGACGGATTCGGAACCCTTAAACGGTTTTCCACCAAGATGAGCAAAATCACTGCACTGACGTGCAAAGGCAGACTTGCGAGGTAGAGACACTCGAGGAGGAACGAGAGGCTGAGTGCTCCTAAACATCTCCATAAACTGATCGGCAGACATATATACGCCATCCGGATGTGAGCCACTAGATTGCCCAGCATCCGAACGTCGACCTCTGCCTCATCCAGACATAAGCTGAAAGTCAAGATAAGGAAAAGATTATTCACAAGGTAGATATTGCAATATGGAATACTACGGAATAGAAATGCATTCCTAGACGTATTCCAAAACTCTATCTAACCTTGATGGAATAAAGAGACACGATGATTCAAAGATTTGTATCACTTATACACTTTGATGTATCGTAATATGTGCTCTATTCTGTTTTTATCATATTTTGTTCTGAACACAGCTCTGATACCACGCTGTGACGCCCCACTCCGAGAGCCTCGTTAACAAAGAGTATTACCTAGATAATACTGTCGGCTAACGCGGACAATAGAGTATAATGGAAGCGGTCATGTGTAATTTTACCTTAACTATTCACTAAATACGTCGAAAAGTAGAATCGCTACCAATTCGACGTATTCAATAAATATTTAAAGCAAAACTACAATGGCTAGAGGATCTATCAGAACAGAATATAACAACTCAAATGCAATAAAAATCATAGAACAGTAAACCATCATATACACACATATACTGATACCAAGCAGAGTATCCAAAATAATACATGTTAAGTGGTATAACAAACCACAATATATAGACGAGTCAATAGAATACATAACAGAGTTACAACAGATAAGGACTACAAAAGACGCTATAACAAAATGAAGCTAGCGAATAGTCCATGCAGAAGCAAAATAGGCTAAGTCCAAAAGCACCTAACCTGAAACATCTCGGTCTGACCCGAGTATAAAATACACGGGTCAGTCTAGATAACAAATCAGTTAGATAAACTAAGCAATAATAAACCTGCAAGGTTACACAGTATAACAAATATCTCTAGAGGAGATAACACAATCATCAACAACAGATGAACATAATAAAACAAGCCTCATATCATCGGTAACATAGATAATCAAAGGATATGAATATCCTAAAGCAAGCCAATAGGCAAATAGCAAATACCATAAGGTATACAAGTTCCACGAGGAAATCGCTACTCTCCATGCGGCTCAAAAAGACCAACACCGAAGGGCGATACCAAGGGAATATACATATCAATGAAATATCATAAAATTTGCTCGAGCTCAGTACTGTACAAACAAGGATCCATGAGCCCGAAGACTCCAAACCCAAGTATCACCCATGTGGCACATAAGGCCAACATCAGAGCGAAACTATATAGGGCGACAAACCCGAAGGCACAAACCCGAAGGCAACATACCCGAAGGCAACAAACCTAGGGAGACGGTCCGAAGACACTATCCCAGAGGCAACAAACCGTAGTGGTGAAGGTCAAAGACCCAGTACTGGACACCACTAACTAGCGAAATGTGTCACAACTCTCGAAAAGGAATCCGAAAAGTGTTAACGTATGTCCCATAACCACTCGTTCGCACTAAACGGTTTACTATCCGTCAGTCACTTTCACACTCAAAGCAGTACAAAGTTTACCTCATATCATCGATAAACCAAACCCGAAGGTCAAAACGATCAATTGAATAGGTCGGGAATTAATCGGAAGGATAAACGCACAGATTCATGGTCCGTGTTTTGCCCAACCATTTAATCATCCTTCCACTTCGCTCGACGTGCGAAAGTGTGTGTTTTAAATAGGAAGTATAAATTGGAGAATGGAGCTTTTAATACGATTTAGAGAGATTATTTATAAAACCCGTGAATGAAGTCAAAAACAAGTCATCAAAGTCAAATATGCAATAACAACTAATTGGAATCAACACGAATCGATAAAAGTTGGAAATTAACTCAAAATTAGCCAAAATAGGCAAAACTGCACATTTCAGACGTCTGAAATTTCCATCCAGACGTCTGAACCACTAACCAGACGTCTGAATGGATTTCCAGACGTCTGAAATTCTTCTCTGCCTTTTTGCGTTTTCCAGGGACCAGTTTTAGACGTCTGGATTTCCAAACCAGACGTCTGAATTTGAAACCAGACGTCTGAAATTTATTCCAGACGTCTGAAATTGCCTGGTAGGCAAAAATCAGCTTTGCCCAAAAATGGGCGAAAATCCAAACGGAAGCGATCGGACAAGCGACGAAGACTAGGGATTAATGCCAAACGACAACCCAGCCTTATAGGCTCTCCGAAACACCTCCTAAAGCGTGATCACACATCAAAGTTAGGATCTTTAAAGAATTGAACCCAAACACTAAAAATTTGGATATTCACCAATTCAATCCAAACCAAAAGCAAGTGCATATGAACAAGGTGTTAGGAATTCATACCCAACATCAATGAAATCAAGAGAAGTAGATGTGAGTTCGAAACTCGCCTTTTTACACAAAACAAAGAAGATGAAGAAGCACAAATGCAAGGAACCAACCAACTACACTCCACTTCAACACTACAAGCTTCAATCTAGAATCAAAGCAAGTATTTCCTAAGTTAGGGTTAGGAAATTACTGAAATTGAAGAGGAGAAGAGATGGAGAAGATGGAGATGAACTTACCAATGGATTCTCTTTGATTTTGGAGCAAGAAATCAAGTTGGAAGTTGAAACTAGGGCTTGCTAATTTCTATATCTCTTTCCCTTCCACCATTTCAGTTTTTAAGCTTATGTTTTTAAGAAATGAATAAGTGAATGAGAGGAGTGGCTAAGCTAGGGTATTTAGTTAAGCTAGTGGGCTGAACCCAAACCCAAAACCCAATAGAAAAAGGGTCAAAATTTCACAAACTCCAAACATATCAAAGATTATACTCAAAAAGATCGCAAACGCCATTTTGGAACCAATGGAGGTGGTTTCGAGTTCCAATTCGGCCATTTGCAGAAAGTAACATTTCGGACCTCAAAAATCCGAATAACGACGCTATATTTAAATTAAACATTTAAATATAAAATCGTTAAATATGTGGGTTGTTACAGATCTCCCCTCCTTACAAAATTGCGTCCCCGCAATTCCTAGAGACGATATTTGTGACAACTACATATATACAACATACAAAAGAAAGAAATAAGCTTGAGATACAGAAATAGACTTACCATTAAGAAGCAAAGATAGAAAACCTGGATAAGATCGCTCAATAAACTCTCTGGTTTCCCAAGTACAGTCATTGGGATTAGTGGACCATTGAACTTTTACGAGCGGCACGTCCTTGTTCCGAAGGTGTCGCACCTCCGTGTCAAGCACGCGAATAGGTTGTTGTACAATAGATAAGTCCGGTGAGATATCAAGCTCTTGCAAATCAGGAGAAGTAATAACAGAATCCGACTTCCGAAGACACTTCCGAAGTTGCGAGACGTGGAACACGTCATGAATGCCAGATAAATGAGCTGGAAGTGAAACTCTATAAGCCACAGGGCCAATACGTTCAGTAATAGAAAACGGTCCTATATAACGAGGAGCCAATTTCTCAGTCGTACTGAAACGCATAACCCCTTTCAAAGGAGAAACACGAATAAAAACAAGATCACCAATTGAGAACTCGAGGGGTTTCCTATGGTTGTCCGCGTAGGATTTCTGGTGACTCTGAGCCTCTTTCATTCTCAATCGAATAAGATCAATCTTCTCAGAAGAATCACGAATAGAATCGGACCAAGAATAAGCTTCTCCCCAGATTCCAACCAACAAGAAGGTGATCGGCATGGCCTTCCGTATAAGGCTTCGAAAGGATCCATACCAATACTAGACTGAAAACTATTGTTGTAGGAGAATTCTGCAAGAGGTAGGTGATCCTCCCAACTACCACCTAAATCAAAGATACAAATACGGAGAAGATCTTCCAAGATACGATTTACCCGTTCAGTCTGTCCGTCAGACTGCGGATGATAAGTTGTACTAAAATTAAGCTTTGTTCCCAAAGCTTGCTGAAGACTCTTCCAAAAATGACTCGTGAATAAAGGATCACGGTCACTCACAATAGAACTAGGAACACCGTGAAGTCTCACGATTTCCTTGATATACAACTTAGCCAAATGCGAAGCAGTCCTATTAGACTTAATAGGGACGAAATGAGCAGACTTAGAAAGGCGATCGACAATAACCCAAATGCTAGAATGGCCTGATCTCGAACGAGGTAGGCCGTCAATGAAATCCATAGAAATTTGATCCCACTTCCACAATGGAATCTCAAGAGGCTGAAGAAGACCAGAAGGACGCTGATGTTCGGCCTTCATACGTTGACAAGTCATGCAATTACTCACATAACTCGTCACATCGCGCTTCATACCTTCCTAATAGTAAAGGCGACGCATATCGGCATACATCTTGGTACTACCGGGATGAATGGTATATTTAGAACGATGGCAATCATCAAGAATATCATGCCTAAGTACAGAATCAGAAGGCACAACAAGACGGTTCTTCTTACGAAGACACCCATGAGAATCAATGCTAAAATCTTGCAACACCTCATCACAAGATCCAGACTCACAAAGCTGAATAAGATGCAACAAATTAGGATC
Organism: Allium cepa; assembly: GCA_030765085.1. NCBI lineage: Eukaryota > Viridiplantae > Streptophyta > Magnoliopsida > Asparagales > Amaryllidaceae > Allium > Allium cepa. The sequence goes on along the minus strand of CM060931.1, from coordinate 882,043,874 downwards.
ACACCGCTGAGCATCGGCAATACGATCCAACAAAGAGGGCCGTGCATCTAAACTGAATAGTGCAATCGAAGAATCAAAAGATAAATCACGATCACGAATTTCATAAAAAGATAAAGTCTCAAGAATATCCCATTTGGCTAGAATCATAGAAACAACAGCCGAATGTTTGCGACTAAGCGCATCTGCAACACGATTACCCTTACCAGGGGTATATTGGATATCAAAATCATAGGAGGCAAGAAACTCGAGCCAACGTTGTTGTCTCATATTGAGTTCCTTTTGAGTGAACAAATACTTCAAAGATTTATGATCGGTATAGAGAATGAAGCGCTCGCCCAATAAATAATGTCGCCAAATCTTCAAGGCAAAGACAATGGCGGCTAACTCAAGATCATGAGTGGCATAGCGAACTTCATTCGGACGTAGTTGCCTAGAAGCATAAGCAACCACCCGATCTCTCTGCATAAGAACAGCACCGAGACCACTACCACAAGCATCGGTGTAGACAACAAGATCATGATTCCCCTCGGGAACCACAAGAATAGGAGAATTAGTGAGAAGTTCCTTCAATGTCAGAAAGGAAGCTTCACACTTGTCGGACCAATCAAAACGAATGCCTTTTCGGGTAAGGCTTGTGAGAGGAAGCACAACACGGGAAAAATCCTTGATGAACCGACGGTAATAACCCGCCAATCCAAGGAAACTACGAATCTCATGAACATTTTCAGGCCTCTTCTAATTCTGAATGGCTTCGATCTTTGAGGGATCGACAGAAATGCCATCGGAAGATACAACATGGCCTAAGAACTTAACCTTATTCTCCCAAAAATGGCACTTGGAGAATTTGGCTTTAAGCTGATGATGACGGAGGGTACTCAAGACAATTCTCAAGTGATTAGCATGCTCGGCTTCAGACTTAGAATAAATAAGGATATCATCAATGAACACAAGGACAAACTTATCGAGATATTCCCGGAATACTCGATTCATGAGATCAACAAAGAAAGCAGGAGCGTTCGTCAAACCGAATGGCATGACGAGCCACTAAAAAGAACCATATCGAGTGCGGAAAGCCGTAAGAGGTACGCTATCCTCCGCAACTCATAATTAATGAAAACCTGTGGCAAGGTCAAGCTGAGAAAAGACCTTAGCACCACTCAATAGATCGAACATATCATCGATCCTAGGCAATGGATACCTATTTCTGATGGTTAACTCGTTAAGCTTGCGATAATCAATGCAAAGCCTAAGAGTTCCATCAGATTTCTTCACAAAGACGACCGCGGATCCCCACGGAGAGAAACTAGACTGAATCAACTGCTTGGATTCAAGCTCTAAAAGCTGCTTCTTGAGTTCCTCATTTTCCTTTGTAGACATCCTCGTGGGAGGATGACTAACTGGCTGCGCGCCTGGAATGAGATCAATGTGGAACTCAATTGCCCGCTTGGGTGGCAAACCCGAAACAGGTTCAAAAACATCAGAAAGTCACAAGCAACAGGAATACGAGATATATCATCGTCATCTCGCGAGTCAAGAGAATATAAAGCCATCTCGGAATTATCCACATTCCGAAGAACAAGAGATAACTGAGAAGGCGAATCAGGATGACAAAGATATAAAATTCTCTCGGAACAAATAATCCTGGCATCGTACCTCACTAGCCAGTCCACACCAAAAATCATATCAAAACCCAAATGAGAAACAACGTGCAGATTCGCACGGAAAGAAAAGCCACATAAAACAATCTCAATATCATCACAAAACAAGCTAAGGGTCGCGGATCCCCTAATAGGATTCGCAATCCTTAAAGAAGTAATCAAACAAGAAACATCCAAAGATAAATCATCTACAAGCTTCTTTGATACGAAAGAATGTGAAGCATCCGTATCGAAAAGAACTCGTATACTATGATCATGAAATAGAATTGAACCCTCCAAAATAGATGGAGACATACCTTTGGATTGAGATGAACCTTCAGAAGCATTAGCCACATTGAGCTTGCCAGATTTTGCATTAGCAGGAGCAGTAGGACAAGCTGAAACATGATGACCTTCCTTCTTGCAATAGCGACAGAAGAGAGGCTTTGGACAAGCTCGAATTATATGGTCCGGAGAACCACAATTGAAACACTTTCGGACGAAAGGTGTTCCGGAAGACTGAGGCTGAGAGCTAGGACCACCGGTCTTATTTTTCTTAGAAGGAAAAGGCTTCTTCTGAATTGGAAACGGCCTCTTATTGGGGTTCTTGGAAACCTCAACATTCTCACCACTATCACACTCCTTCTCGACAGCTTCGAGATGAAGTGCCGAATCAACCAATTCCTCGAAAGAAAGTTTAAGCTGGAGCAACAAGGACTTCTTAAGATATTTCTTAAGACCAGAAACAAACCTCAAATTCTTCTTGTAAGAAGTGCTAATGAATTCAAGACCATATTTAGATAAGGCCTCAAAAGATGCAACATACTCAGAAACAGAAAATTTCCCTTGCTTCAACTCAAGGAAGCGACAGGTTAATAAAAATTTTTCAGATTCAGGAACGAACTTGAGTTCAAATCGCTCCCGAAACTGAGTCCAAGAAAGAGTATACTCATCAATCTCAGCTATAAGAAGCTCATACCAATCAAGGGCATGCTCTTGCAATAAGCTAGAAGTCATGGTCAGAAAGATCCATGCGAGAAAAGATACATTCGCATGTGCCAAACCAAAGCTTGGACTTCAAGGACGGATTCGGAACCCTTAAACGGTTTTCCTCCAAGATGAGCAAAATCACTGCACTGACATGCAAAGGCAGACTTGCGAGGTGGAGACACTCGAGGAGGAACGAGAGGCTGAGTGGTCCTAAACAACTCCATAAACTGATCGGCAGACATATATACGCCATCTGGATGTGAGCCACTAGATTGCCCAGCATCCGAACGTCGACCCCTGCCTCTTCCAGACATAAGCTGAAAGTCAAGATAAGGAAAAGATTATTCACAAGGTAGATATTGCAATATGGAATACTACGGAATAGAAATGCATTCCTAGATGTATTCCAAAACTCTATCTAACCTTGATGGAATAAAGAGACACGATGATTCAAAGATTTGTATCACTTATACACTTTGATGTATCGTAATATGTGCTCTATTCTGTGTTTATCATATTTTGTTCTGAACACAGCTCTGATACCACGCTGTGACGCCCCACTCCGAGAGCCTCGTTAACAAAGAGTATTACCTAGATAATACTGTCGGCTAACGCGGACAATAGAGTATAATGGAAGCGGCCATGTGTAATTTTACCTTAACTATTCACTAAATACGTCGAAAAGTAGAATCACTACCAATTCGACGTATTCAATAAATATTTAAAGCAAAACTACAATGGCTAGAGGATCTATCAGAACAGAATATAACAACTCAAATGCAATATACATCACAGAACAGTAAACCATCATATACACACATATACTGATACCAAGCAGAGTATCCAAAATAATACATGTCAAGTGGTATAACAAACCACAATATACAGACGAGTCAACAGAATACATAACAGAGTTACAACAGATAAGGACTACAAAAGACGCTATAACAAAATGAAGCTAGCGAATAGTCCATGCAAAAGCAAAATAGGCTAAGTCCAAAAGCACCTAACCTGAAACATCTCGGTCCGACCCGAGTATAAAATACACGGGTCAGTCTACATAACAAATCAGTTAGATAAACTGAGCAATAATAAACCTGGAAGGTTACACAGTATAACAAATATCTCTAGAGGAGATAACACAATCATCAACAACAGATGAACATAATAAAACAAGCCTCATATCATCGGCAACATAGATAATCAAAGGATATGAATATCCTAAAGCAAGCCAATAGGCAAATAGCAAATATCCATAAGGTATACAAGTTCCACGAGGAAATCGCTACTCTCCATGCGGCTCAAAAAGACCAACACCGAAGGGCGATACCAAGGGAATATACATATCAATGAAATATAATAAAATTTGCTCGAGCTCAGTACTGTACAAACAAGGATCCATGAGCCCGAAGACTCCAAACCCAAGTATCACCCATGCGGCACATAAGGCCAACATCAGAGCGAAACTATATAGGGCGACAAACCCGAAGGCACAAACCCGAAGGCAACATACCCGAAGGCAACAAACCTAGGGAGACGGTCCGAAGATACTATCCCAGAGGCAACAAACCGTAGTGGTGAAGGTCAAAGACCCAGTACTGGACACCACTAACTGGCGGAATGTGTCACAACTCTCGAAAAGAAATCCGAAAAGTGTTAACGTATGTCCCATAACCACTCGTTCGCACTAAACGGTTTACTATCCGTCAGTCACTTTCACACTCAAAGCAGTACAAAGTTTACCTCATATCATCGATAAACCAAACCCGAAGGTCAAAACGATCAATTGAATAGGTCGGGAATTAATCGGAAGGATAAATGTATAGATTCATGGTCCGTGTTTTTCCCAACCATTTAATCATCCTTCCACTTCGCTCGACGTGCGAAAGTGTGTGTTTTAAATAGGAAGTATAAATTGGAGAATGGAGCTTTTAATACGATTTAGAGAGATTATTTATAAAACCCGTGAATGAAGTCAAAAACAAGTCATCAAAGTCAAATATGCAATAACAACTAATTGGAATCAACACGAATCGATAAAAGTTGGAAATTAACTCAAAATTAGCCAAAATAGGCAAAACTGCACATTTCAGACGTTTGAAATTTCCATCCAGACGTCTGAACCACTAACTAGACGTCTGAATGGATTTCCAGACGTCTGAAATTCTTCTCTGCCTTTTTGCGTTTTCCAGGGACCAGTTTCAGACGTCTGGATTTCCAAACCAGACGTCTGAATTTGAAACCAGACGTCTGAAATTTATTCCAGACGTCTGAAATTGCCTGGTAGGCCAAAATCAGCCTTGCCCAAAAATGGGCGAAAATCCAAACGGAAGCGATTGGACAAGCGACGAAGACTAGGGATTAATGCCAAACGACAACCCAGCCTTATAGGCTCTCCGAAACACCTCCTAAAGCGTGATCACACATCAAAGTTTGAATCTTTAAAGAATTGAACCCAAACACTAAAAATTTGGATATTCACCAATTCAATCCAAACCAAAAGCAAGTGCATATGAACAAGGTGTTAGGAATTCATACCCAACATCAATGAAATCAAGAGAAGTAGATGTGAGTTCGAAACTCACCTTTTTACACAAAACAAAGAAGATGAAGAAGCACAAATGCAAGGAACCAACCAACTACACTCCACTTCAACACTACAAGCTTCAATCAAGAATCAAAGCAAGTATTTCCTAAGTTAGGGTTAGGAAATTACTGAAATTGAAGAGGAGAAGAGATGGAGAAGATGGAGATGAACTTACCAATGGATTCTCTTTGATTTTGGAGCAAGAAATCAAGTTGGAAGTTGAAACTAGGGCTTGCTAATTTCTATATCTCTTTCCCTTCCACCTTTTCAGTTTTTAAGCTTAAGTTTTTAAGAAATGAATAAGTGAATGAGAGGAGTGGCTAAGCTAGGGTATTTAGTTAAGCTAGTGGGCTGAACCCAAACCTAAAACCCAATTGAAAAAGGGTCAAAATTTCACAAACTCCAAACATATCAAAGATTATACTCAAAAAGATCGCAAACGCCACTTTGGAACCAATGGAGGTGGTTTCGAGTTCCAATTCGGCCATTTGCAGAAAGTAACATTTCGGACCTCAAAAATCCGAATAACGACGCTATATTTAAATTAAACATTTAAATATAAAATCGTTAAATAGGTGGGTTGTTTCATCTTGAATGCTTCCTTGCACTAATCGGTCCAAGAAAACTTCACATCATTTCATGTTAGCTTATTCTTCGGTGCTGCTATCGAAAAAATCCTTAATGAACCTCCTAAAAAATCTAGCCAATCCAAGAAAACTCTTTATCTCAGTCACTGTGTCAAGTCTCTTCCAATTATTCATCGCTTCAATCATACTCGGGTCAACATACAGCCCTTTCTCTAAGACTACATGAACAAGAAACTTCACCTTCTTCTTTCAGAAATGATATTTAAAAACTATGCCTTCATCCAATGCTGCCTTAACGTCTCAAGCCCGAGTCTAAAATGAACTTCATGCTCCCTTTCATCTTTAGAGTTATCAGTATATCATCTATAAAAACCATCATGAACCTATCCAAGTGCTCTTAGAAAATTCGATTCAACAAATCTACAAAGAATGCTGCCGCATTAGTTAGTCTAAACGGTATAACTACCATTCGTGCGATCCATATCTGGTTTTAAATGCCCTCAAAGGAATACTATCCTCTACTACTCTAAGCTGACGAAACCCAGTTGCTAAATCTAACTGAGAAAGTATCTTGGCTCCACTCAACTGATCGAACAAATCGTCAATTCTAGGCAACGGATACTGATTCTTTATTGTTTTCTTATTCAACTTACGATAATTGATAGAAAACCTCAATGATCCATCCGGCTTCTTAGCAAACATTGTAACTGCTCCCTGAGGTGAACTACTCGGTATAATAAAATTCTTGCCTTCCAAATCCACCAACCGCACCTTTAGCTCTTTCATCTCTATAGGTATCATCCTACTTGGTGCCTACTCAACCATTCTACTCTAAGTACTAAATCTATCTGAAAACTCAATGGCTTGTTTCGGTGGCAATCTTACTACTGGATCAAAGACATCTGCGAATTCTCTAACCATAAAAACTCGATTCAACTCATCTTCCAGCTCTGCAACACCCAACAAAGCTTTCACCTGACAACTAGGGTTTTGTACGGTATATACGATTTAATCACTGCAGTCAGGGTGTCCAATAAATATTTTTCTATCGTGGCAAAATATCCTAGCATCATACTTACTTAACCAGTCCATACCCAAAATAATTCGAAACCCTATAAAGTAAAAACATGCAAACTGCAAGCAAAGATATGACCTAATAAACCAATCTCTAAGTGATCACACTTCATCCCAAGTGTTGCATACCCTCCATCGGATTTGCAACTCTTAAGGAATTAACTAGGTATGAGGGTTTTAGGTTAAGTCTATCTACCAAATGATGTTATATAAAAGAATGCGATGCAACAGAATCAAACAGAACGCTAAAAGACATACCATGAATCTGAAGTGTACCTCCTAACACTTACTTCCCTTTCTCCTACACAATTGGTCCTGATGTAGCTAGCTCCAATGCAAATACTTTGTCCCTTCCACCCTTAGTAGGCTCTTTGCATTGATTCTTATAATAACCAACCTGATCGCAGTTTAAGCATTTGATATTCTTCTTTTCTATCACTTCCTTCGTCTTTTTAGTACGACGCTCATCATAGAAATGCCCCTTCTTATAGAATTTGAAGCAAACAACCCCAGACATTCCCTTCTTTGCTGCTCCACCTTTCTAAGCACCCCTCCTATGAAAGAACTTCCCTTTTTGACTTTGCCCCACTCTTTTTCCTTATTCTTCTCTAAATAAGAAAGCATCTCCTCATGTCTTAAAGTCACCTCTACCACAACATCGCAAGGATCACTAACATGAGATAACATTGCCCTTGCCAACTAAGGCTTCAACCCCCTTATTATCACTGAATCCACAGTGGCATGTCCATACCTAGACAACTCCTCAAACCTTCTAGCATACTCCAACACGGACCTCTCCTCCTGCTCCAACTCAGCAAACTTTCTAAGCAAAGCAGACTGCGCCATCAAAAACATGAACCTCTCCTGGACCCTTCTACTAAACTCAGCCCATTTCATTCACTCCAGCAGTCACACTACTACACCAGAATAAAGCTCCTCCTCTGCTTGTCATTGAGCCCCAAATTTGCGAAGATCCTCTCACAATGTAGCAACCAGTTCTCCACCTCAGTAGCATCCTTAGTTTCAATAAATGGCTTCCCTTCAAGCCTAATATTGTCTCTACTCAAAATAGCATAAATGTTAACCACTGAAGCTTCCTAAATCCTAGCTCCATCATTTCCTCCAACCACTACTGTAGCAACTACATCTTGTAGCATATTTTCGAAAAAATGATACATAGCTCCCATATCCACTTGTGGGACTTCAGCACCTACATTCCCTGCTTATGCCTGACCTTGGTTCCTTTAGTACTCTGTCTGGCATTTCCATTGTAGTGGTGCTTCCCCAAAGATTCACCCTTCCAATTCTGGCATCTACATCTTTATTCAAGCCTCACGAGATACAGAAGAATAGCCGAAGAGAGATAGAAAATTAGAGATATAACATATACTTATATATACCAAATACAAGTACCTACTATAAAATTATCCCATAGCCCAATCTTATCTCTAATTCCTTAGGATTATGTTTTAAAATATCATTTTTAGTTAAGATTTTCATTAACCTATGCTTTGATAACAAGTTGTAACATCCCCTATTTGGAGTCCAGAAGTTAAATGCTATATATGCTGCAGTCATCCATAGTATTAATTTTCGGTTACCAAATATGGTAATGTTAATAGTATCCTTAATATCAGAAGAACATGAATATGAAACAAAATCATAGATTTCTCAAAAAAAACTTTCTGATTAGATTTCACAAAACATGTTTCATATTCCATTACATAATCCCATAATCGTTTTCCAAGTAAAGATCAAATATAATTACTACAAAATATGCCAAGAGTGAGATATGACGATGCCCCCTTGGTTGACCATACTACTATATGGTCATAAGTTATTTAATACAACATAGCGGAATCAAACAAAATAAAACAGCAACTCCATAGTAGCTATCCATCGGCCAACTGCTCGTTTCTGGAAGCTTTATTCATCCACTTACTAAAAACATGAAAATCGTCAACCCTTAGTCTACTTTAATCAATTTTTAACACCCGAGAGATTAAATGAAAAAAACATAAACTTCAAGTCAGACATAAAGCTTTGAACGAATAATGCCATACATCTCGGTTATTTGATATTAACTGAGACCAGGCCACTTAGCAGAATGGGTTTCCTCTCACCAGTATACTTTTAAAACATACCTTTTGCAAATCATTTCCTCCAACCAAAATGGTTAAAACTGTAAAGTAATATCACGTAAACATACATATTAGGTAACAAATGAACTATTTTTCTGAACATTATAGTTTTATTTGGCTAACTACTAACCTTTGGCTGACTCGGGCCTACAATAAAATATACACAAAATAATCTAACACTTATTAGATACTCCTCTTCTGGACAGTCTGTCCTTAACATATTAATTAGATACTCCTCTTTTAGGCGGTCTGTCCTTAACTTATCTATTAGATGCTCCTCTTCTAGACAGTCTGTCCCTAACTTATCTTCTCCCAGTCCTAAAAGTTTTGTGGGCTCACCAATAACCTAACTCAATACAATTATATATTCCCTTCTGTGTGTAATCATAATTTAGTCTTACCTGTGACAAATCCCTACACATTGGAATTTTGGACTAAATTAGTAAGGGCTAAGCTAATGTAAAGGGCATGACCCTATACCAGTCCCATCTGGTATGTAAATCTCTGAGTCATTTTACTTAGTGTAATCTTCCTTTAAATTTCCATTGAAAACCATTTCTTCCCAAATTGATTTAAAAACTTTAAATCAAACGTAAACAAGGAAAATATGTACTCTACGCTTTACTCGAAATCACCTTGCCATGTTATATATACTTTACTCAAATCTTTGTTGATGAAAACATTTAAAACTTTGAAAGTAACCCTTTTAATTCTATTGAAAGCACCCCTTTCGAAACCAATTAAACCCCTTCTTTATAATCTTGTCCGAAAGGCCAAAAAATTCCTTTCGAAACCATTTATAGTCTTGCTTTCGAAAATATCAAAAAACCATTCCTTCAAAAGCATTAAAACCATTGATATCCCGTCATTATAACACTAAATATTGACCTTTTGAAAACATTGGAAAATATTTCCTTTAAAACTCTTCAAAACCATAGGTAACCAACCTTTAAAAACCATTAAAACATCAAACCTTTTGAAAGCTTTGGGGTTCAATTTATAACATATGGAAACACCTTTTAGAACCATCGAAAACCATCTCATTCGAAACCTTTGGGTTTTACCTTCAACATAGCAAAAGGGTCATTAAAACATTTAAGTCAAAATCATCTTTCGAAAGCAATTCCAAAGTAAAGAAGTGATGGTGTCAAAACCAACCTTCCAAAAGCATTGGAGAAGCGGCCAAGTTTTAAAATAAAGTATATGTAACGACTCGTAAATTTTAATGAATAAATTGGTTAATTTAAATCGGATCTTTGTAATTAAATTTAAAGAGAGAAGGAAATAGTTTGAAATTAAATAGATAGTTGATGGTAATTGAATAGGATCAGTATTGTGTAAGGAATTATAATATGTGTTGTATTAATGTGTGCACTGATTTATAGTGGGATGTAAAAGGTAATAAAATAATGGGTAATGGATGGAAATGGAATAAATGTATTTTAATGAGAGTTGTTGTAATAATTGTTGTAAAGAATAAATTTACATATGTTATAAAATGTATAATGGTGACAACTATTGTTCGTTACCAATGTATTTAATCAATAGGAATTAAATGTAATTAAACATTACCTTATGTAAGTTAAAATAATAACTGAAAATTTTGAGTGTACAATCAATAGAAATGTTAATTATATGCATAAGATGGCAATTGATTTAATAAAAGATTGAAACCAAGATAAATAAATGAATTGGGATATTAAATGTGTATAAGTGACTAAATTTCGGCATAATGGAAATAAAATATTTAACACAAACAAAAGATGAAATTAGAATTATATATAGCTGATTGGAACATTTGTTTTAATTAATGAACTTTTAAATGTAATTAAAAGTTAAGGGTAACAATGGTTATAAGTTACCTATTTATTTAGGTAGTAAAATTTAGTTTGAAATCAATTACAGTTAATTTACCTAATTAGTGCAATTTAATGTAGATTAATTTGGTAATCGGAGAATGCTAATTCAATAGGATGTAACCAATGAAAATTTTAATCTAATACTAAGTTAAGGTTGACTAAGGTAATTATTAATAAATCGAATGAAATGCAAATCAATGGAAACAATGTATATTTTATACTTAGCTACAAATTGAATATATGAAAACAAATGTAAGCATTGAATTAATTCAATGAATTTAAATTTTAATAAATTATCATTGAATATAATCAACGTTCTGTAAGTAATTATAATATTGGTTTGAAGGAAATAAATTTAAAGGTAATGAATGAAAAGAAAACAAGGTAACTAAGTTCATATAATAGTAATGAACTTAATAAAAGTTTTGGATTGAAATAAATCAATCCATTGAAATCCAAATTATAATAAGTGCAATTTTTGTAGCAATTGAAATTAAAGGTTTTACAATTTGAAATAAAGATAGTATGAGAAAATTTATGTAATAGTTTTAAATCCAATATTTAAGCCATCTATTTAACAATAATGAATGGAATAATTTTTGATTGATTTAATTGAACATAATTTTGGAAATTTAATTTATAATTGTTGAATTTAAGGAAACCGAGGAATTAATAAATTTTAAATCGACAGTCAAATTTGTTAAATTAGTATAAATGTTTAAGAAATTAAAAATGACAAGAATAGTCGATTATAGGATTGAAATTGAAAGTTGATTTAATTAATTAATTTTTAATTTATTTAATTAACTGAAAAAATAGCCATTTTGGCCACTGACTCGGATTTCGACGAAACTAGTTTCATCGGATCCGTTACTGTGAATTATTGTAGGATTTCAAGTTTCGTAGCGATCGGGCTTGTCGTTTGATCGTACTGGCTTGAAACACCTTAAAATAAATTAAATTGAAATCAATTGAAATCAATTTGAAAAATATTGATTTTAGCATAACTTCTTCATACGATGGAATTTGAACCTGAAACCTTATCCATTGCGTTTATAATATTTAAAAACATCTATTTTGATATATGGGTTGACCCAATTTCATTCCGGAGTCGAAACGGGCTTTCTGGGCCACATGGCGTTAGCGCGTAAATCTACCTTATCCATCCATTCAAATGTCAACCTTGCCTATATATATCCTGCTATAAACCCTAGCAGCCACTGTTCCTTATTTCTGTACGTTCTATTCACCTCCTCACTTCAATGTCAGACAAACCCTAATTCCAATTGCAATCCCAAATCAAATCCAAAGCTGAAATTTCAAACTCCACAATATATGCCAAATTTTATATCAATTCGAAGCTCTCGAAGGGCATCACTCGGATCTGCAACTTGTTTTTCGATTCGACGCATTCTTTGTTTAGAAATCAAAGAAAAAAATTTGGCCAAACATCGCTCGACGATGAACTTCGTCTGATCGGGAAATCGTTTCTGGGTCTTGTAAGGGGAGTCGATCGAAGTAGGTTGTGCGTCGAATCGACGGTCAGATCGCCGTTAAAAATTTGATTAGGGTTAGTTAAAAGTGGCAGCTGCTATTTATTTTTCAGGCCAATCGAGGTCGTGCATGGGGGGAAGTCGCAGAGGTGAGGCACCTAGGGGTCGCGGCTCGTGATTGGAGGTAGTGCGGCGCGTGCGATCCTGAATCTTGCTCCTGTTCGAACGAAGATTGGGTTTCTTTTCGGTGTTGCGTGCGTGTAATGTGCCTGGAGCGTATTCCATAGCTACGTGATGACATGGCAGTGAGGGGTGAAATGTGTTCTTTTTCTTTAATTTTTATAATTGAAATTCTATTGCAATTGTCGCTATAACTTTTACATACGAACACCAATTCACGCGCGGTTTCTCAGCTAGGTTCATATTAGAATTCCGGACATTTTGGCGTTTTGGACGAATTCTGAGACTGTCAAATTTTTGGGTTTAAATTGGATTCAAATTCAATTTAAATTCAAAAGGTGAGAGTTTTAACCCACTCACAACTTCTAAAATTTCTTATGTTTGTTAAATTTATTTATGTTGTGATTATGGATTTGTTTATGACTGTTTGTATATTTTTAATCATCATATCAGTTAATTGCTTTTATTTAAATTAAATTCGTTATCTAATTTATTATGGAATATAATTGGCAGCTAATTACCTGTTTATATTATCAGTTATATATGGATATTGATTGATTATTTTATATGATGATTTTTATGGATGTATGATTTTATGATGGATGAATGGATGTGTTATTTATATCATCATAAACTGCAAGTTGTTATGCATTTATTTTGATTCGGGATTGCGGTTTGATATGATATACAACCGCATGTGTATTTTTAAATTGCGCATTGAAATGATAAATATCCGTGTCACTTGACCATAGGATAGAAAATTTTATACAGGCACCCCGCGATCTATATATATAAAATATTTTGAAAATGATTTTCAATGGTTTTGGAAAGGAATGTACGGTTTAATAAATATTAAATTTTGATGTTATATAAATATTATTTTATATATATAGTTAAATTCTTGAATTTAAGCTATGTATAAAATTGATTAATAAAAATGAGTTTAATAATAAAGTTTGATTTCTTTCATATAAAATGGTAAGTATTTATATAAATTTTATTATAGATACAGTTTATAATGACTCAAATAAAATCAAAGTTGGAAGATAAATATGAAATTGGTTTGAATTGAATTATTTAAGAATTGTACTTGAATAAATTGGATTTGGAATGTAAATAAATTTATATTTAAAAGGTATGATTTTATAACTTGATTTTTACTTAGAGGATTTAAATGAATATCAAATTGATTTAATTGAATATTATCAAGTTAATTTAATTAGAAGAATATCCATTTTTTTGAAATCTAAAGGTTTTACTAAAACGATATTTGATTTATTTAGTAATGTTTCAAATCTAAATAATAGTAGTTGAAATTGATGTATATTAAATTATCAAAGAATAAGTTTTGAAATGGTGGGAAAATTAAAGCTTTGAAATATATGGAAATTGAAATGGTTTATTTGGGAAATTAAAGCTATATTTGGAATTTATTTGTGAAATTTAAAAAGCTATTTTATTATATAAAGTGGTTTAATATTTAAACCATTTAAGTATTATAGATTTTGTTTCAAAACTATGGGGTTAAGGTATATATATTTGGAAGTATTATGATTTTGGAAAAAGAGATATATTTAAAATAAAAAAATGATATCATATTGATTTGGGATTTTAAAAATAGAAATGTTACCGTATTTATATGGTTTTGAAATGGATATTATATTCTAGTTTTGAAGTATAATTATTTTAAAATGACCGCGGTGTTATAATAACGTTTGGTTGTTGAAGAGACCGGGATCGGAAGTTGTCATACTCTCTGCCAACTTCAAAAACCACTTTAACAACCGTCTACGCGGTGGAGATTCCAGAATGAAGTAGGATGGTGGCAGCATTTCCATTGAGGTGAATATGTGGACTCGACTCCTATGATTTAGCATAAGGTGGCTAAAACAGGAGCGATTCTTGGGCCATTGAGGTAGCACCTTTGATCGAACACATCCCTTCGATATTATACTTTGAATTTTGGATTGATTCGGTGGCCACTTTTGATTTTTTTTATTTAGAGGTGTGGCTCGAGGTGGGCGGTAGCTGTGGCTAAGCGCTACGACCAGCCCGGATGCGTAATTGGTATATCTACCCTGGCATTGCCTAGTTGTGCCGTGTCACCTACCCTAGCACGCCTTGTATGCGTTTCTATTTGTGTCGCACCTATGGAGTATCCTCTGGTAGCCTCCCGATCAGGAGGTATTACGGTACTGTATAGACTATTGGCACTATTACGTGTTAAGGTGGGAAATGTAAAGCCTTAATGCTATTTAAAAGTATGTTTATTTTACTAATAGACATTATTATAATAGCGAAATATTACTACATAGTAAATAGTTTAACGGATCCTCGGGAGATGTGAATCCCGAGCATCTCTTGAGTTACTACACTCACGTTAGACACTGGATAGGAGATGTAAAATCCCGTAAACATCTCTGACGTCGTTCCACTCATAGTTATTTCTGTTGATTTATCTTACATAAGATCTTTTAGTTCTGACTCGAGTGTTTTGTCTTTTCAATTCGCTCGGGTCAGCCTGAGCATTTCAGGATTTGGAATACCGTATTCTAGAGGACGAAGACGAAGATTTATTATTATCTATTGTATTATTCCACTACATTCATACTATTCCACTGCATTATTAATATTCTATGGTATGTGTAACTTTGATATGTATTGTATAAATATAATCGAATATTTTGTAAAACAGCTTCTTCAACTGTATATTTGATTATTATATTTTATCGTTCCGCTGAAAGATTTTGCTTTGTTTTATTTCTTTCTTCCTTATTTCTTATTTACCCCATAACAATCCGCCCTTCCGTATGGTTTGAATTGGCACGTGTATCGATTTAAAGCATGTGAAAAGGCAGGATGTTACATCTGGTATCAGAGCTTTGGTTTAGTGATAAACCTTAGCTTTGTGGGGTTTGACTCTTTATTAATAGGGTAGTAATAACCTATGATGAGTCAATGAGTGTATATATGAGAGAGCGTATTTGTTAGTGTTACAAAAGATTTTAATATTGTGTTAATTTGTTCCGTTTTGTATTTATAAATTCTGGTTGATGCATGGGACGTTATGACATGAATAGGGATTTCTAAATACTTAATAGGACAGACCGACATAATATTTGTTTTTAATATAGGTGAATGAAATAATTTTGCCTATTATATTTTCTATATATAAAATAAAAGTTTTATAATGATATATATTTGGTTGAAAAAATACTGGTTGTTAGGTAATGAAATTTATAAATAATAGTTGAAATAAGTTTGAAAATAAAATAAATGAAAATTTTGAAAGTTAGAACTTAAATTACGGGGTTTTAAAATTTCTTTTGAATAATTTTGAAATATAATAGTAATTTTAGTAGAAGTATTTTCTTATATAAATATTTCAATATAATTTGAAAGAATTATTTTGAAGAAATTCTGGAAAGAAATAAGTTGTACTCCCCTCTCTGTCGTTGGAAAATAATTTCGATGGTGAGTGCACGCATCATCGATGTTCATTTTCGAGTTTCGAAGTGGGAAGGCTACTGTTGTAGTTTACTGCAGATTTGTTTGATAAACCAAATATAAAATTTCAAATTGCTTTAGTTATAATTGGATATGTAAATTATAAGTACATATTTATCTATTATTTTAAAATTATTTGAAATTTAACCCGGTATTTAGTTCTTAAGTTTTCGTTAATCAATAGTTTCAATTATAGTAGGAAATGGGTTGTAACTAATTTATAAATTGGAACCTTTAATTAAATTTAGAGATTTAATGCTAAGTTGTAAATTAAATAAAAAGAAATTTAAATTTGTAACATAAAAAAACAGAGGATATTATTATTGAGCATTTAATTAATTAAAAGAATTGAGAAAGACTTGTTTGATTTTCAATTGCATTCTTAAAAGCATATAGGCATAACTTACCAAATAATAAAAGTTACAATGTTAATAAGAAATTGTAATAGAATATCATTACAAGTAAAAATTTGAAATAATGAAGATATTCAGTGAAATTCTTCAATAAATAAGAATTGGAAGTTATAGTTGTTATAAACTTAAGTATAATTGAAATGCTACTGATTAAACATAATGGAAAGTAGGTATTGTAAGTAAGTAATTATAAATTTAAGTAAATAGGTTGAAGTTACTTCTGAATAAAATAAGAATAAAAGAAGAGTACTGAAAAATGACTATAAACATAAGTTAATAAATTTACCTACTAAGAAATTTGATTTAATATGAATAATATAGATCAATGAATGTAATGAAATAAATAGAATTGGCATTATATAAATATATGAAAATGAATTGGTAGGTAATAAATAGAAATAGATAATAATAAATAATGAATGGAAAGGAAATCAAACAACAACGGTTATGAAATGAAATTGAAAAAAATTTACTTGATTTATTGTTTGGATGTGCATTTTGTTTAGTTTATGGTTGTTTGGGGAAAGGATGCTTTAAAATTGTTGAATGAATGAATAATCTATTTAGCTTCATCATAGGCTGTTGAGTAAATGGGGCGCTTAATAGTTTATTTTTCATTCTGTACAATTTGAAGTTTTGAAACCGAACAACTATTTGTTTTGTTTGATATGAATGAATGATTGATTTGTGTTGATTCTATGTGATGGTTGTATGCCTTGTTGAAAGTGATTGTTGATTGTATTGAATTGTTTGTTTGTAGTTGAAACAACCTTAAATATTTCATTTTATATAATTGTTAATTTTGTGGATTATATAAGTGAAGTACAAGTTATGGAAGCAATTGCTACTGCTTTTGGTTCCATAAAATAAGCGTAAATTTCCCGACAAATAGGCACGTTCTCGGATTACGGTTTTATAGCGTTTTATTATTTTTCCCGTGTTGGGATATATATTATTTTGGAAAACATATGTTGTATATTGTTATATTTGATATTATATTTTCTCCCGAGCCTCTCCGTATAAAGGAGACACTACTGAAATTTTCCGTAAATTTTGGACTTAGAAAATGTTTTGAAAATATTTCCAAACCTTATTGATTTGAATATAAAAGATTTAATTGTTTATAAATCTATATATTTTGTTTAAATTATCCAATTCTGTAAACTTATTGTAGTGAATATAATGTTTTGAATAATATATATTGATTTATAAATTCTTCTTTTCCCATCTTTTCCTTTTCGGGACGAAAAGTTTCGATTGGGGGAGAGTGTAACGACCCGTAAATTTTAATGAATAAATAGGTTAATTTAAATTGGATCTTTGTAATTAAATTTAAAAAGAGAAGGAAATATTTTTAAATAAAATAGATATTTGATGGTAATTGAATTAGATCAGTATTGTGTGAGGAATTATAATATGTGTTGTATTAATGTGTGCACTGATTTATAGTGGGATGTAAAAGGTAATAAAATAATGGGTAATGGATGGAAATGGAATAAATGTATTTTAATGAGAGTTGTTGTAATAATTTTTGTAAAGAATAAATTAACAAATGTTATAAAATATATAATGGTGGCAACTATTGTTCGTTACCAATGTATTTAATCAATAGCAATTAAACGTAATTAAACATTACCTTATGTAAGTTAAGATAATAACTGAAAATTTTGAATGTAAAATCAATAGAAATGTTAATTATATGCATAAGATGGCAATTGATTTAATAAAAGATTGAAACCAAGATAAATAAATGAATTGGGATATTAAATGTGTATAAGTGACTAAATTTCAGCATAATGAAAATAAAAAAATCAACACAAATAAAAGATGAAAATAGAATTATATATAGCTGAGTGGAACATTTGTTGTAATTAATGAACTTTTAAATGTAATTGAAAGTTAAGGGTAACAATGGTTATAAGTTACCTATTTATTAAGTTCATAAAATTTAGTTTGAAATCAATTGCAGTTAATTTACTTAATTAGTGCAATTTAATGTAGATTAATTTGGTAATCGGAGAATGTTAATTCAATAGGATGTAACCAATGAAAATTTTAATCTAATACTAGGTTAAGGTTAACTAAGGTAATTATTAATAAATCGAATGAAATGCAAATCAATGGAAACAATGTAGATTTTATACTTAGCTACAAATTGAATATATGAAAACAAATGTATTAATTCAATGAATTTAAATTTTAATAAATGGCCAATGAATATAATCAATGTTCTGTAAGTAATTATAATATTGGTTTGAAGAAATAAATTTAAAGGTAATGAATGGAAAGAAAACAAGGTAACTAAGTTTATAGAATAGTAATGAACTTAATAAAAGTGTTGGATTGAAACAAATCAATCCATTGAAATCCAAATTATAATAAGTGCAATTTTTGTAGCAATTGAAATTAAAGGTTATGCAATTTGAAATAAAGATAATATGAGAAAATTTATGTAATAGTTTTAAATCCAATATTTAAGCCATCTATTTACAATAATGAATGGAATAATTTTTGATTGATTTAATTAAATAGAATTTTGGAAATTTAATCTATAATTGTTGAATTTAAGGAAATCAAGGAATTAATAAATTTTAAATCGACAGTTAAATTTGTTAAATTAATATAAATGTTTAAGAAATTAAAAATGACAAGAATTGTCGATTATAGGATTGAAATTGAAAGTTGATTTAATTAATTAATTTTTAGTTTATTTAATTAATTGGAAAAATAGCCATTTTGGCCACTTTCTCGGATTTTGATGAAACCAGTTTCATCGAATCCGTAATGATAAATTATTGTAGGATTTCAAGTTTCGTAGCGATCGGGCTTGTCGTTTGATCGTACGGGCTTGTAACGCGTTGAAATAAATTAAATTGAAATTAATTTGAAAAATATTGATTTTAGCATAACTCCTTCATATGATGCAATTTGAACCTGAAACCATTTTTATTGCATTTAAAATATTTAAAAAAATCTATTTTGATATATGGGCTGACCCAATTTCATTCCGGAGTCGAAACGGGCTTTTTGGGCCACTTGACGTTAGCGCGTAAATCTATCTTATCCATCCATTCAAATGTCAACCCTGCCTATATATCCTGCTATAAACCCTAGCAGCCTCTGTTCCTCATTTCTATACGTTCTATTCACCACCTCACTTCAACGGCAGACAAATCCTAATTCCAATTGCAATCCCAAATCAAATCGAAAGCTGAAATTTCAAACTCCACAATATATGCCAAATTTTATATCAGTTCCAAGCTCTCGAAGAGCGTAACTCAGATATGAAACTTGTTTTTCGATTCAACGCATTCTTTGTTAAGAAATCGAAGAAAAATTTTCGACCGTTCATCGCTCGACGATGAACTTCGTCTGATCGGGAAATCGTTTCTGGGTTTTGTAGAGGGGCTTGAGGGGAGTCGATCGGAGTCGGTTGTATGTCGAATCGACGGTCAGATCGTCGTTAAAAATTCGATTAGGGTTTGTTAAAAGTGGTGGCTGCTATTTTTTTTAGGCCGATCGTGGCCGGGCATTGGGGGAAGTCGCAGAGGTGAGGCGCCTTGGGGTCGCGGCTTGTGATTGGAGGGAGTGCGATATCGATTTGATGGCGACGATTTTGTGTGGGATCATGAATATTGCTCCTGTTCGAACGAAGATTGGGTTTCTTTCAGTGTTGCGTGCGTGTGATGCTCGTGGAGCGTATTCCAGAGCAACATGATGACTTGGCAGTGAGGGGTAAAATGTGTTCTTTTTCTTTAATTTTTATAATTAAAATTCTAATGCAATTGTCGCTATAACTTTTACATACGAACACCAATTCATGCGCGGCTTTCTCAGCTTGGTTCGTATTGGAATTCCGGACATTTTCCAGTTTGGACGAATTCTGAGACTGTCAAGTTTTTGGTTTTAAATTTGATTTAAATTCAATTTAAATTCAAAAGGTGAGTGTTTTAACCCGCTCACAATTTCTAAAATATCTTATGTTTGTTAAATTTATTTATGTTGTGATTATGGATTTATTTATGACTGTTTGTATATTTATAATCATCATATCAGTTAATTGCATTTATTTAAATTAAATTCGTTATTTAATTTATTATGGAATATAACTGCCAGTTAATTACCTATTTATATTATTAGTTATATATGGATATTGATTGATTATTTTGAATGATGATTTTTATGGATGTATGATTTTATGATGGATGAATGGATGTTTTATTTATATCATCATAAACTGCAAGTTGTTATGCATTTATTTTGATTCGGGATTGCGATTTGAAATGATATACAACCGCATGTTTATTTTTAAATTGCAGATTGAAATGATAAATATCTGTATCACTTGACCATAGGATAGAAAATTTTATACAGTCACCGTTGTCTATAAATATAAAATATTTTGAAAATGATTTTCTATGGTTTTGGAAAGGAATATACGGTTTAATAAATAATAAATTTTGATGTTATATAAATATTATTTTATATATGTTGTTAAATTCTTGAATTTAAGCTACGTATAAAATTGATTAATAAAAACGAGTTTAATAATAAAGTTTGATTTCTTTCATATAAAATGGTAAGTATCTATTTAAATTCTATTGTAGATAGATTTCATAATGACTCAAATAAAATCAAAGTTGGAAGATAAATATGAAATTGGTTTGAATTGAATTATTTAAGAATTATACTTGAATAAATTGGGTTTGGAGTGTAAATAAATTTAGATTTAAAACGTATGATTTTATAACTTGATTTATATTTAGAGGATTTAAATGAATATCAAATTGATTTAATTGAATATTATCAAGTTAATTTAATTAGAAGAATACAGTTATTTGAAGTCTAAAGGTTTTACTAAAACGATATTTGATTTATTTAGTAACGTTTCAAATCTAAATAATAGTAGTTGAAATTGATGTATATGAAATTATCAAAGAATAAGTTTTGAAATAGTGGGAAAATTAAAGCTTTGAAATATATGGAAATTGAAATGGTTTATTTGGGAAATTAAACCTATATTTGGAATTTATTTATGAAATTTAAAAAGCTATTTTATTATATAAAGTGGTTTAATATTTAAACCATTTAAGTATTAGAAATTTTCTTTCAATGCTATGGGGTTTAAGGTATATATATTTGGAAGTATTATGATTTTGGAAAAAGAGATATATTTAAAATAAAAAATGATATCATATTGATTTGGGGTTTTAAAAATAGAAATGATATCGTATTTATATGGTTTTGAAATGGATATTATATTCTGGTTTTGAAGTATAATTATTTTAAAATGACCTCGGTGTTATAATATCGTTTGGCTATTGAAGAGACTGAGATCGGAAATTGTCTTACTCTCTGCCAACTCCGAAAACCACTTTAACAACCGTGTACGCGGTGGTGATTCCAAAATGAAGTAGGACGTTGGCGGCGTATCCTTTTAGGGGAATACGTGGACTCGACTCCCGTGAGTTGGCATAAGGTGGCTAAAACATGAGTGATTCTCGGGCCAATGAGGTAGCACCTTTGATCGGACACATCCCTTTGATATTATACTTTCACTTTTGGATTGATTCGGTTGCCACTTTTGATTTTTTATATTTGGGGGTGTGGCTCGAGGTGGGCGGTAGTTGCGGCTATAAGTTGTCACCAGCGCGGATGCGTAATTGGTATATCTACCCTGGCATTGCCTAATTGTGTCGTGTCACCTACCCTAGCGCTCCTTGTATGAGTTTCTATTTGTGTCGTACCTACGGAGTATCCTCTGGTAGCCTCCCTATCAGGAGGTATTACGGTACGGTATAGACTATTGGCACTATTACGTGTTAAGGTGTAAAATGTAAAGCCTTAACGCTATTTAAAAGTAGGTTTATTTTACTAATAGACATTATTATAATAGCGAAATATTACTACATAGTAAATAGTTTAACGGATCCTTAGGAGATGTGAATCCCGAGCATCTCTTGAGTTACTGCACTCACGTTAGACACTGGATAGGATATGTCAATTCCTGCAAACATCTCTGACGTTGTTCCACTCATAATTATTTCTGTTGATTTAACTTAGATAAGATCTTTTAGTTCTGACTCGAGTGTTTTGTCTTTTCAATTCACTCGGGTCAGCCTAAGCATTTCAGGATTTGAAAGACCATATTCTAGAGGGCGAAGACGAAGATTTATTATTATATATTATATTATTCCACTACGTTCATACTATTCCGCTACATTATTAATATTCTATGCCATGTGTAACTCTGATATGTATTGTATAAATATAATCGAATATTTTGTAAAACAGCTTCATGAATTGTATATTTGATTATTATACTTTATCGTTCCATTGAAAGATTCTGTTTTTTTTATTTATTTCTTCCTTATTTCTTATTTATCCCATAACAATCCGCCCTTCCGTGTGGTTTGAATTGACACGTGTGTCGATTTAAAGCGTGCGAAAAGGCAGGATGTTACATACCTTCCGAAACCATTGACTTCGAAAAGTAGAAAAGAGGTAGCTAGGGGTTTTGACCCCGACGAAAGCATTTACATAAAACAAAAGGCGCAACCCATTCGAAACTATTCCTTTAAAACACTTGACTCAACCGAAAGCCAACCAAGTCTAAAGCATATCGTTCAAAGTAAATCAAGCGAATTTTCAATTTAAGACAAAGTCATACTTCGACCCCAACAGAACCTTTGGTCTTGACCCAGTACCTTTCGCCATAGTCCAATTCAGTCTATACTACTATGTGCATTGGTTTCGATGGAAATGGAATAGGTTGTACTTGGTCGGAACACCTGTGCTGAAAAAGGCGAGACATGCCAAAAGCATGTAAAAACTGATTTTTACTTTAAAAAGAAATTCTTTTCAATTAACCTACCTTGTTTGTAAAATATTATTGGTTTCCAAATTTTTTTCTAAAGTGCTGCCAATATTTCATAAATAGCAATTTAATTTATTTACAAAATAACCGTTCTTCTATATAAATAATTTAAGTCCCACACTTTAAATAATTATATATATCTATTTAAACACTTAGGAAAAATCTAAAAAAAAATTCCAAAAAATCATTTTAAATGTATTTTCTGATATATATTAATTTCAGACCCAAAAAATACATTATATAGCCGTAAATAATTTTAAACCAAAAACATTTTCTTCACTAGAAATTCAATATAAAATCCACATTAATTACGAAAATTATGAAAATTGAAACCCATATCTAAAATATCATTAGTGATCTAAGTCTAAAATTACAAGGCATTTACATGTCATTAAATAGGGTTTTCATATTAAAACATATCATAAAAGCTATACGATTAAGCATAAATTATCATCTAGCATATATAAACATTTAATCATTCAAAACATGACATAACCTTACAAAATACTTCTGATTCATCTTAAAACCCAAAACAACTATAAAACGAGATGTAATCATTATTCACGTTCGCTTTGAGATTACAAAGTTCGAGATTTGAACAGCATTGATTTGATTAATCTTCTTCCTTAGTTTTTCTTGTTTATCTTCCTCTTTCATGCTAATGGTGACCAACTCTACTTTAATTTGATATTGCAAATGAGCATATGCATGAATTCCTAAGGGTTTAGGGTATAAGAACATTCTTATTCCAACTTTTCCCTCAACGATTACCCTTATCTATGTTAGCTTTTTTTACTTTACTCATTAAAATGGCACGGTTGCCCCTATGAATCACAAATCTCAACCCCCTAATCATTAAATTATTTTATTTAATTTAGCTAAATCAATATCCTAAATAATGTTACTAAAAATTAGGGTCACTGCAGACTCCCCTCCTTAAAGAATTTCGTCCTCGAAATTACGAAAAGGTACGCAACAAATCAAACATAAAGGTAAAACATACCATCAAACAAATCAGGAGATGCGTCTCTGATCCCGCTCTCGGTATCCTAAGTACGGCCTCTCTCATTGTCACTCCACATGACTTTAACTAATCCGACTGTCTTGTACCTTAGCCTTTTCTCGTCTATCCCGCATCTATCCGAATCGATTTTCTAACTATAGTCAAATCTAGTTCTACTACTACGTCCTCTAACACGGTCGGTGCTACAGTAGACTCCAGATCTCTAACACACTTCCTTAGATGAGAAACATGGAAATTATCGTGGACTCCTACCAAACTATTAGGTAACTCTACTCTATAAGCGAGTTTCCTAATCCTCTCTACAATAGGAAACGGTCCTACAAATCTCGGTGCCAATTTTCCTTATTTTTCGAATCTGATTACACCCTTCATCGATGATACCTTAATAAAAACATGATCTCCAAAAGAGAACTCCAAGTCTTTCCGTCTTCTATCTGCATAACTCTTTTGCTTGGTCTGAGCTTCCTTTATCCTAGCTAGAATCAACTCAATCTTTTCTGCAGCTTCTCTAATTTGGACCAAGAACCAATCTTACAATCCGGTGACTTTTATGGCCTTCCATACAATTCTTCAAATGGTGCCATCCTTATACTATTCAGATAACTATTATTATATCAAAAATCGACTAAGTGTAAATGGCCTTTCCTTGATCCCCCAAAATCTAACACACAAGCTCTTAACAAATCCTTCAAGGCTTTTTTAAATCTTTCCTTTTTTCCATTGGTCTGCGGATAGTAAGCGGCACTCATCTTGAGCTTGGTTCCTAAAATCTCATGAAGACTCTTCTAGAACTCACTAGTGAATAAGGAATCTCTATTACTTACTATACAACTAGGAATTTCGCGTAGTCTAACTACATTCTTCATAAATAACTTAGCCAAAAAATTGTCGTTCTAGCTGGCTTAATTGGAATGAAATGGGCACTCTAGGTATATCTGCCCATTACGAACCAAATATTTTCATTTCCTCTATTAGATCTTTCCAACCCATCTATAAAATCTATAAAAATAGAATCCCACTTCCATATCGAAATATCTAATGACTGAAGCAACCCACTTGGCTTTTGATGTGCAGTTTTTTACTATTAGTAGTTTAGACACTGCTTCACCTATAATCCTACATCCCTCTTCATACCTTCCTAGAAGAAAATTTTCTTCATATCCTCATTCATCTTAGTTCCTCATGGATGAATTGTGAACTTCAAACAATGGCATTCCTCTAAAACTTCCTTCCTTAAGACTCCCACATTTGGAATACATAACCTACCTTTCTTTCTCAACCACCCATTCTGGTCAAGACTAAAATCCTTTAAGTCAGTGCTCTTTGTTCCATCCCTTAATTATTGATCCATTTGACTAATTCTAGGTCCTCCATCTATTTAGAAGCAATCTTTTCAAGTATAGCAGGCTAAACTTCTAAACATGACAACACAACAGTACCTTCAATAGACCTAACTTCAGATCTCCACTGCACTCTACAAGTCGACAATGCTTCCAAATCTTTCCATTCTGCTATCATTGCCAACATTGCATTCTGATGCCTTCTGCTAAGGCATCTACAACACTATTAGCTTTCCTTAGGGTGTGCACAATTCCAAAATCATAAGCAGTAATGAACTCTAACTATCTCTGCAGTCTCATGTTCAACTCCTTCTAAGAGAACAAACACTTCAATGACTTATGATCTGCATAAAGCTCAAACCTCTCCCCCATAAGATATTGTCTCCACACCTTCAATGCAAATATCACCGTAGCTAATTCCAAATCATGCGTTGGATGTCCAATCTCAAGCTATCGAGAAGCATAGGAAACCACTTCACCTCTCTACATTAACACGGCTCCTAATCCAGTTCCACATGCATTTATATAAACTACCAAATCCGGATTACCTTCGAGAGTAGCTAGTACAGGTGCATGGGTCAATAAGTGTTTCAAACTCTGGAATGCTTCCTCGCACTTATCCGTCCAAACAAACTTTGCATCCTTTCGTGTTAGCTTAGTCATCGGTGCTGCTATCCCAAAAAAATCCTTAATGAACCTCTTATAATATCTAACGAATCCAAGAAAACTCTTTATCCCTGTCATTGTCTCGGGTCTCTTCCAATTAGTCATCGCTTCAATCTTAGTCGGGTCAATATACATCCCTTTCTCTGAGACTACATGACCAAGAAACTTCACCTCCTTCTTATTGTAATGACACTTCAAAAACTTCACCTTCAAATGATGCTGCCTTAACGTCTCAAACACAACTCTATGATGAACTTCATGCTCCCTTTCATCCTTAGAGTTATCTGTACATCATCTACAAAAACCAACATGAACCTATCCAAGTGCTCTTGGAAAATTCGGTTTATCAAATCTACAAAGAATACTGGTTCATTAGTTAGTCCAAACGGCATAACTAACCATTGATGCGATCCATATCTGATTCTAAACAACGTAAAAGTAGTATTATCCTCTGCTACTCTAAGCTAATGGAACCCTGTTGCTAAATCCAACTGAGAAAGTGCCTTGGCTCCACTCAACTGATCGAACAAATCGTCAATTCTAGGAAACGGATATCGATTCTTTATCGTCTTCTCATTCAACTTACGATAATCGATACATAACATCAACGATCCGTCTGCCTTCTTAGTAAACACTACGGCTGCTCCAAGGTAAACTACTCGGTCTAATAAAATTATTGCCTTCCAATCCACCAACCGCACCATCAGCTCTCTTAACTATGTAGGTGTCATCTTACTAGGCAGCCTACTCACCGGTTCTGCTACAAGTATCAAATCTATCTGAAAATCAATGGCTCGTTTTGGTGGCAATCCTACTACCAACTCGAAGACATCTACGAATTCTCTAACCACGAAAACTCGATTCAACTCATCTTCCAACTTCATGACACCCAACAAAGAATTCACCTCACAACTAGGATCTTCTACGGTATATACAATTCGATTAATGTAGTCAGGGTGTCTAATCGATAGTTTCCTATCGTGTCTAATTATCCTAAAATTGTACTTACTTAACCAATCCATACCCAAAATATTTCCGAACCATACAAAGTCAAACACACACAAACTACAGACAATGTTATGACCTAAGAAATCAAACTCTAAGTTGTCAAACTTCATCCCAAGTGTCGCATACCCTCCTATCAGATTTACAACTCTTAAGGAAGTAACTAGGTATGACGGTTCTAGGTTAAGCTTATCTACCAAACGATGAGATATAAAAGAATGTGATGCACCAGTATCAAACAGAATGCTAACAAACATACCATGAATAAGAAGCATACCTCCCACCACTGCCGCCCTTTCTCCTGCACTGTTGGTCCTGATGTAGTTGGCTCCAATGCAAATATTTTGCCATTTCCATCCTTAGCAGGCTCTTTGCATTGATTCTTACAATGACCAATCTAATCGCAGTTGAAGCATCTGATATTTTTCTTTCCAATCACTTCCTTCACCATTCCGTTACGACATTCATTAGCAAAATGCCCCTTCTTATCGCACTTGAAGTAAATAACCTCAGACTTTCCCTTCTTTTTTGCTCCACCTTTCTGTGCACCGCTCTTATGAAAGAACTTCCTTTTCTAACTTTGCCCCACCTTGACCTTCTTAGCCTTATTTTTATCCAAAGAAGCAAGCATCTCCTCATGTTTTAATGCCATCTCTACTACAACATCGCAAGGATCCCAAATATGAGGTAATCTAGCCCTTGTCAACTCAGGCTTCAACCCCCTTATGGACTTCTCATTTCTCATCATCACTATGTCCACAGTGGCGTGTCCATACATAGCCAACTCCTCAAACCTTCTAGCATACTCAAACACAGACCTCTCCCCCGCTCCAACTTAGCAAACTTTCTGAGGAAAGCAGGCTGCGCTATCACGGACATGAACCTCTTCTGGAACCTTCTCCTAAGCTCAGCCCATGTCATCGTCTCTTCATTCTCTCCAGCCGTCACACTATTCCAACAGAATAAAGCTTCTCCGTGACTTTTTCTCGAAGCAATCCCTCTCTACAGCTCGTCATTGAGCTCCAAATCTACAAAGATCCTCTCACAATATAGCAACCAGTACTCCACCTCAATAGCATCCTCAGATTCAATAAATGGCTTCCCTTCAAGCCTTACATAGTGTCTACTCAAGATAACATAATTATTGACCACCGGAGCTTCCTAATACCCTGCTCTAGTATTTCCTCCAACCACTCTATCAGCAATTCCATCTTGCAAAATGTTCACGAAAAACTAATACATAGCTCCTATATCCACTTGTGGGACTTCGGCACAACATTCCTCGCTTGTGCATGACCTTGGTTCCTTCTAGCATTCGGTTTGGGTTTTCCATTTATAGTGGTGCTACCCTAAAGATTCGCTATTCCAATTCTAGCATCCATATCTGTATTCAAGCCTCATAAGATATAGAAGAATAGCCTAAGAGAGATAGAAAACTAGAGATATAACATATACTTATGTATAGCAAATAAAAGTACGTTACTATAACATATACTTATCTCTAATTCCTTAGGATTATATTTTCCAGAATTATTTTTAGTTAAAGTTTTTCATAAACCTATGCTCTAATAACAAGTTATAACATCCCCCGTTTGAAGGCCCGAAGCTAAGCGATATATATGCTGCAATTATCCATAGTATTAACTTTCGGTGACCAAATACGGTAATGCTAATAGTATCCATAATATCATAAGCACATGAATATGAGACAAGATCACAGATTTTTCAAAAACATCTTTAATGATTAGATTTCACAATACATGTTTCATATTCCGTTACATAATCCCATAATCTTTTCCCATGTAATGATCAAATATAATTATTACAAAATATGCCATGAGCAACATATGATGACGTCCCCTTGATTGACCATAGTACTATATAGTCATAACTGATTTAAAACAACTTAGTGGAATCAAACAAAATAAAATAGCAACTCCAAAGTAGCTATCCGTCAGCCAACTACCCGTCTCTAGAATCTTTATTGGTCTCCCTACTAAAAACATGAAAATCCTCAACCCTCAATCTACTTAATTTTAGCACCTGAAAGTTTAAATGGAAAAACATAAACTTCGAGTCAGACATAAAACCAGGTGTGGATAATACTATACGTCTCAGTTATTTTATATTAAGTGAGACCATGCCAGTTAGTAGAATGGGTTTCCCCTCACTAGTGTCCTTTTAAAACATATCTTTTGAAAATCATTTCCTATAACCAAAACTGGTTAAAATTGTAATCCATTATCATGTAAACATACATGTCAATTAACAAATGAACTATCTATCCGAACACTATAGTTTTATTTGGCTAACTACTAACCTTTGGCCAACTCGAGCTTACCAGACAACATAAGAAAAATAATCTAACACCTGTTAGATACTCTTCTTTTGGACTGTCTATCCCTAACTTATCTGTTAGATACTCCTCTTTTGGACAGTATGTCCCTAACTTATCGGTTAAATACTCCTCTTCTGGACGGTCTGTCCCTAATTTATCTTCTCCTAGGGTCACCTGATCAAATGGTTTTGCGGGCCCACCAATAACCTAACTCTATAAAATATATTATCCCTTTTGTTTGTAATATAAATTTTAGCCTCACCTATGACAAAGCCCTATGTACTAGAATTTGGGACTAAATTAGCTTGGACTAATAGCTAATGTATAGGATGCGACCCTATACCAGTCCCATCTGGTATATAAATATCTGGGTAATTTTATTTAGGGCAATCTTTCCTTAAATTTCCTGGAAAACCTTTTCTTTCCAAATTGATTTAAAAACTTAAATCTAACTTAAACAAGGAAAATATGTACTCTATGCTTTACTCAAAATCACGTTGCCATGTCCTATATACATTACTCGATCTTTGCTGATGAAAATGTTTAAACCTTTGAAAATACCCTATTTGAATCCATCAAAAGCACCCCTTTCGAAAACATGTAAACCCTTCATTATAACCTACGCCGAAAGGCCAAAAAATTCATTTTGAAACCACTTATAACCTTCCTTTCAAAAACATTGAAAAACCGTTCCTTCAAAAGCATTAAAACCTATAACATCCTGTTATTATAACACTTAAAATTTCCTTTCGAAAACATTGGAAAATATTTCCTTTAAAACCCTTCGAAACCATTGGGAACCACCCCTTCAAAACCATTAAAACATAAAACCTTTCGAAAGCTTTTGGGTTCAATTTATAACATGTGGAAACACCTTTCGAAACCATTGAAAACCAACTCATTTGAAACCTTTGAGGTTTACCTTCAACAGAGCAAAAATGATCATTTAAAAAATCTAAGTCGAAATCAGTCTTTCGAAAGAAATTCCTAAGTAAAGAAGTGATGGTGTCAAAACCAACCTTCTGAAAGCATTGGAGAAATATCCAAGTATTAAAACAAAATATACCTTTTGAAACCGTTGACTTCGAAAGGCAAAAAAGCGACAGTTAGGGGTATCAACCCCGACGAAAGCATTTACTTAAAACGAAAGGTGCAACACATTCGAAACAATTCCTTTAAAACACTTGACTTAGCCGAAAGCCAACCAAGTCGAAAGCATACCCTTCGAAAGCATAGGAGGCACATTTTCAATTTAAAACAAAGTCATGTGTCGACCCCATCGAAAACTTTTGTCTCGACCCGGTACCTTTCGCCTCAGTCCAATTCACTTTGTATCAATTTACTGATACTGTGTGCATTGGTTTCGATGGTAATGGAAGTGGTAGTACATGGTTGGAAACCCTGTCTCGAAAAAGGCAGGACATGCCAAAAGCATGTAAAAACTGATTTTTACTTTAAAAATAAATTCTTCTCAACTAACATGACTTGTTTGTGAAAATATTATTGGTTATTAATTTTCTTTTCTAAAAGTGCTGCCAATATTTTAGAAATAAACAATTTAATTTATTTACAAAATACCCCTTCTCCTTTTATAACTATATAAAACATTTAAGTCTCATATCTTAAATAATTTTATATATCTATTAAAAAATTTAGGAAAATTCAACAAAAATACCAAAAAATCATTTTCAATATGTTTTCTAATGTATATTAATTTCAGACCCAAAACATATATTATTTGGCTGTAAATAATTTCAAACCTAAATAAACATTTTCTTCACTAGAAATTTAATATAAAATCCACATTGATTCAAAAAATTATAAAAATTGACACCCATCTCTAAAATATCATTACTGATCTAATCTAAAATCGAAAGACATTTGGATGTCGTTAAATTGGGTTATCACATTAAAACATATCATAAAACCTATATGATTCAGCATAAGTCATCAGCAAGCATATGTTAACATTTAATCATTCAGACATGGCATAACCTTGCAAAATACTTCGGATTCATCTTAAAACCGAAAATAAGTATAAAATGAGATGTAATTATTATTCATCTTAGCTTTGAGATTAAGGAGTTTGATATTTGAATAGCTTTGATTTGATTAATCTTCTTCCTTAGCTTTTCTTGTTTATCTTCCTCTTTCTTGTTAATGGTGGCCGACCTCTACTTTAATTTGATATTGCAAATGAACATATGAATGAATTCCTAAGTGATTACGATATAAGAATATTCTTATTCAAACTTTTCCCTCACCTATTACCCTTATGTATTTTAATTCATGTTAGCTTGTCTTAGTTTACTCATTAACATGGCACGACTACCCCTATTAATCATAAATCTTAATCCCTTAATTATTATATTATCTTATTTAATTTAGCTAATTAAATATCCTAAATAATGTTACTAGAAATTAGAGTCATTACAGTATACCTATATAATTATATAATATGGTTCATCCGCTATGGGGGCTGGAATTAATCCAAACCAACAAATAAAAATACTAAATCATCCAAACATCTAATCAATTTTTTTTACCAACTATATAATATTACTGGTTAACCGAAAGGGGAGTTTAACAAAGTGAACTTTCAATCATTGCCATGACATTCCATCTTGGAACTAAAATCGAACGACGTCCGATTTTAGTCCAAAATTCAATTGTCTCCGAATTCATCCTAACCGGTTCCATTTTGAAGCTTAGTTCATCACAAACACAACACAAAATGTTTCATCTCGATCAGAACTCGTATGAGAGAGTTATACAATATTTGATTAAACAATTTTTAAATTAATAATTTATGACTAATTACAAATTTATTAATATAATTACATTTAAATCCCATTTCTTCCCCATTCAAACTTGCTCTCCCTCCCTACAGTAAGCCACCATCACCCAAACTTCACCACCTACATCACGAGCCACGGTCGAAAAAACCTAGAACCGACGACGCCGACGCACTCCACTCCTCGAATTCCGGCTTCCTGCCACTGTCACTTTCCCGCAACGAGCCTACTCTAAATCGTGACTCCACTATAGTCGAGACTCTGCCCTTTAGTGACGCGACCACTATTCCACAACCGCACTACTCGAAACTCGGCTACGAGCTACTTTTTCAACGTGTTGAACCCAAATACAATATCCATATACCCAAAATCCACCACCATATCTAAAAAATTAATCGCTAGTTAATCAAGCTCTACTGTAAATCGTCAAGTCCATGAATACGATGTCGAATCCATTCGTATGCAAATATAAGCGTAGATCTTACTTAAACAATTTGAAAAATAAACCTTTTAAATTTTCCTGATATTTGTTTGATTGTTGGAAAGGGGAAAACTCTCATAATCTTCTTTTAGGAAGTTATAAATAGAGAAGAAAAGGTACGGTGAGACGTAAAGGGGAGTGTGGGAAACACATTGAAGTGGAGGGTGCAGGTATGGCATAAATAGTGGGGTACATATTATTTTATTGAATAAAATTGAATATTACATGCTAAGAAAATCTCAAACTCCTATTGAGGCGTGCTTACTAGCATTCTACAAGTAATACCCGTATTCCAAACACAATGGAACTAATTTGATACCTAATTCGATCATATATAGAAGATAGTTTTTCAAACCCAATTATATTATATAAATTTTTGTAATTAGTTTCTAAGCATTTCAAACTCGCACGACCAAACAATACTTTCAATCGCTATGAAAGTCGTTATAGTATAATAATTCATTATTACAGATCCAATGAAACCGGTTTCGTCGAAAACTGAGAAAGTGCCCAAAAGGCTATTTTCACATGTTAATTAAAATGAATTATTACAAAAACCAATTTAATCACCTTTGAATCTAAACTAAGAGTTTAATGTCTTCATTCTTATTTAAATAGAATCCAAATCAACTTTCGAAACTATTTCTAATCATATTAAATTCGAGATTTAATTATTTAAGCAATTCCAAATATTAAATTTGACAATATAATTATCAAATAAATTGCTATATTTGAAATTCAAGCTATTCGATTTATAGAAATCAATTTTTCAATATCTATAATCAACTAAATGTACTAAATTCAATTAACTGAAATTATGGGTTGTTATCAAACGGATTCGACATTTCAACATGTTACATCTAAGCCCTAGTAAGATAATTAATCTATGTACATTCATATAGGTGTATATTGATTTATCACGTCATTTTACTACTTTAATTTACATGTATATTATCATGAATCCATATATGTTTATGCTGTCAACATTTGATGAATATATATACATATACATACATACATACATACATACATACATACATATGTGTGTGTGTGTGTATAAATTTGTGTATGTAATAATTTTTTAATGTATATATGTTTACATATATTATTTAGGTAGAAAGTAAAAAAACTTTATATTAATTTTCGAAAATTAATTAATATTTCAAAACCAAATAAAACAAAATTGATTTTAAAAAAAAATATTGGCTTACAAAATGTATATATTTAATGTTTTTAATTCTTATACATAACATAACTTCAGAAATTAAAATATTTATATATAGGGGCTTTTAGGCTCAAGGAAAAAGTTAGAGAAAAATTTAGTTTCAGGGACAAAAAGTTTGTTTTTTAGGATGAAGGACACTTTTTAGTGTAAATCACAGATTGATAGTTGTAACTATCATTGTCAGTTTACAGTAAAAAGTGTCATTCGGACTAAAAGACAGACTTGTTGTCTCTAAGACTAAATTATTTTGAAACTTCTTCCTTGTGCCTATTTACCTGTTATATATATACGTATTTTAAATTCGCATATATATGTTATTTTAAATATAAAACCTTAATTTTATATAATATATATAAATATGAGGGAATTAGGGAAAGGACAAACTTTGATAAAAAAATTGTCTCAAGGACACCAAGATTAATCTTTTGGCTAAAGAACAAACTTTGAGAAAAAATAGGTTTAAGGACAATGCTAGTTCTAACTAGCATTATATTCAGTTTTTACACTATACAATATTCAGTTTTTACGCTATACAAAATGCTAGTTTTAACTAGCATTGTCCTTCAGCCTAATTATTTTCAAAGTTTGTCCTTGAGCCTAGAAATGAAACTTGATTTCTTTCAGTCTAATTTTTTTTCAAAGTTTGTCCTTATGCCTGTTTTCCACCTATCTATATAATAAAAGAGCTTTGTGAGACAAATGGGAGACAAAGAGTGGATGAGATTTCTTTTTAGAAAAGGACATCGGAAGGCTGCAAAGTTTCTACTGAGTTGTGGATTGCCATAATGTGCTGAAAATATGGTGTTCCCACTACTTTCACGCGTGCCCAGAAATCACTTTCTATAACTGCTCAAACTCCCACGTCCTAGATTAATTTATTCTTCTTCTTTCATGGACACAAACTCTCTCCCGTACAAAGAAATTCAAAATTTGAATAATGGTTATTAAACTATTGTTTCCCAAATAGTTCTTAATTTACACCCACGTCAACCGGATATTCATTCTCCTACACTTCATTTGCAGGATTTGTTCCCACATATGATGGTACATTCACCTTCTCTTTTTGCTCATTGTTTGTTTATATAATGTCAAATTGATTTATTTACTCAACAAATTTCTTTTTTCCATTTTCTTCTTTCGAATTACGAAATTTTAGCATCTATTTGTATGTATATATACTGATTAGTCCATAGGTTTTATCTTCTCTTTTATTATATCCAGTTATGCTTATTAACTATTCGTGAAAATGGTGAAATTAATATTTAAAATGTGTATTAAATTTATGGAAATATTTTTGAATTTTACTAACTTTTTTCACTATTGAAAACATTGTTTTACACATAAATATAAAAAAACTAAATATTTTTGCAGTTAACTTTAAACATAAAGGCATTAGATATAAAGGCACCAGATGTTTTGAATTTTACTCACTCTTTTACCACAAGCCACGCATCAGTTTTAATTAAAACTTAAAGTGATATTTTCCTATTGTATTTTTCCGTTGAATTTGAGTATTATTATAACCTTATGTACATGATAACATTTGTTATCCAGTAAGAACTACAGGAGAAGGAGATCAAAAAAAGCAGTATTTTAAGAAGATGCAAAATAGAGTTTGTGGTTTTTTGGGTTCGATATGTAAGGAGGGAGTATTGAAGGGAGACCATAAAAGATGGACTTTGCTAATTATGTTTTTTAAGGACACGCAACACATTGGTTGTGAGCATTTATTTGCTTGGTTACAACAATGACGTAATTTATCCATGGTTGCACGTTCTATTCTAGCTATAATTACTTTCATGATTTAAATTGTGTTTCTCTTTAGTTGGATAAATGCATGCGGTCCTTTTTTTCAAATTTGTATAGAATACACACAAGCGAGTATATTTTAAATTCTTTTCTTCATCAATTGTACAACCAAAGCTATCATCTATTTTTTATGTTTTGTGATTTTCATATTTTAACCTTATTGTTATTATTATTCTATAGACGTAAGTAACATACGATTTTCCATATTTACCATAAAACTTCCTGATGTTTGTTACAACTTTTAACATTTGTTACCGACTGGTATATCCTCTCCATGTGTTTTAATCTCCGGGTTAGAACTTTTTTAAATATCATTATGTTATTTCATAATACATTTAATTTCCCTTATCTTTTGTTTTCCTTTTAGCAACTGGACGTAATCTGTAACAACCCGCATATTTATCGATTATATATTTAAATATTTTATCTTTAGTCAGATTTTAGTCCGAAAACCTACTTTTAGCAAACAGTCGAATTGGGACTCGAGACTACCCTCATTGAGTTCAAAATGACGTTTGCGACCTTTTTGAGTATAAACTTCGATATGTTTGGAGTTAGTGGAATTTTGCCACTTTTCACTTAGGGCTTTGGTTTGGGCTGAGCCCAATAAACCCACTTATTAACTCAGTCCCAACCCTCTCCTCTTCATTTACTTCCTTTCTATTTTCCTAATACTCAACCTTTTATAACAATGGAGAGTGCAAGAGGAAACTAAAACTCCAAGCCCTAGTCTTCATTAGCAAATCCAACTTCTAGCTCCAAATTCAAGAGAACCCATTGATTCAAGCTCGTTCGGGTTGTGTTGAAGAGTGGTTGATTCTCCCTTTGCTTTCAAGCTTCTTCTTCATTTGTTTGGGTTCAAAGGTGAGATTTTTAATCTCACATCTAAGGCTATGAATTATCTTCGATTGTTAGGTATGAATTCCCAACACTTATTCATGTGCATTTGATTTTGATTTGGATTGGTTTTGTGAAAACCAATTTTAGTGTTTTGAAAGCTAAATCCTTAAAAATCATAGCTTTGATCTTTGATCATGATTTTTGTTATGCATCGAAGAGCTTATAGGGTCGGGTAGTCGATTGGCATAAACCCTTAGCACCGTTGCTCGAGCGATTGCAATTTGGTCGAGATTGGCCCTCATTTTGATAGGTTGGGAAGTGCTGGAAACAGGGTCCGGCCGACCGAGCTCTGTGGTCGGTCGACTAACCTGCAACCAAAAGTGCAAATCACTTCTCTGTCTCTGGTTCGGTCGGCCACCTACAGGGCTCGGTCGACCGACCTGCTTCCCGAGAATTTTCTAGAACAGTGTCCGGCCGACCGAGCTCTGAGGCCAGCCGACCGACCTGTTGCTATTTTGACTATTTCGCATATTTTGCGCGGTTTCCATATTTAATCGATTAGTGTTATTTCCCTATTTGTTGTTATCATTTGTTATTGACTTTGATGACTTCTTTTCTTCGGGAATTTTTGGAATATCCATTTTGATGGATTCGGTATCGATTTCTTTGGATTTTATTCACATCTTCGAAGGTGAATTTTTGTGATTGGTTGTTTCTACAATCATTTTTGTGATTTGTCACTTTAAAAATATAAAGGTTCCAATACTAGTAGTAAATATCAAAACTCTTTCATCAAAACGATTTCAACACTATTTATTACAAAGCTCTTTTCTTAAACCGTTTTCCAATCTATTAGTAAATACAAACTTTTACCTCATTCGTATGAGAAATATAATTAAACGGCTTAGTAAAACAATTGGTATGAAACGCTTGCATTTACTTCGTCGGTTAATTTTTGGACTTGTTCGATTGAATCTCTTGTGACAATTTTCTAGTGGAAACTTACAATTTGTTCGTAAATATTTAAGTTAAGCTAGTGGTTATGGGACATGATGCTAAACTCATATATTTACTAGCTTAGTGCAATTGACACTTCTTGACGATCATTGACGATCATTTTTGTGATTTAGACTAGCAATATGCGATGTCTCTTTGTCTGCGAGGGAGACTAAGCCCCGTTTTGTGGAGTTTCGACTCAAATTGGTGGGGTAGCAACCCATGGTCTTCGTGCCGTTTGTGGAGCTTCAGCTCAATTTGTGATGGTTAGCAACCATGGAATTAGCGTTCCGTTTGTGATACACGTGTTGGTGAACTTTATGCTCCCGTTTGTGATAGGCCTTCCCCCTTTTTGTGATCTCTGAATTTCTATTGATGATTTCTAGAATTTGTGCTTCTCCAATTTTCGTGATTTTCATTGATAAGTTTTATCAATATTTGTGCATTGGTGAATTTGTGTATCATTGACTTTTGTGATTGGCATTGATATAATTGTCAATATGTATGGTTTGGTGAAGGAAATATAGAGTATGACATTCCTTTCGATCTTTGAGAAGATTCTTGTGATATTGATTAATCTCTTGTTGATTTTCAGTTGCATACTTATCACCGTATGTCATTGTGATTATTATACGTTTATGCCATATCTCTTATTCTATATGATTTCGTCTGATATTTATAGTTAGACTGATCCGTTTATTATTTTCTTATTAAATAATACTCGGGTCAGACCGAGATGTTACAGGTGCTTCACTTGACTTTACATCTGGGATTACCTCCTTGATTTTGGCTAACTAATTAGATTAGAAGTATTTTGTTGTTGTATACATTTGAGAGATAGACTCATGGATGTATTCATATTCTTTTTTCCAACACTTGTAGTTATTCTTTTGTGATAGTGTGGATCTTGTCTGACCACTACTCTGATGTACACTTTCATGTGTTATATTCATATCTGTTTCCGCCTTAGTGATATGAATTATCTATGACTGATTTATGTTATGTTTATTTCTATATTTGTTTCCGAAGATTATATATAGCCACTGTGTAGTAGCTTTGAGTTTGTGTCGGCATGTCGGATTTCCTCTTAAGATGAAATGCATGTTATATTTTATCTGGCATATCGGTGCTCACACAAAGCAATTACACGGATGGTCGCTCCTCAACAGCCTTATTCTCCGTGCTAGTTGACAACATTACACCGTAGTGTTCTTAGCTAGCGTGGGTATAGAAGTGGGGCGTCACAGCTTGGTATCAGAGCCAAACTTCGGAACAATATAGAATAATTTAACAAGGATCATTGTCCTAAGTCCATCTTAGGAGTCGTGCCTTAGGATTTAATTCGTGTCTTCGTACCGTTCTATCCTATTTTCTTTTATGATTTCTTGTTTATTTATCAAGATTGCTTGATATTCATTCGGTGAATAACCGTTTTCTTCTTCTTTCTTTCTTTCTAAAGGAAGAGAAATGGTTAGACCAGGCCGTCCCAACGCCGGTCAATCTAGTGCTACACCCCAGGATGGAGTTTTTATGTCTGCGCAGCAGCTTCTTGATCTAGTAAAGAATGCTCAGGTAGCTGGTTCTAATCCAGACCTTCTCACCCTAAGTCTGGATTTGCACGCTTGTGCAACGATTATACCAACTTGGGTGGGAAGCCATTCAAAGGTTCCGAAACTATTATTGAGGTCCAGGCCTGGTTAAGAACATGCGATCGAATCTTTTCTCGCATGAAACTCATTGATCTTCACCGAGTTCAGGTGGCCTCTAGCATGCTCCAACAAAGAGCATTGGACTGGTACGAACTTCTTATTTCTGATATTAATGAAGCGGATCTCACCTGGGAACAATTCCGGGAACGCTTCGTATTAAAATTTGTGCTAGAAGCTGAGAAGGTGACTTTGGCTCGCCGTTTTATAGACCTTGTTCAAGGTGAATCCTCTATGGCAGATTATGTTGCATCCTTCGAGTCACTTTCCAAATATAGGGTTGAATACATCAACACCCCATTGAAGAAGAACCAAAGATTTGTCTATGGCTTAAACAAAAATCTTAAGAAGCCATTACTTCTAAAATTAGAAGTTTCTTTTGATCAACTCATTGATATTTCCCTTCGTCTTGAAGAGGCGGATAGGGAGGGTGATGTTGAAGTGGTGGGTGCCAAACCAAACTTCAACAACAAGAAAAGGCCTAATAAATTCAAAGGTCCTTATCCCAGCAAAAAGGGTAAGCAAGCATCTCCGGCAGTAAAGACCCCTACTTTTAGTCGTGGAGAATGTTATAATTGTGGTTCAAAGGACCATTATTCAAATAAGTGTTCGAAGCCCCTCACTTGTCGCTACTGCAAAAGTCCCGGTCATGTTATACCTTTATGCCCCAAGCTTCAAGGCAAGAAGGAGGGAAAGTTAAATGTTGCTCATACCCCTGGCAACACATCTCATAGTCAAGGTATATCTCATTCTATCCTTGATGGCATTATTATATTTCGTGATCAACCTATTCGAGTTCTTTTTGATACGGTGCATCCCATTCTTTTATATCAAAGGAACTTGTTGACACTTTTTCTTTGAGTGTTGTTGCTTTAATGACTTCTTTGAGAATTGCGAATCCGGTTGGTGGATCCGCAACACTCAGTTTATTGTGTAAAGATGTCGAGATTATTTTATGTGGTTTTTCTTTCCTAGCCGATTTGCATGTTATGCGTTATTTAGGCTTCGGAATGATTTTGGGAATGGATTGGCTTAACCGTTATGAAGCTCATATCCTATGTCCTGAGCGAACTATTCATCTTCGACATCATCAATCTGTTAAGCAGATTTCTATCATTCTTAAAGAT
Source organism: Allium cepa (assembly GCA_030765085.1). NCBI lineage: Eukaryota > Viridiplantae > Streptophyta > Magnoliopsida > Asparagales > Amaryllidaceae > Allium > Allium cepa. The sequence continues at coordinate 882,003,177 of CM060931.1, read as the reverse complement.
TCGGATTCCAACTTGACAGCATCTTTATATTCTTTAAATCCTCATGATAACGATAATGATGATGAGGAAGACATCATTTCTCTTATTCATGTCGTTCGTGAATTTTCCGACATATTTGAGCCCGTTTTAGGATTGCCACCTAAGCGAGAAATTGAGTTCAGAATTAATCTCATCCCTGGAGCTCAACCTATTACCCGTCCTCCTTATCGCATGTCCAATAAGGAAAATGAGAAGATGTGCAAACAATTATCCGATTTGGAAACGAAGCAATTTATTCTCTCTAGTTCCTCGCCTTGGGGAGCTTCGGCTATTTTCGTGAAGAAATCTGATGGTACTCTTAGACTTTGCGTTGACTACCGCAAGCTTAATGATCTTACTATCAAAAATAAATATCCGTTACCTCAGATTGATGATCTATTCGATCAACTTAGTGGTGCTAAAGTCTTTTCACAATTGGACTTGGCTACCGGTTTTCATCAGCTTCGTATTGCAGAGGATAGCATTCCTTTGACATCGTTCCGTACTCGTTATGGATCTTATGAATGGCTTGTTATGCCATTTGGTTTAACGAATGCTCCGGCTTATTTCGTTGACCTCATGAATCGAGTTTTCAAAGATTTCCTCGATCGATTTGTTCTCATCTTCATTGATGATATTCTTGTGTATTCAAAAACCAAGGAGGAACATGAAAAGCATCTTCGGATTATGTTGGAAACTCTTAGGAGTAATCAATTAAAAGAAAAAAAATTCTAAATGCCACTTTTGGCAATCTCGTGTGAAGTTTCTCGGTCATATTATTTTCGAATCCGGAATATCTGTGGACCCTTCAAAGGTTGAAGTGATTCAAAATTGGAAGAGACCGGAGAGTGTGACGGAAATCCATAGCTTTCTGGGATTAGCGGGCTATTACCGTCGTTTTATCAAAGACTTTTCTAAAATTGTCATGCCTCTTACTAGCTTCACAAAGAAAGGTGTTAAATACATTTGGTCGGACAAATGTGAAGCTTCTTTTCAGAAATTAAAAGAACTCCTTTTCGTGCTCCTATTCTTGTGATTCCCGAAGGAAACCAAGATTCATTGTTTATACCGACGCTAGTCGCGTTGGTTTGGGTGCCGTTATTATGCAAAAAGAACGTGTTATTTCTTATGCTTTTAGGCAATTGAAGCCAGCAGAGACTAGATATGCCACTCATGATTTAGAACTCGTGGCTATCGTTTTCGCTCTTCGGATTTGGCGTCAATATCTTTTAGGAGAGAAATTTGTTCTTTATACCGATCATAAGTCTTTGAAGTATTTATTCTCTCAAAAGGAACTTAATTTGCGTCAACAACGTTGGCTCGAGTTCCTTGCACCTTATGATCTTGATATCCTTTATACTCCCGGAAAGGGAAATTGAGTTGCCGATGCACTCAGTCGCAAGCAACAAGCGGTTGTTTCTATGATGATATCCGAATGGAATGATCTCGAGGTTTTGTCCACTTGTGAGATTCGAGATCGTGTTTTCGATTTATGTTCATCTCTTGTTTTATGTAGCCTTGAGGCTCATCGTTCTCTTTTAGACCGCATTCTTGAAGCTCGGAGGCTAGATCCCGAATTGGCTCTTCTTGGCCAAAATATTAAGGATAAAATTAATATTGAAGGTTTGAAAGACTTTGATATCGATTCTCGTGGCGGCATTCGAAAATTTGGCAGACTTATCGTGCCAAATATTAATGATCTTCGTAAAGATATTTTAGAAGATTCTCATCATTCTAAATTTACCATTCATCCCGGTGGTAGTAAAATGTACACGGATATGAAGCGGCTTTATTATTGGTAGGGAATGAAATCTGATATCGCTAGCTTTGTTAAGTGTTGCATGACTTGCCAACTTGTCAAGGCCGAACATCTTAGGCCCGGTGGGTTATTGCAACCTTTAGAAATTTCAATTTGGAAGTGGGATCAAATTTCTATGGACTTTATTGATGGCCTTCCCCGTTCTCATTCGGGTCATGATAGCTTATGGGTAATTGTTGATAGACTTACTAAATCCCCCCATTTTATTCCCGTTCGGTCTAATCGAACCGTTCCTCTTTTGACCAAACACTTTATCAAAGAAATTGTTAAATTACATGGAGTTCCTACTTCTATTGTTAGCGATCGTGATCCATTATTTACTAGTGGATTTTGGAAGAGTCTTCAAAAAGCTTTGGGAACGAAGCTTAATTTTAGCACCGCTTATCATCCTCAGTTCGATGGACAAACCGAGCGTGTGAATCAAACTCTTGAAGATCTTCTTCGCGCATGTGTCCTTGATTTTGGTGGAAGTTGAGAAGATCATATTTCTCTCGTTGAGTTTTCCTATAATAATAACTTCCAATCTAGTATTGGTATGGCACATTTTGAGGCATTCTATGGAAGGACATGTCGTTCTCCTTCTTGTTGGCTTGAGACCAGTGAGAAGCTGGTTTTAGGTCCAAATTTTATTCGTGATTCCATAGAAAAGATTGAACTTATTCGTCATAGGATGAAAGAAGACCAGAGTAGGCAAAAATCCTATGCCGATAACCGAAGAAGGAAATTAAAATTTTCTGTGGGAGATTTGGTGTTTATTCGTGTTTCACCTATGAAGGGTGTTGTGTGTTTCAGTCGATCGGGAAAATTAGCGCCCGATATATTGGACCATTTCCTATCATCGAACGTATTGGTTCCGGGGCTTATCGCCTTTTATTACCGGCTCAGTTTTCTGTCATTCATGACGTGTTTCACGTTTCTCAATTACGAAAGTGCCTTCGAGATTTCGATTCTATTCTTGAGCCCGGTGTTGTGGAAGAAATTGAAGTTTTGTCTAATTTAACATATGAGCAACATCTTATTCGTATTATTGCTTCGAAGGTCAAACGCCTTCGAAATAAAGATGTTCCACTTGTTAAGGTTCAATGGTCCGCGAACCCTAAGGATTGCTCTTGGGAACCTAGAGAATTCATCGAACGAGTACATCCGGACTTACTTTCTCGTGCTCTTTGAGGTAAACTTCTTATTTCAAAATTTCTTCTTTTGTGTTGATATGCTTTTATGGTTGTTACTTTTTGTTCATTTATTCCTTATGATTGCGAGGACGCAATTTCTTTAAGGAGGGGAGTCTATAACAACCCGCATATTTATCGATTATATATTTAAATATTTTATCGTTAGTCGGATTTTAGTCCGAAAACCTACTTTTAGCAAACAGTCGAATTGGGACACGAGACTACCCCCATTGAGTTCAAAATGACGTTTGCGACCTTTCTGAGTATAAACTTCGATATGTTTGGAGTTTGTGGAATTTTGCCACTTTTCACTTAGGGCTTTGGTTTGGGTTGAGCCCAATAAACCCACTTATTAACTCAGTCCCAACCTTCTCCTCTTCATTTACTTCCTTTCTATTTTCCTAATACTCAAGCTTTTATAAGAATGGAGAGTGGAAGAGGAAACTAAAACTCCAAGACCTAGTCTTCATTAGCAAATCCAACTTCTAGCTCCAAATTCAAGAGAACCCATTGATTCAAGCTCGTTTGGGTTGTGCTGAAGAGTTGTTGATTCTCCCTTTGATTTCAAGCTTCTTCTTCATTTGTTTGGGTTCAAAGGTGAGATTTTTAATCTCACATCTAAGCCTATGAATTATATTCGATTGTTAGGTATGAATTCCTAACACTTATTCATGTGCATTTGATTTTGATTTGGATTGGTTTTGTGAATACCAATTTTAGTGTTTTGAAAGCTAAATCCTTAAAAATCATAGCTTTGATCTTTGATCATGATTTTTGTTATGCATCGAAGATCTTATAGGGTCGGCTAGTCGATTAGCATAAACCCTTAGCGTCGTTGCTCGAGCGATTGCAATTTGGTCGAGATTGGCCCTCATTTTGATAGGTTGGGAAGTGCTGGAAACAGAGTCCAGCCGACCGAGCTCTATGGCCGGTCGACCGACCTGCTACCAAAAGTGCAAAGCACTTCTCTGTCTCTGGTTCGGTCGGCCACCTACAGGGCTCGGTCGACCGACTTGCTTCCTGAGAATTTTCTAGAACAGTGTCCGGCCGACCGAGCTCTGAGGCCGGCCGGCCGACCTGTTGCTATTTTGCCTATTTCGCATATTTTGCATGGTTTCCATATTTAATCGATTAGTGTTATTTCCCTATTTGTTTTATCATTTGTTATTGACTTTGATGACTTCTTTTCTTCGGGAATTTTTGGAATATCCATTTTGATGGATTCGGTATCGATTTCTTTGGATTTTATTCACGCCTTCGAATGTGAATTTTTGTGATTGATTGTTTCTACAATCATTTTTGTGATCTGTCACTTTAAAAATATAAAGGTTTCAATACTAGTAGTAAATATCAAAACTCTTTCATCAAAACGATTTCAACACTATTTTATTACAAAGCTCTTTTCTTAAACTGTTTTCCAATCTACTAGTATATACAAACCTTTACCTCATTCGTATGAGAAATCTAATTAAACGGCTTAGTAAAACAAGTGGTATGAAACGCTTGTATTTACTTCATCGGTTAATTCTTGGACTTGTTCGATTGAATATCTTGTGACAATTTTCTAGTGGAAAATTACAATTTGTTCGTAAATATTTAAGTTAAGCTAGTGGTTATGGGACATGATGCTTAACTCATATATTTACTAGCTTAGTGTAATTGACACTTCTTTACGATCATTTTTGTGATTTAGACTAGCAATGTGCGATGTCTCTTTGTCTGCGAGGGAGACTAAATACCGTTTTGTGGAGTTTCGACTCAAATTAGTGGGGTAACAACCCATGGTCTTCGGGCCGTTTGTGGAGCTACGGCTCAATTTGTGATGGTTAGCAACCATGAAATTAGCGTTCCGTTTGTGATACACGTGTTGGTGAGCTTTATGCTCCCGTTTGTGATAGGCCTTCCCCCTTTTTGTGATCTCTTGATTTCTATTGATGATTTCTAGAATTTGTGCTTCACCAATTTTCGTGATTTTCATTGATAAGTTTTATCAATATTTTTGCATTAGTGAATTTGTGTATCATTGACTTTTGTGATTGGCATTGATATAATTGTCAATATTTATGGTTTGGTGAAGGAGATATAGAGTACGACATTCCTTTCGATCTTTGAGAAGATTCTTGTGATATTGATTAATCTCTTGTTGATTTTCAGTTACATACTTATCACCGTATGTCATTATGGTTATTATACGTTTATGCCATATCTCTTATTCTATATCATTTCATCTGATATTTATAGTTAGACTGATCCGTTTATTATTTTCTTATTAAATAATACTCGAGTTAGACCGAGATGTTACAGGTGCTTCTGCTTGACTTTACATCTGGGATTACCTCCTTGACTTTTGGCTAACCACTTAGATTAGTAGTTTTTTTGTATACATTTGAGAGAAAGACTCATGGATGTATTCATATTCTTTTGTCCAACACTTGTAGTTATTCTTTTGTGATAGTGTGGATCTTGTTTGACCACTACTCTGATGTACACTTTCATGTGTTATATTCATATTTGTTTCCGCCTTAGTGATATGAATTGTCTATGACTGATTTATGTTATGTTTATTTCTATATTTGTTTCCGAAGATTATATCTAGCCACTGTGTAGTAGCTTTGAGTTTGTGTCGGCATGCCGGATTTCCTCTTGAGATGAAATGCATGTTATATTTTATCTGGCATATCGGTGCTCGCACAAAGCAATTACACGGATGGTCTCTCCTCAACAGCCTTATTCGACGTGCTAGCTGACAGCATTACACCGTAGTGTTCTTAGCTAGCGTGGGTATAGAGGTGGGGTGTCACATAATCTCTGTTTAGTAATACTTTACCATTTGGCAAATTAATTTACCTGTTAGGAATGTATGGCAACACATGCCTAGATAAATACCATAATGTTATTACTATAACGTACAATTATTCCCAAATATATTAAACGAATTAAATAATACTGAATTTGACAAAACCTGTGCAATGTTCATCACATTTTTAGTCAAATAGCTGCATATGAAAGACAATTTCGATTAATCTCTTTTTGTTACACATAACAAACTCAATAAGCTAATTAAATTAAATAACAGAAGAAAAATATAAAAGATATATATGTACATATTTTTATATTCATCCTGGTCTTTTAATTAACTATAAATTTCATATGTGAATGCTCAAACTATTTTCGTGTAAATAGAAAAATAATAATTTAAATTGATATCATTAGGGTAGGGCATTGTTATAGGAACCTCATTTTTAGAGGAGAGAGGCAAATTTTAGGGTGTCATCTAAAATATTAATCATTATGAGACTCTACCGAATCAAATGATTTACTATTTTACACCTTGCACAAAGCAACATTTAGCAAGATCCCATCAAAAAATTAAACAAAAAATGATGTAGGTTTATCGAAAGCCATTTTCGGTGGGATATGATCGGAAGAAACTTAAAAATAGCAAAGAATCATTGAAATATTGAGGACAATTATATATATATATATATATATATATATATATTCTATTAAGGTGGACAAATTGTTTTGGCACACCCTACAAAAAATTTTCAAAAAATAAAAAATATCTTCCTCTATTCAAAATTGGAGTTTCTTTAACAATCTCTACAATTATCAAAATCGTTGGAATATAATTTTAAAGATCAATCCTTTAACCTCAAAAAATTTTAAGCAACCTATTAATCAAAACTCGATATTGTATGTACAATCATGTTTCTCTTTCTTCTAATTATGGATAGAGTTGTCAATGAGTACCCGAAAAATCCGAAATCCATCCGTATTTGTATCCGAAATATAAGAAATTATTCGATATCCGAAATATGACCATAACCGTATTCGATAATTATCCGTCCGATGTTTTATCAAGATTATAGTTATTTTTTGTGTATTTAGTACGTAAAATGATTGTCTTTACTATTTTATCTAAGTAAAAAAAATTAATATGTATATTAAAATCAATATTTGCGACTTAAAATTATTTTTCTTAGGATATTTATTATTTTTAATATATTTAATAATTAAATGAGTTTATAATAAATCAAAATTTTATATTTATTTAAATTTATTGGCTGTGAACTGTTCGAAGAATCTCTGATAAAAGTTCGATATCCATCCGCATCCGTGGATACGGATATCCGATATTGAAAATGACTTCGTATATGGATATAGATGTGGCATTATCTGTATCTAAAAATATCCATTTATGTGTCTAATTGTAGACCTTATGTTCATACTTTAAGGTTTTTAACGAATAAGGAACCCATATTGTTAACGATAAAAATGGCTTTAACGCTAACACCCGGCGTATGTCGTGATGAAGTGAAAGCACCACCCGCTTGCACGGGAATCAAAGTAAACAGAAAATAGCAGAAAAGTAAAAGAGACAAAGATTTTTATAGTGGTTCGGCTTCTAGCAAGCCTACATCCACTTTACATCCTCCGTTATGTTTTTCGAGCACATTTTACAAGATTACAACACTTTTACAACACGATCTCTTGATTACAACACTTTTACAACACGATCTCTTGATTACAACACGATTAGAGAAAGGAAATTAGAATTTTGATGATGGATTGCTCCTTGGATCCATGTTGAATGAAGTAGATTACTTGATGAAGACTCTTCGGTGTTTGAAGTGTTTGGAGAGTCGAGAAATCAGCAAAGTCTTAGTGCTTTGGAATCCGGAAAGGCCCCCTTTGAATGTGGAGTTGGTGGAGCATTTATAGGTGAAAATCAGGTCTAGGTCGGTTGGAGCGACCTATGGTGGGTCGTAGGTCGTTGGCGACCTAGTGGAGCGGTAGAAGAAGGAAGGCGACCTAAGGGATAACGGCATTAGAATGTATGGCATGGAGCGACCAAAAAGGCAGGGTATGCTTTTGGTCGCGAGCTACGGGTTAAGGTTAGGTCGCGAGCTACGGGTTAAGGTTAGGTCGCGAGCTACGGGTTAAGGTTAGGTCGCGAGCTACCTAACTTGGAGGAATAGATTGCTAACTCGTAAAGTCTTAGGTCGCTAAGTTTTTAGGTCGCGAAGTCTTTAGGTCGTCCCACTTTTAGGTCGTGATATCTCCTAGGTCGCTGCAGCCTTAGGTCGCGACTTCCTGTGAGTTGTTAACTCGTTTAATTTTAGGTCGTTGGGCCACTGGGTTACTTTACGCCTTAAGTCGCTGAGCCGCTTAGGTCGACAGGAAGTAGGTCGTTGAGACCTGAAGAATGTTAGGTCGCTGGAAATCTTAACTCGTTAAGTCGGATACATGGCTAAGTCGCTAGGTCGTGGACTTTTTAGGTCGCTAACTCGCTGCAATCTCTAGGTTGTTGGATACTTCATGCTCTAAGTTGCATACCGTTTTGAACGGGACGCTGCCCCTTGGACCCCTGCGACCTGACCGGTCAGGTCGAACCCCGTAGCGGTGGCGTTGCCCCCGCACCCCCACCTTAGGGGTTGGCACCCCCCCGGACCCCCCCTCCGAAGGGGATCTTAGATGAGAAATCATTCAACGGAACTTGCTTTGTTGAGATACTGAGTTGACCAATCTTTGAGACGAGCCATCTTGCTTTTCTCCATCGATCTTCTGATATCACGGCCTTGCTAAAAAGGCGGGATAACACATGTCATATTTATAAGAAGTGCAAAAAAATTAACATATACTTAGCCATCTTTGCATCCGTGCAATGCACGGGCTACATACTAGTACATTGCTAACCAAGATTTGATGCCTGAGAATCAACTAAAAAATCGATGTAAATAAATAAAAAAAATTACTGTAAATACCTAGTAAAGTTTATATTTGCTATACATAATTAGACAGCAAAATTCAAATCAGGTGAATAGTTGCACTGAATATTTGGAATACATATAACTGACACAAAAAGAAACAACTTTGACTTGAAAGAAACATGGACGATGACAAGCTCAAGTTGCTCTCTTGAGAGAAACCAGACTTTCACCGTAGCTTATAACAGTAAATGCATCTCGGACATTGAGTAACTTTTCTTCTTCAGTGACCACGTCTAATAAGCACAACTCAGTTTTCCCACCAGGTTCCCAATACTTCATTGTTAAAATGAATCTTCCATTATCTAATAGATTTACAAAACAGATGCCATCAGATGGCAATATGGAATCATTGAGTTTATATACTCTGCTCCAAGACTCATTCACACCGAATTCGTTCATTGTCCAAATTTCATAAGAATGACAAGGTACTTCCCACTTGCATTTGACGTAGGTAACTTTGTCGTTAAGAAAAGCAAGAGATTGAGCCCGAACATGGTTCTCATCGTTAGGCCAAGACAATGTTCCATATACTTCATCCATCAAATCAATATAAAATATGACAACCGATTTCGAATTAGATCCCCCAATCCATAAACATATTCCATTATTACATACTACATTAATGCATATATCTATCCATATGATAGGAAAATCACCGCCTGTATGTATGGTTCGCCATGAATCGCTTCTCATGCTATATACCTGAACTAAACTGTCTTTCAGTAAATCATAATCACCACAGTCCAAACTCATACTTACAACCTTATAATCATTTGTTTTCACATCAAAACCAATGGCACATGTGTGACGCACTAGCCTATCAGGTAATGCATCCAAAAAAGACGACTCCGGTAATTGTCTCACTTGTTTTGTAGCAGGGTTCCACAAAGAAAGGAGCCAATAGTCTCTAGAGAACTGGTGGGCCAAACATACAATACCGTTGCAAGAGTTAACAGTATGTAATGTGTACACTGGGTGAATGCACTCGAAATCCAAACTGGAACATAGCTCATATTTTCTACCAGAGAGCATAGAAAGCTTACCTTCATAACCTTGAATAATGAGATTGCTCTTTTCACTATTATGATTGAGGTGTTGAGTGATAAAAATAGAACTTTCAATGAGAGAGTACCAAGACTTGCAGACAGCTTTAAATCGTAGAAGAGATATCACCGGCAAATAGAGTAGAATGTCAAACAACACTTGTTCAGACACATCACATCCCCTGCCCATTGATACGTACTTGACGATTCTGAAACAGAAGGATAAAAATGTAAAATAATTAGTAAATTCTACCTGTTTTACAGTTAGAAATAAAAAATAAAAAAAATAAAATCTGAAATGCATACTTGAATAAGAATACATGTTAAACAATATTTCATTTCGTAAGAGAACATGGTACTGCGTAAAAAACAGTAAATAGGAATGAAATAAATCAAATGGTTTTTAAAAAGTACTGCTTGAACAAAGAGATGGAAATGATAAAACATCAACTTCAGACAACGCTGCCATGTCATCATGATGTACCCAGTGCACAAGGCATCCTCTTGAAAAGGAGGAGGGGTGGGGGTGTTGTGTTAGACAAGTAGTACACAGTCTTACCCACCATTGTTGGAAAGACTATTTTCGAAACATGGTCCCTGAACCTAGCAACCGCAAAAACCGAATGGAACGATGCCTCAATTTGCTTTTGAAAAGCACATGCTTCAAAGTGAATTCGTATGATTAGACGATATTGATCTCTGTATCATTGTACTTCAAAACAAGATCACATAGATTTGAATAAAAGAAATAGATAAGATTCTCTTATGATGAATCTATTTAAGAGATGCATACTACAGTACAATAATTTTGTATACATGTACATAATTTCACAGTAGAAACAAAAGCATTATATAATCATTTTATTCATGCACTTCCAGTTAATATAGAATTACATATGTGGTTTTAAATCTTAACAGAGATACCACAAGCAAAATTAGTAGAATGTCAAATAAATGTTTAGACGCATCACAGCTATCATCCACTGATGTTTATTTGATGACTCTACAATAGATGGATCAAACTGTAAATAATTAGTAATTGAATTATTTCTTAAAAAGGTTGAGATGATGTATAAAATTATAATCAAGAAGGAATTAATTCAAACAGATTGAGAAAATAATTGCTTGAGCAAAAAGATGGAAAGGATATGTCGTATTCATTCACTTTAATCCACTAATTATGAATCGAAATTATTTTAGAGGGCTTGACCTTTAAGTTTAATCTGTATGATTAGAAAAAAAATTGATTTCTATTCTAGTATGCATTAAAAAAAAGTTAAACATGTTACACGTACAACTTTTTGCACCAATCTAAATAAAATTGCATTCTGAATTCAACACGTCATTTCTTTAGTTTTAAACACGTACATATTTTCGTATAACAACCAAAAGCTAAGTTTTAAATCTCCTCATCTCGGCTGAGTTCCACTTTTCGTACTTGTGCGAGACGAGATTCCAAACATGATTTTAACTATATCCGTCTCGCCCATGACCTCTCAACCCGAGATATAGACAGAGATGTCAATCCGCGATTTGAAAGCTTGCTAAATGCATTAAATAGTTTAATATAATTTATTTGTGAACTTGCAATTAATCTGATTTGATCTCCCGTGAAATCTAGTAAGAAGATGTTTATATAAACAAATTGTTTACAAATTACGAGGATGATTATTTTAATTGTGAACTCGTTATAAAGTATTTTGATAAAACAACTCTACAAACACTTGAACTTGTTAAAATTTTGAATACAAAACACTTTCATAATAGAATCGAAGCTAAAAACATTTAAGCATTCAAAACAAAATTAATTAGGACATTTAATCGATTTGATCTAATCTTCAACAAAATCTAATATGGATGAAACATTCATTTAAGATTAGTTCATTTTAAGAAGATGATATCTTGTTGAAAACTAAATTTATGTCGTGCTTGAATAAACATGCAAAAAATGGATTCAGTGCTATACATTGTCCTCAAGGACACTTATTGTGCCAATGCTCATAAGCTTTGAAGCAAAACAAATTTTGCTAAAACAAAATTGTTGTAAGGGGGCAAATCACCAGCAAATGTAATTAGGTTTACTTTAGAGGAAAATACACTTTCGAAGCACTCTGCATACTTAAGCCTAATAGACTCACTATGATAACTGAACCTGGCAAAAAGGCTGAATCAACATGTCAATCATATCTATAGACCCAAAATCAGTTTATTTCACATACAGTAAAAGGAAAAAATAACAAATAAAAGTAGATGTGATGATAAATATTCAGAGGATGATAGTTAAAAAAGTAATTATAAGCCACAATTTTTCTTTCATGCACCTCTTTGGTCCTATTCCAAGTCCCAAATTTCATTTTCCACTGTCGATTGAGCATGACTCTAAAATTGTACTTCCTATATTATTCACAAACCGAAGTCTCAGAAAGAACATGAAAACTCAAAAATATTTAACAAAGCTCAACGCGTCAAGAAAGTAAGAGAGGGAGAGAAAATCTCGGCCAAATTCAATCCTGACATTGACATGCTTTGAAATCAAAAAGGGGTCTTCGAGACGATTAAGGTGCTACACTAAGAGAGCAATTCTGAAAAGCAATAGAAAATTTGGTACCTTTTCAATGCTGTCGAAAACTGCAGATCCAATTTCTGCGAAAGGAAAAAAAAGGTACCGTAGTGATCTCAAAATAAAGAAACTGGAGAATGCTTTATTCGGGCCAGCTATCCATACATATAAAGAACTAGAATTAGAACGAGACTCCTGCTTTGTACAACGTGAGTTGTTTGTATTCAGACAACGAAAAGGGAACCGAGATGGTTAAACGAGGCAATCAAAATTTAACGCTCTCTTTCGAGTTTTAATATTCGTTCAGCAACCAAATTATATACCACAACCATCAATAAACAATATTCACCGTAAGTTCAAATTTCCAATCTCTTATTTGCATGTAAGAATATTTTTTAAAGTTCACTGTCAGATTCAAAGATTTGGTTTCTTTTCCTAACCATTGATAAAGATATGTCAAAATATGAGTGAAATGGATAAAAAATAAAATCATTAATGAAGCAATTAAGTTATATATAAAGTGAAAGAAATTGATATTACTTAAAAGATTCATCATTCCACGCAATTATCAGCGGAGAATCTAACATAATTCTACTTGAGAGCCCTTTTAAATTCGTCGTTTTCAGATAAGTTATTAATGAGAAAAGTAACATAATTTCTTTTTTTGAGAAAAATGTTTGATGCTCTATAAAATAGAAAAGAGCACATATGCAAGTATATGTATAACACAAAAGTGCTGCCAACATGCCTAGCACGTAACAAAAACTAGAAACAAAAAGAGAAAGATGCTCTATACATCTCAATAGCTCCAAACAACAAAAAGAGAAGAAATACACTGTGCATCTGGATCGGAATGATGCTCCAAAAATCTCGGAAGCTCTAAGCAACACATAAAGCAGAAAAAACTCCATGAATCTGGATCAAAAGGAAAGAAGAAGCCTCAACACTGAAGTGAAAATAAACGAGATGCTGGATAGGATAATCTGCACTGGAATCTCTGAACAAGGGAAGAAATGCCAAGCTGGAGGAAGGAACCTCTCTGAAAGTCTCTCAACAAACCAAAACATGTGTTCTGAAGATAAGGGGACCTGTAAGAAGAACCTGGAAGCATTTCACGCATATCTGCATTTGAGGGGTGACTAAGAAAAAAGTAAGAATTATGCGTATATATGTATATTAATATAAATAATATACATATATGCGTATAAATAAAGAGAGAAGAGAAACAAAAAGGAGAGAAAACTAGTAACAACATGATTAAAATATTTCAAGACAATTACACCAAAAAAGATCAAAAATAACCAAAAAAAGAAAACTAAGAATCTGTAATCATAAGTAGGTTGTGATTAACCGATAGATCATGGTATGAATTTGAAAAAATATTCATATTAGTACCGATGTCATTAAAAAGACAATAGTTTTTAAAATAATTAATATTGTAGTTAACCATATTAAGATACCCTTTAAACGAATTATTCTTAGCTAATTTATATTTGGGATTAGAAATCCAATGAAAACAGAAAGAAGAAATTGTATAAATCCATTTATTAATATGACTATTATTATTATTAAAAATTCTTTGATTTCTTTCAAACCATATATACCAACTAATAATAGTGAATAAAGAGTCAAGTAGAGATCCAATATTCTTCTTAAACCTAAATCTAAAATTATCCAGTAAAATTCACAATCCGAAATTTTAGTTATGATATTAAAATTGAAAATTTTGAGAACATTATTAAGAATGGAATAAGAAGCCATGATCATAGTATAGCTAATGTCTTCAAGATGCAGATTACAAAAATAACATTTATTATCATTATGAATGTTCTTTCTTTTTAAGTTTTCAATTGTATTAAGTTTACCATGCAATACTAACCACATGTGTATTTCAGATTTAGGAGGAGAATTTGATTTCCAAATGAATTTGAACGAATTGTTTATAGTACCCGAAAAATTAATAAATATATAAAAAGAGTTAGAGGTATAATTCTTACTTCTATCCCATTACCAACAAAGAGTATCATTATCATTATCAATATTGTAAAGATTTAATCTTGCATAAAGCAAATGAAGAAGCCTAAGAGTTGATCCTACTAAAATTCTGTTAAAGCTGAAATTCCAAGGAGGATCATAATCAGGAGAAAAAATGTGACGACCGCCCATGACTACCGCACGGAAACAAGGGAATGGTGCGCTGAAAGTGTGCCAGGCAGCCATGAGTGACCGTCAAGGGTAAAATAAACATCGCAGACTCTATCGTAAAACTCACAGCGCATGGATAAAATACAATAGAGAAATATAATATAGTGAAGCTCCCATAGAACAGAATATCATCATCTAATCATAATAGCTTTATACATGGTCTGAATCATGAATACAAGAAGCCTCACTACATAGCACTCAGAGTAATCAACAATCAGCGGAATATCCAGTACATAGAATATGAAAATAATATGTAAAGCCTCCTGCTCGTCTTCGTCATCATCAGCGTGAGCCACTAAGATCAGCACCTGCCACCTGTCACCTAGTCTGACCATCCCAAACATGGATGAACAGCCCAAGGTAATAAGAGGAGACCTAAAACCTTGAGTCAGACAACAGTCTTAGTGAGCAGTCAATCAACTATCAAACATACCAAAGGAACATAAATGATAAAAGGAATAGGAACCCAAATCATCCCACTCCACCTCTTTCTACAGTGATAGCCCCCAGACACACACTAAGGAGAAGCAAGCATAACAAAGCAGATAATTAAAGTAAAGCAATAATCACTCGAGTCAAGGTCGATGTTTTCCAAATACAAACCCCCAAGGCCTAAACCAAGATCAGATAAGCACCCAGAAAACACTGCTCTTGAGACCGGATGATGATACAACCAAACATCCATGACTCTGGCTATCACTGTTATCATTGCCTTGATTTTATCGTTAATTGAATGACCAACTCATCTTTCAACCATCCGTCAAGGGCTAATGGCAACCCCGGTTCTAGACATAACTCCACACGTCACCGTGACCCGTGCCTAGGTATAACGGATCTACCCAGAGTACTAGCACGTCATCATGACCTACGCCTGGATATAACGGATCTACCCAACGTACTCTTGCTTTGAGTTTGCTAGAACCTTCAATAACGATAAGATCTCAGCCTTCTAGTCATCCTCCTCGACGACTATTCCCAATATAGCTCAAGCACCTCTCGAGCCCACCATTATCCACCAACTCGAACCGCATCATCGAGTAATCAACATGCTTGGGATGATCCCGTCTGGATTAAACCAAGGCTTCCACATCATGCTTTGCTCCAATGCATCTTAGCAAAGTCCATCTCATCATCATACTTCGCCTCAACATATCATGGCAAAGTCCATTTCGTCATCATACTTCGCTTCCTCTAACTATAGCAAAGTCCTCGAACCCATCCATATGAGCCTCATCATCCGCTTCATATGCCACAGCAGCTTTCACCATTCAAGAGCCTTTCCACTTAGCTTTTGAATCATCTTCAACCATTTTGTCCCAAATCAACTACAAGCTAACTCGAGACAATCAAATCAATCATACATCCAAACAATCAAGCATTCAAACAAGATCTAATCAAGCAATATCAACTATAATGGCAATTTCGTAAATAAATGAGCATAAGTCTAACATATATGAAATCATGGATTTTGGCATAGATCTATCAAATATAAAACATGGGTTTTGTCTCTATAACTTGTTAATTGAACTTGCATAGGTAAACATCTTCAAAAGTAATGGATCTAGACTTGGATCTAAGGAAAATGCATGAAATCACTATCTACAACACTCCAACAAACCACCCATCCAATATACTCCTTTGGGTCCGCGTGAGAGATAACCACCACTCACCGAATCACCCAAACACTTCAAAAACTATCAACTCCAGATCTGGACAGCGAAGATTCAAGCTTGATTCGTCGAAATCCCGCTTGAAACGATGAAATCTAGCTTCGTTGGATGAAGATCTTCAACTTTGGCTCTTAAATCTTCAATCTTGATCTTCGATCTTGAATGGATGTTAGCACTCGATTGAAGTAGAGAAAGAAGTGAAGAAAATGTTGTAGTCGAGTTTCCAAAATGGCAGCACTTCGTCGCTTCAAAAACCGGTGCCAAAAAGTGAGCCAAACCCCTCTATTTATAGGCTGAAATCACCCTTAGGTCGCCCAGACTTAGGTCGTTGCCGACCTAGAGACCCCCGACCTAACTTAGGTCATTTACGACCTAAGTCTCCCTAGTACACGCGACCTAAAAACACAGCTGCCTTCAACGACCTACGACCTAAGACCATGCCGACCTAAAATAAACATGCGACCTAATTTCCTTGCGACCTATGATTCTGCCGACCCAACCTACCTAGCGACCTA
Organism: Allium cepa; assembly: GCA_030765085.1. NCBI lineage: Eukaryota > Viridiplantae > Streptophyta > Magnoliopsida > Asparagales > Amaryllidaceae > Allium > Allium cepa. Next base: position 881,986,401 of record CM060931.1, on the reverse strand, counting down.
ACACAAACCATGATCTAACACTTCCTTTTAGGTCGCTCTACCTATAAGTCGTTAAACCCTATAGGTCGGCCAACCATACCAACTCGTTCACGACCTAACTTCCATAGGTCATAAACACTCTTAAGTCGGTCCATACCTAGGTCGGTCAAGAACCATAACTCGTAACTTTTAGGTCGTTACCATTAACTCGCACACGACCTATCACTTAACTTGTGCAACCGAGTTAACTTCCCATACGACTTAGGCTAAGGAGAACATAAACAACACTAACGACCTAATAATTCTACGATATATCAACACGTAAAATACGGGTAGTTACATTCTCTCCCCCTTAGGAATTTCGCCCCCGAAATTCCAAACAAACAAGAGCAACCATAACTATTCTGCATGCCTACCATCCGTAGCAATCAACAAACCATGCATCCAATTTCTAGCCTAGCATGCAGAATTCTAAGATTAGAACAAGTTACAAATTCATGAGATGTCACGACACCTTAGGGCCATACCTTGAAGAGTTCAGGATGAGCTGCCTTCATCCTCTCTTCCTCCTCCCACGTACAGTCGTTAACATCATCACTCCATTGTATCTTGAGCAACGTAATCGTCTTCCTCCTAAGCTGTTTCGTGTCGGTTTCAACAACACGAAGCGGCTTACGAGGTCTCGTAACCACTGGATCAACCTCCAAGTCTTCACAGCTATCAGCAGAAACCACTGTATTCGAGTCGTGCACATACTTCCGTAGATAAGATACATGAAAAACATTGTGCACACCCGCCATCTTTTCCGGTAACTCCAATCTATAAGCGAGCTTTCCAATTCGCTCGATGATCGGGAATGGTCCAATAAATCTCGGAGTCAATTTTCCTTTCTTCCCGAAACGAATAATATTCTTCAGAGGAGAAATCTTCACAAAAATCATATCACCTACGTCGAATTCCAAATCCTTTCGACGTTTATCGGCGTAACTTTTCTGGCGGTCTTGGGCTGCCTTCATTCGTTGCCGAATGATCTCTATACAGTCCGAAGTCTGACGAATCATCTTTGGCCCAAGTATCAGCTTTTCTCCAGCCCTGCAGCCTTCTCAGTCGTCCAGATTCATGCCCTGCAGCCTTCTCAGTCGTCCTAGGCTGATGAGTAGGAGCCTGTTGCCCCTGACTAGATGAAGCAGGATTGTTGCTATTCTTTTTCACAAATTGCTGCAGTTTGTTTTCCCTTAGCAACTCTTCAATCAGATTTTTCAACTGGCGGCATTTGTCGGTTTCGTGACCGGGTTGATTATGGAAGCGGCAGAACTTCCCACTCTGTATAGCCTTTTTCCCTGTCCTTAGAGGAGGAGGTTTAGGAAAGTCAATAGAATCTTTAGTGGCAAGGTAGATACGTTCCGTCGTATCTGATAAAGGAGTATATTCTGATGGCTTGAAGGATCGGGGCTTCTTCAGATTACTCTGCTTCTTCCCGTTGTTATTTTCCCTTTTTTGCCCTACAGATTCATTCTTGCGTGGAACAACAGTGTTATCTTCGGCTTTTTCCAACACAGCCTTTACCGGTACGGGACGGCTTTCTAAGCGTATGAATTCATCTGCTTTTTTATAGAACTTTTCAAGGGAATTTGGTTCCTTCATGTTTAGCCATTTCCCAAACTCGCTCGACTTGTAAATACCCTTCATCAGATAAGTCAATATCATTCGCGGTTCTGCATTGTCCACCTCAGCTAGCGCTATATTAAAGCGGTTTAAGAAAGATTTGATAGTCTCTCCTGGATTCTGCTCCAAACTTGACAGTGACATGATATCCTTGGCTTTTGAGGCGTATAGTCTGAACTGCTCCTTGAACTTCCGGGTTAAGTCAGAAAACTGATCGATAGATCGGACTGGAAGTTTGGTGAACCAAAGCAGAGCTACACCTTCGAGATACACAGGAAAATATCGGCACTTTATTTCATCAGAGGCTCTGGCACCTGTCATGTGCCAATCATACTTGTATAAGAATTCGTTCGGATCACTTGTCCCCTTGTAAGCTGGAATGGTTGGAGGGACAAACTTCCTTGGGAATTCAGCCTTTAAGATTTTCTCAGTAAACGGAGTTTTACTTGGGGCGAAACCCCATTCTTTCTCGTCTTCAACCCTCTGCATACTCTCTTTCATAATTTGTCGGACCATTCCAGAAAGATACTCCTCATCATGTCGAGCTCTAGATCCACCAACCTCTGGAAGTGTTTGTTCAAAGGGGCTAGCAGCCCTTTCAGGAGCATTTCTTTCTTCAGCATCATGAATGTTGCCAGCGAAATTCCTTTCATTACCTGCTGGTTGGCGGTTTGCCCCAAGCAAATCGTTCAACCTATTCAGAATTAGAGCATTCTGGGCATTCTGAGCCTCGAATTGTGCATTTTGGGCATTTATGTGTTGGTTCAGCCCTAAGATTGCAGCATCCAGCTCTGCCTTTGTAACTCCGACAGCTGGAGTGGCTTGATTCGATATGGGGGAAGCGGAGGTTCCCTCTTGAATATTCCCAGATCTGACAGATCTACTTTTCCTTCCAGGAGCCATAATCTCGGATAGGCTTCTGGTTTTCAAGGAAATTCTTTCTACAAACCTCTGTGAAGCAATGATGATAACTCGCCTGAGTTCAGTTCTCAGTGAAAGCACCAAAAATGTTAACGCTAAAATTTGAACGCTAACACCCCGGTGTATAAAGTGAGATTGTGAAAGCACCACCCGATAACTCGGGAACAGATTATAAGCAGACAATAGTGAAAAAACAGTAAACAACAGCAATTTTATAGTGCTTCGGCTTGAGAGATAGCCTACGTCCACTTTGAATATCTTTATTGACGATTTGATTACAAGTCAATGCAGTTACACTTTGATTACAACACACTTTGAGTTTCAAGTGCCTTTGAACAAGTAGCCTAAACTTCAATGTCGATCCAAATCTTTGAACACATGTTTGACATGTTTGATTTCTTCGTGAAGTTTCTTGAAGGTGTTGAAGCAGTTTAGAATGCAGCAGAGTAACGGCGCTTGAAATGAATCAGCCAAAAGTCCCTTGAATGTTGGGGGTGGCCATCATTTATAGGCAAATCTGGACAGAAGTTTTTCTCCCAAGTCCTGAGTGGTGACCGACTTAGGCTAAGCCGTGGCCGAGTCAAGTTGAGTCGTGGCCGGTTTATCTGCTTAAGCCTTTGGTCTCTCAATAGTTCGCTTTCCAGAATTCCAAGTCATGAGTCGCCTACGAGTCAGTTCTCATAGGAATAGGTACTGTGGCAATGGAATATGATTCAATGGCTTTAAGTCGCGGACGAGTCATTCTGAGTCATGAGTCGTTAAGTCGTTGACGACTTATCAGGTAGCGGTGCATAGGTGAAGCGACTTAGGGACTTACCTTCTTAGGTTGTCAATCCTCTTGAGTCGTTTCTTATGATGGGTCGTGGACTTGTTGAGTCGCTGAGGCGATAGCCTTGATGAGTCGGTAATGCACTGAGTCGGTCTGCCTTGTGAACCGTTAACCCCTTGAGTCGTAACCCTTTAAGTCGCTCTGAGCTTTAGGTCATTGACTTATTGAGTCTGTGACTCGACGAGTCGTGAGGCTTCCTGAGTCGTCTCGTATGAGCCGTGAACTTCGTTGAGTCGGTAACTCAATGAGTCGGCCTGTATTATGAACCGCTAACCTCCATGAGTTGTTCCATTCCTCTAAGTCGCCTTGAGCCTTAGCTCGTCAGCCAATCGAGTCGCTACCAGCTGAGTCGGTCCTTTCCTTAAGTTGCTTAACCCCTTGAGTCGTAAATCCAATGAGTCGTTAAAGACCTTAAGTGGATGAGTCGGCCCAAGTTTCATCTCGTTGGAAGAACAGGGTTAACACCAATCCTGCATGTCTTCGACTTAACGCATCTGCCACTGCGTTACCTTTCCCCGGAGTATAGGCTATACCAAAATCATATGATGCTAAAAACTCTAGCCACCGTTGCTGTCGAAGATTCAAATCCTTTTGGGAGAAAAGATACTTCAACGACTTATGATCCGTAAACAACTCGAATCGAACTCCCAATAGATAATGTCTCCACATCTTCAAAGCAAACACAATCGCCGCTAACTCCAAATCATGAGTCGGGTAATTCCTTTCATGCAGCTTCAGTTGTCGACTAGCATATGCAACAACTTTATCCTTCTGCATTAGCACTGCTCCAAGTCCAGTACCACATGCATCGGTGTAAACCACCATCTCATCATTCCCACTTGGAATAGTCAAAACAGGAGCACTCGTCAATCGCTCTTTCAGGATTCTAAAAGCTTGCTCACACTTAGCATCCCAACTGAACACTTGGTTCTTCTTCGTCGACCTGTTAACGGTGCAGCTATCTTGGAAAAGTCTTTGATAAACCGACGATAATATCCTGCTAATCCAAGAAAACTTCTCACATCAGATGCATTCTTAGGTCTAATCCAATCCTGGATCGCTGCCACCTTAGCGGGATCAACCGCTATCCCATTTTCAGAAATGACATGGCCTAAGAATCTCACTTCACTCTTCCAGAAGTGACACTTCGAAAACTTAGCCTTCAGCTGATGTTTCCGCAAGATTTCCAAAACAATACGCAAGTGCGTCTTGTGCTCTTCTTCAGTTCTGGAGTAAATCAGAATATCATCCAGGAACACAAGTACGAACTTGTTCAACTGATCTCTGAACGCTCTATTCATAAGATCCACAAAATACGCTGGTGCATTCGTCAATCCAAACGGCATTACCAGCCACTCATAAAAACCGGATGGTGTCCTGAAAGCAGTCTTCGGCACACTATCCTTCGCCACTCTTAACTGGTGAAATCTCGTTGCCAAATCCATCTGAGAAAACACCTTCGCCTCGTGAAGCTGATCAAACAAGTCATCTATTCTCGGCAATGGATACTTGTTCTTCTTAGTCACCTTATTCAGCTCACGATAATCAACACACAACCTCAACGATCCATCCGCTTTGGTTGCGAACACAACTGGTGCACCCCATTCGGACACACTACGCCGAATGAATCCTTTCCATAAAAGGTCATCAACCTGCACCCTCAACTCTTGCTGTTCTCTAGGCGCCATCCGCCTAAGAGGCATCACAACAGGTCTGGCTCCCTCAACTAGATCGATACGAAACTCGATCTCCCTATGCGGCGGTAACCCTTTGACCTCGTCAAAGACATCCTCGAATCCATTCACGATTGGCATCGATGACAGTCCATCCCGTGGAACCACCAGCGAATACATGAAGCTCATGAAGACGCCTTCTTCATGCTTACATCGTATCACAACCTTTCGCCCCTCCACATTCTCGATTGTCACCTCCAATCTCACACAATCAACCTTTGCCGCATACTTCCTAAGCCAGTCCATACCCAAAATAATTCCGAACCCCGCAAAGTTCAAAACAAAGAAATCACAAACAAAAGAGCAATCATGACTCGATATAACTAGACCACGGCATAACATACACAAACAAGACGAACCCCCAACTGGATTAGTCACTACCAATGGTCTATCAACAATATCCGGTTCCAAACCCAACCGGTCTACCAACTCATTACAAACAAAAGAATGAGACGCTCCAGTATCAAATAACACTCTAACTGGAACACCACAAATGGAAAGAGTACCTTGAACCACCACACTCTTCCCCTTCTCTTCAGCAGTAGGAGCTTTCGAAGATGACGGGACAGCCCCCAAAGCATAAGCTTGCACAACCTGCCTGTCCTTTATCGGTTCCGGACAGTTCTTCTTAATGTGCCCCAGCTTATCACAGTTGTAGCACTTCAACAACACCTTCGGATTCTTGCAATCCTTGGAGAGATGGCCCTTCTGCCGACAATTATAGCAGGTCTTTTCCCCCTTCAGCTTCTTCTGACCATCCTTACCCTTCTGCTGTTGCTGCTTCCTCTTCTTGTTTCCACCCTGCTGTGGTTTAGACTCCTCCTTGGTCACAGCAACAACAGATACTTCCTTAGGAAACAAACTCTCGTGCCTGAGAGCTTTCTCCACCAGCTTCTCAAATGGATCGTCCCAGATGATCCACTAATTGTCTTCCAAGATAACTGTCCAAGCCTGTCACGAATTTCTCGTTCTTCTGGTAGGGAGATTCAATATACGATCTAGCATACTTGGACAGAGCCTCAAACTCAGAAACATACTCAAGAACTGGCCTCCCACCCTGCTTGAGTTCAACAAACTTCTTAAACAAAACAGACTTCTGAGCTGTAGAGATAAACTTGGCTTCAAATCTAACTTGGAATTGCTCCCAAGTAATCTCTTCTTCTGGAGTATCTATGGTGATAGAATTCCACCAATCAGCAGCTCTCCCTTGAAGCTGTCTCGATGCAAGCTTCCTCTTAGTTGCATCCTCAATTCCTAAATCTCCAAAGATCCTCCTACAAGCATCCATCCATCTTTGGACTTCAATAGTCGATTCCATTCCTAAGAAAACCTTTCCTCCAAGAGAAGTATAGTCCTTGCAAAGCTTAGCAAAATCCACCGGCCTTGGAGCTTGAACTTGAACTCCCACATCCACTGACGATCCTGAAGCTGGTATCTTCCTCATGATCGAAGTCATCATCGCTTCGAACATAGCTCCATAATCAGCAACTCCATCAGCAGCACGACCTTCCCTGGCAGCTGGTCTCCCTCTTCGACTCATCCTTAATATCTATAAAAAGGAATGATTAGAACACCTTGAGGAACAACTGCATAAGGAGTTCAAATCCTTCTAAACTACTATATTATATATATAGTAATCATCCATCAAAATACAATTACGTCTCTCTTACGTAGTTACGTCAACGAGCGTTGGCTAAAATCGATTAACCAATGCTCTGATACCAACTGTGAAGACCGCCCATGACTCCCGCACGGAAACAAGGGAATGGTGCGCTGAAAGTGTGCCAGGCAGCCATGAGTGACCGTCAAGGGTAAAATAAACATCGCAGACTCTATCGTAAAACTCACAGCGCATGGATAAAATACAATAGAGAAATATAATATAGTGAAGCTCCCATAGAACAGAATATCATCATCTAATCATAATAGCTTTATGCATGGTCTGAATCATGAATACAAGAAGCCTCACTACATAGCACTCAGAGTAATCAACAATCAGCGGAATATCCAGTACATAGAATATGAAAATAATATGTAAAGCCTCCTGGTCGTCTTCGTCATCATCAGCGTGAGCCACTAAGATCAGCACCTGCCACCTGTCACCTAGTCTTCCCATCCCAAACATGGATGAACAGCCCAAGGTAATAAGAGGAGACATAAAACCTTGAGTCAGACAACAGTCTTAGTGAGCAGTCAATCAACTATCAAACATACCAAAGGAACATAAAGGATAAAAGGAATAGGAACCCAAATCATCCCACTCTACCTCTTTCTACAGTGATAGCCCCCAGACACACACTAAGGAGAAGCAAGCATAGCAAAGCAGATAATTAAAGTAAAGCAATAATCACTCGAGTCAAGGTCGATGTTTTCCAAATACAAACCCCCAAGGCCTAAACCAAGATCAGATAAGCACCCAGAAAACACCGCTCTTGAGACCGAATGATGATACAACCAAACATCCATGACTCTAGCTATCACTGTTATCATTGCCTTGATTTTATCGTTAATTGAATGACCAACTCATCTTTCAACCATCCGTCAAGGGCTAATGGCAACCCCGGTTCTAGACATAACTCCGCACGTCACCGTGACCCGTGCCTAGGTATAACGGATCTACCCAGAGTACTAGCACGTCATCATGACCCGCGCCTGGGTATAACGGATCTACCCAACGTACTCTTGCTTTGAGTTTGCTAGAACCTTCAATAACGATAAGATCTCAGCCTTCTAGTCATCCTCCTCGACGACTATTCCCAATATAGCTCAAGCACCTCTCGAGCCCACCATTATCCACCAACTCGAACCGCATCATCGAGTAATCAACATGCTTGGGATGATCCCGTCTGGATTAAACCAAGGCTTCCACATCATGCTTTGCTCCAACGCATCTCAGCAAAGTCCATCTCATCATCATACTTCGCCTCAACATATCATGGCAAAGTCCATTTCGTCATCATACTTCGCTTCCTCTAACTATAGCAAAGTCCTCGAACCCATCCATATAAGCTTCATCATCCGCTTCATATGCCACAGCAGCTTTCACCATTCAAGAGCCTTTCCACTTAGCTTTTGAATCATCTTCAACCATTTTGTCCCAAATCAACTACAAGCTAACTCGAGACAATCAAATCAATCATACATCCAAACAATCAAGCATTCAAACAAGATCTAATCAAGCAATATCAACTATAATGGCAATTTCGTAAATAAATGAGCATAAGTCTAACATATATGAAATCATGGATTTTAGCATAGATCTATCAAATATAAAACATGAGTTTTGTCTCTATAACTTGTTAATTGAACTTGCATAGGTAAACATCTTCAAAAGTAATGGATCTAGACTTGGATCTAAGGACAATGCATGAAATCACTATCTACAACACTCCAACAAACCACCCATCCAATATACTCCTTTGGGTCTGCGTGAGAGATAACCACCACTCATCGAATCACCCAAACACTTCAAAAACTATCAACTCCAGATCTGGACAGCGAAGATTCAAGCTTGATTCGTCGAAATCCCGCTTGAAACGATGAAATCTAGCTTCGTTGGATGAAGATCTTCAACTTTGGCTCTTAAATCTTCAATCTTGATCTTCGATCTTGAATGGATATTAGCACTCGATTGAAGTAGAGAAAGAAGTGAAGAAAATGTTGTAGTCGAGTTTCCAAAATGGCAGCACTTCGTCGCTTCAAAAACCGGTGCCAAAAAGTGAGCCAAACCCCTCTATTTATAGGCTGAAATCACCCTTAGGTCGCCCAGACTTAGGTCGTTGCCGACCTAGAGACCCCCGACCTAACTTAGGTCATTTACGACCTAAGTCTCCCTAGCACACGCGACCTAAAAACACAGCTGCCTTCAACGACCTACGACCTAAGACCATGCCGACTTAAAATAAACATGCGACCTAATTTCCTTGCGACCTATGATTCTGCCGACCCAACCTACCTAGCGACCTAACACAAACCATGATCTAACACTTCCTTTTAGGTCGCTCTACCTATAAGTCGTTAAACCCTATAGGTCGGCCAACCATACCAACTCGTTCACGACCTAACTTCCATAGGTCATAAACACTCTTAAGTCGGTCCATACCTAGGTCGGTCAGGAACCATAACTCATAACTTTTAGGTCGTTACCCATTAACTCGCACACGACCTATCACTTAACTTGTGCAACCGAGTTAACTTCCCATACGACTTAGGCTAAGGAGAACATAAACAACACTAACGACCTAATAATTCTACGATATATCAACACGTAAAATACGGGTCGTTACAAAAAAACTCACTAATTAGAGCAAACTTAAAATTACAGATATCGTAAAGCTATTTAAATTCCATTTTAAGAGGTAAGACCGAAATCCAACGGTCATGCCAAAAGGAAGTACGGTTATTGGAACGAACAATGTTTTATTCTGTAACGACTCGTAATTTTCGTTAATTAAATTTGTCATTTTAACAAGATTTACATAAATTTAATTTACAAGAAATAAAGATTTTATAATAATTAATAATGAAGTAAATGTTGAGAATGAAATGAAACCATGGGAATATAAGGCTAAGTATTTACAGTTGAAATAAAATGACGAATAAATTGAAGTGATGTAAATTGTTATACTAGGCTAAGAGTTGCATATAAGAGAACAAAGGTAAGTAGTGAATTTAGTTAATGAATTAATAATATTAAATAGTAAATTGAATTAAATCAATGTCCGGTACAAATTGAAATATTGTTTGGAATGAAAGCTTATAAATTGTAAGCATTTAATTTACAAATGAAATCAATGTATTAATTTAGTTGTAACTGAATGTAAATTAATGAAATTATGTAATAATTGATAAATGATGGCATTCATGAATGAAATAAGATTTGTAAGTAATAAAGGAATAATTGAAATAAACATTTACCAATGATATGTATATTGATTTATATAGACTTAATAAAAGATTTGAATTGAATCAATCTATTTAGTTGAAACTAATTAATTTGTATGCAAATTATAAATGGGTTTATAGTAAGAAATTATACTACCGTGAATTGAAATTAAGATGAAATTGAAAAATTCAAGTATGTGATGCAAATATATCATATATAGCAATGGAATAAAAAAATTAGTGTTATTATAACCTGGTTCGCAGGTAACAAACTTATAACTGAATTTAAAAGAAAATAGGTGACAATGAATATAGATTGTTCATTTATTTGGTGTGTTAAATAAATTTTGGTATTCAATCGCAATAAATATAAATAATTAATTGAAACTGTTGTAAGGTCAAAATTTATGGCATATAATAAGTTGGGGGATAGATTTCATTAAAGGTAATTTATTTATTATGTTAATGTAAATTAAAATAATTAGAGGTATGTAAATGATGATTAATACCATGTTTGGAAGTTGTAATTTAGAGGATATTAAGAATTAGGAATTGAATTTTGAATTATTTGCAATACAAATAAAGAAAATGTTACGTTATTGCTAATTGAGGGAATCATTAATTAATTGAATGAAAGTTAAATCAGTGGAATTAATGGAGATTAATTTACGTTAGTTATTTAGGGTAGTGACTAAATTTGGTAATCCATTTGCAATTAATGACAATAGTGTTGATATAAGCTAATAAGTTAAATGCCAATACAATACCAATTAATGGATTGAATGTGATTATGAAATTGGAATTAATAAATGCAGTAAATAGTTCAGGGCAAATAAATTTATTGATCAAATGTTAAGATCTTAACTGATGGTAATTAATAATTGAAGATAATGTAAATTCCATTTATAATATGACTATGGGTGAATGAAAAGATTGTAAATCAAGATTTGTTTATTTATATGAATATAAAGAATTAAGGTAATTGAGTTTTTGCAATTAAGTAAAAATTAAACATTTATTTTTACGTTAATTGAAAATTTAGTTGAAAGTGAAAAATATGTATGTATGTTAATTTCATCCATTTGCCTATAATGGATTGAATAATAAGAATGAAGATTTAATTCAATGAAATTTTGAAAACTTAATTTGATAATTTCTAAATTTAATAAAAATGAAAATTTGACACCGAAATGGGAAGTTAATCAACTTTAAATTGACCTTTAAATTGTTTAAAACATTGTAATTTGATTGAGACATATAAAGGCAATAAAATTTGTCAAATTTAATATTAAAAAAAAATTGGATTTTATTAATAAATTTTTAATTTATCTTATTAATATAAAATTAGTCATTTTGGCCACTGACTCGGATTCCGACGAAACTAGTTTCATCGGATCCGTAACGGTGAATTATAATAGTGTTTCAAGTTTCATAACGATCGGACTTTTCGTTTGATCGTACTGACTCGAAACGCCTTGAAATTTATGCAATTTAAATCAATCTAAATCAATTTGGAAAAATTGAATTTAGCATAACTTCTTCATACGACGTGAAACTTTTTCCATCGCGTTTAAAATATTTTTAAACATATATTTTGATATATGGGTTGACCCATTTTCGTTCCGGAGTAGAAACGGGTTTTTCGGGGCATAGATTGTTCAGCACGTTTATTTATCTGGTCCATCTACTCTATTTCAACCCTACCTATAAATACCCTGCATATAAACCCTAATTTCTCCTCATTCTCATTTGTCTATACGTACCTTCTTTCTCAGCTCCTCATCCCAATGGCAGACAATATCTAATTCCCAAATTCCAAAAAAAAAATCAATTTCAAAAAAAAAAAAAACAAAAAAAAAACAAAATTCTTTTTACGGATCTGCAGCAGCTTCTGGTCGCGCTTCAGGTTTCAGAGGAGAAAACCCTAGAGCAACTTCGGGTCAGAAAGAAAATGACTCGGGTCGCTTCGGTTCGTTTTGGCGAAAACTCCAAGCAAGCATCGGGGAATTGAGGTGGCGCACCAAAGTCGAACCCGAAGTCAATCCAGGACCAGAATTTTCCATTTTTCAAATTTTCATAACTTTTGCATACGAGCTCAGATTCACGCGCAGTTTGTTTTGCTGGGATCGTATCGGAATTTCGGAAGTTTTGGCACTTGTTTGGATGAATTTGGAGATTGTCCAATTTCTGGGTTTAAATTGGATTTGAATTCAATTTAAATTCAAAAAGGTGAGTGTTTTAACCCACTCACAACTTTTGGAATTTCTTATGTTTGTTAATTTGACTTAAGATATGAGTAGAAATTTATTTATGATTGTTTGGCATGTTTTATTCATCATCTCAGTTAATTCGCATTTATTTAATTTAACTGTTAATTATTGCATATAAATTGACAGTTAGAATTTATTTATTTGCATATAACTGCTAGTTCAACAGTTATTAAATTTATTTATTTGCATATAAACTGCTAGTTTAACAGTTATTGAATTTATTATTGAATATAAACTGTTGGTTAATACATGTTATTTATTACCTGTATAATTTACATGCTCTATATCGATGATTGTTTAAATTGGATGATGATTGCAAATGATGGTTGATGATTGATATTTGGATGAATAGACGCAACATTTATATTGTATAAACTTCAAGTCATCATGCATTTTCATTTCATTCGGGATTGCGGATTGAATACAACCGCGTTTTTATTCTAAATTGCGGATTGAAATGATAAACATCCGTATCACTTGACCATAGGGTAGAAAATTTTATACAGGCACCGCGGTATATATATAATATATTTTGAAATGTTTTTATGGTTTTGTTAAGCTACATATATATGGTTTATGGGATATTGAATTGGGTATTTATATATATATATATATATATATATATATATATATATATATATATATATATATATATAGTAATTTTCGGTTTTTAAGCTTTGTATAAATTTGATTTGAAGTATAAAATAAAGTTTGATTTTTAAGATCAAATACGATTAAGCATTTATTTAAAATCTAATTTCTGGAGTTTTTATGACTTAAATGAGAATAAGATTTGGAAGATGAATATTAAGTTAAACTGAAATTTAATAAAAATTAAAAAATTTAAAGGATATGATTTTTATAACTTGATTTTTTTGTAATGTGATTTAAATGGATATCAGATTGATTTAAATGTATATATTCAGTTTAATAAATTGACGGATTTTCCAATTTTGTGAAGTTAAAGGTTTTACTTAAATTATATTGAATTCATTAAGTAAACAGTTCAAGTCTAAATAATAAGTAATTGAATTTGATATATATGGGTTTGTCAAATGAGTTTGTTTTTGAAATGGTGAAATATTTAAAGCTTTGAAACATAAGAATTAAAAATGGTATTTGAAAGTTTAAATCGATATTTGGAATTGATTTGTGAAATGTAAAGAAGCTATTTTGTTTTATAAAAGAAATTTAATATTTAAACATTTGAGAGATGGAAATTTGTTTCAAAGTTATGATTTTCAAGGTAGTATAATTTGGAAATATTATATTCCAGAGTTTTGATTTCTAAATATTTTACTTTGAAAACCCTATGATTTTGGAAAGAATATATATTGGAAAATAAAATGACATTATATTGGTTTGGGCCTAAATGATATCGTATTGACTTGGGGTTTTAAAAATATAAACGATATTGTTTTTATATGGGTTTAAAATGGATATTTTATTCTGGTTTTAAATTATAATTATTTTAAATGACCGTGGTGTTATAATAACATTTGGTTGTTGAAGAGACCGGGATCGGAAGTTGTCATACTCTCTGCCAACTCCGAAAACCACTTTAACAACCGTGCACGCGGTGGAGATTCCAGAATGAAGTAGGGTGGTGGCGGCGTTTCCTGTAAGGTAAATACGTGGACCCAACTCTCGTGAGTTGGCATAAGGTGGATAGAAATAGAAGCGATTCTCGGGCCAATGAGGTCATTCCTCTGATCGAACGCACTCCTTCGATACTATACTCTGACTTTGGATTGATTCGGTGGCCACTATTGATTTCTTTGATTTGAGGGTGTTAGTTCAAGGTGGGCGGTAGCTGCGGCTACGCGTTTCCACCAGCCTGGATAGCAATTGGTATATCTACCCTGGCATTGCCTAGTTGTGCCGTGTCACCTACCCTATCGCGCCTTGTACGAGTTTGGATTTCTCCCGTAGCCCGCGTGGTATTCTCTGGTGGCTTCCCGATCAGGAGGGACTATGATATTGGATGGACTACTGGGACTATTACGTGTTAAGGTCTATATGGGCAACCCCTTAATGCTAAGAAAAAGTAAGTTTATTTTACAATTAGACACAATTATAATAGCGCAATATACTACATAGTAAATAGTTTAATGGATCCTTAGGAAATGTAAATCCCGAGCATCTCTTGAGTTACTGCTCTCATATTTATTTCTGTTAATTTGACTCACATAAGATCTTTTAGTTCTGACTCGAGTGTTTTTGTTTTTCAAATTCGCTCGGGTCAGTCCGAGCGTTTCAGGATTTGAAGACTTAATTTCTGGAGGACGAAGACGAAGATTTCATCATCATCATTATTATGATATTATATGGTTCCACTACACACTGTATTCCGCTGCATTGGTATTTATTGGTATGTGAACTCTAATATTTATTGTATAAAGAAGAATCAAATGTTTTATAAACAGTTTTATGAACTGTATATTTATTATTATATTTTATCCTTCCGCTGTGAGATTCTATTTTGTTATTTCTTCCTTGTTTTTCTTATTTACCCCATAACAATCCGCCCTTACGTATGGTTTGAATTGGCACGTGTGTCTGTTTAAATCGTGCGAAAAGGCGGATGTTACATCTGGTATCAGAGCTTTGGTTTAGCGATAAACCTTAGCTTTGTGTGGTCTGACTCTTTACCAATAGGGTAGAAACACCCTATGGGAGTCGCTGAGTGTATATATATGAGAGAGAGCGTATTTGTTAGTGTTATAAAAGGGTTTTAATATTGTGTTAATATGTTCCATTTTGTATTTATAAATTCCGGTTGATGCATGGGACGCTGTGACATTAATAGGGATTTCTAAACACTTAATAGGATAGACCGACATAATATTTGTTTTAATATAGTTGAATGAAATAATTTTGCCTATTATATTTTCTATATACAAAATAAAGTTATTTTTATAAATAAGATATATATTTGGTTGCAATATATTGGTTGTTAGGTAATAAAATTTATAAATAATAGGTGAAATTAGATGGAAAATAAATTTTGAAATTTTGAACTTAAGTTCCGGGGTTTGGGAAATTCTTTCAATTGATTTTGGAATATAATAATAATACTATTAGAAGTATTTTTTGATATAAATATTTCAATATAATTTGAAAGAATTGTTTAAAAAGAAATTTTGAAAAGAAATAAGTTATGTACTCCCCTCTCTGTCGCTTGAAAATAATTTCGGTGATGAGTGCATGCATCATCGACTTTCATTTTCGAGTTTCGAAGTGGGAATGCCACTGTAGTAGTTTTACTACAGATTTATTTTGATAAACAAAAGTGAATTTTTAATTTGTTTTAAATATAATTGGGTTTATAAGTTGTAAGTATATATATTTACCTATTATTTTTAAAATAATTTGAAATTTAACCCGGTATTTAGTTCTTAAGTTTCCACAAATAAATAGTTTCAATTATTCTAGTGAAATGGAATCTAAGTAACTAATAATTGAAGTCTTAAATGAAACAAGAGGTTTAATGCTAGGTTATTAATGGTATTAAATGAAATTTAAAATTGTAACCTATGAAATAAAGGATATAATTACTGAACTTTAATTAAAATAAGAGATTTAATGATAGGTTATGAATGAAATTAAATGAAATTTGAAATTTTAACCTATGAAATAAAGGATATAATTACTGAACATTAATTAAAAATAAAATTTAGTAAAACTTTTATAACTTTCAATTACATTCTTAAAAAGCATATTTATAACTTACCAAATATTAAAAGTTGAAATGTTAATAAGAAATGTAGTAGATATTATACAAGTAATAAATTTGAAGTAATGAAGGTAATTAATGAAATTCTTTAATAAATAAGGATTTGATGTTGTAATTGTTGTAAACTTAAGTTATAATTGAAATTTTACTATATTTAAAATATAATTAAAGGTAAGAATTATAAATAGATGATCATAAATTTAAGTAAATAAAATGGAATGGTATTATAATAAAATATGATAAAGAGTGAGTATTGTAAGTAGGTAACTAGAAACTTAAGTATATGGTTGAAGCTATTATGAATAAAATAAGTAGAAAAGATGAATGCAGTAAATATATATTGTAGACTTAAATTAATGTATTAATGTGATAAGAAATTGATATGCACATGAATACTATAAACAAATGAAGCTATGCAATATGAAAGGAAAAGAGAAAAATGAATTATATATATATATATATATATATATATATATATATATATAAGTATGAGTGCAAACAAGTGTAATAAACACTAAATTAATGAATGGAAATAAAAGTTGTAAGAAATAAATGTAAAGTAAAAAGATAAACCATATATGAAATAAAAGGAAAAATAAAACAACAAAGGTATGAAATGAAATTAAGAATAAGTAAAGTTGATTGTTGTTTGGATTTGTTGTTGTTTTGGGTTATGGTTGTTTAGGTAAGATACTTTAAATTTGGTGGGATGGATGAATAATCTATTTTGTTTCATCTAAGACTGTTGAGTAAATGATGCGCTAGTGGTTTATTCTTCATTCCGTACAATTTAAAAGTTTTGAACCCGAACAACTATTTGTTTGTTTGATTGAATGGTTGCTTTGTATTGTTTGTCTATGCTGTTTGTTGAAATTGATGGTTGTTGTATTGATTTGTTGTTAGTGATTGAAACCACTTAAATATTTCACTTTATAAAAATTGTTAACCTTTGGATTTTATAAGTGAAATGTAGGTTATGGAAGCAATTGCTACTGCTGTTGGTTCCATAAATTAAGCGTAAATTGCCCGACAAATAGGTACGTTTCGGATTACAGTTTATAGCGCTATTTATATACTTTCCCGTGTTAGGATATTATATTTTGGATATTATATGTGATATTTTGATATATTTGATATTATATTTTCTCCCGAGCCTCCCCGTACAAAGGAGACTCTGCCAAAATTTTCCGTAAATTTTAGACTTAGAAAATATTTTGAAAATGTTTTCCAAACTTTATTAGTTTGAGTATAATAAAAAATTAATGATTATAAATCAGTATATTTTATCTAAATTAATTTTGTAAATTTATTGTTTATAAATTTAATATTTAATATGATATTGATTTCTAAATTCTTCTCCCCTTCTTTTTCCTTTTCGGAGACGAAAAATTTTGAGTGGGGGAGAGCGTAACGACCCGTAATTTTCGTTAATTAAATTTGTCATTTTAATAAGATTTACGTAAATTTAATTTACAAGAAATAAAGATTTTATAATTAATAATGAAGCAAATGCTGAGAATGAAATGAAACCATGGGAATATAAGGCTAAGTATTTACAGTTGAAACAAAATGACGAATAAATTGAAGTGATGTAAATTGTTATACTAGGCTAAGAGTTGCATATAAGAGAACAAAGGTAAGTAGTGAATTTAGTTAATGAATTAATAATATTAAATAGTAAATTGAATTAAATCAATGTTCGGTACAAATTGAAATATTGTTTGGAATGAAAGCTTATAAATTGTAAGCATTTAATTTACAAATGAAATCAGTGTATTAATTTAGTTGTAACTGAATGTAAATTAATGAAATTATGTAATAATTGATAAATGATGGCATTCATGAATGAAATAAGATTTGTAAGTAATAAAGGAATAATTGAAATAAACATTTACCAATGATATAGTATATTGATTTATATAGACTTAATAAAAGATTTGAATTGAATCAATATATTTAGTTGAAAATAATTAATTGGTATGCAAATTATAAATGGCTTTATAGTAAGAAATTATACTACCGTGAATTGGAATTAAGATGAAATTGAAAAATTCAAGTATGTGATGCAAATATATCATATATAGCAGTGGAATAAAAAAATTAGTGTTATTATAACCTGGTTGGTAGGTAACAAACTTATAACTGAATTTAAAAGAAAATAGGTGACAATGAATATAGATTGTTAATTTATTTGGTGTGTTAAATAAATTTTGGTATTCAATCGCAATAAATATAAATAATTAATTAAAACTGTTGTAAGGTCAAAATTTATGGCATATAATAAGTTGGGGGATAGATTTCATTAAAGGTAATTTATTTATTATGTTAATGTAAATTAAAATAATTAGAGGTACGTAAATGATGATTAATAACATGTTTGGAAGTTGTAATTTAGAGGATATTAAGAATTAGGAATTGAATTTTGAATTATTTGCAATACAAATAAAGAAAATGTTACGTTATTGCTAATTGAGGGAATCATTAATTAATTGAATGAAAGTTAAATCAGTGGAATTAATGGAGATTAATTTACGTTAGTTATTTAGGGTAATGACTAAATTTGGTAATCCATTTGCTATTAATGACAATAATGTTGATATAAACTAATAAGTTAAATGTCAATGCAATACCAATTAATGGATTGAATGTGATTATGAAATTGGAATTAATAAATGCAGTAAATAGTTCAGGGCAAATAAATTTATGGAACAAATGTTAAGATCCTAACTAATGGTAATTAATAATTGAAGATAATGTAAATTCCATTTATAATATGACTATGGATGAATGAAAAGATTGTAAATCGAGATTTGTTTATTTATATGAATATAAAGAATTAAGGTAATTGAGTTTTTGCAATTAAGTAAAAATTAAACATTTATTTTTACGTTAATTGAAAATTTAGTTGAAATTGAAAAATATGTATGTATGTTAATTTCATCCATTTAGCTATAATGGATTGAATAATAAGAATGAAGATTTAATTCAATGAAATTTTGGAAACTTAATTTGATAATTTCTAAATTTAATAAAAATGAAAATTTGACACTGAAATGGGAAGTTAATCAACTTTAAATTGTTTAAAACATTGTAATTTGATTGAGACATATAAGGTAATAAAATTTGTCAAATTTAATATTAAAAAAAAATTGGATTTTATTAATAAAATTTTAATTTATTTAATTAATATAAAATTAGCCATTTTGGCCACAGACTTGGATTCCAACGAAACCAGTTTCATCAGATCCGTAATGGTGAATTATAATAGTGTTTCAAGTTTCATAACAATCGGACTTTTCGTTTGATCGTACCGACCCGAAATGCCTTGAAATTTATGCAATTTAAATCAATCTAAATCAATTTGAAAAAATTGAATTTAGCATAACTTCTTCATACGATAGAATTTGGATGTGAAACTTTTTCCATCGCATTTAAAATATTTTTAAATATATATTTTGATATATGGGTTGACCTATTTTCGTTCCGTAGTAGAAACGGGCTTTTCGGGCCATAGATTGTTCAGCACGTTTATTTATCTGGTTCGTCTACTCTATTTCAACCCTACCTATAAATATCCTGTTATAAACCCTAATTTCTCCTCATTCTCATTTGTTTGTACGTACCTTCTTTCTCAGCTTCTCATCCCAATGGCAGACAAAACCTAATTCCCAAATTCCCAAAAAAAAAATTCAATTTCAAAAAAAAAACAAGAAAAACAATTTTTTTTTTTGCGGATCTGCAGCAGCTTCTGGTCGCGCTTCGGGTTTCAGAGGAGAAAACCCTAGAGCAACTTCGGGTCAGAAAGAAAATGACTCGGGTCGCTCCGGGTCGTTTTGGCGAAAACTCCAAGCAAGCATCGAGGAATTGAGGCGGCGCACCAAAGTCGAACCCGAAGTCGATCCAGACCAGAATTTTCCATTTTTCAAATTTTCATAACTTTTGCATACAAGCTCGGATTCACGCGCGGTTTGTTTTGCTTGGATCGTATCGGAATTTCTGACATTTTGGCACTTGTTTGGATGAATTTGGAGACTGTCCAATTTTTGGGTTTAAATTGGATTTGAATTCAATTTAAATTCAAAAAGGTGAGTGTTTTAACCCACTCACAACTTCTAGAATTTCTTATGTTTGTTAATTTGACTTAAGATATGAGTAGAAATTTATTTATGATTGTTTGGCATGTTTTATTCATCATCTCAGTTAATTCGCGTTTATTTAATTTAACCGTTAATTAATTTTATTTATTGCATATAAATTGACAGTTAGAATTTATTTATTTGCATATAACTGCTAGTTCAACAGTTATTAAATCTATCTATTTGCATATAAACTGCTAGTTTAACAGTTATTGAATTTATTATTGAATATAACTATTGGTTAATACATGTTATTTATTACCTGTATAATTTATATGCTCTATATCGATGATTGTTTAGATTGGATGATGATTGCAAATGATGGTTGATGATTGATATTTGGATGAATGGATGCTACATTTATATTGTATAAACTTCAAGTCATCATGCATTTTCATTTAATTCGGGATTGCGATTAGAAATGCTATACAACCGCATTTTTATTTTAAATTGCGGATTGAAATGATAAACATCCGTATCACTTGACCATAGGGTAGAAAATTTTATACAGGCACCGCGGTATATATATATAAAATATATTTTGAAATGTTTTTAGGGTTTTGTAAAGCTATATATATATGGTTTATGGGATATTGAATTGGTTATACACACACACACACACACACACACACACATATAGTAATTTTCGATTTTTAAGCTTTGTATAAATTTGATTTGAAGTCTAAAATAAAGTTTGATTTTTAAGATCAAATACGATTAAGCATTTATTTAAAATCTAATTTCTGGAGTTTTTATGACTTAAATGAGAATAAGATTTGGAAGATGAATATTAAGTTAAATTGAAATTTAATAAAAATTAAAATTTTTAAAGGATACGATTTTTATAACTTGATTTTTTTGTAAAGTGATTTAAATGAATATCAGGTTGATTTAAATGAATATATCCAGTTTAATAAATTGAAGGATTTTCCAATTATGTGAAGTTAAAGGTTTTACTTAAATTATATTGAATTCATTAAGTAAACAGTTCAAGTCTAAATAATAATGAATTGAATTTGATATATATGGGTTTGTCAAATGAGTTTGTTTTTGAAATGGTGAAATATTTAAAGCTTTGAAACATAAGAATTAAAAATGGTATTTGGAAGTTTAAATCGATATTCGAAATTGATTTGTGAAATGTAAAGAAGCTATTTTGTTTTATAAAAGAAATTTAATATTCAACCATTTGAGAGATGGAAATTTGTTTCAAAGTTATGATTTTCAAGGTAGTATAATTTGGAAATATTATATTCCAGAGTTTTGATTTCTAAATATTTTACTTTGCAAACCCTATGATTTTGGAAAGAATATATATTGGAAAATAAAATGACATTATATTGGTTTGGGCCTAAATGATATCGTATTGATTTGGGGTTTTAAAAATATAAACGATATCGTATTTATATGGGTTTAAAATGGATATTTTATTCTGGTTTTAAAGTATAATTATTTTAAATGACCGCGGTGTTATAATAACGTTTGGTTGTTGAAGAGACCGGGATCGGAAGTTGTCATACTCTCTGCCAACTCCGAAAACCACTTTAACAACCGTGTACGCGGTGGAGATTCCAGAATGAAGTAGGTTGGTGGCGTCGTTTCCTGTAAGGTAAATACGTGGACCCGACTCCCGTGAGTTGGCATAAGGTGGCTAAAACAGGAGCGATTCTCGGGCCAATGAGGCCATTCCTCTGATCGAACGCACTCTTTCGATACTATACTCTGACTTTGGATTGATTCAGTGGCCACTATTGATTTCTTTGATTTGGGGGTGTTAGTTCGAGGTGGGCGGTAGCTGCGGCTGCGCGTTTCCACCAGCCCGGATAGCAATTGTTATATCTACCCTGGCATTGCCTAGTTGTGCCGTGTCACCTACCCTATCGCGCCTTGTACGAGTTTGGATTTCTCCCGTAGCCCGTGTGGTATCCTCTGGTGGTTTCCCGATCAGGAGGGACTATGATATTGGATGGACTACTGGGACTATTACGTGTTAAGGGCTATATGGATAACCCCTTAATGCTAAGAAAAAGTAAGTTTATTTTACAATTAGACACTATTATAATAGCGCAATATACTACATAGTAAATAGTTTAACGGATCCTTAGGAGATGTAAATCCCGAGAATTTCTTGAGTTACTGCTCTCATATTTATTTCTGTTAATTTGACTCACATAAGATCTTTTAGTTCTGACTCGAGTGTTTTTGTTTTTCAAATTCGCTCGGGTTAGTCCGAGCGTTTCAGAATTTGAAGACTTAATTTCTGGAGGACGAAGACGAAGATTTCATCATCATTATTATTATATTATATGGTTCCACTACACACTGTATTCCGCTGCATTGGTATTTATTGGTATGTGAACTCTGATATTTATTGTATAAAGAAGAATCAAATGTTTTGTAAACTGTTTTATGAACTGTATATTTATTATTATATTTTATCCTTTCGCTGTGAGATTCTATTTTGTTATTTCTTCCTTGTTTTTCTTATTTACCCCATAACAATCCGCCCTTACGTATGGTTTGAATTGGCACGTGTGTCTGTTTAAATCGTGCGAAAAGGCGGATGTTACATATTCCTAAGTTAAAAATCTCAAGACATTTTAAAATGTTTCTCTAAAAATTAGAAAAATTATGATTGGCTGGAGAAACTATTTGATATAAATTACTATTCCCATTATAGTAATATTTAGAAATAATCTCTTTCCAAATAGCATTATCATTAATATCTTTAAACTTCCATAATCATTTACCTAGCAATGATAAATTCATATTACGCAAGTTAATAACCCCTAAACCATCTTCCTTCTTGGCTTTACAGACGGTCTCCCAATTAACTAAACATTTTATATTATTATTAGAATTCTCTCCACTCCAAAGGAAGTCTCTTCTAATTATGTCAATTTTATCGATAACCCAATCCGAAAATAAATGCATGGACATCCAATAAATTGGGAGGGCTGATAAAACCGAGTTAATGAAAACTAGCCTTCCTGCTCTGGATAGATATCTCCCATTCTAGGTAGAATTATTATTCTTAATTTTATCAATAATAATAAACCAGTCTTCATGCTTGAGCTTAGAGGGTCTAATCACAAAACCAAGATATTCAAACGGAAAGCTCATAATTTTGCAATTTAGAGTAATAGCAACCGAGTTTTCAACATTTTCAAAATCTTTTAAGATTAACACTAAACTTTTGTCAAAATTTATTTTTAAACCTGATAAAAGTTCAAAACTATAAAGAATAAACCTGAGAGTTATAATGTGCCTAGGCAGATGGAAAGAAAAAAAGTAAGGTATCATCAGGCAAATTGGAGAATCGATACACCATTACGCGAAATATCATTCCCAACACTACCTAGAGAACCATTATCCACTGCTCTTTTTATGATTTTAGCAAAAACATCTACCGCTAAATTAAATAATAAAGGCGATAAAGGATCCCCTTTATTTGTGTCTCGAGTTGGACCAAATTTCATTTCTTTTTTTATAAAGGCGATAAAACATCTAGAAAGTAGCATAATTTCATTTCTTTGAACTTCTGGCAATCATTTTTTTTAATTTATTTGAGTCTCGAGTTGGACCAAGGTTATGTTTGGATAGAGTATTCTCGTATGGATAAATGAAAACCTTTCCCCTAGTTCTGTTAAACTTTTTAAGTTCACGTTATACAATGAAACATGGGCTGTTGAGTATAGGCTGGTACAATGCCGGCCTTGAGGTTTAGGACAATAAAAAAGATCACGTTACAACTTTTTTTATATTCCTACAGCGGAGTAATTGGATAAATTTCAAATTTTTTTATCTATGCAAATCTTTTATGGATTCACGTTTTTGTAGAGTTGGTTTATATCATTCATATCAATAGATTTGGTTTCTATTCCTAACCATTGATAAAATATAGGATAGTTATTCAATCATATTTCTTTTGAAATACTTTAAATTTACTTCCTCAACATGAATCCAACACTTATTTGCATATATTGTTAATTGATTACAAGTTCAAGTGTTCTATGGATTTGACATGGATTGTTTAATGATCAACGTCTTAATATAAGTGTAACAGTGGGCTTGAACGCTTTAGTAGTATGAATTAGGAAATTTATATTATAAGAATCCAAAATCTCATGAAATATTTAATACTTTCTCGATGTGGTACAACATCACCTAACATGCAAATGGAAAGTATGAAGGCGGGCAAGAAAGCAATCAAGAAGACTAATAAGAGCCTTAAATCTTCTCCTTCTGTTAACAAAAGGGATCATCTTCTTTATCAATCGTATATACTGCCCAAGAAGAGGTAAACTCTATCCCCCAACAATTCAAGATCATAAGCATAGAAGCTATTCCAACTGGTCCCTATAGTAGAATTGTTAGCCCTCTAGAAGGTTTCTTTGCTTTTGCACCAATTCATATATGGAACTCGGGACATCTTCCTTTTCCGGACTTTCTCTTGCGATTCCTGAAGCACCTAAACATCACTTTGATCTAGTTGACTCCAATTTCATACACATATCTGACTTGCTTAGAAGTTCTTGCTAGGTAGGCCAAGCTTCCTTCCCTATGTACTCAAACCCTCTATACTATAACTAGACTTGTAAAAATAGGTGAGCAGCAAGGAAACCCACTGTATTGTATTTGTCCTCTTCCAAAGGTCTTAATAACCAATGCCATCAACAAGACAAAGGAATGAGAACTCAATTTTTCAATGTTAAGTGCTATTCCAGGATTAGAGGAACTTTCTCCGTTACTAGTAAGTTTCTATTTTCTAGTGCTTATGTTATACATGTCGCTCTCTTATAATATATATTTTCTTCTATATCCGAATCCTAAGCAGTTAAGCCCTTCTGTTGAAGATATTATAAAGTCCTTAACCCTGGCATCTGAAACTATGGGCAACAGAGTTACACTTCTGACAGAAACAAAGCTTCACAACTACTCTGTAATCTTGGACCACCACAAAATTCTAGGGGAGCCACTGACGATAAAAGGAAATTGTGACAAATGTGACTTTTCGACGCTCGAAAAACGACATCAATACGTCCACTGTATCAACTGCCGAGCAATCGAAGGCCAGAAAACCGTACCGTTAGTGTTAAAGAAGAGGTAGAAGATAGAAGAAGAGACAAAAAGATAGAACATAACATAAATAACAGAACAATATCAGAATCTCACAATCGCAGCGGAATAACATATAATAGATAAATGAATAATCTTTAAACAAAGAACTATATCAGTTATTACATTACATTACATTACATCATCAGAGTGTGCAACAACAAATAGCGGAAAAGAAATACTATATACTAGTGAATACGCCATGCCATCCAACTTGCCTCCAGATTTCTCCAGCAACTCCCGAAGTCCAGAATATCCTGATAACCTAACTCTAGACTGCCCGTGTGGAAATTGGTGGGCACCCAGAGTTTAGGAAGGAAACATTAAACTCCAGGTCAGTCATGGGACTGGTGTGAGAACTAAAACAGTTATTTTCACAAAGAAAATCAAAAGAATTTCTCTACGCTTTTGAAAAATGAAACTACCATAAGGACTCCCACCACACACACAATGCAAATGCAGAATTGGAGGACATTTCTCCTTATTATAGTCAAATATGCTTACTACCAGAATCCTTTGATTTTTATTATTTTTAGTGCATAGCGTAGAAAACATTTCGAAGTAGTATAATATAAATCTTAGCCAACATACGACCATTATCGTATGCCTACTATAGCTACCATGTTCAATAGTAGGTTACTGCCACATTCCATGGCAAGTTTTACAACTAAAACTGTATAGGGTTCGTATTGTTTCTTTGGATTTCCAACAAATGGTCTGGCAAAGGAACTTCCTACAACGAAATGGGTACGCCTCTGGAAAGACGGCCCGAGAACCTAACCGGATCTCTGCTGACACAAGGCCGAGTTACCACATGCTTCTGGGTGCAATGAAGCTGTAACTTGATAACTCCCACAAAAAAAGTATGCCATCCCACGGTCGTTACCGACCTTTATCCAAGGATCCTCAATACCAACAACCAAAAAGTAATAAATTTGCCGCAACCACATAGGTTAAATATCTGGGCTCCATACCATGATACAACCTCTATCCAGAAGAAAATGGACATACCTTAGGGGCGCAACCCCTCAAAAAACCTTACCGCAACATTCCTGTTTCGACCATTTCAGGGTTGTGAGGCTCGACGAAGTCTCGTTCACAAAGCTACGCTTTATACAAAAGATGTGCTTTAATTCAACAAATGCTCAACAGCACTTTGTATGCCACATTACCAATTTGGGAATGTATCACTAGTAACCATCAACTACATACCCTCTAAGGGTGTTAAGCTAAGAGAATAAATTCTCCGCCACCAACAGAAATATATTTGATAGAAACCAGCTTTACATCTCAAATTGTAACGTCAGACACACATCCATACAAGTCTGTTCCGGGATCGAATGGAACCGAAGGCACTTACAAAGAAGCCCTTGCAATCTGGATATTCACTAATCACGACTGGACTTGCCATCACAAAGGGTAATAAATTTCTATATCAGAGATCAGCCGATGTAGAAATATTCGACGGTAATCCTTCCGTTTTCACAAATATCCGTTCTTCAACACCGATCATCAAATGCAATCCATAATGACGTATCACATATTCGGAATGGGTAATACGACCCCAAGGTCCTTTCCCGGCTAACCCGAATAGTGAGCGCTTATTCAAAAATAAGCGTGGCATTCAAATTCAAACAAATCACAACAAATACCTATTTAAAGGTAATATTGATAGTCGGTTATTTAACTATCAATAGGCGTGTTCAACATCACCAAATTCCAAATAATTTCCCACATTATTTATTTTCCGAAAATATCTTTGCAAGATATAAATTTTCCACACTTCAACCATTTGAAAACAATTTTCAAATCACTTTTCACCTTTACTACTTTTGAAAACAAATTTCAAACATTTTCCTTACGTGGAAATACTTTCATTTCAACATGGTTCATTTAAACCAATTAAATAAATCTTTACCGATTTACTTTATATTTACATTCCAAATCCGTAAATTTATTCCCACACTTCAAAAATAAATCAACGTTTATTTTTTTAAACAAATTTCCCTTTCTTTTATAAATTCCATTGTGAATTTACAATTCCCAAAATATATATGAATATACGATTTCCAAACCGATTTCTAATATTCATTTTCAATTTATCTTTAAAAGATAAAATCTCAAAATATTCACTTCATATTGGAAAACATTTCCATACTTATTTAATAATAAGTAATTCACAAATCCATTTATTTTCAACACTTGGAAAATATTCAATATACTTAAGTCGAAATTAAGTATATATTTCATTCTTAAAGAAATCATTCTCTTAAACATATTTGTTTGGGCCAAAAAGAATGTTGCGTAAAACATCGTTACGACAACCCAAAATCACTAGTATAGGGATTCGAACTTAAAATAGATATATAAATCCCAATACTATATAAAAAAATTCCTTTCAGAAATCGTTTACTATAACAACAGTGTTATAGTCCACTATTTCCTTCTATTTCTCGAAAACGTCTATTTCAATAATAAATGTTGAAATCTATGTATTCGATTCATAATACATTTTAAAACATCTTTTTTAAAATATTTAACTTCATTTTATAATATCGCTTTTCGAAAACATAACCATTTTATTTAATAATATATTCACTGTCCAAAATCGTGAATATACTTCACTAACCAAATTTCAATATTTCTACACATTTTATATAAAGAATAGTTCGCTATCCAAAATCGCGAATATACTTCTTTTAATAAATTTCTATATTCAACTTATCAAATTCCACTGATTTCGAATTTATAAACAACGTCTATAAATTCCATTTCTATTTATAAACTTCGATTTATAAATCTCCTTTATTAATCCAATTCAATTTATATATCTCAAATATATACTAAAAGTCCATATTATAAGTTAAATACTTATAATTCATTTATTTACAAAATCGTTCTTTTTTAAAACTTCTATTACTTATAAGATTTATTTATATTTTATAACAACTTCAATTATAAAATCTTCTTTATTAACAATTTCTATTAATATCCCATTTAAATGCCCAAAATCCAGTTTATAAGTTAATTACTTGTAAATCTTTTATTTTACGAGATCTTTTCATTTTATAACTTCACAATTTATAAATCCATAAATTTCGTTTACTTATGAAATCCAATTTTTATTTCATTTTTTTAACACTTATAAAAACTCGTTTTAATATTCCAATATTTTTTTATTTATAAAATTTCAATTTTATAAATCTTTTATATACATCGTTTTTAATAATTCAAAAATCCCAATTTTAACTATTTTATAAATCTATTTATTTTAAAAATCACCTTTTGGTTATATTTCGCAAAAATCTTAATTTTTATAACATAAAAATATATAACTTTTTAATTATTTAAAATGAATCAATTCAAGAATTTAATAAAACGCATACTTTCAAAAATCACTTTAAAATTCTTTTTAAAATCAAAATCATTATTTTAAAACTCCAAAAATGGATCCGATGATGCAACAGCACCAAATAGTCAATCACAACAATCAAAATATCATATATCAATATGATAATCAACAAATATCACAATATCTGTAATCAAATAAATACTAGTGAGGAATCCAGTTGGATCCCTCCAACCTGTTTTCCTGCATCCACAGATGTTAGCACAATACCAATTCCGTTCTAGTAGGGAATTATCGTAGTATATGAGATTTATAAAATATTATCCGCTTAAAAGACGGCGCAATAGGGTCTCATCCGCTATATAATGTGGGAAATCAACTCTAAGTAAATAAATAATACCAATTTCACTGTACTGTGAAATATTCGTGATATATGTTTTTAATAAATAACATCCGCTTACTAACGGCGCATATTGTCTATTTTAACAATCAATACATAACAATCATCATTCAAACATACAATCAAGAATTTTAAATCTAACTATTTAAAATTTATATCGAAACTATTCGATTGAGTGAGAAGTTTTTACCTTGATTTCAATTTCGTTTTCAGCTTTTATTTCGAATAAAATTAAACGAGCGTTTAATTTTACCTGAAATTTTTACTAGCTCCAAATGATTCCAATCTAGTTCCATAGCGTAGTGCTCGACAAAACGATTCCAACGCAATTTGATTCGTAATTTTCTGACCTCGTATGGACAAGATAGACTATTTTAAAGTTTGAACGATTTTATTATAAATCAATTTACAAATTATTAATTATTTCCAAACCCCACAATCACATCTGGCCGTCCATTCCACTGTGCAAATCACGGCCTTTGCACACGTCTTCCTTCTTCCCAGTGAACATCGCGCAAAGAAACCCATACGCATGCCAACAACCCTAAATCACGCAACTACCTCGATCCCCGTGGAGATGATAAGAACCCTCCACATCGAAGCCCACGCCAAGAGCTACCATCGGCTTCAACACTAGCAAGCTCGGTCGACCCATGCTCCTAAAAAATGAGCACGAATGGCAGGAAGCCGCGGCCTCCTTACTCCCTCCACGTTGCTCCATTTACGATCACAACCGTTCATCTTCAAGATCTCGCCACCCTCTTTATTTTTGTAGTTGAAGTCGAAGTCTATCGGGGAGTGGATGAGGAGATAATCGAGGAGAATCTATGGAAGACGTCGGCCATTGATTTTAGGGGGTGGCGGCTCTGAAGTTTAACCCTAGGGTTTTGTTTCACTTTGCAAAAATGAATATTTGGGGGCTTTTATAGAAAAAACGACGACCACTATTCATCCCGGATTTTTCGAACTCCAAACGAAGCGTGTCAGTTGGCGTTTCTAAGGTTTACCCCGCATTCCAAACACAATGGAACTTGTTTCGGAGGCTAATTCGATCATCTGTGTGAGTTACGGCAATAAACGATCGATTTTTAAATTAAACCGATTAATAAATTTCTAGGCGTTTTGGGATTTTTAAATTAAACCGATTAATAAATTTCTAGGCGTTTTGGCTTGCCCCGGACAAACGGTAAATCCGATTGACAAGAAATTTGAAGCCTTAATATAATATCACATTACGGATCCGATGAAACTGGTTTCATCGAAATCCGAGAAACATGGCTATTTTAACTCGTCAATTAAATTTTAGAATATTCAATTTTCACAAATTAACTTTTAATTCAATTAAAAGTTCTATAACATCATTCTAACTCTAATATGACTAGATAAAATTTTACAAATCAATTTTAACCATATTAAACCCAATTTCCAATTATTTCTACAATTTCAACTATTAAATAATCGATTTAATTATCCAATTAAATCCAATTATTCAAAAAATAAATTATTAGACTGTTTAATTTCATTTGTTAATATTTTAAAATCAACTAAATATACAAATTTTAATTAATAGAAATTCTGGGTCGTTACAGAAATGCCTATGGAAAACGGTCCTTAGTAGTTGGCAAGCAAAAATCTTTTTTCACTTCTTCTCCAGTGCAACGTAAACCTTTTGGTGAGTTACCATTATTATTTGTATGATTATCATTTAACAAATTCTTCTCTTTGATTGATGTTATCTGCTCTTGTTGTCTCTCCCAAAGGGAAGGAGGTTAAAGATGATGTTTCTGCCTCAACCAAGTTAAGTAAGCCTACCCGTACCGAGGATTCTATCATAAAGCTTTTGAGGCGCAAAAGAGAAAAGAATGTAAAGAAGCTTTTACTGGTACTTTAGCTCCTTCACCAAGAAAAGTGCCCAAGCTTGGGTAATCATTCTCCCATTGTTGTAGAGGAGGATCCATTCATGAACATTGATTCAAGCCTTGATGCTCCGAATCTTGATAAAGCTTAAAAATCGATGATGATAGCTCACTCTCCAAGTGCCATTGTCAACATTTATTTTCCTAACTCACCAATGAATCTACTTCATATATATAAGGAGGTTGGCCCATCTCCTACTCCAAACGAATCTCTTTCTTCTCAAACTCCAGTTTCGACATTTGTAATAAATGTCTATGATCTCCTTTGATTGGTTGCCCAATTTCCTCCGGTCTCACTCAAGCCATCACTAACTTTAGCTTATTCTAAGGACAATCTTTTTGTCATCATTAAGAAACTTTTATCATTATGCATTTCCATCTGTTTAGTCAATCTAGGCTTTTAGCTCTGTATATCTTATTATGACTTATATTTGTTATCCATTCCAGGAAACTAAACACATGTTATTTCTTCAAGAGACCTCTCAAGGGCCTTCTAATGAAGTATCAAGCTCAAAGGACAAATTTATTTGATGAATAATATTATAATTGACATTTCAACAGCAAGGGATAAAGCTATTGCTGACAAAGAGACATGTCTTTGAAAAATAGAAACTTATCTCCTCACTTGATGAGGAGGAGAAGGCTAGGAAGTTGCTAAAGAAGGAGGTGAAAGCACTAAAAGAGGATCATGAGATGGCCAATAGAGAAAAGGCCGGGCTCGCTGGTAAGAACAAATCTCTAAAAGAAAGGCTAAAAAGAAAATCAACCTCTTGGCACATTCAAATAACATTATCAAGGACATAAAGGAAAAGATTTCCTTATTTTGTTAACTACGCTCTTGCCATCATCACCAAGAATTGCTACAAAAAGGCTTTGTTCGTACCATATGTTGACAACATCAAAAAGTTTCCATCTTTAGACTTCCCTTCCCTTACATATTTGAACATAAGATTTAAAAGAAATTTTGATGTTATGTTAGGGAAATCTCAAGGGTCCCTAAAGGAATTTCCCATCAAGTAGAAAGTTGATAATGAAAAATTATTATTTTTCGATGATTCCCCAGTTGATAAAGAAACATATGAAGAGAAAAATGATCATAGCGATAATGATGATGATGACAGCCATAATGATGATGAAGGTGATGATGATGAAAAGAGCTCTCTAGGACCAAAAGATTGGGAAAATGGGTCAGCTGATCTTAATTTGGATTCACCTGCCCACAATGGTGGTTTCATCGATTTTCTAGATCCCCAAGGTGCTACAGAGAAAGATACCACTATAAAAGACACCGTTCCTTCTAGTCAACAACAGAAAGGGAAAGCTCGGGCTTTAATTTCTCAAGTCCCAATTTCTAATGTACAGAATTCCTTATTTGAACGTTTAAAGCTATTTCATAGGCTTTAATTAATAATTTTATCAGTTTTAGCCGAAGAAAAGGAACAAATATTATTTCGAGAGCTTGTATGAGAAAAAGGAAGAGGAAGTGCTTCACTTGAATAGAGAAATTGAAAGAGTAGTTAAAGAGCGTAATGAGTTAGTTGAAAAATATAGGAGTCTTCGTTTTAACACCAAGCGACTAAATAATTTCAAGAGAAATGAGTTGCCAAGCATCTCAAAATTTCTCGCCTACAAAGAGAGAGTATTCCAAGAAAAAACGTTGAGTTGAATACCTTCTTTTGGATGCTCATTGATGAATAGAGAGACTTTGGTGGAATTTTTATACAAAGTTTAGTATAGAAATACCCTTAGTGGCTTTTTTTTCTTAGGGAATAAGAGTGGAGGTTTACTTAGATGTTTCCACAAAAGATTTTTAGATGAACGTTGGCCTGGTCCCTACCCTGGTAAATGCTAGATTCATTCCAACGTAGAGACCATCCCTATGTCCCCCAACACTCTTTCTCTTGAGAAATTTAAGTTTGGTAAGGAGAATTTTAATCCTGAGTTTTATAAAGAATCCATATTCTATGAACCTTAATAATTGTATGATGGTTAATGTATAGTTCAAGTAGTTTATAAATTCTATTACTTCCATTTCTTTGTACTTAGTTTATTTTCATGTATTATGTAAATTAATGAATCCTTAAGTACTCCTGGTCTCAAGGTACACTTGAGTAAATTTATTGAGTTGAAGACGGATTATAAAGAGAAATCCTTCATCCTCCAAACATCACAATTAGCAAAGCATTGCTTTCTTATAGGCCTATGGCATGTTAATACAATTTTCTCTCACTTTCTTTTCAATTTCTTGGGTGATGAGAAGAATAAATTACTTAGTGAAACTCTAACCATTCATATGAAATTACTATGTGATCAAACCAGTCCTGCATAAACATGGGATTATTACCAATTCCCTCTAGCCAATACCCTGAAATGGATCAAAGCCTCTTTTGACTCTACACTTACTTTTCCTATTAAGACACTTAGTAAGGCTAAAACCGCAGTTTTAAAATTTTAAGAGTCGGTTGTATATAGTTTTGATGTAATTTTGAATTTTCTTGACTTTGTAAATTCTTATTGTTTAATAAAGAAAATACTTCTAATTGATTTTTTTTTTCATTTACCTGTTAGGAAAAGCGATTGACACTTGCATCTTGTTGCACATATGTTCTTGCTTGTCTCGATTCTGTCAAAAATCAATATAAGGCTTATATCAAAAAGAAAGTCTCCTCTCGATGCACCATAACCTCGTAATTTCCAAACAATCCAGATACATTAAAATGGTATGATAATCATTATAGATTAAGGGTTATGTTTAATAGTTTATAAGAGATGACTTCTAGCTGAGAAACAAATTAAAGAGAAGGATGGACAATCCGAGAACTAAAAAAGAAAATAGACATGATTGATCAGTATGGATCTTCTGTTCAAAGCACAAAAAAGGATGAAGAAATTGCAAGATTGCACCCAAAGGTAATAGGCCTTGAAGAAGAATTGACGAAGAGCCATGTAAATTGCCAATCCCTAGAGCTTATTGCAAGTGGAGGTGATTCTAGCCTTCCTACTCCTACCCTTTTGGTTAGCCAAGAACGATTTTCTACCTTATTGAACCCATCCAAGGGTTTTAATAATGACGAGATCTCTAAATGAAGCCCAAAGTTTAGATATGAATACGTTCGATTTTTTGAACAAGAAGTGGAGGAATAAAGACTCCATTAATCATAACTCTTATGAAAGCAAAGTACAGGGATTTGAGCATGACAAATTTGCTTTTTCTCAAAAAGTTGGGAAATCGAGAAGCAAGATTAAGGCTTTATGAGGGGCATTAAGTGCTTGATGAGCCTTAGATATTCAAATTGACTCAATTGATACGTGAATACTATCTATAGAAAGGAGAAAAAACATAAGAATCTTCTAAACATTGTGATTCATCACATCACTACTTCTTCTCCAGTTGTGGAAAATTTGAAAAGAATGGCACAAGTCTTTATCTTCTAATGCGGAATCGTTTGTGACTCTTTGATTAAAGTTCATTATAAACCATTGTACGTGTAACTTTTGTACATATGATATGATGTAGTTTATGTAAATTTGTACCTAATTAGTTTGTACCTAAATGAGATTGATGTTTTTTTTTCCTTTTCTTCAGCATCATTTACTATGCTTATACTAGTGTGAGATCTGATATCTCTATTTGTACATATGTTCGACATCATTCTTTGAAGTAGCCTTTGACATCAGCTTTTTCTTGAAAACTATATGGATAACATTCACCCCCTCCTCATATAAAAGAAGCCTTTTTACACTTTAGTATAAAACTAAATATTCTCTTGCATTTTTGATTCTTCACAAGGTTTTCTTTTTGACCCCGTTTTTCTGCAAAACATAAAATGAATGACAATTTTCATTGTTAATTTTAAATTCAATATTAAGTTTTAAGCAATCCTTTTTGGATTTGATTGAGCTATAAATTGGTGCACTAGGGAAGTCGAAGAACAATACTAGTTTGATAGCAAATTTGTGTGGTCGAGCGAGTGATCGAGTGTAATATTGCGTGACAATGGAATATGTACATCTTATGTTCTAATATAATTGATATGCTTTGACGCTGAAAATGAAAATTGTTGGGCTGGATATCCTTTGTAATTTAAATTGGAACTTTTTTATGCAAACATACTATAAATTCAAAACCATTTTTTTAGTTTTGTTTTTGATTTTGTTGAATTTACCTTGATCTTCTTTTGATCTTTATTTTTATTCTATATTTTTTTTAGAGTTTGAAATCGGTAAAGAGAATGAGGAATGGTGTTTAATTTTCTTCTATTAATTATAAAAGACACTTGTTAGATTGTTAAGCAACTCAATTACACTTGTCATTAAACCTATTGTTTTGCATACATTTGTAAATTCTTGTTTTATATGTTTTTATGTGAATTTGTATGATACAATTTGCTTACATTTGTTATTTTATATGATAAAAATGTCTTTTACATAATTTTATGCCAAATCATACTTAGTTTATCTATGTACATGGTTTACCAATTTCAATCCTTAATTAAATCTGACCTTTAAATATTTACAAACCAATTTTACATATATATATACGTACGCATGTATATAAATTTCCAAAGATTTGTTTAAAATTGAATTCTATATATTTATTTATATTATTATTATTTATTTATTTTTAATCCTAAAATAAGTACATATACATATATGCTAATTTCAAAACATTACTTTCAATATATATATACATACATATATATCATTTTAGAAAATTATTATTATTAATTCAATCCAGTTAATTTCAATTATCAGATGTCCAAAATTCGGATTATCACAGAAGGTGTAACCTAGCAAGTCAAACTCTAAGTGGTCACACTTCGTCCCCAACATCGCATATCCTCCTATCGGATTTGCAGATCTTAAGGAAGTAACTAAATAGTGGTTTTTAGGTTAAGTCTATCTACCAAACATCGAGATATAAAAGAATGAGAAGCACCGGTATCAAGAAAAATGCTAACAGACATATCATGAATCTGAAGCGTACCTCCTGCCACAGCCTTTACTTTCTCCTGCATAGTCGGCTTCGAAGTAGCATGCTCCAATGCAAATACTTGGCATTTTTCTCCTTTAGATGGCTCTTTGCACTGGTTTTTGTAGTGCCTAACTTGATCATAATTGAAGATCAGACTCCTTTCTTCTCGGCGGCCTTTTTTCTTTGCCTGTCTGGCACTCATGAGCATAATGATATTTCTTATCGCACCTATAACAGACCACTTCAGACTTCCCTTTCTTTGCTATTCCTTTGTTTTGAGCATTCTTCTTGTGGAATTTTTTTCTCTTTTTGCCCTGACCAATGTGGACCTCTTTCTCTTTGTTCTTCTCTAAACAAGCTAACATCTCCTCATATCTCAATGCTATTTCCACTAACACGTCACATGGATCTCTGATGTGTAGTAAAGTGGCCCTAGCCAACTCCGTCTTCAAACCGCTAATAAACTTTTCATTCCATTTCAACACTGTGTCAACAGTGGCATACCCATATCGGGCTAACTACTCAAATTTACCAGCATATTCTAGAACAGACATCTTCCCTTGTTCCAGCACAGCAAACTTCCTGACCAACACAGACTGCGCCAATACTGACATGAACCCATCTTGAAACCTCCTCCTAAATTCTACCCACATCATAATCTCTTTGTCTACACTAGTAGTTACGGTATTCCACCAAAGCAAAGCAGCTCCCTAAAGCTGTCTTGAAGCAAGTCTACTTTTCTACTCAACGTTGAGCCCTAAGTTTGTAAAAAACCTTCACAGTGTAGCAACTAGTTTTCCACTTCAATTTTACCCTTAGTTCCAATGAATGGCTTTCCTCTAAGTGTAGCATAGTCTCTGCTCAAATTTACATACTGCTTGACCATTGTGGCTCCCCAAACTCCTCCTCCAACACCATTCCCCCAACAAATCCAGTTGTGATTCAAGCTTGCGTCATGTTTATGAAACACTGATACATGGCTCTCATGTCCACTTGGGGAACCATAGTACCAACTTTCTTAGCCTGAGCCTAACCTTGACTTCTTCTAGCATTTGGTCAGGCATTTCCATTTATGGTGGCGCTGTCTCCTCCTAGATTAACTCTGCCTCTTCTTCCAGCCATACTTATATTCAAGCCTCGTGAGATATAGAATAATAACCTAACAAAGATAGAAGGCTAGAGATAAAGCGTATACTTATATATAGAAAATATAAGTACGTTACCATAGCGTTATCCCATACCACGATCTTAACTCTAATTACTAAGGATAATGTTTTCAAAAAAATTCATTTTTATTTAAAGTATTTCATAAACCTATGCTCTGATACCAAGTTGTAAGATCCCCTGTCTAGAGGCCCAAAGCTAAGTGCTCAATATGTTGTAGTCATCAATAGTATTAACTTCTGGTGACTAAATACGACTATATTAATGGTATATATCTATACTATCAAAAGCACTTGAATATAAAACAAATCATAGATTTTGAAACAAAAAATTTCCATTATATTTCAAAATAGATGTTTCATAATCCGATTACATAATCCCAAAAGTCTCCTAGGAAATGATAAAATATAAATATTACAAAATACACCAAGCGTGACATATGAAGATGCCCCCTTGGATGATCGAGTCATATAGTCATAGTTGAATTAATACATACATAGTGGAAATAAACACAAAACAAAGAACTACAACTCCTAAATAGCTATCCGTTAGGCTCCTGCTCGCCTTTGGTAGCTTAATTCGTCATTCGACTATTGATCCAAAAATGGACCCACACTCCAATTTGGATTTGAAAGCACCAGCCTTTCTTGACAGAGCAATAACACTAATCATAGATATAAAGAAAGAGTAGTAAAAGATAGTGGACAAAGAATTTTTATAGTGGTTCGACAATTAATGCAGTCTACATCCACTTTATAGTTTTATTATGGACTGACTGCTAATATAATAGATGTTCGATTACAAGGCTTTGATTGTTTTCTAGCTAGATTGAATCTCCTGAATTGAAGTCCACTGGAGAATCACAGTGTATTCCTTTGAAGACTGTTGTGAAGGAGGCAGAGAGTGAAGAATAATT
The DNA here is from genome assembly GCA_030765085.1 of Allium cepa. Classification (NCBI taxonomy): domain Eukaryota; kingdom Viridiplantae; phylum Streptophyta; class Magnoliopsida; order Asparagales; family Amaryllidaceae; genus Allium; species Allium cepa. The sequence continues at coordinate 881,948,410 of CM060931.1, read as the reverse complement.
CCAATAGAGCTTCAGCAACCAGTCCAAAGAAGATCCCTTTTATGTTGCAGGTAGGATGGTATTTATAGAGATCGAAGAGCTTTTGGGCCAAGCCTATCTTCACCAGCTCGTAGGTAGGTAATAGGTGACTTGGGGGACTTTGGCTTGCAAAACGAGTCAAAAACATGGGTCGCTGGCGACCCATGGTTCGTTTTGTGGGCTAATATCTTGCCTTATTTGGTAGTGTTCCAAAGCTGGTTTGTTTAAAGGCTTGAAGAGAAGCATGGGTCACTGGTGATCTGATCACTTAGGATTTTTTTGCAGTGTGGAAGTGAAGATGCTTCTCTAGCCTTTATCATTGTTGTTACGCATTTATGGCAAGCCACTAGCTTCATGCATTCTACCGCTGATTGGACTAAAGCAATGTTGATCTCACAGCTTTGCGGATCCTGGTTGTTGTCCTAGTCATATTGCTTGTCCCTTGCCGATCCCTTGTCTTAGCTTACCTTGTTGATTCTTTAACCATCCTGTCTTTACAAGGTTTTTTTGTTTTCTATTGGTTCCTGCTGGGTTAAAAACCCATATAACATTTGCCCCCTGGAGTATGTCTTCATTGTACACAAGGCGTGCTCTGGAAGTTATCGTTTCAACATCCATTTGTTGAATTTTTGAGTAATTTCATTAGAGCCTTACGAATACGCTATCTCAACGTTGTTGGTCATCTTTATTTAGTTCTGATTGCTCTTGCTTACCCCAAAGTATTACACTTTTGCTCGTAGCTTTCTAGCACGCGTTGGAATGGTGAGTATGTGTAGGAAATCGAGCTTGAGTAGAATAGGTGAAATTCCTCTTCTTTCTTCTTCCATTTTTTTATGGGTCGCTTGCGATATGTGTGGAATGGTCGCTAGTGACCTGATTTGCAAAGAAATTTTTTTAAACTTTGCCAAGATAGGTCGGGTTGCTAGCGAGCTGTGAAGTGTTCGGTCGTTGGCAACCCGATTACTTAGCAAATATTCTAGCTTTTCTTCTTGCCTACATATACTCCTCGAGCCGACCCTAACCCATTTACTCAACTCGAACTGTTCCACTCCTTTAAGCGACAAAGCTCTTTTGAAATTTGATTTCCAATGATCCTTGTCTTAGCTTGACCGGATTCATCACCTTATTTGCATCCACTTACTACCAATCCATCCAAGCTTTCCCATTCCGTGAAGTCCTAGCCATATCACCACCTTGTTCGAATCCATTCTCCATTAATTCCTTCAAGCCTACTTCGTGAAACCGTGACCAAGCCCTAGCTCACTACGATCAAGCCCTAGCTCGCCATTAGATTCTAGCCGACCTAGTTTTAGCTTGCTACCTCCTTAAGTTGCCACCGATCCATTCAAATTTTGTTGAATTCAATCCTTGATTCTTCTAGTGCCTTAGAAATCAGCTTGAGCTGGTTTTGGCTTAGAAGGTTTGTTGACTTTGTGTAACGATCTAGCGACAAGTATTCATTTTCTATGTTGATTTCCAGGAGCTTGAGTTTATTGCGGTTTGATGGATTGAGATAATCAATCGGGTCTTGACTTTCTTTTGGAAATGATATTTGGACCATGATTCAACACTTGATGCATTTTATCACCTTAGTTTATCAAACCAGAATTGACATATGTCTAGCTCTATAGTTGTTATTACAAATCACACACATTCACTAGTCAATCTTGATTGGTTCCAAGGACTCGAACTGATCTTGTTCAATCGTTGCACGTTCGACGTTCTTGTATGGAGAAGGCTTTCTGTGTCACTTCGTACAATGGATCTGTTATCGATCATTGATCGATAATGGGTAAGTGCATAAGAAGTAGAGAAAAAAATGAAAAATGAATGGACATGGGAAGTCCTTTTCTTCTTCCACTATGAGCAAACTATCTACATGAGATAGAGCATTCGTAGTGTATCGAGCATCGGACTTATCTCATATCGATAACACACTGTACTTGCCCCAGTTCGCACTCGAAATCCGATGTGTCGATTACAAGTTAATGTCTCTTTGGTGTTCAAGTGTGATAGAGGGCTTATGACTTTAGGATAGATTTACCCAACCGTTTTCGGATGCTAGTTCTGTTAAATAGAATAAAGCAGCCATCTTCACGCCATAGATCAAGCGGGCGAAGCCCGGCACTCTCTATAGTTGAATCATCATCCACCTCACAAGCTCAGTATGGTCAATTAGTTCTGGTTGGGCCTATCATGGGCCGTACACCTCCTAATTTTCAATTCCTACATAATCCACCTGAATATTCTGTATGAGTAGTTTCCATGAAGATTCTTCACAATATATGTATGCAGCATGGACTTCCCGAAGATGACCTGCGTCTACCGACAAATGACGAATTCGTTGATATCCACCCTTTTGCTGTATACAGCTTGTCGTCGATATATGTGTCTGAACGGAGCTATGCCTCCCTTCAACTATTTTCTGCGTGAGACGCTCTCGAACTTGGGAGTTGCCCCATTCAAGCTTCATCTAAATGGTTACACCATCCTTACTTTCTTGCACATCTTTTCATGCAACCATTCAACCACCCTCCAAGTTTCGATGAGTTGTGGTATTTTTTGGCGTGCAAGAGGAGAGATGGTTGTCCCTCTTTGATAATAATTGAGGCCTGAGGAATCAAAATATTGTCTTGCGCTTGCAAAGCAGCTTATCATTGTTAAAGCACGGTACTTTTTTTAGATGCCTAGAGGGGTTCAACCATTGATGGACGGTAGGAGGTAAGGTTCTCTTTTCCATTCGTCGAGCTCTTAAGCATTGTAATGGAGTTTCTAACTATATATCCGTCTCTTGTAGTTATCCAAAGGCCAAAAAGAGATTTATTCTCAATAAATTTTGCCAAAATTTAAAGGCTATCGTTGCCGAGGAGTGGTATGTTAAAATTCTGCTGACTGACGAGAACTAGCGTTGATACGGCCCCTTGGCTCCGAGTAGATCCACTGTTCAGATTGAATCTCCCTCTCCTGGCCAATCCAGGGTTCACACAAGATCCACTTCTTTATTCCACGATTTTGAGGAGGATCATGAGAGAGGTAGCCCATTTAGAGGATCATCCGGTGAGGCTCATAAAGAGAAAGAAGCTGCTGGGATTGGACTAAGCAGTTCGGTTAGAATGTCTCCGATCCCGGAGGGAGCAGAAGAGGAGTTCACGCACAAAGAAGGCAAGGTCATGGCGGATTCGAAAAAAGATGAGGGAGAGTTTGAAAGTAGCAGCGATGAAACCACTTCCAATGATTACTTCTCGTCAGAATCAAAGGGTGAAAACTAGGAGTCTTGTGATGGGACTTCAGGAATGAATCCCATTCTCCCGAGTTCACCCCTTCTAGACACAAGTGACAAAGACAAAGCCCAGAAACTGGAAGGCATCAAGACTCTCTAAGGAGGGATATCGGAGTAGACCTTGGAGATTTTAGCGATGTTTTCATCGACTTCGATATGCTCATGAAAGAGGACTTTAAATTTGACCTGATGCCTTCCTATTTGGGCATTAATGCACTAGCAGTTAGTCATGTTCCACCCATAATAACCAAAGTTAGTCTGACTCGTTCGTTCCGGTTCGTGATGATGTCTTAGGCCCATACCATAGGCACACAACAAGTCATGCTAGGATTACACTCATTTACATTCATTTTTCCATATTCATAATGTTTATCTTATATTTTTGAAACCTTATATGTATGTTCTGTGCCAAATATATCAAGAGGACGAGGTTTCTTTGGCGACTTTGAAAAATTTATTGACTCAGAGTGGTACTCCAGGCACTCCCTTCGCCTCCATCAAATCCAAGAGATAAAAGAAGAGTACAGGAAAAGGATAGAACTCAAAGCTGAAACCATTCACTAAAAAGAAAGAGATTGAGCTCGTTCCCATAAGGTCGGGTGTAAGGAAAGAAGATCTCTTGAGGAAAGAGATAAACCGCCTAAAAAGTCAAAGATTGACTATCGCCTCGATCCTTCGGAGCTTGCTTCAAAAAACTCATCCATAGGCCAAGAAGTTCTTACTACTTCTGCCCCGATCCTGCCTTCATCTTATATATCACCATCCTCCATTGTCATTGCTGCCTCCAGTGCTTCTCTCCCACAATGAAGACCTCCTTATTTCATTCCTACAAGCCCTTTAAACTTGAGGTAGCTCTTCCTGGCTAGTTTTTGTAAAGGGTCAAGTTTGACTTGGATATCCACTCCGTTCGTAGGGATTCTTTCATGTCGAATCTCCAAGCTATCAAGGACGACCTAGAACAAGCCTAGATGGGAGAAACTCTACAAACAGCTGGCAAATACAAATAGAAATAACCATTAAAAATCCTTTCCTTCGAATCCAAAAACGACAATTATGAGAAGGCGTTGATTAGTTGGGATGCAAAGATTAAACAGTTGGAGGAAGAAAAGGAGGCGGCGCATCGTGAAAGCAGAAGGAAAGATGATCCAATGAAGGAATTGAAGGATGCACATGAAAAAGTTGAGATCATCCGGAGGGATGAGATTAAGAAGGCTCATGTAGAGGAGGCCAAGTTGAAAGAAGATGTGGCAGCTTGTAATGACAATGTCGAGGCTCGGAGGAAGACTATCGGTTACCACGATTGAATTGTTGAAGGGCATAATAAGACAATCACCGACCAAGCTGAGATAATTGCAAAGCTACAGGCTCAATTCGTGTAGCATAGTGCCGACAAGACTACTGTTGAAGTGGAGAAGGCTGCGGTTACAGCAGACTACTTGGACCTCAAACATTCCTTCGACAAGATAGAGAAGCTGGATGTGACAATTTTGAATTTCTACATCACCTTCCTATTGCATCAAGGAAGTATCGGCTAACTTGGATCGAAGTTTCCGCACACTCTTTCCCTTGTTTAGTAGGAAATCTTATCTCATTTTGCTGACAGCGGTGACATTTACTCCAATCAAGAGCTGTGAGATGCCTATATCGATGATAAATCCAAGACAACGATACTTGAGGGCGAAGGGATCCTCTGAGTCGAACGATAAAGGGAGGCCACCGATGATTCCTTAATAACCGCCACCAATGCACTTACCAGACCTTCTATCTCCGGTATGGGCGGGCCGTCAGAGTAGCTCCACGACTAGCAGATGATTTTTGGAGTTGATATTATTTCTCATGTGTTGGAGTCCTTAATAGAAAGCGACAACGGTAAATACGAAGTCGCTATTCATGATCTTTTCCATGGTGCAGGTAACTTCCCTGTTTCTCTCGAATTCGGGAGCCTCTATCTTATGCCACAAGAGCAAAAGGAACTTAATGCTATCCCTTTTGATCTTATAGGTCCCTCCACTTTTCCTTTTGACCTGCCAACTACTTTGGCGTCCATGCCTGCTGCCATTTTCACATCTTCTGCAATTGTATCCATTCCTGCTCCAGTTCCCACATCCACATCTAGTTTGTAGCTAGGGCCAAAACGGAGAAGATAGTTGCACTACACAGCCTAGATGACCCTTCGGGGTCTTTGGAAGGTGATACAGCTGTGACAAAAGCCAAGGAGCAGGGGATGTAGATAGAGCAACCATAGAAGACTCAACACGAGTTGTTTGCCATCAAGAAGGAAAAGGTGGAGGCAGTCAAGGCTTCGAAGAGTTCCCGAAAATCAAAAAAGCACAAAGGGAAGGGGGGCTCTTTTGAGAAAGTTTCGGAGGAAGAGGAGGACATCGCAGCCGAAGCGTTTATTGATATCATTAGCAGCGGCACTACTCCTAAAAATCAGCAGAAACTACCAACTAAAAGGGGGAAAGGGTAGTGGTAGCAAGAAGCGTTGAGAGGCTGGTGTGTGGATGGACTTGGTTTTGGCTAACATCTTGCGAGGAGACTGACTTGTTTTTTGTTTCTTTTTGATTCATTCTATTCAAGTGCAGAGTCTACACTTTACATCCCTACTGCATAGTACATATTTTCTTTTTATTGGTCATTGTTGTGTGGGTATGGCCCGCACATTTTGATCCTATGTACATAAAATTACAAGCAATACATTGATATTTTAACTATACTTTTGTCCATATGTTCATATATATTCTGTGGATTTCTGCTTGTTTCATGCCATACTTTTCTAGTCCTGTGATTTGACTGTTCATATAAATCCTTTGTATTTTGTGTATTTTGACTATACTAGAGAATTTCTATTGGAGAATTTTTGTTTTAGAAATTCATAAAACTTCTAAAAATTCTAAAACTTTGAAAATAGATGTAGAATTTTTGTTTGGAATTCATAAAACTTTGATAAAGAACTTGTGATCTTATTGTTTTTTGGAGTTTGACAGAACTTGTGAACTTATTTGATCGCATGTTTCTGTCTCAATACAGATGTACGCCCACCAATTCACATGGCTGTTGACTTTAAACAATTTTCAAGTATCCGCTAACTTAGGAATTAGATAATCTTTATTGAAAATCTGGCTGAGTTATGAGTTGATTTTCCTTTCTTCGGAAGTTTTGTGACCTTAGCATGTAATCTCCATTTGGATAACGGGTAAGTATGCAATCTACGCAAGGTACATATTGTTAATCATTAAGTGCCTTCCTTCTAGCACAAACTATTCCTAGCTTTGTACGTGGAGTTTCTTACGCTTCTCGGTGTTTCCCATCTTCGGGTCATGTGTGGGTGTAATATTTTGGGATCTAGTGCGCCGCTTGTGTAGCACGCAGCATTCGGCGTTCCTTGACGTTGCCCATCTATGAGTGGCATAGGGATCATAAGTTTGGATGCTTTTCGGTGTTTCCTATCTCTAGGCAACGCAAGAGGTTTATTTTGAGCTTCCTTGGTGTTGCTAATCTTCGAGCAAAGTGAGGAGTTCATTTTCGTTATTCATCGGTGTTACTTGTCTCCAGGCAACACGAGGAGTATGTTTTTGATGCTCCTTGGCGCTGCCTATCTCCAGGCAGCGCAAGGAGTTTGACTTTGCTTCTCCTCGGCATTTCCTATCTCTGTACAACGCGAGAAGTTTTCTTTTAATGCTCCTCGACATTGCCTATCTTTGGGCAACACAAGGAGTTATTTTTCGATGCTCATCAGCGTTGCCAATCTTCAAGCAACGCGAGGAGTTTCAGATTAAATGCATGGAATGTGAGATGCATGGCTTTCGATCCTTCTTGCTGTTGCTTACCTCCAGGCAGCACAAGGAGTCTAAATTTGGGTGCGTAGCTTACAAGATGCACGGCTTTCGATGCTTCTCGGCATTGCCTAGCTCTAGGAAATGCGAGGTGTTTTTCATCACCGCGCCTCAATGTTGCTTATCTCCAGACAACGCTAGGAGCAATTTTTCGATGCTTCTCGGCATTTCCTATCTCCGAGCAATGCAACGAGTTATTTTTCGAAGCTTCTCGGTGTTGCCTATCTCTGGGCAATGCGAGGAGTTTCATTTGAATGCGTGGCTTGTGATATATGCGGCTTTCGATGCTCCTTGGCGTTGCCTACCTCTGGGGTGGGCAAGGAGTTTAAATTTGGGTGTACGATTTACGAGATGCACAACTTTCGATGCTTCTCAACATTGCCTATCTCCGGGCAACACGAGAAGTTTGATTTCGATGCTCCTCGGCATTTCCTATCACCGAACAATGCAAGGAGTTTGTCTTCACTGCTCCTCAATATTGCCTATCTTCGGACAATGCGAGCAATCGCCTTTTGATGTTCCTCGGGGTTAACTATCTCCAGGCAATGCGAGGAGTTACTTTTCAACGCTCCTTACTGTTACCTTTCTCCGGGCAATGCAAAGAGTTTCGGTTTGAATGCGCGGCTTGTGAGATGTGTGGCTTACGATGCTCCTTGACGTTGCGTATCTCCGGGCAGTGCAAGGAGTTTAAATTTGGGTGCACGACTTACAAGATGCAAGGCTTTCGATGCCTCTCGGCATTGCCTATCTCCAGGCAATAGGAGGAGTTATTTTCTTAGGTTCTCCCGGCGTTGCCTATCTCCGGGCAACACGAGGAATTAGTTTTTTAGATGCTCTCGTCAAAACCTATCTCCAGGCGGCGTGAGGAGTTAGTTTTTTGACCTCCCCATGCTACCATGGCAGCGTCAGTCTTTTGAGTGGTAGGGATTGGGTTCCGTCGATCCAATGGTTTGAGTCGATTTTCTTTCATCGGCTCGACGGGTAATTATTATGAACACAGTTTGGTTGGTTCAAGCAGCAAACTTTATTAAGGAAAGCATGGCATATTATTTGCCTATTTATAATGCCACTGGTATTTCTAGGATGGCTTATTTGTTGGGAAACAGAAAATACATAGAATAGTTTTTTATAAATGAAATAATGGCGGAGCGATTCGCTATTGCAGGATCTAGGAACTGCAACCCCATCAAGGTTGTCAAATTCAAAGTCCCATCTTTATGCTTTTGATTAACGGCATATGGTCCTTCCTAGTTTGGTCCAAAGGCAACTGGAACAGGGTAAACTTGCTTGAGCATAAGATCTCCAACTTCGAAGGTCTGACCATGAACTTTGGAGTTGAAGTACCGTGCAAACCTTTGTTGGTGGGCGGCTGTTCTCAACTCTACTTCTTCTCTTTTACCATCGACCATGTCTAGCGATTCGCATAAGAGTTTCTTGTTCTATGCGTGATTAAAATTCTCCTTCAGTGTGAAGGGAATTCTAATTCAACAGGAATCATTGCTTCTGAACCATATGCTAATGCGAATGGAGTGTGGCCAGTTACCTCCTTGTGTATAGTTCTGTAAGCCCATAGTGCTAGTGGAAGTTCATTGTAACGACCCAGAATTTCAGTCATACGATATTCATATATTTAATTGATTTTAAATATTGGAAAGTAAATTTTATAAGTCTAAAAACTTATATTTCGAATATCTTGATTTAATGGGATAATTAATTTTTTTTTACTTTAATATTTAAAATTACAGAAATAATTGAAAAACGGATTTAATATGTATAAAAATGAATTATAAAGTTGAATTAAATTCTATTTAAAATATAATAATGTTAGGGAACTTTTAAAATTGAATTAAAAGTTAAATTGTAGAAATTGTATATTTTAATATTTAATTGACAGTAAAAAATAGTCATTTTTCAAACAATCTCGGATTTTGACGAAACCGGTTTCATTGGACCCGTAATGTTATATATTTTTGTAAGATTTCAAATTTCGTGTTAACCGAATTTACGATATGTCCGAGGCAAGCTAAAACGCATAGAAATTCGTTTAAGTGAATTTTAAATTTAAAACAGTCGATTCGAAAACCTATCTTTCAAATACGATCGAATTGGCTTCCGATATATTCCATTATGTTAAAAATAGGAGTAAAACATTGTAAACGCCAGGCAGCATGCTTCATTTGGAGTTTGAAAAATTTTCAGTTGAACAGTGTCGCGAAATTTTCTATAAAATGCCATGTTTTTTCACATTTGTACATACCCTAGCTAGGGTTACAGCAGCCGCCACTTCTTCATTTCATTGGTAGATATTTTCAAATTTTCTTCCCTTAATCTTTCTCATTCTGTAAACAATTACGAGAAGTTTTCAACTTCTAACTTAAAGAGCTCGTCGAGCTCGACCAATCCATACGGTGATGATAAATTTTAAAGCAACGAAGTGGCGACAGTTCGAGAATGAAGGTCATGTGTTTCAAGGGCTGCTGTGTCGTGATGAGGTAGCTGAGTTGAATGAGATTTTGGTCGTGGAGGAAGCTCGCTATGGTCGTTTGAATGAATGTGTTTGTTCGTCGTCTAGTTCAACGATGTGGCGCGTTAATTCAATCAAAGAACGGTGGCCGATTGGGTTTTTGTACACATACGAACTAATGGAGAAAGAAACAAAAAGCATGCCCTAGATCTTGTCTTTCGAAATCGTACGGCCAATAATGGAACAAGGGTTTTAAAATAAAAATAAAATTGAAATTTATATATATTTAATTCGTACAAAATTTAAAATTGCATAACTCATACGAGGTCCCTTTTTGACGAAACAAGTTGCGTTGGGTCCATATTGACAAGGATTACATTTTAGAGCTGGTTTGGAGTTGATTATAGCTAGTGTAAATTTTAGGTAAAATTAAATGGATGTTTAATTTTATTCGAAATAAAACGCTGCAACTACTATTGGAGCCAATGTGAGTACAACTCACTCTTTCTGTCTCACTTATATTTCTATATAAGCGAGAATAAATTTATTTTATGATGATTGATGATTGTTTGGATGATATATGATGTACTATCTATATGTTGATTGGTATTTCGATATATTCCGGCCTATTGGAGAAGATGAGACCCTATATATTCCCGTGTATCAACGGACGACCCTTTTGTACACACATCTACCTCAAAGCGGACATTGTACATATATTTCTAATATGTATATTTGTTGCAGATGATAGGTTGGAGGGATCCAACTGGATTCCTCACTAGTATTTGTTTTATTTACAGATATTGTGATATATACTATTATCATGTGATATATGATATTTTTATGTTGTGACTTGATGTATTTTGTGCCGTTGCAACATTGGGCCTATTTTTGGAATTTTAAAATGTTTAAGTGATGATTTCCAAATAGAAAAAGAATTTTCAAGTGATTTCGAAAATAGATGTTATATTGATTTTTGAATTGTTTAAGGAAATGAATTTATTTTAAATAAATAAAAGTTATAATTTTTATGTTATAAAATTTATGATTTTGGGGAAGATAATCAGAATATGATTTTTGAAATATGGAGATAACTATTTTGTAAAATAGTTGAAATTGAGATTTTTGACTTATTATAAACGGTTATATATAAGATTTATAAATTTGATATTTTATAAATCGAAAACGATGGAATTGTAAAGGAGTTTTATAAGTATTAAAATGAAGTTATAAATGGATTTTATAAGTCCATAAGATTTATAAATTGGTGAAGTTATAAAAAGAAAGAATTTTCAAATAAATTAACTTATAATTTGGATTTTGGCTTATAAACGAGATAAATGAGTTGGTTTAGTAAATGAATTTTATAAATGGAAGTTTTTATAAAATAGAAATGGAATTTATAAACATTGTTTTACAAATCCAAAATCAATTGAAATTGATAAGTTAAATTTAGAAGTTATTAAATGAGATATATCCATGATTTTGGATAGTGGACTATCCTTTAATAAATGTATAGAAACATTGAATATGGTAAACGATTTATATTCATGATTTTGGACAGTGAATAATAATTTAAACAAAATGGATATTTTTGGAAAGCGATATATTAAATGGAGTACAATGATTTGAAGATGTTTTAAAATGTGTTAAGTATCGAATACATGGATTTCAACATTTATTGTTGAAATAGACGTTTTCGAGAAGTAAGGAAATGATGGAATATAACACTGTTGTTATAGTAAATGGTTTTCGAAAGAAATTCTTTTGCTTAGTATATAGTATTTATATATCTGTCTTATTTTTGAATCCCTATACTAGTGATTTTGGGTTGTCGTAACGATGTTTTACGCAACATTCGTTTTGACCCGAATAAAGATGTTCAAATTAGTCTTTTCCTTAAAGAATAAAATATATACTTAATCGTGATTTAAGTATATGGAATATTTTCTAAGTGTTGAAAATAAACTGATTTGTGAATTACTTATTATTAAATAAGTATTTGAAAATGTTTTCCAATATAGAAGTTGAAATGGTTTTGAGAGTATATCCTTTTAAAGATAATTTGAAGTGAATATTTGGCAAGTGATTTAATTAATAATAGATTAATTAAAAGGGACAAGTGATTGTGTATGGTGCTAAATATTTGTTTGTTTGCTTTGATAGTTAAATAATAGACTATCAAATTTAGCCAAAATTTTAGTTCCTCGATTTGATATGGGAACTATTTAGTCGTACACTTAGTATGTAGCCTTTTGTGTAGGCTTGGTTATTGTTTGTGTTAAGAATGTTGATTCGTATAACGTGGAGTATTACTCCAATCTATCGAGATAGCAAGTTGAAAGTATGAGGCGTGATAAGTCTATGAGACTTAGTTCTGTGTGAGGTTGAGAAACGCTTTTGCGTTGTTGATGCGAAGAGGCCGGGATCAGTTTATCCGAAAACCACTTCGGACCAACGTATATGCAACGATTGTGATGATTTCTTGTGATGATTTTGATATTCAGGATTTTCATAGTGGGGGAAAGTCCCTTGTTGATCGTTTGGGGTTAAAATTCCAATATACGCAGTGGTCTCTTCATTATGAAATATCTAATGCAATGACTATTCGCTACCATTCCTAGGGATTTCCTGACAGGATGTGGTAGGAAAGTACCTTCACTTTGTCCTATTCCTGGACAACTTCTTTGGATGTTTGTCTGACATTGCATTTCTATAGATTAAGTACATTGGCTTCTACAAGCGTACATCAACGGTGGTAGAGAAGGCAACTTATCTTAGCTTAACACCCTCCTTGAGACGTATGAGCTTAAGGGTTGTATTTTTGTGGAAGGCAACTAGTAGTCAATTAAAACATCACTTTGGCATTCAAAGTGATGTGATATCTGATTGCGAAAGGTAATCGTTACCTCAGGCCTCATTAACCGAAAATGACCAAAACAGGGTTAGATGCGGGAAGGCTAAGTGGGTCGCTCCCAAGCAGGGTATGATCATTCTCTTCTAGATATATCTTTATATGCTATGACGTCGTGTATCTAATTATTGTGGTTTGTATGCTTTGAGGGCCCTTGTTAAAGGTCGATAACAGCCAAAGGACGATATATTCGATACCATCTAGTTATAGAGGTGGGTCAGTCTTGTGTTGGTAGAGAACCCTTTGTGATAGTCCTCGAGACATTCTTCTAGAGATGTACTGTTGAAAGATAGTCCCTTCACCTGGTCATTTTTATGCAAATCCAAACTCCACTATGTGCCTACCATTTTGATTGTATTACCCATATTGGGCTATATGCTAGAATTTAATCAATGTCACAATTTCGGCTATGATTAATATTATTTGTATACTAGACACCAGTATAATATCAGATGATTTGATATGAAATGTTTTAGTTATCGTAAGGTAAAAACATGTCCGCGTTTATGTGTGGGCGTGTCTTCCGAGATACTTTTATTTTGATAAAGGAAAAGTTTGCTAATTTAATAAATTCAGTGGAGTGTGTTTCTCACGCTGGTTTACGAGACTGAACCGAGCATTCTTCACTTTCGATGCTCGGGTCAGACCGAGTATATTACAGGTTCAGATTTGGTGCTTTTGGAGCTTCTACGGGCGAGCTGGAGATCTTCATTTCCAATACACGTATCTATTTTGATTATTGATTATCCACTATACTTAGTTGTTTATATTATCAGCAATTGTGAGGATAGGTTATTATAACTATCCAGGCTGATAACTATTGATTAATTGTTCAACTCTGATTGATGTATGTATATATACAGTTTCTGTTTCGTAAAGATCATTGATATGATATTATATGTTTTCCGCTGCGATGTGAGATTCTGTATTGTTCTATTGGTTCTATCTTCTCTCTTTCTTCCCTTCTCTTCTTCTCTCTTCTTTTATTTCTCTTGATCGGTTGGTGCTTTTTTGGATCGGACATATGTGGATTATTGTTGATTCAAAGTGTGACGACCCGACTTTCCACTCCCGGAAAATCGCATCATCCTTAAGAAAGAAAGGGATAGAAAAGAGAAAAGAAAGAAGAGAAAGAAGAAACAACACAAGAATCTCAACAGCGGAACGAATAAATTATATTAATAACATAAGTATTATATAGTATACATCAAATATCAGAGTTACACACGCAATACAACACATACTAGATAGTTATAAACACCTGTCTAGTTATTACAACTCAATACACATAGAAGATACTCAGAGATACCAACACAGCGGAAAAACTACATAACTATACGCAGAAGCCTCCTGCTCCATTGCTCCTCCATAATACGTCAAAGCTAACCTGAATCCTAACCTGAATTCCCTTGGCTACTCATAAAAATTTGAGTACCCAAGAGTTATAGAAAAACAGAAATAACTCCGGGTCAGACATGGGTCTGGTGTGAGTAACAGGTTAAAGTTGCTTAACTTTAAAAAACCTTTGAAAAGAAACGGTATCACGTAAGACTTCCCACACATAAACATGGAAAAGTTTATACCTTACGCTAACCCAAACATTTGATAGGAAATCCGATGATATTATAATAGTGTCTAGGGTTCTCAAGTAAATAAGAAATAGCCGAAATTGTTACATCTATTAAATTCCAGCTAATAGCCACAAAAGTGGGTAATACAATCAAAACCGTTGGCACTTATTGGATTTTGGATTCCATCAATGGCTGGGCTACTGGGGTACCACCCGTCAAGGTACGTGGCCTAGATCACCATACCGAGGATTACTCCCAATCCCCCGCAACACAAAGCCGTACCCGTTCCTTACTAAACAGTTCCAAACAAGACAACCCCGTAGTTGTGATCAGCAACGCCACGACTAAGCCGAAAATAAAGGGACCTCTAGATAGGGATAAATCTTGCTCTCAAGTGGGAGCTACCCACGAAGCTTTGCTGCACCTCCCCTGTTTTAGCCATTCCCGGTTGATGACGCTTGAGGCTACGATTACCTTTATAGGACATATCACTTGGAATGCTCATCGTCCACCTGACGATGTTCTGAAAGCATTCAATCCATACAAGTTCGTTCCGGGTTCAAACAAAACCGAAGGCATTATCTCGTTACACTCGTTTTGGAATCACCCTTAGAGTTAACGACAATAACCCTTGCACTCTGATCCACCATCTCGAACCTATAAGTACTATTCCGTCAAACTCATTACGAAATCACCCACGGAGTTATACTGACGTATAGCCCTTATACCTCGAGTCTTCACTCGCTCCACTTGGATTAACGACCTAACGTTATTTGGAATTGATGTGGTTTTCGGATATCCAAATATGGAAACCCGATGCTGGTCTCATCGAAATCCAAAGCGTGTCTTTTAAGGTCCAAGTTGTTTTAAAGTTTGAAACAATTCAATTATATTATCTAAATATACACAGATAGATAATTCACAACGCAATAGAAAATCAACATTATCATTATCAACAGATAATTCATATCATAATCAGATAATCCATATTATCATCCAAAAACAACCAATGCATCCATATCACATATACTACTCATCTCATAACTGAGATTACAACCCATACATGGCAACCAATACCCTTCATCAAACATAAGCAACTATCTAATGATCACCTTTTATAATTAATTTAAAATGAATTAAATTAATTACTTAAACTCTAATTAATTTAAAATGAATTAAATTAATTACTTCATCATCAAAATCTTGCTTAACTTAACCATCAATTAATTATAAATCAATTTATAAATCATCATCTCAATATTCATTTCAATTAATCCTTATTGATTAACCATCTCTAACTACAATCAGTAATTAGCATTTAATATTACTTACACAAGTTAATTATTTTAAACCCTTTGCAAATAATTAACTTGTAATTGCTTAATTAATTGATTAATTAAAATTAATTACATTAATCATTTATTCATTATTAATTATTCCTTAATTAATCAATTCCAAATTACATCATTAATTAATTAATTAATGATTTCTGATTATATTTAATCAATCTCCAAATATAAATTAATTACATAAGTAATTAATCTGAAATTAATCCACATATAAATTAATCACCCATGATTAATAACCATTCAGTAATTAACTATTTTAATTACTCATCCATAAATTAATTATCTTCATTAATCACTTGATTAATTTCCAAAGTAATTTAAATCCAAATTATTTCTATAATAAACATCCTTAATTACATCCTGTAATTATTAAAAAATTACTTCTTTAAGTAATTACAAACCCATTAATTACACAAAGTAATTATCAAACAATCAACAAAAGTTTAAATTAATTAAACTTAATTAATCTAAACTAATTACCTTAATCAAATTTATTACACCAAATAATTAATTCATTAATTACTTCATTTGGTAATTAAACAATTAAACAATTGATTATTATTAATTAAATTAATCTAATTAATTATTAAAAATTAATCACATTAATTAATTGTTAAATATTCTTAAGTTAATGACCTTCATTAACATTTCTTAATTACATAATTAAGATTTAACTTCAATTAATCATTATTAATTATCAGTTAATTAATATTTAATTATAATTTAATTAATCTCTAATTAATTAGGTGTTAATTAAAATCTTAATTGTCATTAATCATTTGATTAAATAAATCTTAATCATAAATTAAAATTTAATTAATCATCCTAAATTATAGATTAATTAACCTTAATTAATTAATCTCAAACCTTAATTAATTAACATAAAAAAATCATTAATTACTTAATTAAACATCCATATTATTTATTAATTAAATAATTAATATTCCATTTAAATTAATTTAACAATTTAAATGAAACCAATTTTCTTAAGATCAAAACTAAGAAACATTCTTCTTAATACAAAGTAATTTAAACACTTTATCTCAAAACAAAATTCAATTTAAAATTTCTTTTTTTAAATTTCAAACTGAAACACAATTCAAATTTTCATTCTAGATTCAAACTTAAAAATTTAAAACTTTATTTACACTTCCATCTTCATTTTTAATTTCAAGTTATTTAACCTTTTCCAAAAATGGTTAAAACAAATTTAAATTTTAAAAACTTATTTTTTTTTAAACTGACATTAAAGTCAAATCTCAGGTTTTAAAACTAAATTTAAACTTATTTTAAACTTTATTTCATAGATCTAAAACTTATAGTTTCAAATTCAAATCAATGTTCTTTATACTGTAAAAGTTAAAATCTAAATTTACATTCCAGATTTAAATTCAACTCAAGTTCATCTATTCAAAATTTCAGTTTCCAGATTTAAATTTCTAAATTTCAGTTGATAATTAAAATTTTACTTTTAAATTTAAACAGGAAAACAGTTTCTGTTTAATCTAACAACTTACATTTTTGAATTCAAAAATGTTTCAAAAATGCAGGATTTAAATTATTGAATTCAAAATTAGGTTTCAGGTTTAAATATTTCAGTTTTGAACTAAATCTTACAAATTTAAACTTTACTTTTAAAAATTTAAATAAAAACAGAAAACAGTTTTCTGTTTTTAGTATAAAACCAATCTTGAATTTAAAAGCATTTCAAATTTAATTCAAAGATCTAAAATTTAAACTTATTTAATTTAAATTAAATTCTAGATTCAAACATAGTTTCATATTTTGTTTACATTTTCTTTTTACATCAATTTGTAAAACCTGGAAAACAAGTTTCCTGTTCAAACTCTAAAACTAATTAAAAATTTCAAAATTTTAATTATTTCAAAAACCCAGAATTAAATTAGTTGAATTTATATTTAAATTCAGATTCAACTTAGTTTAGATTTTTGTTTGAATTTTACTTTCATTTCTTTTTTGAAAAAAAATTTAGAAACCTGGAAGACAAGTTACTGTCAAAATACTAAATCCTGAAACATTACTCAAAACCCGAGCTACCAAAATTTACTCCGAGTAAACCACACCCTTGCTTCGAGTCACTTCCCATTTCCCCCGAGATCATCCCGTGCAATAAAACCCTGCAACCAAAACACCATCAACATGCACACATCTCTGCACTGTGCACCCAACCACCAACTCCGGCCATCACTGCCATCACCAACGACCCCCTTCCATCAACCAGAATCCTCCACATCTACCTTCAAACCTCAAATCCCCAATATTCAACTCGAATTTGAATTCAAGTTTACAATCAGAACCTGGAACAGTCAAACCACCTTCCCCCTAAAACCTGTCAACGGCGATAACTCACAACTCCGGCCACTATAATTCATGAAACTCCGATGATGACTCCAGCAATGCATCAGCTACCAACACGCAATACAGGGTCGAACTCGATTCATTGATGAAGCCACAACACTTAAATCCCTTATACCCAGTAAAACTAGGGTTCATACTGACATCCCCAAATCTCATCACCAAAATTTATTTGTAATCCAATTTAGAATTTTTCCTATAATTATTGATAGCTACTCTATCAACAGAATCAAATTCACTCAAAATAATTGCAAGCTTCAATTGTACTTGACCAATATGTAATATGCAGTATGTTTGAAACTGCACTATATACACAGCACTATAAATTGAAATTTTTGTTTTAAAATTCTTGAATTCACTTATTGTTTTTATTAGTAAACCTGAAACAATTAAATTATTGAGTTTGAATTTCATTCTGTGCTAATTTGTTCTACAGGTTACAGACAATCTAATTTGATTCATATGAATTTGTATTTACTCTATCCTAAAACAAACATGTTTATTCAAGGGTTTGAGTCATAACAAAAATCAAGTCAAGCAAAGAATTCCAGGGATCAAACATGAGTTTGAGAATTTGAAGAATCACATGCAACAGACATCATCATGTTCACAAGCATATCTTAACAGGTATAACATTTCAGAAATTTCATATAAGTTTATTTGTAATTTATAAGCATGCACAACTTTTCCTATTTAATAAACTTATAAATGAGTTACTCACCTGTTTAAATGATGCAGGCAAAGCATAGATTCATGAACTCAGGCTTCTTGCTTTACCAGATTCAATTGCATGCTCCAGATGAAATGCAGGTTGCAGATGCAAATACAACTTGCATTTTTTTCCAGCTTTTACATGCAGGCCCTTGATTTCAAATGCTATCAACTTTGAAAAATTTATGCATGCAGGTGCTTGATTTATTTTCCAGATTTTAAAGAAAGATGAATGCAGGCTTGCATGTCTGTTTACAGGGATTGATATGCAGTTTGAAAGTGAGAAGTTTGTATGTGCTTGGATATGAGGATGAAGAATATTACAGAACTTTGGTTTACAGGAATTTGAAATGCATTTGATTCTCAGATTTTTTTGGTATGAAGAATTTTCAGCTGAGAATGTTTTTCTTTAGTTAAGAGATGAAAATGAGAAAAGGGCAAAGGAAGAAAGAATGCAAGTTTTAAAACAATATTTTGATTTAATGTAGAAATCAAAGAAAAATAAAAATTGAAACATGACACTTGTCTCAAGCTATTACATTTGTCATATTAAAATAATGATAAATTTACACATGTCTCAAGCTATTACATTTTTGTTATTTAATTAAGTGTTAATGAATGTTTAAATTAAATTAATTAGTTCTTATACAAAGTTATGTATTTAAATAATTTCTAATGAATAAAGCAGGTTGTTATTATAAATATACAAATTAATCATTTGAAAAGAAATTTTTAAACAATTAAAATAAATTTATATAAGAGTTTACAATAACTTACATGAATACATGTTTCATAAAAATTGTATTTTAAATATCGTATTAAATTAACCAATCACATTTTATAAATTAATATTTTAAAAAGAATAACGCAAACATTTTTGTAACTTATTTTAAATATACAAGTTTAAGTTAAAATGAATTTTAGACCAATTAAAACATTTTTCTTATAATTAAAAATCATATAGTATTTTATTAAATATTTTTGAAAAGCTTAAATTAAAAATAAATCACAATTTATATTTTCAAAACATTAAAATTATGCTATACTAATTCATTTAAAACAACTTATCTATTTAAAATATATATAAACACATATACATTATTAAATAGAAAACAATTTTATCAGTTTATTAAAAATAAATTCACAAATCAAATATTTAAATAAAGAAAATTATTAAATCAAATCAAATTTATTAACAAAAATATCAATTCAATTTAAATTTAAACTCAGATTATTAAATTTAAATTGCCCAAAATTCCAGGATATTACACAAAGGGTACGGATTTGCGGGTCATCACATTCATTAACCCAATTTCCTTTTGCTTTCACTAGTCGCTTTTTCATAGTGGACTTGATGATCTTGTTTATCGCTTCCACTTACCTTTTGGCTTGTGGATGAGCCACTGCGAAAATCATTTTTCAATTCGGAAGCACCTGCAGAAGTCTTTAAACTCGATACTTTCGAATTGGGTTCCATCACCAGTGATGATCTTTTATGGTACACCAAACCTGCAAATGATCTATTTAGTGACAAAGTTAATAGCTTTCTTTTTGGTTATGGTGGCCAGATGTTCCACTTCGGCCCATTTGGTAAAAAAATCTATAGCAACTATAGCACATTTGACTCCTCCTTTAGCTTTTAGAAGGATGCCAATCAAATCGATCCCCCTTATCGCAAATGGCCATGGACTGACCATTTATGTCAATTCCGTTGAGGTGATTCTCTTAAATTTACTGAATATTTGACAGAAATCGCATCTTCTAGCATGATCTGCGGCGTCGCAACTTATTGTTAGCCAGAAGTATCCAAATTGTAGGACTTTCTTTGCCAATGTCTGCCCCCCAGTGTGGTCTACGCACATGCCTTCAAGTACTTCCTTTAGGATTCGTCGTGGTTCATCATTGGTCACACATCTAAGAAGAGGGGTTGGGAATCTCCTTCGATAAAGTATTCCATCCTATATCATGAACCGTGGCGCCTTTCGAAGGAGCTCCTTCCGTTGATTTTGGTTAGGTTGTAGGGTTCCTACAAGTAGATAGTCCTTTGTCTGTGTCATCCATGTATCTGGCTCGACGGTGGCCTCTAAAATCTAGTCTATGTCCATTCCGTCTATGCATGGGTTTGGTTAGCGTTTGAACTAGAACCAATCCCAAATATTGGGCTTCTTCTGAGCTAGCCAGCTTGGCCAAGTCATCTGCCTTGGCGTTTTGCTCCCATGGGATGTGGGTTATGGTGTAGTGCCAGATATTTCTTAACAGCTCTTGTACTTTGGACGGTATGTGGCGAGATTTTCTCCACACGCTTGGTACTCACTTTTTACTTAACATATGACGAGTTGTGAGTCGCTATATATGTGAATGGCTTTTATTTTAAGCACTTTACAATTTTCAGTCCAACGATCAATACTTCGTACTCTGCTTCATAATTTGTTGCTGGGAATTCCAAGCGCAAAGCATAGCTAACGGCTTGCCCCTTTGAGGTTTCAAGCATTACCCCTGCTCCTGAATAGAAGTTGTTGGATGTGCCATCTATGAAGAGCTTCCATTGCATATTCACTTTAGATTGAACTTCTTCCTCATCATCCCTTATAGTAAATTTGGCAATGAAGTAAGCCAGTGCCTGCCCGTTGATGGATTTCCTAGGGTGATACTCAATGTCATATTAGCTCAACTCTATGTTCCACTTGAGCAGCCACTAAGAAGTTTCTGGTCGGTATAACACTTGCTTCAGGGGCTAATCAGTCAACACTTTGATTGGATGAGACTGAAAATATGGTCATAACTTTCGGGACGCGGTCATGAAGCAATACGCTAGCTTTTCCAGTTATTGGTAATTCTTCACTGCTAATGTAGTATAAAGGTCACTGGAGTCTTGCTTCTTCCCACACAAGAGCGGCACTCAATGCGTGCGGGGATACCACTAAGGATACGAACAGGTTTTTCCTATCGATTGGTTTCGATAAGATCATGGGAGTTTCCATGTGTCTTACCAATTCCTCGATAACCGTTTAACAAGCTTCACTCCATTCAAAGTTTTTTCCTCCTTATTTAGCACATCGATGAATGGTATACACTTGCCTGTGGCTTTTGAGATGAAACGACTCAATGTTGCGACTTTTCCACTCAAACTTTGAAGTTTCGTCTTGATTTTATGGGCTTAGCTTCCTATAAAGCAGTTATTTGATTTGGATTTTCTTCGATGCCCCAGACACTTACTATGAATCCCAAGAATTTCCCAGAGACTACTCTGAAGTGACACTTAAGCGGATTAAGCTTCATTCTGTATTTGCGGAGGATTTCGAACATTTCAGCAAAGTTATCTAGATGATTAGTAGCTACTCAGGATTTTACGAACATATCATCCGTGTAAACTTCCGTTGTCTTTCAAATCTGGCATTTAAACATAGTGTTTCACTAGCCTTTGGTACATTTCCCCTGCATTTTTCAAGTCGAATGGCATTGCGCTGTAGCAGTACAATCCCGAATCGGTGATGAAGCTGGTGCTCTCTTAGTCTGGCTTATGCATTAGGATCTTTTTATAGTCCAGATACGCATCAATAAATGACAGCAGTTCATGTCCTGCCGCTCCATCCACCAGTTGATCAATTCTAGGGAGCGAGAAGCTATCCTTCGGATAGGCTTTGTTGAGATCCAAGAAATTAATACAAATTCTCCATTTTTCATTGGACTTCTTGACTAGGACTGGGTTTGATACCCATTCAGGGTGGATTGCATCTTAAATGAAGCCGTTAGCCATCAGTTTATCTACTTCCTTTCTCAATGCCTTAGGCCGTTTAGGGCCCAAGCTTTGCCTTTTGTGCTTCATTGGAGAGAATTTGGGATCAAAGTTGAGGGCGTGACAGGCAATTTCGGTTCATACCGTACATATATCAGAGCCTATCCAAGAAAATACATCCAAGTTGGCATGGTGGAATTCGGTTAATTCTGACCGCATCTTGTTTCCAAATTACGAGCCAATTTTTAGGACACATGTTGGGTTATCCATATAGACTATGACAGACACCGCCATTTCTATCGGTTCTTCCTGATCCTCCTCTAAGCTCTTCTTCCTAGGGTCCAAAGCCTTGTCGAATCGTTTATGATCCCCAAGCCAAAGGAGGCTTTATAGTTTCTATTCGGAAGGTTCACGGATGTGGAGGGCCTTCCCCACAACATTTCCATTTTCCTTTCTCCTTGACTCGCACAACTCTATGAAGTAGCTTTCCTGGGCAATGCTTTAATCTCCATTCACAATTCCAACTCCATGCTCGGTAGGGAACTTCATTGTATGACACCATGGGTGAATGCTACTCTGAAGTTGGCTAATGCGGGCTGTCTCAAGAATGCATTGTATGCTAACATTTCATCCACGATCACAAAAGTCTGAATGAGGTGACCCTTTGCTCACCCTCTCCAAGCTCCACAGGTAGGTCAATTGTTCACATTGGTTGTTTGGGTTCTATGGTAGACCCCTGAATCTTAGTCTGGCATGCGGATACGCTTTTCATGCCAATCCAAGTTCAGTCAGAAGTACGTTGCACTACAAGATATTTGATTTTTAGTGGCGCTCAAAAAACTCTACAAAAAGTTTTGGTGGCGTTTTGATAAACGCCGCTAGAAAACATGCGACTAAAAATACATGATTTTTTGTTGCATTTATTTTAACGCCACTATAAATGAATTTTTGGCAGCGTTTTTTAAACGTTACTAAAGATCGTTTTTACAGCGTTTAAGAAACGCTGCCGAAAAGGTGCCGTTTACTATCTTATTTTTTTGTTGCACTTATTATTATTTTTTACAGCGTTTTTTGAATGCCACGGAGATTATCTGAGTTACTATAATTGCTGATTCTGTAGCGCCTTTTAAACGCTACAAAAAAATATTTTTGGCGGCGTTTTTTCTCCGCCACCATATGTTTCGATTTTATTGCCTGTTGTTCCACGACCACATCTGATTTCGCCTCCAATTCAAGTACTTCAAAACTTATACAATAACGTAATATATAAACACATACACATTCAAAAATAACACATTCAATGAACCACAATAACACAAACAAAAGCAATTACATAATCACCACTATATCATAACATTAGTGTCAAGACAAAAGGTTAACCATAAGTTTACACAACCAAACTACCACAAACAGTTTCATAATAGTACATGCAGCTAAAGTAGTGCTGCTACCATACATACTAGTTTCATAATAGTTTCATAACAGTTTTAATCAACCTAACTACATACATGTGCTGCTACCATACCAAAAACCAGTGTTGCTGCTTGAATTCTTCACAAACGTTTATCTACCTGTAAACAATAATAATCATGTTACTAAATATCTGTGAGGTGAAGGTATCAAAGATCAAAAATGGACAATTATAGAAGTCCTTAGACTATAATACTTCAAACAAAAAACAAGAAAAGAGTGTGGAAAAAACATGTTTTGGAAGAGACAAATTTCCAAATAAGCTCATAGTAAGTAAAAATGACAAGGATCAATCACTACTCAAATAAATCATTGTGTAAATTGACATACACTACTTATGAGATGTTATGATATATTGTTGATTAATCAACTGAATTCAAAATTAGCGAAGGAACAAGTTCCAGTTGTTTTCTACACAAAATATACCAAAGTAACAAGGTAACTTCCTAATAGTAGTAGTGCTTTCAATTTTCAAAGAATACGTAATGAACAGTATAATACTTACCCGTTGAATTTTAAGTTTTCTATATACAAACTGCAAGCAACAATGTTGTATCCTAAATATCCTTACGTAAAAATCAGCCAAATTAACACATTGTACTCACTAAATGTAGTTCATTTGGTTTATAGAACTAACCTGAGTTCATTTTCTTGCTTCAAAGAAATGAGGAAGGCAGCAAGTGGACACCGGAAAGAATACACCCAAAACGAATTTGCAAAATTTTCATCCTTCTGCCGAATATACTTTCAGTAAAGCAACGCTCACTTCTGATGTGTACACTTCTGTGCATTTTGCAAAATTCAAACCAAAACTGCCCTAAATCAACTACTCTCTCTCAGTAAACTTCAACAAGTACTTTTCCACACATGCAAGCAAATAAATCTTTCTAAATTTACCAAGTTAGCAGCTAAATCCTTTTGTAAATACCTTATTCCCAAATACAAGAAACTCACTTACCATACAATGATTCAAGACCATAATAATTCAGTACCTGCAAACTCATATACTTTCACCTTTTGAAGAAGTCACCCAACTAGCCACATTATGAAATCCTTCACCAAAACATTCAACAAGAAACACCTCAAGCAAAAGGATAAGCAAGTAAACCGGTATATGGTTTACACTGGTTGCAAAATAGTAACGAGTACCTTGAACTGTAAGAACAACATCATATATACAATGAAAAATAGAATAATGATCCATTAGGAAATATAAAATTATAACATTATCCAGGTCTGCCAACGGAATATTCAAATGTACTCATGGTACTTATATACAACTACCAATTTGCAAGCAATCACTGGCTCTGTATCATGTTACTGCAGTACTACAGTTCAATGACAGCATGTCATCGTACAACACAGCTTCACTTCGTTATTACAAAATTGCATTCATAATACACCAGTTTACCGAGATTAGTTTAAATACCATACACTATCGACCGGTTGCCGGTTGGTGTTCTCTAAGAAAATAAATTACGTGTCTGACAACCATGACTATTTGTTTATGTATGTAAGATGACCAGCGTTTGTTCGCAGTCAATGTATCTACTACTTGCATTTTCTACCAACTACTTATACTACTAATTTTGACTACTCTACCATAATGTCGTATATTTACGCTCCATCTTCTTTTACATATAAACCCAAAGTTGTACAGAAAATGATGTAATCTACAACCTGATACCCTTTTTCCCAACTACATAGTAATTCTAATTTTATACAGAATGATTAAAGAGTGATAGTTGTTCTAGCAGAAAATGGAACTAATACCTCAGATTTGTTGTATCAAATCACATACTGCTCTTTTGATCAGCAAAGTGTATTGAACAAACAGACAGACACTTGACTTGGTTTAGAACCATCTCGAGAAGGAGCAGGCATGAAAAAATGTGGGCGTCCAGGACAGGAAATTATGTGGTGGTGCTGAAATAAATCATACACATAACATATTAACATAAGCAGACAGCTACATGGAAACATGAAAATATATTTGTGTGCTCTAACCAAATATGAAAGTGGTAATAAAAGTCGGAATGGTCAGGCTGGAAACAGAAAGCAGGGGTAAAC
Organism: Allium cepa; assembly: GCA_030765085.1. Taxonomy (NCBI): domain Eukaryota; kingdom Viridiplantae; phylum Streptophyta; class Magnoliopsida; order Asparagales; family Amaryllidaceae; genus Allium; species Allium cepa. Next base: position 881,922,615 of record CM060931.1, on the reverse strand, counting down.
TATCAAAACATATACGTAGCAGTGAGTGAGTACTTAGCGATCACCGTAACATTATTGAAATTTGTTGGAACTTATTCTTTGTGTACGGCTACCAAAGTTAATGGTTTTGTTTACCACCTGTGTGTTCTGCCACACAGTTAAGAATAGGTGCTGATATTTGATTTCCTGGGTCGGTATGAATTGTACTCATACAAACCAGAGTATCTTCCTAGCTCTACTAGAAGTTTACCTACAAAAATATTATTGAAAAGCTTTAAAGAAACTAAGTTTTGATTCAACTCAAGAACAAGAGGAATTTCACCAGTTAAAAAACTATTGTTAAGTCCTAAAGAAATAAGTTACAATGTAGCAACCCTTTCAGGCAGCATTGTCATCACAAAAGCTAAAACTTTCAGCTTCTACAAAACAGGTGTTATTCTACAAATCCGTACTTATTTTAATATGCTAAATAACCAACCTCACGAAGTTACTGTCACAAGTTGGCTCAAACAATCCGCTTCTTAATCATTTTCTTCAAAAAGCCTAGATGCAAATGGTTTCAACTGAATAAAATTCGATAAATTAATAGCTAATACCGATACAATTAATGTTTCTTCACTTATCTGTTACAATAGTCCAAAGCAAGCCATGTCTATTCTCATCCATAACCTTCTCGTGACCCGTGTGCTGTCGAAAATCATGAATCCCCTTTATAGACCATCATAAAGATTGTTTGTTCCAGATCTGAAGCTGCAAGACAATTTCAGATAGTTTGCTTCACTGCAATGTTCGAAGCCTGAGATATACAGAAGAGTTTTAACTTTAAGGAAATGATACTCTTTGAGTTTTATGCAGAAGAACCAACTAAAACTGACCAAAACAGGATGTGATGGATAGGTAACCAAACAATAAAAATAAATGAACACACACAACTATTATTATACACAATTATAAGAATATTTATAATTAAATGAAATCAATATTCACCATATGTAATAATGTATAATACATGCCTATATATATAAACAAAAATAAAATTAAAATCCTTGAGCTGAAGACAAAAAACATAGAAACTTATGTTAGAAGTTTTACTATATTTCATCAAATATACATCATAACTAATGGTGTACATCTAGGCAAAACTGAGAGTGATGGACTTGTAACAGTATATAGATGGACAAAGCAACAAAATCTTGAGGTGCAAGCGCTAATTTATTTTCATTCATAAATTATACTTGTAAAATCTCAGCTATATTCTGGTAAATAGTAAAGTCTCATAACCGAAAGAACAAATCGCTTTACCTAAAGAAAATAAAGCAAAGAAGAAACTAGAAGGAATAGCAAAACAAAAATCTTCAGTTCTTTACAGTGAAAAAAGTGAATTTCTTCTCAGCCTAACCTTCTATAGATGAAACAACACTCAGATCATTTCAACAAGTTTTTCGTAATTTCAGATTAACTAAGATGCATTAATTCTAACAGATTCAGCCTATGTATGCACACAAATAGATTTTCAATATATACAACAAAATCTTTTTAATTCCATCCAGGCACATACATCAGGCAGTTAAATTTTTACTAAAATTAAGTTACCTTGATGATCCCATATGTGACATTTTGACACGGTTGTGCTCCTCTAACCGTCATCTCTTCAGCCATCTTATTTGCTTCAGGATATACATGAACAAATGCCTAATTTCTCCCTCTTCTTGCTTTTTTATTTCATTTAATGCCTTTTCATGTTTGCAGTCACCAGGAAATAGTCCATTACTCCATAATACAAGCGGAAGAGAATCCCCTGCAACAATAAACTTCTTAGTTTTATTGCTTATCAAATAAATAAATGATAATACAAATACACAGAAACCTCACCGCACACACATTTAAACGATTCAACATAACCACAAGCAACAAAGCACAAATTCAATGTAGTGCGACAATCTCCATGATCAATCACAACCGCACAAAGCATTCAATTGCCTACACGATAGTGCGCATTATCACCAAGACCAAACAACTGCTCTACAACCTCCAACAACACTACCATCCCACTTTATCACAACATTTCAACAGCCTCAAAACTGTTGTTCATATCAACTGCATTTCTGTTGTCAAACCACCCCACCATAGCATTGCAGTGCACTTCAACCTCGCCTGAAACCCAAAACTATGCTACAACAGTCATCCCTTCTCATTGCCATACATCCCCTGCCATCATCTTTTAAACAGCATCACTTCAACGCATCCTCCCCTACGTCCCACTGCCGCTAGTATCAATAGCACCAAAATAACAGGGCACAACTCCCGGCCAACCAATCACCACTGTTTGCCACAATCCACACAGCAACCAATACACATTCATACAAGCATCTCTACTTGCTTTTATCACTACAACCATTCACACACATTGCTTGCAACCAATACATCCATACACTACTGTTAACATTCAACTCCGAATTCATACTTCTGAACCAAGTTTCCAGAACACTACTGCTTTCCAATCTCTTTCCAAATGCGACCACATCAGTTGACCACACTACAACCACTACCATCATTGGTCGCAATCCCAATTCCTTCAACCCTAAATTGCCAACCCGAAATCCCATCGCAAATCGAACAACCTTCAACCCGAACCACACTACGACCTCCATCACCTCTCAAAACTAATTCAACTGCCAATTTTCACTTACCGCTACCCCCAATTGACAAAGTCCCCAAATCGCAGATCATGAAATCGAACCACTACCTGAGCAAGAATCCCAGAATCGAACGTCTGATTTTATTTGATTTTGATCGAGAATTTGGTATTGTGGAACTTGATTTGGAAAGAGTCGATTTTATTTGTTTCTTTTCTTTTCGAACGAGAATTTAGGAATAAGTATATGAAAATGAGAATTTGAGATTTTTTTTTTCCATCGTACTTTTTGAAAGGACGACGGGAAAAATGTTAAGTGTTAAAATAAGCTATGAGCGGTCACGGAAAAATTTAGCCAAATTTTCATGAATTATTGGCGGGAACCCATTAGCCGCGTTCAATTTTTTATTTTTATATTAAAAAAGGTCCAACGGTTGCATATGGTTATAAACGCTACCAATTAATGCAACTAAAAGCAGATTTTCTTGTAGTGTTGGAAAAGTATGTTAATTGAAATGCCACTATCGACCATCACTCATTGAACTACGGTGGGACCAATCCCTACCGTCACCACCACTAGATCGAGAGGTTGGAGCTTCAATCCCTTCGGTGTCCAAATTGTGGAATACTATGTCATCGCTTAGAACCTTTTGCTACATGATCGAAGTTTCATCATCTATTGCCAAACATGATTCCTTTAGGGCATGCTTTAATGAACTCGCATATTACTCCATCTCTCCCCATCTTCTTTGCATGGGATGTGGTCCGCCTGATATTGTTCTATTAATAAGCCTCTGGTCAGTTTGTTTTGACCCTTCTTTTCTATTGCCAGCTTGATTTTTTTGCTCTCTAAGAGGTTGAGGGACCATAAGTTGATTGGGTTTTTAAGGATTTTTCACATATTGTTGAAGTTTGTTGTCTCAAATTAATCCTTCGATGTGGTCATTACGGTGGAGGCATTCGTTTGTATTGTGCACGTGCGGAAGAATTTCCCCGACCGCTTTTACTGTTTTTTTGCCTCCTTTCCAAGAGGTTTCTTACACTCTTCAATTTCCTGTGTTGCGAGGTAAAATTCTTCGGAGTGTCATTCAAGGGGGTATAGTCTTCCTGTCTAAAACCTTTAAATATTTTATCACTGCCAACGTTATTTCTTTTATCAGAGTTCTGGTCTCTTCTCTTTTGATTCTCACTCTTCTCTATAACTCCTTAAGTACTTCCAGGATCGGGCGTGTTTTGACTTGCTGCCATATGATTTTGTCCAGTGTTCATCAGTTGTATATAATCAGATTTTCTTTCCAGTTCATGTGCTTCCTCCAATCTCAAATACTGACTTGCTTTACGATTGAAATCTTTCCTGTCGGTAGGTTGTTTCATCTTGATCCATTTTTCGAACTCATTTTCTAGGTGAATTGCGCGGACTAACGCCATAAAAACCATATCCTCAATGGGATTGCTTACTTTTGTCACTGCGGTGTTAACCTGCTCATGAATGATTTCAGTGACTCATTTTGCCCTTGGACCAATCCGGATAAGGAAATGTCGTCCTTTGGTTGTGCGGTGTGAAGCCTGAACTGGTCAAAAAATTTAGTTGCAAGTTGGTCAAAGGTAGAAATGGATCTTGTATGGAGTCTGGTGAACCACATAGATGTGACTCCTTCTAGAACAATAGGGAAACATCAGTAGCGGACAGCCTCTAGAGCATTGGCTCCATCCATATACCAACAAGACTAATGCAAATAAGGTTTTGGATCCTTTGTTCCATCGTAGGAAGGGATAGTTAACATAGTGAATTTGTTTCGGTTTTTCACATTCAAAATCTCATCGATAAAAGGGGTCCGACTCAAGGAAGATCCCCATTCATCATCCTTGTGGTTTTTACTCTCATCCATCAACCATTTGACCATGTCTGCTATGTGTGCCTCCAATGTCCGGTAGTCCTAGAGGCAGCAATCAGTCACTGCATGGAGTGTTTGGTTCTACAAACAGTGTTGGTGTGTGGGGTGAGGCCTAGGCTCTCCTATCTTTGGGAGAGTCAATCCTATGAGACCCCGCTGGCTTGCACTTGGCCTGAATGGGGCAGTTTTGACATTTCTAGCATCATCAAATGCATTGACGTTCTCTTCCATCTGATTACCTTGCTCTCCATCGTTCGAATCGGAGAGATCCACGGCTAGGTCCTTTTGTGGGGACTTGGCTCATTGATTCAAATTCATGACCGACTACTTGGCGTTAGGTGGAGTATTCTGGCTCTCCTTCAAGTTACATCATGTTGTTACTATTCTTTGTGGCTGTTTTCTGTTACTTTTATACATGCCGAAAATGGAGGAATTTTCTTGTTCTATAGCAGTAACTGGTTTAGGCATAGTCCTTGGAGCGAGGTTTGATTGTAGGATTAACAGAGCATTCAGTTTATTAATTAGAGCCTTTTGGCTATTCACTATTTTTGATTGATCTCATCAACCATTTTATTCAACTCATCCCTGTTGACAACTTCGTACTGACTAGAAGATGTTAGTGCCTGATTTCTAGGTTAGCATCATTTACTTCAGCTTATTGGGGATTAACATCTTCTCTAGCTATTACTGCCCCTATGGATCTTCCAAAGGTAGTTCTTCTTCTTCTATGGGCCACTGATTCAAAATAGCAGATTCTTTAAGTAAAGATTAAGGATCTAACTTCTGGACCAATGGGATCCAAACTAGATAGCTAGATCTGGATCCTGAGTTAGAGGTTCTTAGTGAAAGCACCAAAATGTTGACCAAAAAATGGAGCAACACCCTGGTTTGGATTTGAAAGCACCAGCCATGTCCTGACAGGGCAATATCACTGATCATAGATATAAAGAAAGAATAATAAAAGAAAGTAAATAGAGAATTTTTATAGTTGTTTGATTGTTAATGAAGCCTACGTCTACTGGAGAATTAGAGTATTCCTTTGGAGACTGTTGTGATGGAGATAGAGAGTAGAGAATAGTTCCAGCAGAGCTTCAACAACTAGTCTGGAGAAGATCCCCTTCATGTTGCAGATAAGATGGTATTTATAGATATCGAAGAGCTTTTGGGCCAGGCCCGTCTTCACCGGCTCCCAGGTTGGTAATAGGCGACCTAAGGGGACTTTGGCTTGCAAAATGATTCAGAACAATAGGTCCTTGGCAACCCATGGCCTATGGGTCGTCAGCCTATAGCCTATCGGTTGCCAGCGACCCATGGCCTTTGTTCATTTTGTGGGCCAATGTCTTGCCTTTTTTGGTAGTGTTCCATAGCTTGTTTGTTTAAAGGCTTGAAGGGAAAGCATGGATCACTAATGATCCGACCAATTAGGATTTTTCTGGAGTCTCGAATTGAAGATATTTCCTGAGCATTTTATCGTTGTTGTTACGTGTTGATGGCAAGCCACTAGCTGCTTACATTCTACTACAGATTGGACAAAAGGAATGCTGATTTCTTAGCTTTATTGATCCCAGTTGTTGTCCTAGTCATATAGCTTGGCCCTTACCAATCCCTTGTCTTAGCTTTCCTGGTTGAGTCATACACCATCCTGTCTACACAGGATTGTTCTGTTTTCTATCGGTTCCTGCTGGTTTAACAACTTGGATAACATCTACTAAAACCTGAAAGAAACTCAACCCTCAGCCTACTCAAATCAATTTTGAGCACCCAAGAGTTTAAGTGAGAAACATAAACTTCGAGTCAGACCTAAAGCTAAGTGTGAATAAAACTATACATCTCGGTTATTTGATATTATGTGAGACCATGCCACTTAGCAGAACGGGTTTCCCCTCACTATTATCCTTTTTATAAAACATATCTTTTGCAAACCTTTATCCTGCAACCAAAAGTGGATAAAATGTAAAGCATCATTATATTATATAAACATACATATCAGGAAACAAATCGACTATCTGTCTAAACACTGCAGCTTTGTTTGGTTTACTGTTAACCTTTGGCTAACTCGGGCCCAAAACAATATAAAAAATAATCTAACATCTGTTAGACACTTCTTCTAGGCAATCTGTCCTTCACTATCTGTTAAATACTTCTATTCTGGACGGTCTGTCCCTAATTAAACACTTCCTAGGGTCACCTGATCCTAATGGTTTTAGGGCTCACCAATAACCTATCTATATGCAAACATATATTCCCTTTTGTGTGTAATCATAATTTTTGTCTTACTAGTGACAAAGCCTCACACACTAAAATTTTAGACTAAATTAGCTGGGCCCAATATCTAATGTATAGGGGACGATCCTATACCGGTCCTATCTGGTATTCTTATATTTGAGTCATTTTACTTAGGGATACCTTCCCACAATTTTCCTTGAAAACCTTTTTATCTGAAATTGGTTTAAAATCTTTTAAACCAAACTTAAACAAAGGAAACATTTATACTCTATGCTTTACTCAAAATCACCTTGCCATGCTATATACACTTTACTCAAATCTTTGTTGATGAAAACTTTTAAACATTTGAAAGTACCCCTTTCGATCCTATTGAAAGTATCTTTCCAAAACCATGCAAAGTCCATCTTTTTATCTAGGCCAAAAGGCCAAATCCTTCTTTCGTAACCATTCATATAAACCTTTCGAAACCATTGAAATTCCTTTTCCTTTAAAGCTAAAAACCTTGCACATCCTTCCTTAAACCAATAAACATTGCCTTTCGAAATCATGGGAAAAACCCTTCCTTTAGACTTATTCAAAACCATTGGAAAAACATTTCCTTTAGACGGAAACCATTGAGAAAATACCCCTTCAAAACCTTCTTTAAAATCTTTTGAAAGTATTAAAAACCTCAAACCTTTCAAAAGCTTTTGGGTCTAATTTCAAACATATGGAAAACGTCTTTCGAAATCATTCAACGCTAACTAATCGGAACCTTTGGGTTATTCATTAAAAATACTAAGGATCACATGCAATAGGGACGAAAGCTTACTCTCTCTAAAATTATAACTAAGTAGAGAAGTGATGGTGTGAAAACCACCCCTACCGAAAGCATTTGAGAAGCATCAAGGTTTTTATAAAACAAAACAACCCCTTTCAAAAGCTCTGTTTCGAAAGGTATGAAGCGGTAGTAAAGGCTTCGATATAGTCGAAAGCTATTATTTTAAACAAATGTGCAACTTTCGAAACCAATCTTTAAAACCATTGACTTAGTTGAAAGCAGACTTTGTTGAAAGCTATTTCCTAGAACAAAGGTGCAACTATAAAACTTTTCTTTAAATCAATTGACCTAGTCGAAAGCCAACTAAGTCGAAACAACTTGGTTGAACGCAAGCAGGCGCTTTTCTCAATTAAAACAAAAAGAAGCTTCGACCCTTTCGGAACCCCTTGGTTTTGACTTTTACCTTCCGTCTTTGTCCAATTCAATGTGCACCAACACTTTGATACTATGTGCATTAGTTTGTGGAAGGAGGCGGAGGGTCTTAGTCGAAAGCTACCTGGGTGATACCAAAACAAGCGAAACATAGTTTATCATTAATTTCTTTTTTTTAAACCTTTTTAAGTAAACTTTTTAACTACCCTGCCTTGTTTTTCAAACTCTTATTACTTGCTAATACCCCTTCTCCTTAATTAAATATATAAGATATTTAAGTCCCATACCTTAAATAATATTATTTATTCATCAAATCACTTTAGAAAATTCTACAAAAATTCCTATTTTTTCTAACATATAAAAGTTTTGGACCCAAATTAATTATAATTTACCAGTAAATTATTTATAACCCGATAAATCATTTTCTTTACTAGAAAATTAATATAAAATCCACATTAATTCATAAAATCATAAAAATTGAAACCCATCTCTAAAATATCAATTTTGGTCTACAATTAAATTTTCAAGGCATTTAGATGTCATTTAAAGGGTTTTCATTTCCGAAACATCATAAAAATCAATATAAATATGCATAAATCATCAATAAGTATATATAAACATTTCGCTCTTCAAAATCCTGGCTAAATCATGCATGATAAATTCAGGTTTCATCTTAAAACTGAAGTCATTTACAAAACTTGAGATGTAGAAATTATTCACCTTAGCTTTGTGATTAGGATATGAGATTTGATCTTTATTAGTCGATTTGGTTCTTCTCTTGAATCCGATCTTTACCTTCTCTTGATATTGTTAATGGTGGCCAACCTTAGAAGTTTTTGTTTGGGAAAATGTGAAATGAACATTATGTTTTGTTTTCCTAAGGGTTGAGGGTATAAGTTTTAGCATTTTCCGATTTTTCCCCTCCTTATTTCCAAACACTTAGCTCCATATTAGTTCATTCATCTACTTATTAACATGACATGGCTACCATTATTAAATTTAATTCAATCAAATCACAAATCTCAATCCATAATCAACCTACAATATTTAATTTAACTAATTAAATGTCCTAAATAATGTCACTAAAAATATGGGGTGTTACATTCTGTTATTCATTGCCCTCGAAAGTGGGTTCTGGACTCATTCTTGCTTTTTCTATATATGCAAATCCATCTACATTGAAAGGTTTGAATGAGGCAGAAGGAATGCTCTGCTTTCTTATTCATCTTTTCGAAAGCTTTTGCTTCATTTATCATTTGTGATGGTGCTTGATGCTTGCAACTCCTTCGAAAGCCTTCTCAATGTCTTTTAAACATCATTCCATGATCCTTGTCAAAACTGACGTTTGCAATTTTAGTATAAGCTAGCAGTTTTATTAATCTTCTTTCGTACATTTTTCCTCAAGTGGTTTTGATGGTTAGCAGATGGCCTTACAAACCCAATTATACTACATAAATTTCTATAGTTCGTTTCTAATTCAAACTCGCACGACCAAACGGTATGTCTAATTGCCATGAAAGTCATCGGCATATAATAATTCAATTTTACTGATCCATTGAAATTAGTTTCATCGAAATATGAGATAGTGCCTCGAAAGGAAATTTTTACACATTAATTAAAATGAATTATTATAAAAACCAATTTAATCACTTTTGAATCCAAATTAAATGTTTACTATCTTCATTCTTGTTTAAATAGAATTTAAATCAACTTTAGAAATTATTTTTAATCACATTAAATTCAGGATTTAATTATTTAAGCAATTCTACATGTTAAATTTTATAATATAATTATTAAATAAATCGCTACATTTGAAGTTCAAGCTATTAAACTTATAAAAATTAACTTTTCAATATCTAAAATCAATTACATTCCAATTTCAATTGATTGAAATTCTAGGTTGTTAGACTCCCTTAAAAGAATTTTTTCCTCGAAATTAACAAGTCAGAAAATGCCACAAAACCCACTAACTTATCAAAACCAATTAGCTGAAATAAATTATAAAATTTCTATGTTTCTAAGATTCACCCACTTGTACCAACCAATTTCCATCCAATAAATCATTCCAGGTTATAACTCAGAAATCAAATTTTAGCTATCAAAATTTCTTCCAAATCTTAAAAAAATTCTTACACCTTAAATTTATAGAATATTTCACTAGTGTCTCCTTTGCGTAGCTCAATCGAAAAAATTTACGATATATATATATATATATATATATATATATATATATATATATATATATATATATATAATCACAAATATACATCTCATCTTCAAGGATGAGGCATGCCGTAGGGAAAAATATAAAAATTCATATAAAATTAGAGATGCATACCCTTTTATTAGCCTTAGCAAACACATACAATTAATATAATGCGAAAGCGATCCCCAAATGCAAAGCATACGTCTTCTGCACCTACTAATCACTCAACAACCAATGAGAACATGTATATATAAATAAATATCAATATATAACATGCACTAATACAATAATTATATGAAAATATAACAATGTAACTAGAGAAACCATCCAACAAATAATATGTATTCAATTAATTCATAAACATATCAATTTACATTTTCCAGTGTCAACATTTAATTCATTAAAGCCCGTATGACATACATATATCATACGTATGTAGTATCAATCCGATCGCTCTTTCAATCATACAATTTCATTTCCAAACTACTAAAGGCCACACGACCACTCTAATGCGGACTCAAATCCGGTTCCTTGATTAGAAACCGTCACTCTCCTTGCATAGCCATGTACTATGATAGAGAACTCCAGAATCAACCAAAATTCCATTTCCAGTGTTCGCCATTGTGAATAAAGTGAAAAATTCTTATCTCGGACCGATGTAAATCATCTTGAAATCATGTATTCGAACATGGACCAAACCATTATGTGAATAAAATGATATGCGTACAATTTACATATTTATTTTAATTGGTTTCTCATTACATCCTATTCTTTTATTAGTTAGCACATTTCTTTCCATACCAATGTAACTTAAGAACCATTCCTTTAAATTTTACTTTAAGTTTATTATACACATTTTAAACATTACTTGTCATATTCTTTATCCCTTCACAACTTAAGTTCATATTTGTTTTAAATCAGATTCGATTCCATTTTACTCATTTCATTATTCTATTCATAAATCACCATTCTAAACATATTCAATTCACTAATTTATTCTATTAGTTTACTTCATTTATTCATTCCAAATTACTATCAATTTCATTATAAAAATTATTTCATTTAACTCAAGTTAAATTTCATTTAGTTTTTCTTCTTCTTAACATTTATATTCAACAAATCAAAATTTTGTTTTAACTTTTTATTTCTCAAAATTTATAAGTTATAAAACTTATTTCCACATATTTTCATTAAATGCTCAAATGAAAATTTGCAAAGTTTAAACACCCCGTTCTTATTTGTTTCAAATCATTTTCAAATTTTACTTTTGAATTTTAAAATCAAAACCTGCTTTGCCAAAACAAAATTCCAATGATAGCATTTTGTCTCTTGGAAACACGAAAATGATCATCGATGATACTACAATCATCATCGAGATTATTTTCTAATGACCGAAGTGAGTTCGGTGCTTCTTATTTCTTTTAAATCCTTTTAAAAATATTTCTAGACAAAATAGTTTCTAACTAATATTATTATTACTTTCCAAAATTTTGAAAACCTAATTTCCCAAAACTAACTGAACTTCAAATTTTCAAATTCTCAGCTTTTAAATCCTCTTAATTTACAAATCATATTTATAAATTTTCCTCATAGATATAATTTCACCTTAGTTATAAAAAACCATTTCTTAATTGTTAACCTATTTACACTATAGTAATAACAACTTTTATCAGAACATAAACAACATACAACAAATGATAATAATCAATTATTATCATTCACTAACAACCAAGCCTATAACATATACTATAATAATTTCAAAAAATCGCTCCTTTATATATAAAATATAATCTATGTAAAATTATTTTGTTTTCCTAATTTTAAAATAATACTTTGTCAAATTGCTATGTTTAAGTGTTTAGTGACCCATATCTGTAAAGTTAATTACTTATATTGACCAAAATGCATAAGACACTCAATAGGTCAATAAACACATTATAAAACATTTTTATAGCACTAACAAATATGAGCTTACACACATATACACAACTCATAATAAGGCATTCCATTACCTTATCTCTTAATGAGTTACCCCAACAAAGCCAAGTTTCTTGCTTAACCTCGCGTTCTGATCCCAAGTGTAACGAATGGGATTTTCAACCTTTGAAAATAATTGCATGCCGAGAAATCGAATGCTGGAAAACTCGATTATTAGGGAAACGAAAGAAGAAAGAAGAAAGAAGAGAGATACAAAACTAACCGCACATAATTCACAATGGAATGAAAAATAAATAATATACGACAAGCTTTACATGAAGAGAAAATGTAATGTACATACATCAAACAGAGTACACTAACCTATTTTAGCTCGGACTGTTATAATAGGCTATACTCTCATTTACTGATAAATAGAACCAATACACATCACATCGGAACATAATGAAATATGTAGATACGTCTTGGGCCTTCAGCTCGTCTCCAGAAGCTCAAACGCATCCAAACTAAGTCTGTAATATTCTCGGTCTGACTCGAACATTATAAATAAATAAATAATCGAGTCATTCTGGACAATTGGCGTCAGAAAATACACCCAACTAGATTTTAAAGTTATAAAAATCTTTGAAATCAAAAGTATCTCGTAAGATCACGCCATACATAAACTCGAACGGGTTATTTACTTTACGATGACCAAAACATTTTCTATAGAAAATTCATTGATATTATAACAATGTCTACGGTCAAAGTAAAATATGAACATAGCTGAAATGCTTGCATCTAACGTTTCAGCATAATTGGGTACAACTATGTTCGTACGGCAACTATTGGGGAATGGATTCCACAAAATGACTATGTTACTGGGTACCAACCATCACGGTGCATCGCTAGATAAAATAATACCGAGGACCTTACCGGGATCCCCGACCAACGCAGAACCTGCATACCACTTGACTAGTACTATCGAATATGATCACCCCTCCATTAATGGGCCCCGAAGCAAACAAATGAGAGATAATATCGACACTAGATAGAGATGATCATACCGTACTTGGAAGCAACCCAATTACCCAGCTGCATCTCCTATGTTTTAGTTATTCTCGATTGATGAGGCTTGAGGCTACGTTTACCTTTTGTATAGTACTTCCCACTTGTAATTCCAACACTGCCCTCCAGGTAGTAATGCAATTCCAACATTCATCCATACAAGTTCGTTCTGGATTGAACGAAACGCTTGAGAGCTCCATCTTCAATTTCCATCAACTTCAACATGTCTTCACTTTGAAACAGTTAAGTTGGATCAAAGTGGTTTTTGGATAACATATCTGATCCTGATCTCTTCGAAACAACTTCCAATAGTTTCTGGTAAACTCAACCTCGGTTCTTTAGGAAATAAATAGTCAAAGATAAGAGCAGAGATCACCTCCTAACTGTTAGTGGATGGATTTCCTTATCATTTGTCCTAGGAGAACGAAACGAGAATTATATGCATAGTACGACAACATTGGAGATGACTGTACCATATAAATCACATGTTTCTCTTAGGTATTTTCAAAGTTACATTTTAGGTCCAAATTCGATAGTCGGATATTTAACTATCGAATAACAAACATTCAAATCAGGGATTTATTCAAACGGGAAAAACCAACATTGGTTAAGTACATAAGCAACCACTAGCCTCCTTAATAAATCTTTTCATCTATTAAACTCACCTTGTCAATACTTGTGTCAATATGAATTTATAAAGAGTTATTAACAAAGACCTATATTTTCAACACTTGGAAAGATATCTAAATACTTATCTTAATGGTATAAATATATTTATAAACAAAGAAGGATTTCCCTTTTATAAAATTCCAAATTACTTATAAATTCATTTATAAATTGTAAAATCAGTAATAAACTATTTATAAATCCATAAAATAATTTATAGCCTATTTATAAATTATTTCTCAAGTCATTTATAAAATCTTTTGTAAATCCTTTCAAATATATATAAAATTCCTCTTATGATTCTACAAACCCATTTCTGAAATTCGTTTATAAATATCTTAACCTTTACAAAACTCCTTCACCTCACAAATAGTCCACCTCTTTATTTCTTCAAACCATTTTATAAAAACTTCCCTTATAAACCTCAAGTCTATTTATAAACTCTATCAATGAGTCTCGATAACATTTATAATTAAATAATAATCATTTAATTCAAACACTTTATATAATAATAGTTATTAATAATAAACCTTATAAATAAATAATAATTTTTAACCTTTAAAACTTCTTAAAATAATAATTAATAATTTCAAAGACATTATTAATAAAAGCACTAATAATTAATTTTCAACCTTATTATAAATAATAATAATTAATTCCTAAAACAGTATTAACAGATCGTCTATTGAATAATAGTAAAGCAGAAGAATTTGAAGCCCTCTCATTAACTGTAGGTGTTATCTGTTCTCCTTAATTCTCTCTATGTGCATATTTTATTTTCAAAATCAAATGGTTTATCACTTTACAATTATTATAACTAAACTTTTCACACTATTTTACATTTGAATACATGCTACTCAAAGAATCTATAATTATTTACATAGATTTCACGATTCTTCTTCAAAATTTTACATTATAGTCTACACATTTAAATTAATTACATAATCTAAAATTTAGACTAACTGATAAACTTAATTAACTAATATTTATTGATAAATCCTAAAAGATAAAATTTTCAACATGTATATTATAGGAGCATAAAAAATTGGTAAAAGAAATCATTTAGATGCAAATATATATAAATTACATAATATAAATTATATGCATTAATGACAATAACTAATTTATTTACTAAATGGATTTATCGTACATTGCAACATAAAATTTTATTAACTTCAAATACCTAAATTTTATTTACAATACTTAAAACCTTTCCCAATTATCTTTAATATTTTACATTCAAGTCTATATATTTAACTAATTGTAATCTAAAATTTAAAATATTGAAATAAATATGATTAACTAATATTTATTAATTTATCTAACAAATCCTTAAAAGGAAGATTTCATTATATACAGTATTTATGTATATGCAAAAAAAAATATTTCTTTATTTGGATATATGAAGATTTATAAACCACATAGATAATATGTATACATAAATAATAATAATAACAATTTTATTTTCATTCATTTATACCAAAAAAATATCATACTTTATATAACATAATTTCATTTTTAATAACCTTTAAAGGATAAATTTTTATTTTACACCATTATGAAGTGAACGCACATATTAAACATATAAAAATTAGATTATACAAACATTCTCGCTTTCAACATGTTATCAAACCATACCTAACTCAAAACCCAACTAAATGCTACACAACATTATTTTGCAACTACTAAAGTTGTAAGCATGACCTTTCTACAAGAACATAAAATCTATAGTTAACTACAAGGATAAAATTGTTTAAAAATGAAAACTTAAAATGGAATAAAAGTTCATGTCTGATTCAAAAAAAGTTTGTATGCAGATAAGCTAACCATAAGATCTGATGCTCTTCTCAATTACAAATTTGTAAAAAGCTTTTCTCAATTTTAACCCTTTTACTTTTAACTCCATATATTTAATTAGTTCTGTCGATTAATTCAAAATATCCAAATAAATTCAATATTTAATGCCCATTAATCCAATTGTAAATCTTTCAAGAAAGATGATAGTTCAATATATATACAACAATCATATTAACAAAATAACAAAGTTACGTATTCACTTATATATATATATATATATATATATATATATATATATATATATATATATATCTGTGTGTGTGTGTGTGTGTGGAAAATAGTATAGCACATAACATAATTATTTACATATATGGCATTAACAATTTTAATTTATAATTTTTTTGAGTTAGGACATTAATTTTTACAGAGATACGTATTTAATGAGTAGTGAACTCTCAACCTTATATCTGAGTATAGGAAATCATTTTAGTTTATAATTAATATATCGCAATAAATTTATCATATATTGCATAACAAATATATATTTTACCAATAATTAAAATATAAATAATATTTTTTAACTATGTTACACTTTACCGTGTGCAACACACAGGTTACACACTAGTTATTATTAATTTCAAACTACATTAATTATTTAAATAATTAATCTTTATAATATTTAAATATTGATAAACAACCTTAAAACAATATTAATTGTAAACAAATAACTTTAAAAACAATAATAAACATAAATAAATATATTTTTAACAAAATTAAATATAAATAAAATTTTAAACAATATTAATCATAATAAACAACTTAGAAAAGATAGATAAAAAGGTGGGAATAAAGTAGAAATTAAATCCTTTAGAAAAATATATTTCTGAAACCCAATTTCAGATTTAAAACCATTTTCTGTCTCAAATAGAAATTCCAATTCAAATGGCAATTCATAGTATTTTTAAAAAACTAACTTGAGGCCAATAGCTACTAAACGCTTAACCAATATCGATATTGAATTTCTATCACTACATGATATTAGTTTTTGACATGTACAATGTCATAGCGCATAATGTCCAATAAATCAGGTTTCATATCCAATAATTCATATAACTTGAATTTTATTGGAAATAAATCAACAATAGCGAGGAATACCATTGGGTCCCTCTAACCTTTCCCATGTATCATACATATATATAGTAGCATATATATATATGTATGTATGTATGTATGTATGTATGTATGTATGTATGTATGTATATAATTCGACAGTGGTGAGGAATCCTGTTGGATCCCTCCAGCATGTTCCCTTGCATTTGAAATGTAACATTCCAAATTTGGAGGCCCGAAGCTAAGCACTACAAATGCAGTAATCATCCATAGTATTTACTTCCAGTGACCAAACATGGTAGTGTTGATGATATTCATAATATCAGGAGCACATGAATATGAAACAAAATCACATATATCTCAAAAAAACATTTCTGATTACATTTCACAAAACATGTTTCATATTCCATATAATAATCCTATAGCCATTTCCTAGGTAAAGATCAAATATAATTATTACAAAATACGCCAGGAGCAACATATAATGACGCCCATTTGGTTGACTAGAGTACTATATAGTCATAATTGATTTAATACAACACAAAGGAATCAAACAAAATAAACCAGCAACTCCAATGTAGCTATTTGTCAGTCACCTACTCATCACGGGAAGCTCTATTTGTCTACCTACTAAAATCTTGAAAATCATCAACCCTCATTCTACTCAAATCAATTTTGATCACCCGAGAGTTGATGGGGAAAACATAAACTTCAAGTTAGACATAAAGCCTGGTGTGAATAATACCATACATCATAGTTATAGATATTAAGTGAGACCATGTCACTTAGCGGAATGGATTTCCCCACACTAATAACCTTTTAACACACATCGTTTGCAAATAATTTACTGCAATCAAACCTGGTTAAAACTGTAAAGCAATATCATGTAAACATACATGTTAGGTAACAAGTGAACTATATGTCCGAACGTTATAGTTTAATTTGGCTAACCACTAACCTTGGCTGATTTGGGCCTACTAGACAATATAAATAAAATAATCTAACTCATGTTAGATACTCCTCTTTTGGACGGTCTATCCCTAACATATCCGTTAAATACTCCTCTTCTGGACGGTCTATTCCTAACTTATCTGTTAGATACTCCTCTTCTGGATGATATGTCCCTAACTTATCTTCTCCCAGGGTCACCCGATCTTAATGGTTTTACGGGCTCACCAATAACCTAACTATGTATAAATATATATTTCCTTCTATATGTAATCATAATTTTAGTCTTACCTATGACGAAGCCCTATAAACTAGAATTTTGGACTTAATTAGCTAGGGATAATAGCTAATGCATAGGGCGCGACCCTATACCAGTCCCATCTGGTACATAAATGTATGAGTTATTTTACTTAAGGTAATCTTCCCTTAAATTTCACTTGAAAACCTTTTCTTCTCAAATTGATTTAAAACGTATAAATCAAAATTAAATAAGAAAAATATATACTCTATGCTTTACTCAAAATCACCTTGCCATGTTATATATGCTTTACTCAAATCTTTGTTGATATAAACATTTAAAACTAAAAGTAACCCTTTTGAATCCATTGAAAGTAACCCTTTTGAAACCAAGTAAACCCTTCTTTATAACCTAGGCCAAACAGCCAATTCACTTCGAAACCATTTACAATCTACCTTTCGAAAACAGTGAAAAAATATTCCTTTAAAAGCATTAAAACCTTAGATATCTTGGATTTAAAACACTTAACATTGCCTTTCGAAAACACTAGAAAACTTTCCCTTTAAACCCTTCAAAACCATTAGGAACCACCCCATCAAACCATTAAAACATCAAACATTTCGAAAGTCTTTGGGTTATAGGATGTGGAAACACCTTTCGAAACCATTGAAAACCATCTCATTTGAAACCTTTGCATTTTACCTTCAATAGATCAAAAGTGTCAATAAAATATTTAAGTCGAAAGCACTCTTTTGAAAGCAATTCCAAAGTAAAGAAGTGATGGTGTCAAAACCAACCTTCCAAAAGCATTGGAGACGAGGCCAAGTTTTAAAACAAAGTATACCTTCCGAAACCATTGACTTCGAAAGGTAGAAAAGCAACGGCTGGGGTTTCGACTCTGACAAAAGCATTTTCTTCAAACAAAAGGCGCAATCCAGTTGAAACCATTCCTTTAAAACACTTGTCTAAGTCGAAAGCATACCCCTTCAAAAGCAAAGCAGGCGCATTTTTAATTTAAAACAAAGTCATGCCTCGACCTCATCAAAACCTTTGGTCTTGACCCAATACCTTTCGCCTTAGTCCAATTCACTTTGTATTAAGTTATTGATACTATTTTCATTGGTTTCGATGGAAATGGAAGCGGTTGTACTTGGTCGAAATCCCTGTCCGGAAAAAGGCGGGACATGCCAAAAGCATGTAAATACTGATTTTTACTTTAAAAAGAAATTCTTTTCAACTAAACTACCTTGTTTGTCAAAATATTATTGTTTGCCAATTTTTTTTTTCTGAAAGTACTACCAATATTTCAGAAATAAACAATTTAATTTATTTACAAAATACCCCTTCTCCTTTTATAAATATATAATACATTTAAGTCCCATACTTTAAATAATTTTATATATCTATTAAAACACTTAGGAAAATTCAAAAAAAATTCCTGAAGATCATGTCTAATATGTTTTCTAAAGTATATTAATGTCAGGCCCAAAACATATATTATTTAGCCATAAATAATTTTAAACCTAAATAAACATTTTCTTCACTAGAAAATTAATATAAAATCCACATTAATTGAGAAAATTATGAAAATTGAAACCATCTCTGTAATATCATTATTGTTCTTATTCTAAAATTGCAATGCACTTGGATGTCATTAGATAGGGTTTTCAGTATAAAACATATCATATGTTAACGCTTAAAATCGAACGCTAACACCCCGGTGTGTGAAGTATGAATGTGAAAGCACCAGCCGACGGTTCGGGAACAGAATATCAGCAAAAATAACAAAAAGTACGGTAAGAGACAGCGATTTTATAGTGGTTCGGCTTAAGGAGTAGCCTACGTCCACTTTAAGTGTCTTTATTACTGATCTTGTTACAAAACAATACAATGCTCTTCAAGTACAAATCTCTTTAGTTACAAAACACTTTGAGCAAGTAGCTTAAGCTTCAATGTAGATGAAAGTCTTCGAATCCATGTCGGATGTGTGAAAGTCTTTCAAAGTAGCTTGTAGTGTTCTACGAAACTTCAAGTGTAAAGTTGGTTTAGAAACTGGCAGAGTATCGGCGCTTGAAGAGATTGTCCAAAAATGTCCCTTGAAAGTTGGAGATGCCAATGTATTTATAGAGAATTCTGGGCAGGAATTATCGCCAAGTCCTGAGTCGTGGCCGACTTAGGATAAGCCGTGGCCTACTTAGGATAAGCCGCGGCCAACTTAGGATAAGTCGTGGCCGACCTATCGAGCCAAGTCCACGGTTCAGTAGAGGTAAGCTTGTCTACCTGAATTCATGTCATAAGTCCTAAGTCGCGAATGAGTTGAGAGGATGTGGCATAAGTATCACAGCATTGGATTTTAACTCGGTAGCTTTAGGTCGTATGCGACTTAGCATGGGTCGTAAGTCGGTCGTGGCTTAAGTGAAGTTTCTTTTGAGCCTTTCTTGTCTCGAGTCATTAGGTCGGCCATTTCTTGAGTCGTTTGCCCCCCTTAAACCATCGAGTCGTTGTCTCCCTTGAGTCGTTGAGTCGCTGTCTCCCTTGAGTCGTTGAGTCAGTCATTTCCTTAAGGTATTAAGTCGGTAACCCTTCAAGGCTATTAAGTCGGCAACCCTTCAAGGCTTTTGAGTCAGTCCATTTTTTTAACCCGCCAAGTCATGGCTTCCTTAAGTCGGTAGGTCGTACCACTTCATGAGCTGTTAAGTCGTGGCTTCCCTTAACTCCTTAAACCGTTAAGTCGTCCATACCTTGAGTCGTAGGTCGTGAAGTACTCTGAGTCTGCAACTTTCTTAAGGTGTTGAATCGGTCTATTCTCTTAGGGCAGTTAAGTCAGCAAGCTGTTAGGTCGGCATCCTTTTAAGTCGCTGAGTATCCTTAAGTCGTGAGCCCCTCTTTGAGTCGTTGAACATAGGAGTTAACAATTGCCCCTCGAAGTACACGCTTAAATCATGAGTCGTGTGCTTCGACCTAGTTCCTGAGTCGCCAACAACTCAAAGAGGTTTGTTAACTCGCTCGTCTTTCAATCTTCTCCCCTATCTCCTATATAAGTCATCCAGTTGCCTCTTCCTTCTCACTTTTCCGAAGGCGAACTCAAGCTAGTTGATCAACAATCCATCTTTTCCATTACATTGCGTAAGTGATCCTACTTCTTTTCTGATCCTTTACTATCATTGATTCGTGAATTCCACCTTTGAATCCCAAATCACTCCCTCACGCAATGCTTCATTGTGAATCTCGTTACACTGATAGTTGTTGAACCTGAATTAGTCTGATTCGGCTTTAAATGATTAACGAGATGACGTCGATGGGTTGCAGCACTTCGGTCCAACTGATTTTTGATTTGTGTTAGGATGGCTAAACATTGAATTTGGATGATTTTGAATGATCCGGTATCATGGGAAAGTAAGGACTTTTGTTGATGGAGAGGCTAACGGGTTAACGGGTTAAGAGGGGTTACTGATTAGATGAGGGGTTTGCTGGTTGAGTAGATCATCAGCTTGGACACGATCCAGCACTTTTGGGCGACTTTGGAGGCCTTACGACTTAACTCCTGACCGACTCAAATGGATGCGACATAGGCTCTGAGTCGCAGCCGAGCCAGGACTTGGAGAAATTCATGCCATTTTGAACCGAAACCTTTCCTCCTTATTATGCCTTACGTCTTAAAAGACCAACGTCTTAACTTGCAGGATAAGTCATGAACGACTCATGACTTTGAGAACTTTTGGACTGTGGCTCAATGACCTGAACAAAATTTGAAAACTTAGAGATGTTGATAGAACTTGATTGTATTTCCAACTTGAGTTGCCAGGATAAATTGCTTGAACTTTGAACTGTTACTTGAAATTTGAACTGTTAAACTTTGCTGCATTCTTTCACAGATCACTTTTGACTTGCAAGCTAACAATCTGTTCAATACATCATTTACAGAAAATTGGGACGAATATACTGCCACTGACTGCCCACATCAAATGGCAGATTAGTTAACAACAGATAATCAACTTTAATAGATTGTGTGAACGAAGTGCTTTTAAATCATCAAATTCAAGTAAAGTATTAAAGCAACATTGAAATAGTCAACTGAAACTGCCCAGTTTTCACTAATACTATACCTGAACTTTTTAGATTAACAAGTCCTGAAATTTGGTAATCGATCAATTGTCGACTAGTTTAATTCCTGTTATATTTACTTGTTATTTTTATTATTTCTACACAACACTTCACACTTTTAGGAAATGTGCACCTTCACATTTGAATATCCAGTTGCTTGTGTAGAATGACTTCTCAACAAGAAGAGACAACAGCCCAGACTGGGGTAGCCACTCTTACTCCGGCTCCCCTAGTTAACCCTCCAGAGAGGCCCTCTACCACTTTGTTATACAAAGTTTTTCGTCAGTTATGCACTCAGTTTGGCATTGCTGAAGCAGATGCCATTCTTCCTGAGAAAACTAACACTGCTGATGTGGCGCCTCCTGGCTTTGTAGCAGTCAACCTCCAAATGTGCTTGTGCGGTGCTATTCCTCCCTTCAATGACTTTCTTCAATAGTTTCTTCTTCGATTGGCTATCTCTCCGTTCCAACTGCACCCCAATGGTTATGCCATTCTGATGGGGTTGTGTGTTTTATTCATGAGAAGTCTAGATCGACTGCCGAGTTTCGAGGAAATTTGTTATTTATGTTCTTTCACAAAGACTAAAGATCGTCCCTCTATTGTTGTTATAAGAAGTGCTAGGAATCGCAAACTCATCACTGATCTTTCCGAAAGCGTTCATGGCTTCTTAAATCAGTTTTTCTTTGTTCGCTGCCCCCCAGGGTTTTACGCCATCTGAAGAGTAGGAAGTAAGATTACCTGCTTCTATTTTCCATTCCTGAGCTTTTCGAGATCTAAGTTGCTAATTTCACTCTTTCCTTTTTCAGCGCTTTCTCCCCCCTCTAGAGATCCAGGCCACAAGCAAATTTTTGAAAGATTGAATGCTGTGACCGCTAAAGAGAGAAGTATAAAGTTTTTGTTGAGGGACGAGCTTTTGCATTAGTATGGACTTTTACACACTTCTTGCTCTACACACCCCCATGAGGTTCCAGACTCCCCGTCCAAAGCATTAGATGCCCCAGTTTCCACTGACGAACCCATACCAAAAGAACCTGCCTCCGAGGCTTCTTTTGTGAAGTGCTCTACTATTGCCGACGTTGCGGGGTCGTTTGGCAAATTCGCACTTGCCCCAGTTATTGAGGAGGAAGAAACTCTTTGTTTGTTTGAAGATGCGGCCGATCTGGAGGCCGAAAAAGAAACTCCCGTCGAGCATGGCGGTGATGATACTTTTGAGGGGCTAAGCGACCTGATATAACTTCACAAGAACTTTTTAAAGATGATGTCCCTAAAGCTTCTTCTCCTGTTGTCGAGGCGACATCCACTTTTCAGCAAATTTTGATGCCTACCACTCAAGTCACTACCACCCCTGTGCCGAAGAGTGGTTTGTAGCCTGACGCGTGTAGTTTGCACACCACACACACATAGGATTTTCAGCACTTATTCGTACTTAACTTCTTTTCTCTTAAGACTTTCAAGACTTGTCTTTTTTAATTTCAGATTCTCCAATGGGACGCGGCGGCTCTTATTACGACGACTTTCAGCGCTACGGGAGGCGTAGTCAATATGACTATAGGCGCTATCTTCCCGTTTACAGAGAAACTAACGAAGAGAGAGCCGCTCGAAAGGCTCAGAAAAGGAGGGCTCAAGAAGAGCGCTATGAGAGGAGAGAAAGGGGGGAGCACCTTGATTCTTCCCAGAGAGGTGATGACCCTCACAAAAGAAAGTCGCATGACGACCGGGGAAAAAGTCATATAGTTGAGGACCCAAGCAAGCGTGTCAGGCACGGTGAAAAGCATGCATCTACAACTCCTGAAAAGGCCGATGCCCCCGTCTCACTTGACATCCCTTCCGGCTCTCCTGCTCTCGGGAAGACAGACATTCAGACAATAGTTAACATGCCTAAATTCCAAATTGGACTAGGCCCGGCTACTCTGCAAAGCCGGTTCCCGCACTGGTGCCTAAAGGGAGTGCGGTTCGATCTTGACTTGGTCCCTATTGACAAACAAGCAATGCTGCAAAATCTTGATGCTGTTAGACTTGATATCGAGCGGATGTCAGGGTGGCAAAAGCTTGTTGATGAGCTTCAGAGGGTCAACCGCGTGAATATAGAGGCCATGCTGACCATGGAAAATGATAAGGCTAAGTGGCAGAAAACTTTAAGCCAGCATGATACTGAGATGAGGAACATCGCTGATTACAACGAGAAGCTTGAAGCAGAAGTTGAGAAACTTAAACAAGAGCTTGCTACTTCTTCTACCTCATATACTCAAAAAGAAGAAGTACTTCAAAAGCAAGTTCGCGATGCTCACGCTGGTCAGCGACATGCCGAGGCACAACTTGAGGCTGAGCAGAAAACAACGGAAAGGTATCGTGCTGACGTTGCAGAGTTACGGGAGAAGGTCAACTCCCAGGATTTGGAGATTATGAGGCTAAAGGCCCAATTATTAAAGACCGAGAAGGAACGTGATGAAACTATCGCTGGAAGGCAGGCTGCCGAACAGTCGCATGAGGCGACTAAAGCCAATGTCAACTCCACTTTATTTGACTTCTATGTGCATAGAGTTATAGGGCGTGGGAGCCTCTCATTCTTAGGACCGAAGTATGAGATTACCATGGCCAAGGTTTAGGAGTCAATTCTTGACATGCTTGGAGGTGCAGGCGCCGGTTATGCTGAAGCATCTCTTGCAGAGCACTTCCTAGATGATGACGCCAGAGCTGCCCTAGCCCGTGGAAAAGAGTAGCTTGCCAAAGCACAAGCTGTGGTAGGGGAGCAGCATTTTGTGAAAGAAGCACCATTAACTGCCCCCGTCCCTCCTTCGGTTTCGGCCGATGTTGACATCACAGGCTACGGTTCTCATTCTCCGTCCCCTGTCAAAGTTATAACTGAGATCACAAGCACGTAGGGTGGAGATGAAGGCGAAGAGAGCACCGAAGCACAGGCTTATGAAGTTGAAATTAGGAAGCCGACTTCTCCATGTAACTCTACCGTTAATCTTGCCCAAGTGGACTGTTTGTTTGCTCCTCATGAGCTTGACGAACTTTTTGATTATTTCTTAAATCTCAATGAGCCGCTATCTCCTTTCTTCACGGGAGATACTAATATTTTTGGCTTTTCTTCTTCTGCAGCCAAAACGCCAAGTGCCACATAAACTTCTCCTCCTCTAGCTGTCCCTCCTCCATTCCTTCAAATCACTCCTATTTCCCGGCCGGGATCACAGGAAGAGTTAATAGGAGCCCTTCAAGGCTTGGATGACCCAATCGCTTCGCAGGAGCAGAAAGACGAAGGACTTGAAGAAGGCGACAAATCCCCGGAGCGTACTATTTCTGATGACACAAAACTGGCTGCACTTGTTACCCCGGGAAGTGAGTCTTCTTCAAGGAGGAGGAGGAAGCGTACCACTTCCAAGAAGAAAAAGAAAAGCATTCTTGTTTCTGAAGAGGAAGCGAAGGTTGATCCGGCAGCAACCCTCTCTCCTTCATCCCCAACTCTCCCAAGCCGTCCTGAAAAACTGCCTATCAGGTCAGGAGAAGGCTCTAAAGGTGGTGGCAAGAAGAAGTAACGGGCCCTGCTTCCCCTTATTTTTACTTTTTTCTTTTTGCATGTACTGACCGAAGATTATGCGGGTACCGGCCTCCGCTTTTCTTTTTATTTTGAAACATGTACCTCTACAAAATTTTGACAGTATTGAATAAAATGATTCTTTTTGTTTGTACAAACTTCTGTCAGTATTTGAGAATGCATTTACTCTTCGTTTTTGTACAAGTTTCTTTATATGATATTGCAGTGAGCTTGTGGTATGTTGTTCGAGCGTAATTCTTACCAATGTAGCTATACCATGTTGCCCCTATACCATAAGCTCGTTGCAATATTTTCAACTTTGAGGGGACTTGTACTCTTATTTTCTGGAGAATAATTATTCCATACTTGGAGGAATATTATTCTGCTCAAAATAGAGTACCGCTCGTTTCATATGAGTTTTCACGCTCCACCCTTTGGAGATATCACTTTTTCTTTTGCATATATACATTTTTACAAAGAGAATTCTCTTATGTGGTAGAGCGGGCCTTCGAAGGGCACTTTAACTTTTTTGAGGAAGAGTATTTTTAAGAATAGATGAACCAATCTTCCTTTGAAAGCTAAAATGTGCCTTTAAAGAGGGCTTCTTTTTTTTTATTGCGCCTCGGTGGAGGGCTTTTTGATCTTTGTTTTGCATTTCTGATGAAATGCTTCTTTGAAAAGTTGTACCTCTGAGGAGGGCTTTTTCACGTTTGAACACTTGGAAGTTTTATTTCAATCTCGGTGAAACGTGTGCCTCCGAAGAGTTGTGCCTCCGAAGAGGGCTTTTCACGTTTCAACACTTGGAAGTTTTATTTCGATCTCGGTGAAACGTGTGCCTCCGAAGAGGTCTTTTTGTTTGATTGTGCCTCTGGGAAGAGGTCTTTTTGTTTGATTGTGCCTCTGGGAAGAAGTCTTTTGTTTGATTGTGCCTCTGGTAAGAGGTCTTTTTGTTTCTGCCTCTTGGGAGAGGCTTTTATATTTTCCCTGTTTGCTGGGAAGCGGGCCTCCGAAGAGGGCTTTTCACATTTCGACTCGTGTGAAGTTTTATTTCAGATCATGGTGAAATGTGTGCCCCTGAGTAGGGCTTTTGCCTGGAAGTTTGGAGTTTCTTTCTCTTAGTTGGACGGATTCACGGGAGTGTATCACCGATCAGTCCGCAATTTTATGTCGAGAAAGAACTCTCTTTTTCTGGCGAGGCCCGCTCGAGGTCTTTTAGCATTTCAACTGTGGTGAAATGGGCCTCCGAAGAGGGCTTTTCACGTTTCAACACTTGGAAGTTTTATTTCAATCTCGGTGAAACGTGTGCCTCTAAGTGGGGCTTTTGCCTGGAAGTTTGGAGCTTCTTTCTCTTAGTTGGATGGACTCACGGGAGTGTATCACCGATCAGTCCACAACTTTATGTCGAGAAAGAACTCTCTTTTTCTGGCGAGGCCCGTTCGAGGTCTTTATCCTCCGAAGAGTTATGCCTCTAAAGAGGGCTTGTGCCTCCGAAGAGTGCTTTTTCTGTTTGGTGCTTGCTCGCCCATGTCTCTTTGCCATCTTTTCATATCTATTCATGTCGGCGATCCCTGTTATCTTTTCCAAGTATCACCCCTTTTTAGTTGCCAATAATTTTCCTTATCCAAAGAAATATACTTCATAGTTAAGCAAGTTGGTGGTGGTAGACACAGACTATTAACTGGATGCTCGTTTGTACAAACATTCGTAGTTAGTTAGAAATGGTCCACTTCCAGCCACATTGCTAAGTTTTGTTCGAAGCACTTCTTTCGTAGGATTTGAGAATGGAAATTTTGAATGGTTTAGCGTTTGCTTGCTGGGTGATGTTGGAGATCGCTTGGTCTTGCGATGGGTAAGCTTTGTTTTTATGGCCTGCATT
Source organism: Allium cepa (assembly GCA_030765085.1). NCBI lineage: Eukaryota > Viridiplantae > Streptophyta > Magnoliopsida > Asparagales > Amaryllidaceae > Allium > Allium cepa. The sequence goes on along the minus strand of CM060931.1, from coordinate 881,895,223 downwards.
ATTAAATCGACATTTTCAGTAACACAATTAACGTATTTTATATGTCGAAATGCAACAAAGCAGTTTATAGTAGTATAGAACACAAGATTTATAGTGGTTCGACCAAAAGCTGGGCCTACATCCACTTTATAGCTTTTCATTATTCACTTGCTTTACAATTGCTTTCAATATAAGAATCATATATTCGTAATTCTTTTACAACATTTCAGCAAAGCTTTTAAGTAAAATATGGACGCAAATGATTGCTGTTCCAAGCTCTTGGAATTGGTTCTTCTTCGACAATTATGAGTTTGAATGTGCCATCAAGAAGTTTCGTGCCTATGACATATGGCCCCTCCCAGTTTGGCCCAAACACACCTGTGGCTGTCATAATTCTCTTCAGGACTAGGTCCCCAATTTCAAAGCTGCGCTGAAGAACTTTGGAATTGAAGTGTCTGGCTATCCTTTGCTGAAGAGCTGCAATTCTAAGCTTAGCCTCTTCTCTTCTTTCATCAAGGAGGTCAAGCGCTTCCAGTTGCAGTTTTTCATCCTCATCTTGATCAAAATGGATCCTTCTGTGTGAGGGGACTTCAGTTTCCACTGGAATCATCGCTTCCGATCCGTATGCCAATGAAAATGGAGTATGCCCAGTCGTAGTTTTGTGGGTAGTTCTGTATGCCCATAGTGCAAGCGGTAACTTATCAACCCAACCACCTTTTGCTTTTTCCAGCTGCTTTTTGATGGTTGATTTGATGATTTTGTTTACTGCTTCCATTTGCCCGTTTGCCTGCGGATGAGCCACTGCTGAGAAGCTTTTTCAGATCTTGAATCGTTTGCAGAAATCTAGGAATTCCTCACTTTCAAACTGCGTGCCATTGTCTGTGATTATCTTCTAAGGCACACCATACCTGCAAATGATATTTTTAGTCACAAAACTTATCATTTTCTTAGAGGTAACGGTAGCGAATGGTTCAGCTTCAGCCCATTTAATGAAATAATCAACAGCAACGATAGCATATTAATCCCTGATTTGGCAGTCGGCAAAGGCCCAATGAGATCTATTCCCCAGATGGCAAACGGCCTTGGACTGACCATTTGTGTTAGATCAGTGGAAGGTGCTCTAGGAATTTTGGCAAATCTTTGGCATTTATCACACTTTCGGGAATAGTCAGCAACATCTTGATTAATTTCTGGCCAAAAGTATCCATAACGGAGGATTTTCTTTGCTAAAGTTTGACCACCTGTATGATCCCCACATTCCCCTCCGTGTACTTCAGTCAGAATTTTCTTAGCTTCTTCCTTTGTCACGCATCGGAGTAATGGCATTGAAAATCCTCTTCTGTACAAGCGACCATCCTGAACTATATATCTGGAGGCTTTCCTTATCAACTTCTGTCGTTCCTTTGAACTTTTTGGCAAAGAACCATTGAGAAAATATTCAAATATCGGAGTCATCCATGATTCTTGCTCTTGGGATACATTCATAATCCAATCAACATCCATTTCATCTATGCTTAGAGCTGACAAGACTTCGACGGGAACTAATCCCAATAGCTGAGCTTCACCGGTACTTGAATACTTTGCGAGAGAATCCGCCTTCATGTTCTCTTCTCGGGGTATACGGTTTATTGAATAACGGTCAAAATCTTAAAGAAGCTCCCAGGCTTTTGATAAATAGGCAGGTAGATTCCCTCCTTTAGCTTGAAATTCCTTCTTGACTTGGCAGACAATAAGCTAAGAATCACTGAAAATCTGCAATGCCTTGATGTTTAGTTCTTTAGCAATCCTTAAACCAGCGATGAGAGCTTCATATTCTGCTTCATTATTTGTCGAAGGAAATTCTAGTCTCAGTGCATAACATAGCGATCGCCCTTCTGGGGTTTCAAGGACAACCCCTGCTCCGCAACAGTAATCATGCCTTGTGCCATCGACATACAATTTCCATTGGATTAGAACGTTATCAGTGGCTTCTTCCTCACTATCGCCTTTATCCGTACATTCTGCGATGAAATCTGCTAAAGCTTGTCCATTGATTGCTTTCCGGGGATGATAAGTGATGTCATATTGGCTGAGTTCAATATTCCATTTCAAAAGACGGCCCGAAGTCTCAGGACGGAATAGGACTTGCTTTAGAGGCTGATCAGTGAGGATTTTGATGGGATGAGCTTGGAAATACGGCCTCAATTTTCTTGATGCGATCAACAAACAATAGGCGAGCTTTTCCAACTTTGAATAGTTCATCTCTGCCCCAGTGAATCTTTTACTGATGTAATAGACTGGGCGTTGAATCCTTGCGTCTTCCCGTACCGACACTGCACTGAGAGCATGAGATGAAATTGCAAAATATATGAAGAGATCTTCACCATTGTCAGGCTTTGAAAGTATCGGAGGCACTTCCATATGACGAACCAACTCATCAAATGCTTTTTGACATTCAGGAGTCCACTCAAAGTTTTTTCTTCCTTTCTTCAGAGCATCAAAGAATAGAATGCATTTGTCAGCAGCTTTTGAAATGAAACGACTCAAGGCAGCAACCTTTCCATTGAGACTTTGCAACTCCTTCCTCGTTCTAGGAGCTTTGACCTCTCTCAGGGCAGTAATCTGGGCAGGATTAGCTTCAATGCCCCTAGCGCTCACAATGAAACCCAAAAACTTTCCGGACTCCACTCCAAATGAACATTTCAAGGGATTAAGCTTCATTCTGTACTTTCGGAGTACTGCGAACATCTTCTGCCAAGTGATCCATGTGGTCCACTGCTTTCTCAGACTTCACTAGCATATCATCAACATAAACTTCCATTGTCTTTCCAATTTGCGGTTTAAACATGGCATTAACAAACCTTTGGTAAGTTTCCCCTGCATTCTTGAGTCTGAAAGGCATGACCTTGTAGCAGTAGAGTCCAACATCTGTGATGAAGCTTTTGTCCTCTTGATCTGGCTCATGCATCATAATCTGGTTATATCCGGAGTATGCATCCATAAAAGATAACAATTCTTGCCCTGTCGTCCCATCCACCAACTGATCGATCCTGGGCAGCGGGAAACAGTCTTTGGGGCAGGCTTTGTTCAAATCTGAAAAGTCAATGCATACTCTCCGTTTTCCGTTAGCTTTTTAACCAGGACTCGATTTGATACCCAATTTGGATAAGTAGATTCTCTGATGAAACCGTTCTCCATGAGCTGATCCACTTCTTCTTTTAACGCTGTCGTCCTCTCAGGACCCTGGGTTCTTCTTTTTTGTTTCACGGGTGTAAACTTTGGATCAATGTTCAGAGTGCGTACTGCAATCTCAGGGGACATTCCACACATGTCAGCATGAGTCCAAGCGAATACATCCAAATTTGCCTTCAAAAATGAAATCAGAACATTCTGAATTGTTGTGTTGAGTTGTGAACCCACATTCAGCACTTTGTTTGGGTCCTTTGGGTCAACGGGTACCGGCACCGTTACCTCTACTGGTAATACCCTATTCTCCCCTGCACTGGCTTTCCTTGGATCCATCTCTCTTCGTGCGCCACTACATTCACCAGTGCAGGGTCCACCCTGTAATTGCTACAAGGTTGGTTCTTTGATGCGGACTGGAGCCGCCACACCTTTTCCCATTTCTCTTTTCCTTGATTCAAGCAACTCCGTAAGATAACATTCTCGCCCCGCATCTTGGTCTCCTTTAATCACACCAACTCCATTATCTGTGGGGAATTTTATAGTCAGACACCATGGGACAAGAACAGCTTTGAATGCAGCAAGAGTTGGTCGGCCTAAAAAGGCATTGTAGCCGGAGAATTCTTCAACAATTATAAAGGTTTGCTTTCGAGCCACCTTCCTTAGCCCTTTTCCAAGTTCCACAAACAAATCTATGGTCCCAATTGGCTGTTTGGGTTCCCCAGCAAACCCAGCAATCTTAAGTGATGAAGCTTGAACGTCAGCCATTGGAATTTTCATTTTATCAAAGGTCTTTTTGAAGAGAATGTGCATGAAGCTCCACAATCAACTAGAACTCTTCTCACAGTAGCCGGCCCAATACCAGCAGATATGACCAAAGGATCTATGGTAGGAGCCTCGATACCCAAAGAATCCCTGGCACTGAATACAATATAATCAATGGAAGTCTTTTGTTGCTTTAAAGGCGCATCATTTTCTAAAACAAAAACATTCTCTTCAGCCGGTACATGCCTCAAGGCCCAGGCATACCTTTCCATCTCGCCCTAGCTTCTGCCTGCTGGGTGAGGCCCTCCAGTCATTATATTGATGACAGGTCTTTCCGATTCATGTTCTACGGCCTTCTCACTTGAGCCAGGACGGTGAGCGGGAACTTGTTGTCCTTGAGTCGACGAGGCTGGGGCATTTCTATTCCTTTTCACATACTGCTGGAGCTTGTTTTCCTTCAAGAGTTGTTCAATTACCTCTTTCAACTGACGGCATTCGTTGGTGTCATGGCCGGGTTGGTTGTGGAACCGGCATAACCTTCCACTTATTTCCATCTTAATCCCAACTCTCATTTTAGGTGGTGTCGGATAACTGACATCATCCTTGGTCGCAGAGAAGATGTTCTCAAGGGTATCGGTCAAGGGTGTGAAATTGAAAGGACGGCCTTTCTTAGCGTCTCCTTGTTTCCTTCCACCATCATTTACCCTTTTCTGAGTGTTAGGTTCTTTCTTGTTCGAAGCAACACCATTGTTCCCATCTTCTACTGATACCACCTTAGCCGGTGTTTGGAGGCTTTCCAAACGCATGAATTCATCCGCTTTCTTGTAGAACTTGTCAAGCGAGCTTGGTTCTTTCATTTTCAACCATTTTCCAAATTCGCTTGATTTGTCAATCACCCTCATCAAGTACGTTAGGACCATGCGTGGCTCAGCATTATCTACCTCAGCCAATGCTATGTTAAAACGATTCAAAAATGATCTGATGGATTCTCCTGGATTTTGCTCTAGACTTGACAGTGACATTATATCCTTTGCTTTTGAAGCATACAATCGAAATTGCTCCTTGAATTTCCTGGTCAAATCGGAGAACTGATCAATGGACGTGATCGGCAGCTTTGTAAACCACAATAGAGCCACACCTTCCAGATATACCGGGAAATATCGACATTTGATTTCATCAGACGCTCTGGCACCCGTCATATGCCAATCGTACTTATACAAGAACTAATTAGGGTCGCTTGTCCCTTTGTATGCCGGAATAGTAGGAGGAACGAATTTTCTTGGGAATTCTGCCTTCAAGATTTTCTCAGTAAATGGAGTTTTGCTTGGAGCAAAACCCCATTCTTTCTCATCTTCATCCCTTCGCATACTTTCCTTCATGATCCGACGAACCATGCCTGAGAAAAACTCTTCATCATCTAAAGGTTCTAGAGGGCAAACATCAGCCATTCTCTCTGAATTCTGTCTTGACAACCGTTCACGGAGGGTCGGCTGCGGTCCTGATCCCCCAGCCTGGAGAGGTGTCTTTTCCACAGGGTCTGCGGCTCTTTGAGAAACATTCCTTCCTTCAACATCTTGAACTTCCGCAGTAGGGTTTCCATCATTATTAACCGTTGACGGTTAGCCCTAAGTAGATCATTCAAGTTACTTAAGATCAGGGCGTTCTGGGCATTCTGAGCCTCCAACTGTGCATTCTGGGCATTCAATTGTTGATTCAACCCCAAAACTACGGCGTCCGATTCTGCTCGTGTAACTCCAACAGTTGGAGCTGCTTGACTTGAAGGAGGAAAGGTAGCGGTATTCTCTTGAACATTGTCGGATCTCACAGAACTTCGTTTTCTCCCAGAAGCCATTATTTCCAATAAACTTCTGGTTTTAAAAGAAATCCTTTCCACGAACTTTTTCGGAGCAATGATGGAAGTATCCTGAGTTCATCTCTCAGTGAAAGCACCAAAAATGTTAATGCTTAAAATCGAACGCTAACACCCCGGTGTGTGAAGTGTGAATGTGAAAGCACCACCCGACGTTTCGGGAAAAGAATATCTGCAAAAATAACAGAAAGTACGGTAGGAGACAGCGATTTTATAGTGGTTTGGCTTAAGGATTTGCCTACGTCCACTTTAAGTGTCTTTATTACTAATCTTGTTACAAAACAATACAATGCTCTTCAAGTACAAATCTCTTTAGTTACAAAACACTTTGAGCAAGTAGCTTAAGCTTCGATGTAGATGAAAGTCTTCGAATCCATGTCGGATGTGTGAAAGTCTTTCAAAGTAGCTTGTAGTGTTCTTCGAAACTTCAAGTGTAAAGTTGGTTTAGAAACTTGCAGAGTATCAGCGCTTGAAGAGATTGTCCAAAAAGGTCCCTTGAAAGTTGGAGATGGCAATGTATTTATAGAGAATTCTAGGCAGGAATTATCGCCAAGTCCTGAGTCGTGGCCGACTTAGGATAAGCCGTGGCCAACTTAGGATAAGACATGGCCAACTTAGGATAACTCGTGGCCGACCTATCGAGCCAAGTCCACGGTTCAGTAGAGGTAAGCTTGTCTACCTGAATTCATGTCATAAGTCCTAAGTCGTGAATGAGTTGAGAGGATGCGGCATAAGTATCACAGCATTGGACTTTAACTCGATGGCTTTAGGTCGTTTGCGACTTGGCATGGGTCGTAAGTCGGTCGTGGCTTAAGTGAAGTTGCTTTTGAGCCTTTCTTGTCTCGAGTCATTAGGTCGGCCATTTCTTGAGTTGTTTTCCCCCCTTAAACCATTGAGTCGCTGTCTCCCTTGAGTCGTTGAGTCGTTGTCTCCCTTGAGTCATTGAGTCGGTCATTTCCTTAAGGTATTAAGTCGGTAACCCTTCAAGGCTATTAAGTCGGCAACCCTTCAAGGCTGTTGAGTCGGTCCATTTTCTTAACCCGCCAAGTCGTGGCTTCCTTAAGTCGGTAGGTCGTACCACTTCATGAGCCGTTAAGTCGTGGCTTCCCTTAACTCCTTAAACCGTTAAGTCGTCCATACCTTGAGTCATAGGTCGTGAAGTACTCTGAATCTGAAACTTCTTAAGGTGTTGAATCGGTCTATTCTCCTAGGGCAGTTAAGTCGGCAAGCTGTTAGGTCGGCATCCTTTTAAGTCGCTGAGTCTCCTTAAGTCGTGAGCTCCTCTTTGAGTCGTTGAACATAGGAGTTAACATCATAAAACCTTTATGATTAATCATAAATCATCAACAAGCATATATAAACATTTAATCATTCAATACGTGGCATACCCTTGCAAAATACTTTGGACTCAACTCTAAACCGAAAACTATTATAAAATGAGATGTCATTATTCACCTTAGCTTTGAGATTAAGGAGTTTGAGATTTGAATGGCCTTGATTTGATTAATCTCTTTCCTTAGCTTTTCTTGTTTATCTTCCTCTTTCTTGCTAATTTTGGCTAGCCTCTACTTTAATTTGATATTGCAAATGAGCATGTGCATGAATTCCTAAGGGTTTAGGGTATAAGAATATTCTTATTCCAACTTTGCCCTCACCTATTGCCCTCATCTATTTTAATTCATGTTAGCTCGTTTTATTTACTCATTAACATAGCACGACTACCCCTATTAATCACAAATCTCAATCTCCTAATCTTCACATTATTTTATTTAATTTAGCTAATTGAATGTCCTAAATAATGTTATTAAAAATTAGGGTCATTGCAGACCCCCTTCCTTAAAGAACTCCAATAGAGACTCCAAATTTTCCCGTCTTCTATCTGCATAGCTCTTTTTCCTAGGCTGAGCTTCCTTCATCCTAGCCGGAATCAACTCAATCTTTTATGTTGCTTCTCTAACCAAATTTTGACCAAGAACCAACCTATCTTCGGTCTCTAACTAACAAACCGATGATTTGCATGGCCTTCCATATAAAGCTTCAAATTATGCCATCCCTATACTAGTCAGATAACTATTGTTATATGAAATGTCGACTGAGTGTAAATGGACTTACCTTGGTCCCCTAAAATCTAACACACAAGCTCTTAACAAATCCTCCAATACTTTGTTAACTCTTTGCGTTTTTCTCATCGGTCTGCAAATGGTAAGCGGTAGTCATCTTGAGCTTGGTTCCTAAAATCTCATGTAGATTCCTCCAGAACTCGCGTGTGAACAAGGAATCTTTATAACTTACTATAATGTGAGGAATTCCATGTAGTATAACTGCATTCTTCATAAATAATTCTTCATAAGTAACTTAACCAAAACAAGTTCGTCCTACTTGACTTAATTGGAACGAAATAGACACTCTTGGTCGATCTGTCCACTACGACCTGTATACTTTCATTTTCACTATCAGATCTTTGCAACCCATCTATAAAATCTATAAGAATAGAATCTCACTTCCATATCAGAATATCTAATGGCTGAAGCAACCCACTAGGCTTCTGATGTTCGGCTTTTACCTATTAGTGGTTTAGATACTGCTTCACCCATAAGTCTATGTTCCTCTTCATACCTTCCCAGAAGAAACTTCTCTTCATATCTTCATACATCTTAGTTCCTCCAAGATGAATAGTGAACTTCGAACGGTGGCATTCCCCTAGAACTTCCTTCCTTATGTATCCTACATTTGTATCACATTACCTACCTTTCATTCTCAACCATCCATTTTGGTCAAGACAAAAATCCTTCAAGTCATCGATGTCTGTTCCATCCCTTAATTTCTTGATCCATTTAACCCATACCAGATCCTCCATCTGTTTAGAATCTATCTTTTCGATCATAAGTGGTTTAACTTATAACACAACAGTACCATCAATAGACCCAACTTCAGATCTCCACTGCACTCTGCAAGTCGGCAATGCTTCCAAATCTTTCCACTCAGCTATCATTGCCAACAATGCATTCTGGTGCCTTCTACTAAGCGCATCTGCAACCGTATTACCTTTCCTTTGTGTGTACTCAATTCTAAAATCATAAGCGATAATGAACTCTAACCATCTCTACTCTCTCATGTTCAGCTTCTTCTGAGAGAACAAACACTTTAACGACTTATAATCCGTATAAAGCTCAAACCTCTTTCCCAAAAGGTATTGTCTCCACACCTTCAACGCAAATATTATGGCAGTTAATTCCAAATCATGTGTTGTATATCTAACCTTATGCGGTCTAAGCTGTCGAGAAGCATAGGCAACCACTTTGCCTCTCTTCATTAACACAGCTCCTAATCTAGTAACACATGCATCTGTATAAACTACCAAATCCCGATTCCCCTCCAGAACAGCTAGTACAGATGCATGGGTCAATAAATGTCTCAAGCTCTGGTGTGACGCCCCACTCCGAGAGCCTCGTTAACAAAGAGTATTACCTAGATAATACTGTCGGCTAACGCGGACAATAGAGTATAATGGAAGCGACCATGTGTAATTTTACCTTAACTATTCACTAAATACGTTGAAAAGTAGAATAACTACCAATTCGACGTATTCAATAAATATTTAAAGCAAAACTACAATGGCTAGAGGATCTATCAGAACAGAATATAACAACTCAAATGCAATATACATCACAGAACAGTAAACCATCATATACACACATATACTGATACCAAGCAGAGTATACATAATAATACATGTCAAGTGGTATAACAAACCACAATATACAGACGAGTCAATAGAATACATAACGGAGTTACAACAGATAAGGACTACAAAAGACGCTATAACAAAATGAAGCTAGCGAATAGTCCATGCAGAAGCAAAATAGGCTAAGTCCAAAAGCACCTAACCTGAAACATCTCATTCCATCAGATTTCTTCATAAAGACGACCGCGGATCCCCACGGAGAGAAACTAGACTGAATCAACTGCTTGGATTCAACCTCTAAAAGCTTCTTCTTGAGTTCCTCATTTTCCTTTGTAGACATCCTCGTGGGAGGACGACTAACTGGCTGCGCACCTGGAATGAGATCAATGTGGAACTCAATTGCCCGCTTGGGTGGCAAACCCGAAACAGGTTCAAAAACATCAGAAAAGTCACAAGCAACAGGAATACGAGATATATCATCATCATCTCGCGAGTCAAGAGAATATAAAGCCATCTCGGAATTATCCACATTCCGAAGAACAAGAGATAACTGAGAAGGCGAATCAGGATGACAAAGATATAAAATTCTCTCGGAACAAATAATCCTGGCATCGTACCTCACTAGCCAGTCCATACCAAAAATCATATCAAAACCCAAATGAGAAACAACGTGCAGATTCGCACGAAAAGAAAAGCCACATAAAACAATCTCAATATCATCACAAAACAAGCTAAGGGTCGCGGATCCCCCAATAGGATTCGCAATCCTTAAAGAAGTAATCAAACAAGAAACATCCAAAGATAAATCATCTACAAGCTTCTTCGATACGAAAGAATGTGAAGCACCCGTATCGAAAAGAACTCGTATACTATGATCATGAAATAGAATTGAACCCTCCAAAATAGATGGAGACATACCTTTGGATTGAGATGAACCTCCAGAAGCATTAGCCACATTGAGCTTGCCAGATTTTGCATTAGCAGGAACAGTAGGACAAGCTGAAACATGATGACCTTCCTTCTTGCAATAGCGACAGAAGAGAGGCTTTGAACAAGCTCGAATTATGTGGTCCGGAGAACCACAATTGAAACACTTTCGAACGAAAGGTGTTCCGGAAGACTGAGGCTGAGAGCTAGGACCACCGGTCTTATTTTTCTTAGAAGGAAAAGGCTTCTTCTGAATTGGAAACGGCCTCTTGTTGGGGTTCTTGGAAACCTCAACATTCTCACCACTATCACACTCCTTCTCCACAGCTTCGAGATGAAGTGCCGAATCAACCAATTCCTCAAAAGAAGGGTTAAGCTGGAGCAACAAGGACTTCTTAAGATATTTCTTAAGACCAGAAACAAACCTCAAATTCTTCTTGTAAGAAGTGCTAATGAATTCAAGACCATATTTAGATAAGGCCTCAAAAGATGCAACATACTCAGAAACAGAAGATTTCCCTTGCTTCAACTCAAGGAAGCGACGGGTCAATAATTTTTTTCAGACTCAGGAACAAACTTGAGTTCAAATCTCTCCCGAAACTGAGTCCAAGAAAGAGTAGACTCATCAATCTCAGCTATAAGAAGCTCATACCAATCAAGGGCACGCTCTAGCAATAAGCTAGAAGTCACAAGAACTCGATCATGGTCAGAAAGATCCATGCGAGAAAAGATACGTTCGCATGTGCGAAACCAAGCCTGGACTTCAAGGACGGATTCGGAACCCTTAAACGGTTTTCCTCCAAGATGAGCAAAATCACTGCACTGACGTGCAAAGGCAGACTTGCGAGGTAGAGACACTCGAGGAGGAACGAGAGGCTGAGTGCTCCTAAACATCTCCATAAACTGATCGGCAGACATATATACGCCATCCGGATGTGAGCCACTAGATTGCCCAGCATCCGAACGTCGACCTCTGCCTCATCCAGACATAAGCTGAAAGTCAAGATAAGGAAAAGATTATTCACAAGGTAGATATTGCAATATGGAATACTACGGAATAGAAATGCATTCCTAGACGTATTCCAAAACTCTATCTAACCTTGATGGAATAAAGAGACACGATGATTCAAAGATTTGTATCACTTATACACTTTGATGTATCGTAATATGTGCTCTATTCTGTTTTTATCATATTTTGTTCTGAACACAGCTCTGATACCACGCTGTGACGCCCCACTCCGAGAGCCTCGTTAACAAAGAGTATTACCTAGATAATACTGTCGGCTAACGCGGACAATAGAGTATAATGGAAGCGGTCATGTGTAATTTTACCTTAACTATTCACTAAATATGTCGAAAAGTAGAATCGCTACCAATTCGACGTATTCAATAAATATTTAAAGCAAAACTACAATGGCTAGAGGATCTATCAGAACAGAATATAACAACTCAAATGCAATATACATCATAGAACAGTAAACCATCATATACACACATATACTGATACCAAGCAGAGTATCCAAAATAATACATGTTAAGTGGTATAACAAACCACAATATACAGACGAGTCAATAGAATACATAACAGAGTTACAACAGATAAGGACTACAAAAGACGCTATAACAAAATGAAGCTAGCGAATAGTCCATGCAGAAGCAAAATAGGCTAAGTCCAAAAGCACCTAACCTGAAACATCTCGGTCTGACCCGAGTATAAAATACACGGGTCAGTCTAGATAACAAATCAGTTAGATAAACTAAGCAATAATAAACGTGCAAGGTTACACAGTACAACAAATATCTCTAGAGGAGATAACACAATCATCAACAACAGATGAACATAATAAAACAAGCCTCATATCATCGGCAACATAGATAATCAAAGGATATGAATATCCTAAAGCAAGCCAATAGGCAAATAGCAAATACCCATAAGGTATACAAGTTCCACGAGGAAATCGCTACTCTCCATGCGGCTCAAAAAGACCAACACCGAAGGGCGATACCAAGGGAATATACATATCAATGAAATATCATAAAATTTGCTCGAGCTCAGTACTGTACAAACAAGGATCCATGAGCCCGAAGACTCCAAACCCAAGTATCACCCATGCGGCACATAAGGCCAACATCAAAGCGAAACTATATAGGGCGACAAACCCGAAGGCACAAACCCGAAGGCAACATACCCGAAGGCAACAAACCTAGGGAGACGGTCCGAAGACACTATCCCAGAGGCAACAAACCGTAGTGGTGAAGGTCAAAGACCCAGTACTGGACACCACTAACTAGCGAAATGTGTCACAACTCTCGAAAAGGAATCCGAAAAGTGTTAACGTATGTCCCATAACCACTCGTTCGCACTAAACGGTTTAATATCCGTCAGTCACTTTCACACTCAAAGCAGTACAAAGTTTACCTCATATCATCGATAAACCAAACCCGAAGGTCAAAACAATCAATTGAATAGGTCGGGAATTAATCGGAAGGATAAACGCACAGATTCATGGTCCGTGTTTTGCCCAACCATTTAATCATCCTTCCACTTCGCTCGACGTGCGAAAGTGTGTGTTTTAAATAGGAAGTATAAATTGGAGAATGGAGCTTTTAATACGATTTAGAGAGATTATTTATAAAACCCGTGAATGAAGTCAAAAACAAGTCATCAAAGTCAAATATGCAATAACAACTAATTGGAATCAACACGAATCGATAAAAGTTGGAAATTAACTCAAAATTAGCCAAAATAGGCAAAACTGCACATTTCAGACGTCTGAAATTTCCATCCAGACGTCTGAAACACTAACCAGACGTCTGAATGGATTTCCAGACGTATGAAATTCTTCTCTGCCTTTTTGCGTTTTCCAGGGACCAGTTTTAGACGTCTGGATTTCCAAACCAGACGTCTGAATTTGAAACCAGACGTCTGAAATTTATTCCAGACGTCTGAAATTGCCTGGTAGGCAAAAATCAGCTTTGCCCAAAAATGGGCGAAAATCCAAACGGAAGCGATCGGACAAGCGACGAAGACTAGGGATTAATGCCAAACGACAACCCAGCCTTATAGGCTCTCTGAAACACCTCCTAAAGCGTGATCACACATCAAAGTTAGGATCTTTAAAGAATTGAACCCAAACACTAAAAATTTGGATATTCACCAATTCAATCCAAACCAAAAGCAAGTGCATATGAACAAGGTGTTAGGAATTCATACCCAACATCAATGAAATCAAGAGAAGTAGATGTGAGTTCGAAACTCGCCTTTTTACACAAAACAAAGAAGATGAAGAAGCACAAATGCAAGGAACCAACCAACTACACTCCACTTCAACACTACAAGCTTCAATCTAGAATCAAAGCAAGTATTTCCTAAGTTAGGGTTAGGAAATTACTGAAATTGAAGAGGAGAAGAGATGGAGAAGATGGAGATGAACTTACCAATGGATTCTCTTTGATTTTGGAGCAAGAAATCAAGTTGGAAGTTGAAACTAGGGCTTGCTAATTTCTATATCTCTTTCCCTTCCACCATTTCAGTTTTTAAGCTTAAGTTTTTAAGAAATGAATAAGTGAATGAGAGGAGTGGCTAAGCTAGGGTATTTAGTTAAGCTAGTGGGCTGAACCCAAACCCAAAACCCAATAGAAAAAGGGTCAAAATTTCACAAACTCCAAACATATCAAAGATTATACTCAAAAAGATCGCAAACGCCATTTTGGAACCAATGGAGGTGGTTTCGAGTTCCAATTCGGCCATTTGCAGAAAGTAACATTTCGGACCTCAAAAATCCGAATAACGACGCTATATTTAAATTAAACATTTAAATATAAAATCGTTAAATATGTGGGTTGTTACAGATCTCCCCTCCTTACAAAATTGCGTCCCCGCAATTCCTAGAGACGATATTTGTGACAACTACATATATACAACATACAAAAGAAAGAAATAAGCTTGAGATACAGAAATAGACTTACCATTAAGAAGCAAAGATAGAAAACCTGGATAAGATCGCTCAATAAACTCTCTGGTTTCCCAAGTACAGTCATTGGGATTAGTGGACCATTGAACTTTTACGAGCGGCATGTCCTTGTTCCGAAGGTGTCGCACCTCCGTGTCAAGCACGCGAATAGGTTGTTGTACAATAGATAAGTCCGGTGAGATATCAAGCTCTTGCAAATCAGGAGAAGTAATAACAGAATCCGACTCCCGAAGACACTTCCGAAGTTGCGATACGTGGAACACGTCATGAATGCCAGATAAATGAGCTGGAAGTGAAACTCTATAAGCCACAGGGCCAATACGTTCAGTAATAGAAAACGGTCCTATATAACGAGGAGCCAATTTCTCAGTCGTACTGAAACGCATAACCCCTTTCAAAGGAGAAACACGAATAAAAACAAGATCACCAATTGAGAACTCGAGGGGTTTCCTATGGTTGTCCGCGTAGGATTTCTGGTGACTCTGAGCCTCTTTCATTCTCAATCGAATAAGATCAATCTTCTCAGAAGAATCACGAATAGAATCGGGACCAAGAATAAGCTTCTCCCCAGATTCCAACCAACAAGAAGGTGATCGGCATGGCCTTCCGTATAAGGCTTCGAAAGGAGCCATACCAATACTAGACTGAAAACTATTGTTGTAGGAGAATTCTGCAAGAGGTAGGTGATCCTCCCAACTACCACCGAAATCAAAGATACAAATACGGAGAAGATCTTCCAAGATACGATTTACCCGTTCAGTCTGTCCGTCAGACTGCGGATGATAAGTTGTACTAAAATTAAGCTTTGTTCCCAAAGCTTGCTGAAGACTCTTCCAAAAATGACTCGTGAATAAAGGATCACGGTCACTCACAATAGAACTAGGAACACCGTGAAGTCTCACGATTTCCTTGATATACAACTTAGCCAAATGCGAAGCAGTCCTATTAGACTTAATAGGGACGAAATGAGCAGACTTAGAAAGGCGATCAACAATAACCCAAATGCTAGAATGGCCTGATCTCGAACGAGGTAGGCCATCAATGAAATCCACAGAAATTTGATCCCACTTCCACAATGGAATCTCAAGAGGCTGAAGAAGACCAGAAGGACGCTGATGTTCGGCCTTCATACGTTGACAAGTCATGCAATTACTCACATAACTCGTCACATCGCGCTTCATACCTTCCTAATAGTAAAGGCGACGCATATCGGCATACATCTTGGTACTACCGGGATGAATGATATATTTAGAACGATGGCAATCATCAAGAATATCATGCCTAAGTACAGAATCAGAAGGCACAACAAGACGGTTCTTCTTACGAAGACACCCATGAGAATCAATGCTAAAATCTTGCAACACCTCATCACAAGATCCAGACTCACAAAGCTGAATAAGATGCAACAAATTAGGATCACACCGCTGAGCATCGGCAATACGATCCAACAAAGAGGGCCGTGCATCTAAACTGAATAGTGCAATCGAAGAATCAAAAGATAAATCACGATCACGAATTTCATAAAAAGATAAAGTCTCAAGAATATCCCATTTGGCTAGAATCATAGAAACAACAGCCGAATGTTTGCGACTAAGCGCATCTGCAACACGATTACCCTTACCAGGGGTATATTGGATATCAAAATCATAGGAGGCAAGAAACTCGAGCCAACGTTGTTGTCTCATATTGAGTTCCTTTTGAGTGAACAAATACTTCAAAGATTTATGATCGGTATAGAGAATGAAGCGCTCGCCCAATAAATAATGTCGCCAAATCTTCAAGGCAAAGACAATGGCGGCTAACTCAAGATCATGAGTGGCATAGCGAACTTCATTCGGATGTAGTTGCCTAGAAGCATAAGCAACCACCCGATCTCTCTGCATAAGAACAGCACCGAGACCACTACCACAAGCATCGGTGTAGACAACAAGATCATGATTCCCCTCGGGAACCACAAGAATAGGAGAATTAGTGAGAAGTTCCTTCAATGTCAGAAAGGAAGCTTCACACTTGTCGGACCAATCAAAACGAATGCCTTTTCGGGTAAGGCTTGTGAGAGGAAGCACAACACGGGAAAAATCCTTGATGAACCGACGGTAATAACCCGCCAATCCAAGGAAACTACGAATCTCATGAACATTTTCAGGCCTCTTCCAATTCTGAATGGCTTCGATCTTTGAGGGATCGACAGAAATGCCATCGAAAGATACAACATGGCCTAAGAACTTAACCTTATTCTCCCAAAAATGGCACTTGGAGAATTTGGCTTTAAGCTGATGATGACGGAGGGTACTCAAGACAATTCTCAAGTGATTAGCATGCTCGGCTTCAGACTTAGAATAAATAAGGATATCATCAATGAACACAAGGACAAACTTATCGAGATATTCCCGGAATACTCGATTCATGAGATCAACAAAGAAAGCAGGAGCGTTCGTCAAACCGAATGGCATGACGAGCCACTAAAAAGAACCATATCGAGTGCGGAAAGCCGTAAGAGGTACGCTATCCTCCGCAACTCATAATTAATGAAAACCTGTGCAAGGTCAAGCTGAGAAAAGACCTTAGCACCACTCAATAGATCGAACATATCATCGATCCTAGGCAATGGGTACCTATTTCTGATGGTTAACTCGTTAAGCTTGCGATAATCAATGCAAAGCCTAAGAGTTCCATCAGATTTCTTCACAAAGACGACCGCGGATCCCCACGGAGAGAAACTAGACTGAATCAACTGCTTGGATTCAAGCTCTAAAAGCTGCTTCTTGAGCTCCTCATTTTCCTTTGTAGACATCCTCGTGGGAGGACGACTAACTGGCTGCGCGCCTGGAATGAGATCAATGTGGAACTCAATTGCCCGCTTGGGTGGCAAACCCGAAACAGGTTCAAAAACATCAGAAAAGTCACAAGCAACAGGAATACGAGATATATCATCGTCATCTCGCGAGTCAAGAGAATATAAAGCCATCTCGGAATTATCCACATTCCGAAGAACAAGAGATAACTGAGAAGGCGAATCAGGATGACAAAGATATAAAATTCTCTCGGAACAAATAATCCTGGCATCGTACCTCACTAGCCAGTCCACACCAAAAATCATATCAAAACCCAAATGAGAAACAACGTGCAGATTCGCACGGAAAGAAAAGCCACATAAAACAATCTCAATATCATCACAAAACAAGCTAAGGGTCGCGGATCCCCTAATAGGATTCGCAATCCTTAAAGAAGTAATCAAACAAGAAACATCCAAAGATAAATCATCTACAAGCTTCTTTGATAAGAAAGAATGTGAAGCATCCGTATCGAAAAGAACTCGTATACTATGATCATGAAATAGAATTGAACCCTCCAAAATAGATGGAGACATACCTTTGGATTGAGATGAACCTCCAGAAGCATTAGCCACATTGAGCTTGCCAGATTTTGCATTAGCAGGAGCAGTAGGACAAGCTGAAACATGATGACCTTCCTTCTTGCAATAGCGACAGAAGAGAGGCTTTGGACAAGCTCGAATTATATGGTCCGGAGAACCACAATTGAAACACTTTCGGACGAAAGGTGTTCCGGAAGACTGAGGCTGAGAGCTAGGACCACCGGTCTTATTTTTCTTAGAAGGAAAAGGCTTCTTCTGAATTGGAAACGGCCACTTATTGGGGTTCTTGGAAACCTCAACATTCTCACCACTATCACACTCCTTCTCGACAGCTTCGAGATGAAGTGCCGAATCAACCAATTCCTCGAAAGAAAGTTTAAGCTGGAGCAACAAGGACTTCTTAAGATATTTCTTAAGACCAGAAACAAACCTCAAATTCTTCTTGTAAGAAGTGCTAATGAATTCAAGACCATATTTAGATAAGGCCTCAAAAGATGCAACATACTCAGAAACAGAAAATTTCCCTTGCTTCAACTCAAGGAAGCGACGGGTCAATAAAAATTTTTCAGATTCAGGAACGAACTTGAGTTCAAATCGCTCCCGAAACTGAGTCCAAGAAAGAGTATACTCATCAATCTCAGCTATAAGAAGCTCATACCAATCAAGGGCGTGCTCTTGCAATAAGCTAGAAGTCACAATAACTCGATCATGGTCAGAAAGATCCATGCGAGAAAAGATACATTCGCATGTGCCAAACCAAAGCTTGGACTTCAAGGACGGATTCGGAACCCTTAAACGGTTTTCCTCCAAGATGAGCAAAATCACTGCACTGACATGCAAAGGCAGACTTGCGAGGTGGAGACACTCGAGGAGGAACGAGAGGCTGAGTGGTCCTAAACAACTCCATAAACTGATCGGCAGACATATATACGCCATCCGGATGTGAGCCACTAGATTGCCCAGCATCCGAACGTCGACCCCTGCCTCTTCCAGACATAAGCTGAAAGTCAAGATAAGGAAAAGATTATTCACAAGGTAGATATTGCAATATGGAATACTACGGAATAGAAATGCATTCCTAGATGTATTCCAAAACTCTATCTAACCTTGATGGAATAAAGAGACACGATGATTCAAAGATTTGTATCACTTATACACTTTGATGTATCGTAATATGTGCTCTATTCTGTGTTTATCATATTTTGTTCTGAACACAGCTCTGATACCACGCTGTGACGCCCCACTCCGAGAGCCTCGTTAACAAAGAGTATTACCTAGATAATACTGTCGGCTAACGCGGACAATAGAGTATAATGGAAGCGGCCATGTGTAATTTTACCTTAACTATTCACTAAATACGTCGAAAAGTAGAATCACTACCAATTCGACGTATTCAATAAATATTTAAAGCAAAACTACAATGGTTAGAGGATCTATCAGAACAGAATATAACAACTCAAATGCAATATACATCACAGAACAGTAAACCATCATATACACACATATACTGATACCAAGCAGAGTATCCAAAATAATACATGTCAAGTGGTATAACAAACCACAATATACAGACGAGTCAACAGAATACATAACAGAGTTACAACAGATAAGGACTACAAAAGACGCTATAACAAAATGAAGCTAGCGAATAGTCCATGCAAAAGCAAAATAGGCTAAGTCCAAAAGCACCTAACCTGAAACATCTCGGTCCGACCCGAGTATAAAATACACGGGCCAGTCTACATAACAAATCAGTTAGATAAACTGAGCAATAATAAACCTGGAAGGTTACACAGTATAACAAATATCTCTAGAGGAGATAACACAATCATCAACAACAGATGAACATAATAAAACAAGCCTCATATCATCGGCAACATAGATAATCAAAGGATATGAATATCCTAAAGCAAGCCAATAGGCAAATAGCAAATACCCATAAGGTATACAAGTTCCACGAGGAAATCGCTACTCTCCATGCGGCTCAAAAAGACCAACACCGAAGGGCGATACCAAGGGAATATACATATCAATGAAATATAATAAAATTTGCTCGAGCTCAGTACTGTACAAACAAGGATCCATGAGCCCGAAGACTCCAAACCCAAGTATCACCCATGCGGCACATAAGGCCAACATCAGAGCGAAACTATATAGGGCGACAAACCCGAAGGCACAAACCCGAAGGCAACATACCCGAAGGCAACAAACCTAGGGAGACGATCCGAAGATACTATCCCAGAGGCAACAAACCGTAGTGGTGAAGGTCAAAGACCCAGTACTGGACACCACTAACTGGCGGAATGTGTCACAACTCTCGAAAAGGAATCCGAAAAGTGTTAACGTATGTCCCATAACCACTCGTTCGCACTAAACGGTTTACTATCCGTCAGTCACTTTCACACTCAAAGCAGTACAAAGTTTACCTCATATCATCGATAAACCAAACCCGAAGGTCAAAACGATCAATTGAATAGGTCGGAAATTAATCGGAAGGATAAACGTACAGATTCATGGTCCGTGTTTTGCCCAACCATTTAATCATCCTTCCACTTCGCTCGACGTGCGAAAGTGTGTGTTTTAAATAGGAAGTATAAATTGGAGAATGGAGCTTTTAATACGATTTAGAGAGATTATTTATAAAACCCGTGAATGAAGTCAAAAACAAGTCATCAAAGTCAAATATGCAATAACAACTAATTGGAATCAACACGAATCGATAAAAGTTGGAAATTAACTCAAAATTAGCCAAAATAGGCAAAACTGCACATTTCAGACGTCTGAAATTTCCATCCAGACGTCTGAACCACTAACCAGACGTCTGAATGGATTTCCAGACGTCTGAAATTCTTCTCTGCCTTTTTGCGTTTTCCAGGGACCAGTTTCAGACGTCTGGATTTCCAAACCAGACGTCTGAATTTGAAACCAGACGTCTGAAATTTATTCCAGACGTCTGAAATTGCCTGGTAGGCCAAAATCAGCCTTGCCCAAAAATGGGCGAAAATCCAAACGGAAGCGATTGGACAAGCGACGAAGACTAGGGATTAATGCCAAACGACAACCTAGCCTTATAGGCTCTCCGAAACACCTCCTAAAGCGTGATCACACATCAAAGTTTGGATCTTTAAAGAATTGAACCCAAACACTAAAAATTTGGATATTCACCAATTCAATCCAAACCAAAAGCAAGTGCATATGAACAAGGTGTTAGGAATTCATACCCAACATCAATGAAATCAAGAGAAGTAGATGTGAGTTCGAAACTCACCTTTTTACACAAAACAAAGAAGATGAAGAAGCACAAATGCAAGGAACCAACCAACTACACTCCACTTCAACACTACAAGCTTCAATCAAGAATCAAAGCAAGTATTTCCTAAGTTAGGGTTAGGAAATTACTGAAATTGAAGAGGAGAAGAGATGGAGAAGATGGAGATGAACTTACCAATGGATTCTCTTTGATTTTGGAGCAAGAAATCAAGTTGGAAGTTGAAACTAGGGCTTGCTAATTTCTATATCTCTTTCCCTTCCACCTTTTCAGTTTTTAAGCTTAAGTTTTTAAGAAATGAATAAGTGAATGAGAGGAGTGGCTAAGCTGGGGTATTTAGTTAAGCTAGTGGGCTGAACCCAAACCTAAAACCCAATAGAAAAAGGGTCAAAATTTCGCAAATCCAAACATATCAAAGATTATACTCAAAAAGATCGCAAACGCCACTTTGGAACCAATGGAGGTGGTTTCGAGTTCCAATTCGGCCATTTGCAGAAAGTAACATTTCGGACCTCAAAAATCCGAATAACGACGCTATATTTAA
The DNA here is from genome assembly GCA_030765085.1 of Allium cepa. NCBI lineage: Eukaryota > Viridiplantae > Streptophyta > Magnoliopsida > Asparagales > Amaryllidaceae > Allium > Allium cepa. Next base: position 881,873,673 of record CM060931.1, on the reverse strand, counting down.
ATTAAACATTTAAATATAAAATCGTTAAATAGGTGGGTTGTTACATCTTGAATGCTTCCTTGCACTAATCGGTCCAAGAAAACTTCACATCATTTCATGTTAGCTTATTCTTCGGTGCTGCTATCGAAAAAATCCTTAATGAACCTCCTAAAAAATCTAGCCAATCCAAGAAAACTCTTTATCTCAGTCACTGTGTCAAGTCTCTTCCAATTATTCATCGCTTCAATCATACTCGGGTCAACATACAGCCCTTTCTCTAAGACTACATGAACAAGAAACTTCACCTTCTTCTTTCAGAAATGATATTTAAAAACTATGCCTTCATCCAATGCTGCCTTAACGTCTCAAGCCCGAGTCTAAAATGAACTTCATGCTCCCTTTCATCTTTAGAGTTATCAGTATATCATCTATAAAAACCATCATGAACCTATCCAAGTGCTCTTAGAAAATTCGATTCAACAAATCTACAAAGAATGCTGCCGCATTAGTTAGTCTAAACGGTATAACTGCCATTCGTGCGATCCATATCTGGTTTTAAATGCCCTCAAAGGAATACTATCCTCTACTACTCTAAGCTGATGAAACCCTGTTGCTAAATCTAACTGAGAAAGTATCTTGGCTCCACTCAACTGATCGAACAAATCGTCAATTCTAGGCAACGGATACTGATTCTTTATTGTTTTCTTATTCAACTTACGATAATTGATAGAAAACCTCAATGATCCATCCGGCTTCTTAGCAAACATTGTAACTGCTCCCTGAGGTGAACTACTCGGTATAATAAAATTCTTGCCTTCCAAATCCACCAACCGCACCTTTAGCTCTTTAATCTCTATAGGTATCATCCTACTTGGTGCCTACTCAACCATTCTACTCTAAGTACTAAATCTATCTGAAAACTCAATGGCTTGTTTCGGTGGCAATCTTACTACTGGATCAAAGACATCTGCGAATTCTCTAACCATAAAAACTCGATTCAACTCATCTTCCAGCTCTGCAACACCCAACAAAGCTTTCACCTGACAACTAGGGTTTTGTACGGTATATACGATTTAATCACTGCAGCCAGGGTGTCCAATAAATATTTTTCTATCGTGGCAAAATATCCTAGCATCATACTTACTTAACCAGTCCATACCCAAAATAATTCGAAACCCTATAAAGTAAAAACATGCAAACTGCAAGCAAAGATATGACCTAATAAACCAATCTCTAAGTGATCACACTTCATCCCAAGTGTTGCATACCCTCCATCGGATTTGCAACTCTTAAGGAATTAACTAGGTATGAGGGTTTTAGGTTAAGTTTATCTACCAAATGATGTGATATAAAAGAATGCGATGCAACAGAATCAAACAGAACGCTAAAAGACATACCATGAATCTGAAGTGTACCTCCTAACACTTACTTCCCTTTCTCCTACACAATTGGTCCTGATGTAGCTAGCTCCAATGCAAATACTTTGTCCCTTCCACCCTTAGTAGGCTCTTTGCATTGATTCTTATAATAACCAACCTAATCGCAGTTTAAGCATTTGATATTCTTCTTTTCTATCACTTCCTTCGTCTTTTTAGTACGACGCTCATCAGAGAAATGCCCCTTCTTATAGAATTTGAAGCAAACAACCCCAGACATTCCCTTCTTTGCTGCTCCACCTTTCTAAGCACCCCTCCTATGAAAGAACTTCCCTTTTTGACTTTGCCCCACTCTTTTTCCTTATTCTTCTCTAAATAAGAAAGCATCTCCTCATGTCTTAAAGTCACCTCTACCACAACATCGCAAGGATTACTAACATGAGATAACATTGCCCTTGCCAACTAAGGCTTCAACCCCCTTATTATCACTGAATCCACATTGGCATGTCCATACCTAGACAACTCCTCAAACCTTCTAGCATACTCCAACACGGACCTCTCCACCTGCTCCAACTTAGCAAACTTTCTAAGCAAAGCAGACTGCGCCATCAAAAACATGAACCTCTCCTGGACCCTTCTACTAAACTCAGCCCATTTCATTCACTCCAGCAGTCACACTACTACACCAGAATAAAGCTCCTCCTCTTCTTGTCATTGAGCCCCAAATTTGCGAAGATCCTCTCACAATGTAGCAACCAGTTCTCCACCTCAGTAGCATCCTTAGTTTCAATAAATGGCTTCCCTTCAAGCCTAATATTGTCTCTACTCAAAATAGCATAAATGTTAACCACTAAAGCTTCCTAAATCCTAGCTCCATCATTTCCTCCAACCACTACTGTAGCAATTACATCTTGTAGCATATTTTCGAAAAAATGATACATAGCTCCCATATCCACTTGTGGGACTTCAGCACCTACATTCCCTGCTTATGCCTGACCTTGGTTCCTTTAGTACTCTGTCTGGCATTTCCATTGTAGTGGTGCTTCCCCAAAGATTCACCCTTCCAATTCTGGCATCTACATCTTTATTCAAGCCTCACGAGATACAGAAGAATAGCCGAAGAGAGATAGAAAATTAGAGATATAACATATACTTATATATACCAAATACAAGTACCTACTATAAAATTATCCCATAGCCCAATCTTATCTCTAATTCCTTAGGATTATGTTTTAAAATATCATTTTTAGTTAAGATTTTCATTAACCTATGCTTTGATAACAAGTTGTAACATCCCCTATTTGGAGTCCAGAAGTTAAATGCTATATATGCTGCAGTCATCCATAGTATTAATTTTCGGTTACCAAATATGGTAATGTTAATAGTATCCTTAATATCAGAAGAACATGAATATGAAACAAAATCATAGATTTCTCAAAAAAAACTTTCTGATTAGATTTCACAAAACATGTTTCATATTCCATTACATAATCCCATAATCGTTTTCCAAGTAAAGATCAAATATAATTATTACAAAATATGCCAAGAGTGAGATATGACGATGCCCCCTTGGTTGACCATACTACTATATGGTCATAAGTTATTTAATACAACATAGCGGAATCAAACAAAATAAAACAGCAACTCCATAGTAGCTATCCATCGGCCAACTGCTCGTTTCTGGAAGCTTTATTCATCCACTTACTAAAAACATGAAAATCGTCAACCCTTAGTCTACTTTAATCAATTTTTAACACCCGAGAGATTAAATGAAAAAAACATAAACTTCAAGTCAGACATAAAGCTTTGAACGAATAATGCCATACATCTCGGTTATTTGATATTAACTGAGACCAGGCCACTTAGCAGAATGGGTTTCCTCTCACCAGTATACTTTTAAAACATACCTTTTGCAAATCATTTCCTCCAACCAAAATGGTTAAAACTGTAAAGTAATATCACGTAAACATACATATTAGGTAACAAATGAACTATTTTTCTGAACATTATAGTTTTATTTGGCTAACTACTAACCTTTGGCTGACTCGGGCCTACAATAAATATACACAAAATAATCTAACACTTATTAGATACTCCTCTTCTGGACAGTCTGTCCTTAACATATTAATTAGATACTCCTCTTTTAGGCGGTCTGTCCTTAACTTATCTATTAGATGCTCCTCTTCTAGACAGTCTGTCCCTAACTTATCTTCTCCCAGTCCTAAAAGTTTTGTGGGCTCACCAATAACCTAACTCAGTACAATTATATATTCCCTTCTGTGTGTAATCATAATTTAGTCTTACCTGTGACAAATCCCTACACATTGGAATTTTGGACTAAATTAGTAAGGGCTAAGCTAATGTAAAGGGCATGACCCTATACCAGTCCCATCTGGTATGTAAATCTCTGAGTCATTTTACTTAGTGTAATCTTCCTTTAAATTTCCATTGAAAACCATTTCTTCCCAAATTGATTTAAAAACTTTAAATCAAACGTAAACAAGGAAAATATGTACTCTACGCTTTACTCGAAATCACCTTGCCATGTTATATATACTTTACTCAAATCTTTGTTGATGAAAACATTTAAAACTTTGAAAGTAACCCTTTTAATTCTATTGAAAGCACCCCTTTCGAAACCAATTAAACCCCTTCTTTATAATCTTGTCCGAAAGGCCAAAAAATTCCTTTCGAAACCATTTATAGTCTTGCTTTCGAAAATATCAAAAAACCATTCCTTCAAAAGCATTAAAACCATTGATATCCCGTCATTATAACACTAAATATTGACCTTTTGAAAACATTGGAAAATATTTCCTTTAAAACTCTTCAAAACCATAGGTAACCAACCTTTAAAAACCATTAAAACATCAAACCTTTTGAAAGCTTTGGGGTTCAATTTATAACATATGGAAACACCTTTTAGAACCATCGAAAACCATCTCATTCGAAACCTTTGGGTTTTACCTTCAACATAGCAAAAGGGTCATTAAAACATTTAAGTCAAAATCATCTTTCGAAAGCAATTCCAAAGTAAAGAAGTGATGGTGTCAAAACCAACCTTCCAAAAGCATTGGAGAAGCGGCCAAGTTTTAAAATAAAGTATATGTAACGACTCGTAAATTTTAATGAATAAATTGGTTAATTTAAATCGGATCTTTGTAATTAAATTTAAAGAGAGAAGGAAATATTTTGAAATTAAATAGATAGTTGATGGTAATTGAATAGGATCAGTATTGTGTAAGGAATTATAATATGTGTTGTATTAATGTGTGCACTGATTTATAGTGGGATGTAAAAGGTAATAAAATAATGGGTAATGGATGGAAATGGAATAAATGTATTTTAATGAGAGTTGTTGTAATAATTGTTGTAAAGAATAAATTTACATATGTTATAAAATGTATAATGGTGACAACTATTGTTCGTTACCAATGTATTTAATCAATAGGAATTAAATGTAATTAAACATTACCTTATGTAAGTTAAGATAATAACTGAAAATTTTGAGTGTACAATCAATAGAAATGTTAATTATATGCATAAGATGGCAATTGATTTAATAAAAGATTGAAACCAAGATAAATAAATGAATTGGGATATTAAATGTGTATAAGTGACTAAATTTCGGCATAATGGAAATAAAATATTTAACACAAACAAAAGATGAAATTAGAATTATATATAGCTGATTGGAACATTTGTTTTAATTAATGAACTTTTAATGTAATTAAAAGTTAAGGGTAACAATGGTTATAAGTTACCTATTTATTTAGGTAGTAAAATTTAGTTTGAAATCAATTACAGTTAATTTACCTAATTAGTGCAATTTAATGTAGATTAATTTGGTAATCGGAGAATGCTAATTCAATAGGATGTAACCAATGAAAATTTTAATCTAATACTAAGTTAAGGTTGACTAAGGTAATTATTAATAAATCGAATGAAATGCAAATCAATGGAAACAATGTATATTTTATACTTAGCTACAAATTGAATATATGAAAACAAATGTAAGCATTGAATTAATTCAATGAATTTAAATTTTAATAAATTGTCATTGAATATAATCAACGTTCTGTAAGTAATTATAATATTGGTTTGAAGGAAATAAATTTAAAGGTAATGAATGAAAAGAAAACAAGGTAACTAAGTTCATATAATAGTAATGAACTTAATAAAAGTTTTGGATTGAAATAAATCAATCCATTGAAATCCAAATTATAATAAGTGCAATTTTTGTAGCAATTGAAATTAAAGGTTTTACAATTTGAAATAAAGATAGTATGAGAAAATTTATGTAATAGTTTTAAATCCAATATTTAAGCCATCTATTTAACAATAATGAATGGAATAATTTTTGATTGATTTAATTGAACATAATTTTGGAAATTTAATTTATAATTGTTGAATTTAAGGAAACCGAGGAATTAATAAATTTTAAATCGACAGTCAAATTTGTTAAATTAGTATAAATGTTTAAGAAATTAAAAATGACAAGAATAGTCGATTATAGGATTGAAATTGAAAGTTGATTTAATTAATTAATTTTTAATTTATTTAATTAACTGGAAAAATAGCCATTTTGGCCACTGACTCGGATTTCGACGAAACTAGTTTCATCGGATCCGTTACTATGAATTATTGTAGGATTTCAAGTTTCGTAGCGATCGGGCTTGTCGTTTGATCGTACTGGCTTGAAACACCTTGAAATAAATTAAATTGAAATCAATTGAAATCAATTTGAAAAATATTGATTTTAGCATAACTTCTTCATACGATGGAATTTGAACCTGAAACCTTATCCATTGCGTTTATAATATTTAAAAACATCTATTTTGATATATGGGTTGACCCAATTTCATTCCGGAGTCGAAACGGGCTTTCTGGGCCACATGGCGTTAGCCCGTAAATCTACCTTATCCATCCATTCAAATGTCAACCTTGCCTATATATATCCTGCTATAAACCCTAGCAGCCACTGTTCCTTATTTCTGTACGTTCTATTCACCTCCTCACTTCAATGTCAGACAAACCCTAATTCCAATTGCAATCCCAAATCAAATCCAAAGCTGAAATTTCAAACTCCACAATATATGCCAAATTTTATATCAATTCGAAGCTCTCGAAGGGCATCACTCGGATCTGGAACTTGTTTTTCGATTCGACGCATTCTTTGTTTAGAAATCAAAGAAAAAAATTTGGCCGTACATCGCTCGACGATGAACTTCGTCTGATCGGGAAATCGTTTCTGGGTCTTGTAAGGGGAGTCGATCGAAGTAGGTTGTGCGTCGAATCGACGGTCAGATCGCCGTTAAAAATTTGATTAGGGTTAGTTAAAAGTGGCAGCTGCTATTTATTTTTCAGGCCAATCGAGGTCGTGCATGGGGGGAAGTCGCAGAGGTGAGGCACCTAGGGGTCGCGGCTCGTGATTGGAGGTAGTGCGGCGCGTGCGATCCTGAATCTTGCTCCTGTTCGAACGAAGATTGGGTTTCTTTTCGGTGTTGCGTGCGTGTGATGTGCCTGGAGCGTATTCCATAGCTACGTGATGACATGGTAGTGAGGGGTGAAATGTGTTCTTTTTCTTTAATTTTTATAATTGAAATTCTATTGCAATTGTCGCTATAACTTTTACATACGAACACCAATTCACGCGCGGTTTTCTCAGCTAGGTTCATATTAGAATTCCGGACATTTTGGCGTTTTGGACGAATTCTGAGACTGTCAAATTTTTGGGTTTAAATTGGATTCAAATTCAATTTAAATTCAAAAGGTGAGAGTTTTAACCCACTCACAACTTCTAAAATTTCTTATGTTTGTTAAATTTATTTATGTTGTGATTATGGATTTGTTTATGACTGTTTGTATATTTTTAATCATCATATCAGTTAATTGCTTTTATTTAAATTAAATTCGTTATTTAATTTATTATGGAATATAATTGGCAGCTAATTACCTGTTTATATTATCAGTTATATATGGATATTGATTGATTATTTTATATGATGATTTTTATGGATGTATGATTTTATGATGGATGAATGGATGTGTTATTTATATCATCATAAACTGCAAGTTGTTATGCATTTATTTTGATTCGGGATTGCGGTTTGATATGATATACAACCGCATGTGTATTTTTAAATTGCGCATTGAAATGATAAATATCCGTGTCACTTGACCATAGGATAGAAAATTTTATACAGGCACCCCGCGGTCTATATATATAAAATATTTTGAAAATGATTTTCAATGGTTTTGGAAAGGAATGTACGGTTTAATAAATATTAAATTTTGATGTTATATAAATATTATTTTATATATATAGTTAAATTCTTGAATTTAAGCTATGTATAAAATTGATTAATAAAAATGAGTTTAATAATAAAGTTTGATTTCTTTCATATAAAATGGTAAGTAGTTATATAAATTTTATTATAGATAGAGTTTATAATGACTCAAATAAAATCAAAGTTGGAAGATAAATATGAAATTGGTTTGAATTGAATTATTTAAGAATTGTACTTGAATAAATTGGATTTGGAATGTAAATAAATTTATATTTAAAAGGTATGATTTTTTAACTTGATTTTTACTTAGAGGATTTAAATGAATATCAAATTGATTTAATTGAATATTATCAAGTTAATTTAATTAGAAGAATATCCATTTTTTTGAAGTCTAAAGGTTTTACTAAAACGATATTTGATTTATTTAGTAATGTTTCAAATCTAAATAATAGTAGTTGAAATTGATGTATATTAAATTATCAAAGAATAAGTTTTGAAATGGTGGGAAAATTAAAGCTTTGAAATATATGGAAATTGAAATGGTTTATTTGGGAAATTAAAGCTATATTTGGAATTTATTTGTGAAATTTAAAAAGCTATTTTATTATATAAAGTGGTTTAATATTTAAACCATTTAAGTATTATAGATTTTGTTTCAAAACTATGGGGTTAAGGTATATATATTTGGAAGTATTATGATTTTGGAAAAAGAGATATATTTAAAATAAAAAAATGATATCATATTGATTTGGGATTTTAAAAATAGAAATGTTACAATATTTATATGGTTTTCAAATGGATATTATATTCTAGTTTTGAAGTATAATTATTTTAAAATGACCGCGGTGTTATAATAACGTTTGGTTGTTGAAGAGACCGGGATCGGAAGTTGTCATACTCTCTGCCAACTTCAAAAACCACTTTAACAACCGTCTACGCGGTGGAGATTCCAGAATGAAGTAGGATGGTGGCAGCATTTCCATTGAGGTGAATATGTGGACTTGACTCCTATGATTTGGCATAAGGTGGCTAAAACAGGAGCGATTCTTGGGCCATTGAGGTAGCACCTTTGATCGAACACATCCCTTCGATATTATACTTTGAATTTTGGATTGATTCGGTGGCCACTTTTGATTTTTTTATTTAGAGGTGTGGCTCGAGGTGGGCGGTAGCTGTGGCTAAGCGCTACGACCAGCCCGGATGCGTAATTGGTATATCTACCCTGGCATTGCCTAGTTGTGCCGTGTCACCTACCCTAGCACGCCTTGTATGCGTTTCTATTTGTGTCGCACCTATGGAGTATCCTCTGGTAGCCTCCCGATCAGGAGGTATTACGGTACTGTATAGACTATTGGCACTATTACGTGTTAAGGTGGGAAATGTAAAGCCTTAATGCTATTTAAAAGTATGTTTATTTTACTAATAGACATTATTATAATAGCGAAATATTACTACATAGTAAATAGTTTAACGGATCCTCGGGAGATGTGAATCCCGAGCATCTCTTGAGTTACTACACTCACGTTAGACACTGGATAGGAGATGTAAAATCCCGTAAACATCTCTGACGTCGTTCCACTCATAGTTATTTCTGTTGATTTATCTTACATAAGATCTTTTAGTTCTGACTCGAGTGTTTTGTCTTTTCAATTCGCTCGGGTCAGCCTGAGCATTTCAGGATTTGGAAGACCGTATTCTAGAGGACGAAGACGAAGATTTATTATTATCTATTGTATTATTCCACTACATTCATACTATTCCACTGCATTATTAATATTCTATGGTATGTGTAACTTTGATATGTATTGTATAAATATAATCGAATATTTTGTAAAACAGCTTCTTCAACTGTATATTTGATTATTATATTTTATCGTTCCGCTGAAAGATTCTGTTTTGTTTTATTTCTTTCTTCCTTATTTCTTATTTACCCCATAACAATCCGCCCTTCCATATGGTTAGAATTGGCACGTGTATCGATTTAAAGCATGTGAAAAGGCAGGATGTTACATCTGGTATCAGAGCTTTGGTTTAGTGATAAACCTTAGCTTTGTGGGGTTTGACTCTTTATTAATAGGGTAGTAATAACCTATGATGAGTCGATGAGTGTATATATGAGAGAGCGTATTTGTTAGTGTTACAAAAGATTTTAATATTGTGTTAATTTGTTCCGTTTTGTATTTATAAATTCTGGTTGATGCATGGGACGTTATGACATGAATAGGGATTTCTAAATACTTAATAGGACAGACCGACATAATATTTGTTTTTAATATAGGTGAATGAAATAATTTTGCCTATTATATTTTCTATATATAAAATAAAAGTTTTATAATGATATATATTTGGTTGAAAAAATACTGGTTGTTAGGTAATGAAATTTATAAATAATAGTTGAAATAAGTTTGAAAATAAAATAAATGAAAATTTTGAAAGTTAGAACTTAAATTACGGGGTTTTAAAATTTCTTTTGAATAATTTTGAAATATAATAGTAATTTTAGTAGAAGTATTTTCTTATATAAATATTTCAATATAATTTGAAAGAATTATTTTGAAGAAATTCTGGAAAGAAATAAGTTGTACTCCCCTCTCTGTCGTTGGAAAATAATTTCGATGGTGAGTGCACGCATCATCGATGTTCATTTTCGAGTTTCGAAGTGGGAAGGCTACTGTTGTAGTTTACTGCAGATTTGTTTGATAAACCAAATATAAAATTTCAAATTGCTTTAGTTATAATTGGATATGTAAATTATAAGTACATATTTATCTATTATTTTAAAATTATTTGAAATTTAACCCGGTATTTAGTTCTTAAGTTTTCGTTAATCAATAGTTTCAATTATAGTAGGAAATGGGTTGTAACTAATTTATAAATTGGAACCTTTAATTAAATTTAGAGATTTAATGCTAAGTTGTAAATTAAATAAAAAGAAATTTAAATTTGTAACATAAAAAAACAGAGGATATTATTATTGAGCATTTAATTAATTAAAAGAATTGAGAAAGACTTGTTTGATTTTCAATTGCATTCTTAAAAGCATATAGGCATAACTTACCAAATAATAAAAGTTACAATGTTAATAAGAAATTGTAATAGAATATCATTACAAGTAAAAATTTGAAATAATGAAGATATTCAGTGAAATTCTTCAATAAATAAGAATTGGAAGTTATAGTTGTTATAAACTTAAGTATAATTGAAATGCTACTGATTAAACATAATGGAAAGTAGGTATTGTAAGTAAGTAATTATAAATTTAAGTAAATAGGTTGAAGTTACTTCTGAATAAAATAAGAATAAAAGAAGAGTACTGAAAAATGACTATAAACATAAGTTAATAAATTTACCTACTAAGAAATTTGATTTAATATGAATAATATAGATCAATGAATGTAATGAAATAAATAGAATTGGCATTATATAAATATATGAAAATGAATTGGTAGGTAATAAATAGAAATAGATAATAATAAATAATGAATGGAAAGGAAATCAAACAACAACGGTTATGAAATGAAATTGAAAAAAATTTACTTGATTTATTGTTTGGATGTGCATTTTGTTTAGTTTATGGTTGTTTGGGGAAAGGATGCTTTAAAATTGTTGTATGAATGAATAATCTATTTAGCTTCATCATAGGCTGTTGAGTAAATGGGGCGCTTAATAGTTTATTTTTCATTCTGTACAATTTGAAGTTTTGAAACCGAACAACTATTTGTTTTGTTTGATATGAATGAATGATTGATTTGTGTTGATTCTATGTGATGGTTGTATGCCTTGTTGAAAGTGATTGTTGATTGTATTGAATTGTTTGTTTGTAGTTGAAACAACCTTAAATATTTCATTTTATATAATTGTTAATTTTTTGGATTATATAAGTGAAGTACAGGTTATGGAAGCAATTGCTACTGCTTTTGGTTCCATAAAATAAGCGTAAATTTCCCGACAAATAGGCACGTTCTCGGATTACGGTTTTATAGCGTTTTATTATTTTTCCCGTGTTGGGATATATATTATTTTGGAAAACATATGTTGTATATTGTTATATTTGATATTATATTTTCTCCCGAGCCTCTCCGTATAAAGGAGACACTACTGAAATTTTCCGTAAATTTTGGACTTAGAAAATGTTTTGAAAATATTTCCAAACCTTATTGATTTGAATATAAAAGATTTAATTGTTTATAAATCTATATATTTTGTTTAAATTATCCAATTCTGTAAACTTATTGTAGTGAATATAATGTTTTGAATAATATATATTGATTTATAAATTCTTCTTTTCCCATCTTTTCCTTTTCGGGACGAAAAGTTTCGATTGGGGGAGAGTGTAACGACCCGTAAATTTTAATGAATAAATAGGTTAATTTAAATTGGATCTTTGTAATTAAATTTAAAAAGAGAAGGAAATATTTTTAAATAAAATAGATATTTAATGGTAATTGAATTAGATCAGTATTGTGTGAGGAATTATAATATGTGTTGTATTAATGTGTGCACTGATTTATAGTGGGATGTAAAAGGTAATAAAATAATGGGTAATGGATGGAAATGGAATAAATGTATTTTAATGAGAGTTGTTGTAATAATTTTTGTAAAGAATAAATTAACAAATGTTATAAAATATATAATGGTCGCAACTATTGTTCGTTACCAATGTATTTAATCAATAGCAATTAAACGTAATTAAACATTACCTTATGTAAGTTAAGATAATAACTGAAAATTTTGAATGTAAAATCAATAGAAATGTTAATTATATGCATAAGATGGCAATTGATTTAATAAAAGATTGAAACCAAGATAAATAAATGAATTGGGATATTAAATGTGTATAAGTGACTAAATTTCAGCATAATGAAAATAAAAAAATCAACACAAATAAAAGATGAAAATAGAATTATATATAGCTGAGTGGAACATTTGTTGTAATTAATGAACTTTTAAATGTAATTGAAAGTTAAGGGTAACAATGGTTATAAGTTACCTATTTATTAAGTTCATAAAATTTAGTTTGAAATCAATTGCAGTTAATTTACTTAATTAGTGCAATTTAATGTAGATTAATTTGGTAATCGGAGAATGTTAATTCAATAGGATGTAACCAATGAAAATTTTAATCTAATACTAAGTTAAGGTTAACTAAGGTAATTATTAATAAATCGAATGAAATGCAAATCAATGGAAACAATGTAGATTTTATACTTAGCTACAAATTGAATATATGAAAACAAATGTATTAATTCAATGAATTTAAATTTTAATAAATGGCCAATGAATATAATCAATGTTCTGTAAGTAATTATAATATTGGTTTGAAGAAATAAATTTAAAGGTAATGAATGGAAAGAAAACAAGGTAACTAAGTTTATAGAATAGTAATGAACTTAATAAAAGTGTTGGATTGAAACAAATCAATCCATTGAAATCCAAATTATAATAAGTGCAATTTTTGTAGCAATTGAAATTAAAGGTTATGCAATTTGAAATAAAGATAATATGAGAAAATTTATGTAATAGTTTTAAATCCAATATTTATGCCATCTATTTACAATAATGAATGGAATAATTTTTGATTGATTTAATTAAATAGAATTTTGGAAATTTAATCTATAATTGTTGAATTTAAGGAAATCAAGGAATTAATAAATTTTAAATCGACAGTTAAATTTGTTAAATTAATATAAATGTCTAAGAAATTAAAAATGACAAGAATTGTCGATTATAGGATTGAAATTGAAAGTTGATTTAATTAATTAATTTTTAGTTTATTTAATTAATTGGAAAAATAGCCATTTTGGCCACTTTCTCGGATTTTGATGAAACCAGTTTCATCGAATCCGTAATGATAAATTATTGTAGGATTTCAAGTTTCGTAGCGATCGGGCTTGTCGTTTGATCGTACGGGCTTGTAACGCGTTGAAATAAATTAAATTGAAATTAATTTGAAAAATATTGATTTTAGCATAACTTCTTCATATGATGCAATTTGAACCTGAAACCATTTTTATTGCATTTAAAATATTTAAAAAAATCTATTTTGATATATGGGCTGACCCAATTTCATTCCGGAGTCGAAACGGGCTTTTTGGGCCACTTGACGTTAGCGCGTAAATCTATCTTATCCATCCATTCAAATGTCAACCCTGCCTATATATCCTGCTATAAACCCTAGCAGCCTCTGTTCCTCATTTCTATACGTTCTATTCACCACCTCACTTCAACGGCAGACAAATCCTAATTCCAATTGCAATCCCAAATCAAATCGAAAGCTGAAATTTCAAACTCCACAATATATGCCAAATTTTATATCAATTCCAAGCTCTCGAAGAGCGTAACTCAGATATGAAACTTGTTTTTCGATTCAACGCATTCTTTGTTAAGAAATCGAAGAAAATTTTTCGACCGTTCATCGCTCGACGATGAACTTCGTCTGATCGGGAAATCATTTCTGGGTTTTGTAGAGGGGCTTGAGGGGAGTCGATCGGAGTCGGTTGTATGTCGAATCGACGGTCAGATCGTCGTTAAAAATTCGATTAGGGTTTGTTAAAAGTGGTGGCTGCTATTTTTTTTAGGCCGATCGTGGCCGAGCATTGGGGGAAGTCGCAGAGGTGAGGCGCCTTGGGGTCGCGGCTTGTGATTGGAGGGAGTGCGATATCGATTTGATAGCGACGATTTTGTGTGGGATCATGAATATTGCTCCTGTTCGAACGAAGATTGGGTTTCTTTCAGTGTTGCGTGCGTGTGATGCTCGTGGAGCGTATTCCAGAGCAACATGATGACTTGGCAGTGAGGGGTAAAATGTGTTCTTTTTCTTTAATTTTTATAATTAAAATTCTAATGCAATTGTCGCTATAACTTTTACATACGAACACCAATTCATGCGCGGCTTTCTCAGCTTGGTTCGTGTTGGAATTCCGGACATTTTCCAGTTTGGACAAATTCTGAGACTGTCAAGTTTTTGGTTTTAAATTTGATTTAAATTCAATTTAAATTCAAAAGGTGAGTGTTTTAACCCACTCACAATTTCTAAAATATCTTATGTTTGTTAAATTTATTTATGTTGTGATTATGGATTTATTTATGACTGTTTGTATATTTTTAATCATCATATCAGTTAATTGCATTTATTTAAATTAAATTCGTTATTTAATTTATTATGGAATATAACTGCCAGTTAATTACCTATTTATATTATTAGTTATATATGGATATTGATTGATTATTTTGAATGATGATTTTTATGGATGTATGATTTTATGATGGATGAATGGATGTTTTATTTATATCATCATAAACTGCAAGTTGTTATGCATTTATTTTGATTTGGGATTGCGATTTGAAATGATATACAACCGCATGTTTATTTTTAAATTGCAGATTGAAATGATAAATATCTGTATCACTTGACCATAGGATAGAAAATTTTATACAGTCACCGTTGTCTATAAATATAAAATATTTTGAAAATGATTTTCTATGGTTTTGGAAAGGAATATACGGTTTAATAAATAATAAATTTTGATGTTATATAAATATTATTTTATATATTTGTTAAATTCTTGAATTTAAGCTACGTATAAAATTGATTAATAAAAACGAGTTTAATAATAAAGTTTGATTTCTTTCATATAAAATGGTAAGTATCTATTTAAATTCTATTGTAGATAGATTTCATAATGACTCAAATAAAATCAAAGTTGGAAGATAAATATGAAATTGGTTTGAATTGAATTATTTAAGAATTATACTTGAATAAATTGGGTTTGGAGTGTAAATAAATTTAGATTTAAAACGTATGATTTTATAACTTGATTTATATTTAGAGGATTTAAATGAATATCAAATTGATTTAATTGAATATTATCAAGTTAATTTAATTAGAAGAATACAGTTATTTGAAGTCTAAAGGTTTTACTAAAACGATATTTGATTTATTTAGTAACGTTTCAAATCTAAATAATAGTAGTTGAAATTGATGTATATGAAATTATCAAAGAATAAGTTTTGAAATAGTGGGAAAATTAAAGCTTTGAAATATATGGAAATTGAAATGGTTTATTTGGGAAATTAAACCTATATTTGGAATTTATTTATGAAATTTAAAAAGCTATTTTATTATATAAAGTGGTTTAATATTTAAACCATTTAAGTATTAGAAATTTTCTTTCAATGCTATGGGGTTTAAGGTATATATATTTGGAAGTATTATGATTTTGGAAAAAGAGATATATTTAAAATAAAAAATGATATCATATTGATTTGGGGTTTTAAAAATAGAAATGATATCGTATTTATATGGTTTTGAAATGGATATTATATTCTGGTTTTGAAGTATAATTATTTTAAAATGACCTCGGTGTTATAATATCGTTTGGCTATTGAAGAGACTGAGATCGGAAATTGTCTTACTCTCTGCCAACTCCGAAAACCACTTTAACAACCGTGTACGCGGTGGTGATTCCAAAATGAAGTAGGACGTTGGCGGCGTATCCTTTTAGGGGAATACGTGGACTCGACTCCCGTGAGTTGGCATAAGGTGGCTAAAACATGAGTGATTCTCGGGCCAATGAGGTAGCACCTTTGATCGGACACATCCCTTTGATATTATACTTTCACTTTTGGATTGATTCGGTTGCCACTTTTGATTTTTTATATTTGGGGGTGTGGCTCGAGGTGGGCGGTAGTTGCGGCTATAAGTTGTCACCAGCGTGGATGCGTAATTGGTATATCTACCCTGGCATTGCCTAATTGTGTCGTGTCACCTACCCTAGCGCTCCTTGTATGAGTTTCTATTTGTGTCGTACCTACGGAGTATCCTCTGGTAGCCTCCCTATCAGGAGGTATTACGGTACGGTATAGACTATTGGCACTATTACGTGTTAAGGTGTAAAATGTAAAGCCTTAACGCTATTTAAAAGCAGGTTTATTTTACTAATAGACATTATTATAATAGCGAAATATTACTACATAGTAAATAGTTTAACGGATCCTTAGGAGATGTGAATCCCGAGCATCTCTTGAGTTACTGCACTCACGTTAGACACTGGATAGGAGATGTCAATTCCTGCAAACATCTCTAACGTTGTTCCACTCATAATTATTTCTGTTGATTTAACTTAGATAAGATCTTTTAGTTCTGACTCGAGTGTTTTGTCTTTTCAATTCACTCGGGTCAGCCTAAGCATTTCAGGATTTGAAAGACCATATTCTAGAGGGCGAAGACGAAGATTTATTATTATATATTATATTATTCCACTACGTTCATACTATTCCGCTACATTATTAATATTCTATGCTATGTGTAACTCTGATATGTATTGTATAAATATAATCGAATATTTTGTAAAACAGCTTCATGAATTGTATATTTGATTATTATACTTTATCGTTCCATTGAAAGATTCTGTTTTTTTATTTATTTCTTCCTTATTTCTTATTTATCCCATAACAATCCGCCTTTCCGTATGGTTTGAATTGACACGTGTGTCGATTTAAAGCGTGCGAAAAGGCAGGATGTTACATACCTTCCGAAACCATTGACTTCGAAAAGTAGAAAAGAGGTAGCTAGGGGTTTTGACCCCGACGAAAGCATTTACATAAAACAAAAGGCGCAACCCATTCGAAACTATTCCTTTAAAACACTTGACTCAACCGAAAGCCAACCAAGTCTAAAGCATATCGTTCAAAGTAAATCAAGCGAATTTTCAATTTAAGACAAAGTCATACTTCGACGCCAACAGAACCTTTGGTCTTGACCCAGTACCTTTCGCCATAGTCCAATTCAGTCTATACTACTATGTGCATTGGTTTCGATGGAAATGGAAGCGGTTGTACTTGGTCGGAACACCTGTGCTGAAAAAGGCGAGACATGCCAAAAGCATGTAAAAACTGATTTTTACTTTAAAAAGAAATTCTTTTCAATTAACCTACCTTGTTTGTAAAATATTATTGGTTTCCAAATTTTTTTCTAAAGTGCTGCCAATATTTCATAAATAGCAATTTAATTTATTTACAAAATAACCGTTCTTCTATATAAATAATTTAAGTCCCACACTTTAAATAATTTTATATATCTATTTAAACACTTAGGAAAAATCTAAAAAAAAATTCCAAAAAATCATTTTAAATGTATTTTCTGATATATATTAATTTCAGACCCAAAAAATACATTATATAGCCGTAAATAATTTTAAACCAAAAACATTTTCTTCACTAGAAATTCAATATAAAATCCACATTAATTACGAAAATTATGAAAATTGAAACCCATATCTAAAATATCATTAGTGATCTAAGTCTAAAATGACAAGGCATTTACATGTCATTAAATAGGGTTTTCATATTAAAACATATCATAAAAGCTATACGATTAAGCATAAATTATCATCTAGCATATATAAACATTTAATCATTCAAAACATGACATAACCTTACAAAATACTTCTGATTCGTCTTAAAACCCAAAACAACTATAAAACGAGATGTAATCATTATTCACGTTCGCTTTGAGATTACAAAGTTCGAGATTTGAACAGCATTGATTTGATTAATCTTCTTCCTTAGTTTTTCTTGTTTATCTTCCTCTTTCATGCTAATGGTGACCAACTCTACTTTAATTTGATATTGCAAATGAGCATATGCATGAATTCCTAAGGGTTTAGGGTATAAGAACATTCTTATTCCAACTTTTCCCTCAACGATTACCCTTATCTATGTTAGCTTTTTTTACTTTACTCATTAAAATGGCATGGTTGCCCCTATGAATCACAAATCTCAACCCCCTAATCATTAAATTATTTTATTTAATTTAGCTAAATAAATATCCTAAATAATGTTACTAAAAATTAGGGTCACTGCAGACTTCCCTCCTTAAAGAATTTCGTCCTCGAAATTACGAAAAGGTACGCAACAAATCAAACATAAAGGTAAAACATACCATCAAACAAATCAGGAGAAGCGTCTCTGATCCCGCTCTCGGTATCCTAAGTACGGCCTCTCTCATTGTCACTCCACATGACTTTAACTAATCCGACTGTCTTGTACCTTAGCCTTTTCTCGTCTATCCCGCATCTATCCGAATCGATTTTCTAACTATAGTCAAATCTAGTTCTACTACTACGTCCTCTAACACGGTCGGTGCTACAGTAGACTCCAGATCTCTAACACACTTCCTTAGATGAGAAACATGGAAATTATCGTGGACTCCTACCAAACTATTAGGTAACTCTACTCTATAAGCGAGTTTCCTAATCCTCTCTACAATAGGAAATGGTCCTACAAATCTCGGTGCCAATTTTCCTTATTTTTCGAATCTGATTACACCCTTCATCGATGATACCTTAATAAAAACATGATCTCCAAAAGAGAACTCCAAGTCTTTCTGTCTTCTATCTGCATAACTCTTTTGCTTGGTCTGAGCTTCCTTTATCCTAGCTAGAATCAACTCAATCTTTTCTGCAGCTTCTCTAATTTGGACCAAGAACCAATCTTACAATCCGGTGATTTTTATGGCCTTCCATACAATTCTTCAAATGGTGCCATCCTTATACTATTCAGATAACTATTATTATATCAAAAATCGACTAAGTGTAAATGGCCTTTCCTTGATCCCCCAAAATCTAACACACAAGCTCTTAACAAATCCTTCAAGGCTTTTTTAAATCTTTCCTTTTTTCCATTGGTCTGCGGATAGTAAGCGGCACTCATCTTGAGCTTGGTTCCTAAAATCTCATGAAGACTCTTCTAGAACTCACTAGTGAATAAGGAATCTCTATTACTTACCATACAACTAGGAATTTCGCGTAGTCTAACTACATTCTTCATAAATAACTTAGCCAAAAAATTGTCGTTCTAGCTGGCTTAATTGGAATGAAATGGGCACTCTAGGTATATCTGCCCATTACGAACCAAATATTTTCATTTCCTCTATTAGATCTTTCCAACCCATCTATAAAATCTATAAAAATAGAATCCCACTTCCATATCGAAATATCTAATGACTGAAGCAACCCACTTGGCTTTTGATGTGCAGTTTATTACTATTAGTAGTTTAGACACTGCTTCACCTATAATCCTACATCCCTCTTCATACCTTCCTAGAAGAAAATTTTCTTCATATCCTCATTCATCTTAGTTCCTCATGGATGAATTGTGAACTTCAAACAATGGCATTCCTCTAAAACTTCCTTCCTTAAGACTCCCACATTTGGAATACATAACCTACCTTTCTTTCTCAACCACCCATTCTGGTCAAGACTAAAATCCTTTAAGTCAGTGCTCTTTGTTCCATCCCTTAATTATTGATCCATTTGACTAATTCTAGGTCCTCCATCTATTTAGAAGCAATCTTTTCAATCATAGCAGGCTAAACTTCTAAACATGACAACACAACAGTACCTTCAATAGACCCAACTTCAGATCTCCGCTGCACTCTACAAGTCGACAATGCTTCCAAATCTTTCCATTCTGCTATCATTGCCAACATTGCATTCTGATGCCTTCTGCTAAGGCATCTACAACACTATTAGCTTTCCTTAGGGTGTGCACAATTCCAAAATCATAAGCAGTAATGAACTCTAACTATCTCTGCAGTCTCATGTTCAACTCCTTCTAAGAGAACAAACACTTCAATGACTTATGATCTGCATAAAGCTCAAACCTCTCCCCCATAAGATTTTGTCTCCACACCTTCAATGCAAATATCACCGTAGCTAATTCCAAATCATGCGTTGGATGTCCAATCTCAAGCTATCGAGAAGCATAGGAAACCACTTCACCTCTCTACATTAACACGGCTCCTAATCCAGTTCCACATGCATTTATATAAACTACCAAATCCGGATTACCTTCGAGAGTAGCTAGTACAGGTGCATGGGTCAATAAGTGTTTCAAACTCTGGAATGCTTCCTCGCACTTATCCGTCCAAACAAACTTTGCATCCTTTCGTGTTAGCTTAGTCATCGGTGCTGCTATCCCAAAAAAATCCTTAATGAACCTCTTATAATATCTAACGAATCCAAGAAAACTCTTTATCCCTGTCATTGTCTCGGGTCTCTTCCAATTAGTCATTGCTTCAATCTTAGTCGGGTCAATATACATCCCTTTCTCTGAGACTACATGACCAAGAAACTTCACCTCCTTCTTATTGTAATGACACTTCAAAAACTTCACCTTCAAATGATGCTGCCTTAATGTCTCAAACACAACTCTATGATGAACTTCATGCTCCCTTTCATCCTTAGAGTTATCTGTACATCATCTACAAAAACCAACATGAACCTATCCAAGTGCTCTTGGAAAATTCGGTTTATCAAATCTACAAAGAATGCTGGTTCATTAGTTAGTCCAAACGGCATAACTAACCATTGATGCGATCCATATCTGATTCTAAACAACGTAAAAGTAGTATTATCCTCTGCTACTCTAAGCTAATGGAACCCTGTTGCTAAATCCAACTGAGAAAGTGCCTTGGCTCCACTCAACTGATCGAACAAATCGTCAATTCTAGGAAACGGATATCGATTCTTTATCGTCTTCTCATTCAACTTACGATAATCGATACATAACATCAACGATCCGTCTGCCTTCTTAGTAAACACTACGGCTGCTCCCAAGGTAAACTACTCGGTCTAATAAAATTATTGCCTTCCAATCCACCAACCGCACCATCAGCTCTCTTAACTATGTAGGTGTCATCTTACTAGGCAGCCTACTCACCGGTTCTGCTACAAGTATCAAATCTATCTGAAAATCAATGGCTCGTTTTGGTGGCAATCCTACTACCAGCTCGAAGACATCTACGAATTCTCTAACCACGAAAACTCGATTCAACTCATCTTCCAACTTCATGACACCCAACAAAGAATTCACCTCACAACTAGGATCTTCTACGGTATATACAATTCGATTAATGTAGTCAGGGTGTCTAATCGATAGTTTCCTATCGTGTCTAATTATCCTAGAATTGTACTTACTTAACCAATCCATACCCAAAATATTTCCGAACCATACAAAGTCAAACACACACAAACTACAGACAATGTTATGACCTAAGAAATCAAACTCTAAGTTGTCAAACTTCATCCCAAGTGTCGCATACCCTCCTATCAGATTTACAACTCTTAAGGAAGTAACTAGGTATGACGGTTCTAGGTTAAGCTTATCTACCAAACGATGAGATATAAAAGAATGTGATGCACCAGTATCAAACAGAATGCTAACAAACATACCATGAATAAGAAGCATACCTCCCACCACTTCCGCCCTTTCTCCTGCACTGTTGGTCCTGATGTAGTTGGCTCCAATGCAAATATTTTTCCATTTCCATCCTTAGCAGGCTCTTTGCATTGATTCTTACAATGACCAATCTAATCGCAGTTGAAGCATCTGATATTTTTCTTTCCAATCACTTCCTTCACCATTCCGTTACGACATTCATTAGCAAAATGCCCCTTCTTATCGCACTTGAAGTAAATAACCTCAGACTTTCCCTTCTTTTTTGCTCCACCTTTCTGTGCACCGCTCTTATGAAAGAACTTCCTTTTCTAACTTTGCCCCACCTTGACCTTCTTAGCCTTATTTTTATCCAAAGAAGCAAGCATCTCCTCATGTTTTAATGCCATCTCTACTACAACATCGCAAGGATCCCAAATATGAGGTAATCTAGCCCTTGTCAACTCAGGCTTCAACCCCCTTATGGACTTCTCATTTCTCATCATCACTATGTCCACAGTGGCGTGTCCATACATAGCCAACTCCTCAAACCTTCTAGCATACTCAAACACAGACCTCTACCCCGCTCCAACTTAGCAAACTTTCTGAGGAAAGCAGGCTGCGCTATCACGGACATGAACCTCTTCTGGAACCTTCTCCTAAGCTCAGCCCATGTCATCGTCTCTTCATTCTCTCCAGCCGTCACACTATTCCAACAGAATAAAGCTTCTCCGTGACTTTGTCTCGAAGCAATCCCTCTCTACAGCTCGTCATTGAGCTCCAAATCTACAAAGATCCTCTCACAATATAGCAACCAGTACTCCACCTCAATAGCATCCTCAGATTCAATAAATGGCTTCCCTTCAAGCCTTACATAGTGTCTACTCAAGATAACATAATTATTGACCACCGGAGCTTCCTAATACCCTGCTCTAGTATTTCCTCCAACCACTCTATCAGCAATTCCATCTTGCAAAATGTTCACGAAAAACTGATACATAGCTCCTATATCCACTTGTGGGACTTCGGCACAACATTCCTCGCTTGTGCATGACCTTGGTTCCTTCTAGCATTCGGTTTGGGATTTCCATTTATAGTGGTGCTACCCTAAAGATTCGCTATTCCAATTCTAGCATCCATATCTGTATTCAAGCCTCATGAGATATAGAAGAATAGCCTAAGAGAGATAGAAAACTAGAGATATAACATATACTTATGTATAGCAAATAAAAGTACGTTACTATAACATATACTTATCTCTAATTCCTTAGGATTATATTTTCCAGAATTATTTTTAGTTAAAGTTTTTCATAAACCTATGCTCTAATAACAAGTTATAACATCCCCCGTTTGAAGGCCCGAAGCTAAGCGATATATATGCTGCAATTATCCATAGTATTAACTTTCGGTGACCAAATACGGTAATGCTAATAGTATCCATAATATCATAAGCACATGAATATGAGACAAGATCACAGATTTTTCAAAAACATCTTTAATGATTAGATTTCACAATACATGTTTCATATTCCGTTACATAATCCCATAATCTTTTCCCATGTAATGATCAAATATAATTATTACAAAATATGCCATGAGCAACATATGATGACGTCCCCTTGATTGACCATAGTACTATATAGTCATAACTGATTTAAAACAACTTAGTGGAATCAAACAAAATAAAATAGCAACTCCAAAGTAGCTATCCGTCAGCCAACTACCCGTCTCTAGAATCTTTATTGGTCTCCCTACTAAAAACATGAAAATCCTCAACCCTCAATCTACTTAATTTTAGCACCTGAAAGTTTAAATGGAAAAACATAAACTTCGAGTCAGACATAAAACCAGGTGTGGATAATACTATACTTCTCAGTTATTTTATATTAAGTGAGACCATGCCAGTTAGTAGAATGGGTTTCCCCTCACTAGTGTCCTTTTAAAACATATCTTTTGAAAATCATTTCCTATAACCAAAACTGGTTAAAATTGTAATCCATTATCATGTAAACATACATGTCAATTAACAAATGAACTATCTATCCGAACACTATAGTTTTATTTGGCTAACTACTAACCTTTGGCCAACTCGAGCTTACCAGACAACATAAGAAAAATAATCTAACACCTGTTAGATACTCTTCTTTTGGACGGTCTATCCCTAACTTATCTGTTAGATACTCCTCTTTTGGACAGTATGTCCCTAACTTATCGGTTAAATACTCCTCTCCTGGACGGTCTGTCCCTAATTTATCTTCTCCTAGGGTCACCTGATCAAATGGTTTTGCGGGCCCACCAATAACCTAACTCTATAAAATATATTATCCCTTTTGTTTGTAATATAAATTTTAGCCTCACCTATGACAAAGCCCTATGTACTAGAATTTGGGACTAAATTAGCTTGGACTAATAGCTAATGTATAGGATGCGACCCTATACCAGTCCCATCTGGTATATAAATATCTGGGTAATTTTATTTAGGGCAATCTTTCCTTAAATTTCCTGGAAAACCTTTTCTTTCCAAATTGATTTAAAAACTTAAATCTAACTTAAACAAGGAAAATATGTACTCTATGCTTTACTCAAAATCACGTTGCCATGTCCTATATACATTACTCGATCTTTGCTGATGAAAATGTTTAAACCTTTGAAAATACCCTATTTGAATCCATCGAAAGCACCCCTTTCGAAAACATGTAAACCCTTCATTATAACCTACGCCGAAAGGCCAAAAAATTCATTTTGAAACCACTTATAACCTTCCTTTCAAAAACATTGAAAAACCGTTCCTTTAAAAGCATTAAAACCTATAACATCCTGTTATTATAACACGTAAAATTTCCTTTCGAAAACATTGGAAAATATTTCCTTTAAAACCCTTCGAAACCATTGGGAACCACCCCTTCAAAACCATTAAAACATAAAACCTTTCGAAAGCTTTTGGGTTCAATTTATAACATGTGGAAACACCTTTCGAAACCATTGAAAACCAACTCATTTGAAACCTTTGAGGTTTACCTTCAACAGAGCAAAAATGATCATTTAAAAAATCTAAGTCGAAATCAGTCTTTCGAAAGAAATTCCTAAGTAAAGAAGTGATGGTGTCAAAACCAACCTTCTGAAAGCATTGGAGAAATATCCAAGTATTAAAACAAAATATACCTTTTGAAACCGTTGACTTCGAAAGGCAAAAAAGCGACAGTTAAGGGTATCAACCCCGACGAAAGCATTTACTTAAAATGAAAGGTGCAACACATTCGAAACAATTCCTTTAAAACACTTGACTTAGCCGAAAGCCAACCAAGTCGAAAGCATACCCTTCGAAAGCATAGGAGGCACATTTTCAATTTAAAACAAAGTCATGTGTCGACCCCATCGAAAACTTTTGTCTCGACCCGGTACCTTTCGCCTCAGTCCAATTCACTTTGTATCAATTTACTGATACTGTGTGCATTGGTTTCGATGGTAATCGAAGTGGTAGTACATGGTTGGAAACCCTGTCTCGAAAAAGGCAGGACATGCCAAAAGCATGTAAAAACTGATTTTTACTTTAAAAATAAATTCTTCTCAACTAACATGACTTGTTTGTGAAAATATTATTGGTTATTAATTTTCTTTTCTAAAAGTGCTGCCAATATTTTAGAAATAAACAATTTAATTTATTTACAAAATACCCCTTCTCCTTTTATAACTATATAAAACACTTAAGTCTCATATCTTAAATAATTTTATATATCTATTAAAAAATTTAGGAAAATTCAACAAAAATACCAAAAAATCATTTTCAATATGTTTTCTAATGTATATTAATTTCAGACCCAAAACATATATTATTTGGCTGTAAATAATTTCAAACCTAAATAAACATTTTCTTCACTAGAAATTTAATATAAAATCCACATTGATTCAAAAAATTATAAAAATTGACACCCATCTCTAAAAATCATTACTGATCTAATCTAAAATCGAAAGACATTTGGATGTCGTTAAATTGGGTTATCACATTAAAACATATCATAAAACCTATATGATTAAGCATAAGTCATCAGCAAGCATATGTTAACATTTAATCATTCAGACATGGCATAACCTTGCAAAATACTTCGGATTCATCTTAAAACCAAAAATAAGTATAAAATGAGATGTAATTATTATTCATCTTAGCTTTGAGATTAAGGAGTTTGATATTTGAATAGCTTTGATTTGATTAATCTTCTTCCTTAGCTTTTCTTGTTTATCTTCCTCTTTCTTGTTAATGGTGGCCGACCTCTACTTTAATTTGATATTGCAAATGAACATATGAATGAATTCCTAAGTGATTACGATATAAGAATATTCTTATTCAAACTTTTCCCTCACCTATTACCCTTATGTATTTTAATTCATGTTAGCTTGTCTTAGTTTACTCATTAACATGGCACGACTACCCCTATTAATCATAAATCTTAATCCCTTAATTATTATATTATCTTATTTAATTTAGCTAATTAAATATCCTAAATAATGTTACTAGAAATTAGAGTCATTACAGTATACCTATATAATTATATAATATGGTTCATCCGCTATAGGGGCTGGAATTAATCCAAACCAACAAATAAAAATACTAAATCATCCAAGCAACTAATCAATTTTTTTACCAACTATATAATATTACTGGTTAACCGAAAGGGGAGTTTAACAAAGTGAACTTTCAATCATTGCCCTGACATTCCATCTTGGAACTAAAATCGAACGACGTCCGATTTTAGTCCAAAATTCAATTGTCTCCGAATTCATCCTAACCGGTTCCATTTTGAAGCTTAGTTCATCACAAACACAACACAAAATGTTTCATCTCGATCAGAACTCGTATGAGAGAGTTATACAATATTTGATTAAACAATTTTTAAATTAATAATTTATGACTAATTACAAATTTATTAATATAATTACATTTAAATCCCATTTCTTCCCCATTCAAACTTGCTCTCCCTCCCTACAGTAAGCCACCATCACCCAAACTTCACCACCTACATCACGAGCCACGGTCGAAAAAACCTAGAACCGACGACGCCGACGCACTCCACTCCTCGAATTCCAGCTTCCTGCCACTGTCACTTTCCCGCAACGAGCCTACTCCAAATCGTGACTCCACTATAGTCGAGACTCTGCCCTTTAGTGACGCGACCACTATTCCACAACCGCACTACTCGAAACTCGGCTACGAGCTACTTTTTCAACGTGTTGAACCCAAATACAATATCCATATACCCAAAATCCATCACCATATCTAAAAAATTAATCGCTAGTTAATCAAGCTCTACTGTAAATCGTCAAGTCCATGAATACGATGTCGAATCCATTCGTATGCAAATATAAGCGTAGATCTTACTTAAACAATTTGAAAAATAAACCTTTTAAATTTTTCTGATATTTGTTTGATTGTTGGAAAGGGGAAAACTCTCATAATCTTCTTTTAGGAAGTTATAAATAGAGAAGAAAAGGTACGGTGAGACGTAAAAGGGAGTGTGGGAAACACATTGAAGTGGAGGGTGCAGGTATGGCATAAATAGTGGGGTACATATTATTTTATTGAATAAAATTGAATATTACATGCTAAGAAAATCTCAAACTCCTATTGAGGCGTGCTTACTAGCATTCTACAAGTAATACCCGTATTCCAAACACAATGGAACTAATTTGATACCTAATTCGATCATATATAGAAGATAGTTTTTCAAACCCAATTATATTATATAAATTTTTGTAATTAGTTTCTAAGCATTTCAAACTCGCACGACCAAACAATACTTTCAATCGCTATGAAAGTCGTTATAGTATAATAATTCATTATTACAGATCCAATGAAACCGGTTTCGTCGAAAACTGAGAAAGTGCCCAAAAGGCTATTTTCACATGTTAATTAAAATGAATTATTACAAAAACCAATTTAATCACCTTTGAATCTAAACTAAGAGTTTAATGTCTTCATTCTTATTTAAATAGAATCCAAATCAACTTTCGAAACTATTTCTAATCATATTAAATTCGAGATTTAATTATTTAAGCAATTCCAAATATTAAATTTGACAATATAATTATCAAATAAATTGCTATATTTGAAATTCAAGCTATTCGATTTATAGAAATCAATTTTTCAATATCTATAATCAACTAAATGTACTAAATTCAATTAACTGAAATTATGGGTTGTTATCAAACGGATTCGACATTTCAACATGTTACATCTAAGCCCTAGTAAGATAATTAATCTATGTACATTCATATAGGTGTATATTGATTTATCACGTCATTTTACTACTTTAATTTACATGTATATTATCATGAATCCATATATGTTTATGCTGTCAACATTTGATGAATATATATACATATACATACATACATACATACATATATATGTGTGTGTGTGTGTGTATAAATTTGTGTATGTAATAATTTTTTAATGTATATATGTTTACATATATTATTTAGGTAGAAAGTAAAAAAACTTTATATTAATTTTCGAAAATTAATTAATATTTCAAAACCAAATAAAACAAAATTGATTTTAAAAAAAAAATATTGGCTTACAAAATGTATATATTTAATGTTTTTAATTCTTATACATAACATAACTTCAAAAATTAAAATATTTATATATAGGGGCTTTTAGGCTCAAGGAAAAAGTTAGAGAAAAATTTAGTTTCACGGACAAAAAGATTGTTTTTTAGGATGAAGGACACTTTTTAGTGTAAATCAAAGATTGATAGTTGTAACTATCATTGTCAGTTTACAGTAAAAAGTGTCATTCGGACTAAAAGACAGACTTGTTGTCTCTAAGACTAAATTATTTTGAAACTTCTTCCTTGTGCCTATTTACCTGTTATATATATACGTATTTTAAATTCGCATATATATGTTATTTTAAATATAAAACCTTAATTTTATATAATATATATAAATATGAGGGAATTAGGGAAAAGGACAAACTTTGATAAAAAAATTGTCTCAAGGACACCAAGATTAATCTTTTGGCTAAAGAACAAACTTTGAGAAAAATTAGGTTTAAGGACAATGCTAGTTCTAACTAGCATTATATTCAGTTTTTACACTATACAATATTCAGTTTTTACGCTATACAAAATGCTAGTTTTAACTAGCATTGTCCTTCAGCCTAATTATTTTCAAAGTTTGTCCTTGAGCCTAGAAATGAAACTTGATTTCTTTCAGTCTAATTTTTTTTCAAAGTTTGTCCTTATGCCTGTTTTCCACCTATCTATATAATAAAAGAGCTTTGTGAGACAAATGGGAGACAAAGAGTGGATGAGATTTCTTTTTAGAAAAGGACATCGGAAGGCTGCAAAGTTTCTACTGAGTTGTGGATTGCCATAATGTGCTGAAAATATGGTGTTCCCACTACTTTCACGCGTGCCCAGAAATCACTTTCTATAACTGCTCAAACTCCCACGTCCTAGATTAATTTATTCTTCTTCTTTCATGGACACAAACTCTCTCCCGTACAAAGAAATTCAAAATTTGAATAATGGCTATTAAACTATTGTTTCCCAAATAGTTCTTAATTTACACCCACGTCAACCGGATATTCATTCTCCTACACTTCATTTGCAGGATTTGTTCCCACATATGATGGTACATTCACCTTCTCTTTTTGCTCATTGTTTGTTTATATAATGTCAAATTGATTTATTTACTCAACAAATTTCTTTTTTCCATTTTCTTCTTTCGAATTACGAAATTTTAGCATCTATTTGTATGTATATATACTGATTAGTCCATAGGTTTTATCTTCTCTTTTGTTATATCCAGTTATGCTTATTAACTATTCGTGAAAATGGTGAAATTAATATTTAAAATGTGTATTAAATTTATGGAAATATTTTTGAATTTTACTAACTTTTTTCACTATTGAAAACATTGTTTTACACATAAATATAAAAAAACTAAATATTTTTGCAGTTAACTTTAAACATAAAGGCATTAGATATAAAGGCACCAGATGTTTTGAATTTTACTCACTCTTTTACCACAAGCCACGCATCAGTTTTAATTAAAACTTAAAGTGATATTTTCCTATTGTATTTTTCCGTTGAATTTGAGTATTATTATAACTTTATGTACATGATAACATTTGTTATCCAGTAAGAACTACAGGAGAAGGAGATCAAAAAAAGCAGTATTTTAAGAAGATGCAAAATAGAGTTTGTGGTATTTTGGGTTCGATATGTAAGGAGGGAGTATTGAAGGGAGACCATAAAAGATGGACTTTGCTAATTATGTTTTTTAAGGACACGCAACACATTGGTTGTGAGCATTTATTTGCTTGGTTACAACAATGACGTAATTTATCCATGGTTGCACGTTCTATTCTAGCTATAATTACTTTCATGATTTAAATTGTGTTTCTCTTTAGTTGGATAAATGCATGCGGTCCTTTTTTTCAAATTTGTATAGAATACACACAAGCGAGTATATTTTAAATTCTTTTCTTCATCAATTGTACAACCAAAGCTATCATCTATTTTTTATGTTTTGTGATTTTCATATTTTAACCTTATTGTTATTATTATTCTATAGACGTAAGTAACATACGATTTTCCATATTTACCATAAAACTTCCTGATGTTTGTTACAACTTTTAACATTTGTTACCGACTGGTATATCCTCTCCATGTGTTTTAATCTCCGGGTTAGAACTTTTTTAAATATCATTATGTTATTTCATAATACATTTAATTTCCCTTATCTTTTGTTTTCCTTTTAGCAACTGGACGTAATCTGTAACAACCCGCATATTTATCGATTATATATTTAAATATTTTATCTTTAGTCAGATTTTAGTCCGAAAACCTACTTTTAGCAAACAGTCGAATTGGGACTCGAGACTACCCTCATTGAGTTCAAAATGACGTTTGCGACCTTTTTGAGTATAAACTTCGATATGTTTGGAGTTAGTGGAATTTTGCCACTTTTCACTTAGGGCTTTGGTTTGGGCTGAGCCCAATAAACCCACTTATTAACTCAGTCCCAACCCTCTCCTCTTCATTTACTTCCTTTCTATTTTCCTAATACTCAAACTTTTATAACAATGGAGAGTGCAAGAGGAAACTAAAACTCCAAGCCCTAGTCTTCATTAGCAAATCCAACTTCTAGCTCCAAATTCAAGAGAACCCATTGATTCAAGCTCGTTCGGGTTGTGTTGAAGAGTGGTTGATTCTCCCTTTGCTTTCAAGCTTCTTCTTCATTTGTTTGGGTTCAAAGGTGAGATTTTTAATCTCACATCTAAGGCTATGAATTATCTTCGATTGTTAGGTATGAATTCCCAACACTTATTCATGTGCATTTGATTTTGATTTGGATTGGTTTTGTGAAAACCAATTTTAGTGTTTTGAAAGCTAAATCCTTAAAAATCATAGCTTTGATCTTTGATCATGATTTTTGTTATGCATCGAAGAGCTTATAGGGTCGGGTAGTCGATTGGCATAAACCCTTAGCACCGTTGCTCGAGCGATTGCAATTTGGTCGAGATTGGCCCTCATTTTGATAGGTTGGGAAGTGCTGGAAACAGGGTCCGGCCGACCGAGCTCTTTGGTCGGTCGACTAACCTGCAACCAAAAGTGCAAAGAACTTCTCTGTCTCTGGTTCGGTCGGCCACCTACAGGGCTCGGTCGACCGACCTGCTTCCCGAGAATTTTCAAGAACAGTGTCCGGCCGACCGAGCACTGAGGCCAGCCGACCGACCTGTTGCTATTTTGACTATTTCGCATATTTTGCGCGGTTTCCATATTTAATCGATTAGTGTTATTTCCCTATTTGTTGTTATCATTTGTTATTGACTTTGATGACTTCTTTTCTTCGGGAATTTTTGGAATATCCATTTTGATGGATTCGGTATCGATTTCTTTGGATTTTATTCACATCTTCGAAGGTGAATTTTTGTGATTGGTTGTTTCTACAATCATTTTTGTGATTTGTCACTTGAAAAATATAAAGGTTCCAATACTAGTAGTAAATATCAAAACTCTTTCATCAAAACGATTTCAACACTATTTATTACAAAGCTCTTTTCTTAAACCGTTTTCCAATCTATTAGTAAATACAAACTTTTACCTCATTCGTATGAGAAATATAATTAAACGGCTTAGTAAAACAAGTGGTATGAAACGCTTGCATTTACTTCGTCGGTTAATTTTTGGACTTGTTCGATTGAATCTCTTGTGACAATTTTCTAGTGGAAACTTACAATTTGTTAAGCTAGTGGTTATGGGACATGATGCTAAACTCATATATTTACTAGCTTAGTGTAATTGACACTTCTTGACGATCATTGACGATCATTTTTGTGATTTAGACTAGCAATATGCGGTGTCTCTTTGTCTGCGAGGGAGACTAAGCCCCGTTTTGTGGAGTTTCGACTCAAATTGGTGGGGTAGCAACCCATGGTCTTCGTGCCGTTTGTGGAGCTTCGGCTCAATTTGTGATGGTTAGCAACCATGGAATTAGCGTTCCGTTTGTGATACACGTGTTGGTGAACTTTATGCTCCCGTTTGTGATAGGCCTTCCCCCTTTTTGTGATCTCTGAATTTCTATTGATGATTTCTAGAATTTGTGCTTCCCCAATTTTCGTGATTTTCATTGATAAGTTTTATCAATATTTGTGCATTGGTGAATTTGTGTATCATTGACTTTTGTGATTGGCATTGATATAATTGTCAATATGTATGGTTTGGTGAAGGAAATATAGAGTATGACATTCCTTTCGATCTTTGAGAAGATTCTTGTGATATTGATTAATCTCTTGTTGATTTTCAGTTGCATACTTATCACCGTATGTCATTGTGATTATTATACGTTTATGCCATATCTCTTATTCTATATGATTTCGTCTGATATTTATAGTTAGACTGATCCGTTTATTATTTTCTTATTAAATAATACTCGGGTCAGACCGAGATGTTACAGGTGCTTCACTTGACTTTACATCTGGGATTACCTCCTTGATTTTGGCTAACTAATTAGATTAGAAGTATTTTTTTGTTGTATACATTTGAGAGATAGACTCATGGATGTATTCATATTCTTTTTTCCAACACTTGTAGTTATTCTTTTGTGATAGTGTGGATCTTGTCTGACCACTACTCTGATGTACACTTTCATGTGTTATATTCATATATGTTTCCGCCTTAGTGATATGAATTATCTATGACTGATTTATGTTATGTTTATTTCTATATTTGTTTCCGAAGATTATATATAGCCACTGTGTAGTAGCTTTGAGTTTGTGTCGGCATGTCGGATTTCCTCTTAAGATGAAATGCATGTTATATTTTATCTGGCATATCGGTGCTCACACAAAGCAATTACACGGATGGTCGCTCCTCAACAGCCTTATTCTCCGTGCTAGTTGACAACATTACACCGTAGTGTTCTTAGCTAGCGTGGGTATAGAAGTGGGGCGTCACAGCTTGGTATCAGAGCCAAACTTCGGAACAATATAGAATAATTTAACAAGGATCATTGTCCTAAGTCCATCTTAGGAGTCGTGCCTTAGGATTTAATTCGTGTCTTCGTACCGTTCTATCCTATTTTCTTTTATGATTTCTTGTTTATTTATCAAGATTGCTTGATATTCATTCGGTGAATAACCGTTTTCTTCTTCTTTCTTTCTTTCTAAAGGAAGAGAAATGGTTAGACCAGGCCGTCCCAGCGCCGGTCAATCTAGTGCTACACCCCAGGATGGAGTTTTTATGTCTGCGCAGCAGCTTCTTGATCTAGTAAAGAATGCTCAGGTAGCTGGTTCTAATCCAGACCTTCTCACCCTAAGTCTGGATTTGCACGCTTGTGCAACGATTATACCAACTTGGGTGGGAAGCCATTCAAAGGTTCCGAAACTATTATTGAGGTCCAGGCCTGGTTAAGAACATGCGATCGAATCTTTTCTCGCATGAAACTCATTGATCTTCACCGAGTTCAGGTGGCCTCTAGCATGCTCCAAGAAAGAGCATTGGACTGGTACGAACTTCTTATTTCTGATATTAATGAAGCGGATCTCACCTGGGAACAATTCCGGGAACGCTTCGTATTAAAATTTGTGCTAGAAACTGAGAAGGTGACTTTGGCTCGCCGTTTTATAGACCTTGTTCAAGGTGAATCCTCTATGGCAGATTATGCTGCATCCTTCGAGTCACTTTCCAAATATGGGGTTGAATACATCAACACCCCATTGAAGAAGAACCAAAGATTTGTCTATGGCTTAAACAAAAATCTTAAGAAGCCATTACTTCTAAAATTAGAAGTTTCTTTTGATCAACTCATTGATATTTCCCTTCGTCTTGAAGAGGCGGATAGGGAGGGTGATGTTGAAGTGGTGGGTGCCAAACCAAACTTCAACAACAAGAAAAGGCCTAATAAATTCAAAGGTCCTTATCCCAGCAAAAAGGGTAAGCAAGCATCTCCGGCAGTAAAGACCCCTACTTTTAGTCGTGGAGAATGTTATAATTGTGGTTCAAAGGACCATTATTCAAATAAGTGTTCGAAGCCCCTCACTTGTCGCTACTGCAAAAGTCCCGGTCATGTTATACCTTTATGCCCCAAGCTTCAAGGCAAGAAGGAGGGAAAGTTAAATGTTGCTCATACCCCTGGCAACACATCTCATAGTCAAGGTATATCTCATTCTATCCTTGATGGCATTATTATATTTCGTGATCAACCTATTCGAGTTCTTTTTGATACGGTGCATCCCATTCTTTTATATCAAAGGAACTTGTTGACACTTTTTCTTTGAGTGTTGTTGCTTTAATGACTTCTTTGAGAATTGCGAATCCGGTTGGTGGATCCGCAACACTCAGTTTATTGTGTAAAGATGTCGAGATTATTTTATGTGGTTTTTCTTTCCTAGCCGATTTGCATGTTATGCGTTATTTAGGCTTCGGAATGATTTTGGGAATGGATTGGCTTAACCGTTATGAAGCTCATATCCTATGTCCTGAGCGAACTATTCATCTTCGACATCATCAATCTGTTAAGCAGATTTCTATCATTCTTAAAGATTCGGATTCCAACTTGACAGCATCTTTATATTCTTTAAATCCTCATGATAACGATAATGATGATGAGGAAGACATCATTTCTCTTATTCATGTCGTTCGTGAATTTTCCGACATATTTGAGCCCGTTTTAGGATTGCCACCTAAGCGAGAAATTGAGTTCAGAATTAATCTCATCCCTGGAGCTCAACCTATTACCCGTCCTCCTTATCGCATGTCCAATAAGGAAAATGAGAAGATGTGCAAACAATTATCCGATTTGGAAACGAAGCAATTTATTCTCTCTAGTTCCTCGCCTTGGGGAGCTTCGGCTATTTTCGTGAAGAAATCTGATGGTACTCTTAGACTTTGCGTTGACTACCGCAAGCTTAATGATCTTACTATCAAAAATAAATATCCGTTACCTCAGATTGATGATCTATTCGATCAACTTAGTGGTGCTAAAGTCTTTTCACAATTGGACTTGGCTACTGGTTTTCATCAGCTTCGTATTGCAGAGGATAACATTCCTTTGACATCGTTCCGTACTCGTTATGGATCTTATGAATGGCTTGTTATGCCATTTGGTTTAACGAATGCTCCGGCTTATTTCGTTGACCTCATGAATCGAGTTTTCAAAGATTTCCTCGATCGATTTGTTCTCATCTTCATTGATGATATTCTTGTGTATTCAAAAACCAAGGAGGAACATGAAAAGCATCTTCGGATTGTGTTGGAAACTCTTAGGAGTAATCAATTAAAAGAAAAAAATTCTAAATGCCACTTTTGGCAATCTCGTGTGAAGTTTCTCGGTCATATTATTTTCGAATTCGGAATATCTGTGGACCCTTCAAAGGTTGAAGTGATTCAAAATTGGAAGAGACCGGAGAGTGTGACGGAAATCCATAGCTTTCTGGGATTAGCGGGCTATTACCGTCGTTTTATCAAAGACTTTTCTAAAATTGTCATGCCTCTTACTAGCTTCACAAAGAAAGGTGTTAAATACATTTGGTCGGACAAATGTGAAGCTTCTTTTCAGAAATTAAAAGAACTCCTTTTCGTTGCTCCTATTCTTGTGATTCCCGAAGGAAACCAAGATTCATTGTTTATACCGACGCTGGTCGCGTTGGTTTGGGTGCCGTTATTATGCAAAAAGAACGTGTTATTTCTTATGCTTTTAGGCAATTGAAGCCAGCAGAGACTAGATATGCCACTCATGATTTAGAACTCGTGGCTATCGTTTTCGCTCTTCGGATTTGGCGTCAATATCTTTTAGGAGAGAAATTTGTTCTTTATACCGATCATAAGTCTTTGAAGTATTTATTCTCTCAAAAGGAACTTAATTTGCGTCAACAACGTTGGCTCGAGTTCCTTGCACCTTATGATCTTGATATCCTTTATACTCCCGGAAAGGGAAATTGAGTTGCCGATGCACTCAGTCGCAAGCAACAAGCGGTTGTTTCTATGATGATATCCGAATGGAATGATCTCGAGGTTTTGTCCACTTGTGAGATTCGAGATCGTGTTTTCGATTTATGTTCATCTCTTGTTTTATGTAGCCTTGAGGCTCATCGTTCTCTTTTAGACCGCATTCTTGAAGCTCGGAGGCTAGATCCCGAATTGGCTCTTCTTGGCCAAAATATTAAGGATAAAATTAATATTGAAGGTTTGAAAGACTTTGATATCAATTCTCGTGGCGGCATTCGAAAATTTGGCAGACTTATCGTGCCAAATATTAATGATCTTCGTAAAGATATTTTAGAAGATTTTCATCATTCTAAATTTACCATTCATCCCGGTAGTAGTAAAATGTACACGGATATGAAGCGGCTTTATTATTGGTAGGGAATGAAATCTGATATCGCTAGCTTTGTTAAGTGTTGCATGACTTGCCAACTTGTCAAGGCCGAACATCTTAGGCCCGGTGGGTTATTGCAACCTTTAGAAATTTCAATTTGGAAGTGGGATCAAATTTCTATGGACTTTATTGATGGCCTTCCCCGTTCTCATTCGGGTCATGATAGCTTATGGGTAATTGTTGATAGACTTACTAAATCCGCCCATTTTATTCCCGTTCGGTCTAATCGAACCGTTCCTCTTTTGACCAAACACTTTATCAAAGAAATTGTTAAATTACATGGAGTTCCTACTTCTATTGTTAGCGATCGTGATCCATTACTTACTAGTGGATTTTGGAAGAGTCTTCAAAAAGCTTTGGGAACGAAGCTTAATTTTAGCACCGCTTATCATCCTCAGTTCGATGGACAAACCGAGCGTGTGAATCAAACTCTTGAAGATCTTCTTCGCGCATGTGTCCTTGATTTTGGTGGAAGTTGAGAAGATCATATTTCTCTCGTTGAGTTTTCCTATAATAATAACTTCCAATCTAGTATTGGTATGGCACATTTTGAGGCACTCTATGGAAGGACATGTCGTTCTCCTTCTTGTTGGCTTGAGACCAGTGAGAAGCTGGTTTTAGGTCCAAATTTTATTCGTGATTCCATAGAAAAGATTGAACTTATTCGTCATAGGATGAAAGAAGACCAGAGTAGGCAAAAATCCTATGCCGATAACCGAAGAAGGAAATTAAAATTTTCTGTGGGAGATTTGGTGTTTATTCGTGTTTCACCTATGAAGGGTGTTGTGTGTTTCAGTCGATCGGGAAAATTAGCGCCCGATATATTGGACCATTTCCTATCATCGAACGTATTGGTTCCGGGGCTTATCGCCTTTTATTACCGGCTCAGTTTTCTGTCATTCATGACGTGTTTCACGTTTCTCAATTACGAAAGTGCCTTCGAGATTCTGATTCTATTCTTGAGCCCGGTGTTGTGGAAGAAATTGAAGTTTTGTCTAATTTAACATATGAGCAACATCTTATTCGTATTATTGCTTCGAAGGTCAAACGCCTTCGAAATAAAGATGTTCCACTTGTTAAGGTTCAATGGTCCGCGAACCCTAAGGATTGCTCTTGGGAACCTAGAGAATTCATCGAACGAGTACATCCGGACTTACTTTCTCGTGCTCTTTGAGGTAAACTTCTTATTTCAAAATTTCTTCTTTTGTGTTGATATGCTTTTATGGTTGTTACTTTTTGTTCATTTATTCCTTATGATTGCGAGGACGCAATTTCTTTAAGGAGGGGAGTCTATAACAACCCGCATATTTATCGATTATATATTTAAATATTTTATCGTTAGTCGGATTTTAGTCCGAAAACCTACTTTTAGCAAACAGTCGAATTGGGACACGAGACTACCCCCATTGAATTCAAAATGACGTTTGCGACCTTTCTGAGTATAAACTTCGATATGTTTGGAGTTAGTGGAATTTTGCCACTTTTCACTTAGGGCTTTGGTTTGGGTTGAGCCCAATAAACCCACTTATTAACTCAGTCCCAACCTTCTCCTCTTCATTTACTTCCTTTCTATTTTCCTAATACTCAAGCTTTTATAAGAATGGAGAGTGGAAGAGGAAATTAAAACTCCAAGACCTAGTCTTCATTAGCAAATCCAACTTCTAGCTCCAAATTCAAGAGAACCCATTGATTCAAGCTCGTTTGGGTTGTGTTGAAGAGTTGTTGATTCTCCCTTTGATTTCAAGCTTCTTCTTCATTTGTTTGGGTTCAAAGGTGAGATTTTTAATCTCACATCTAAGCCTATGAATTATATTCGATTGTTAGGTATGAATTCCTAACACTTATTCATGTGCATTTGATTTTGATTTGGATTGGTTTTGTGAATACCAATTTTAGTGTTTTGAAAGCTAAATCCTTAAAAATCATAGCTTTGATCTTTGATCATGATTTTTGTTATGCATCGAAGATCTTATAGGGTCGGCTAGTCGATTAGCATAAACCCTTAGCGTCGTTGCTCGAGCGATTGCAATTTGGTCGAGATTGGCCCTCATTTTGATAGGTTGGGAAGTGCTGGAAACAGAGTCCAGCCGACCGAGCTCTATGGCCGGTCGACCGACCTGCTACCAAAAGTGCAAAGCACTTCTCTGTCTCTGGTTCGGTCGGCCACCTACAGGGCTCGGTCGACCGACATGCTTCCCGAGAATTTTCTAGAACAGTGTCCGGCCGACCGAGCTCTGAGGCCGGCCGGCCGACCTGTTGCTATTTTGCCTATTTCGCATATTTTGCATGGTTTCCATATTTAATCGATTAGTGTTATTTCCCTATTTGTTTTATCATTTGTTATTGACTTTGATGACTTCTTTTCTTCGGGAATTTTTGGAATATCCATTTTGATGGATTCGGTATCGATTTCTTTGGATTTTATTCACGCCTTCGAATGTGAATTTTTGTGATTGATTGTTTCTACAATCATTTTTGTGATCTGTCACTTTAAAAATATAATGGTTTCAATACTAGTAGTAAATATCAAAACTCTTTCATCAAAACGATTTCAACACTATTTTATTACAAAGATCTTTTCTTAAACTGTTTTCCAATCTACTAGTATATACAAACCTTTACCTCATTCGTATGAGAAATCTAATTAAACGGCTTAGTAAAACAAGTGGTATGAAACGCTTGTATTTACTTCATCGGTTAATTCTTGGACTTGTTCGATTGAATATCTTGTGACAATTTTCTAGTGGAAAATTACAATTTGTTCGTAAAT
Organism: Allium cepa; assembly: GCA_030765085.1. Taxonomy (NCBI): domain Eukaryota; kingdom Viridiplantae; phylum Streptophyta; class Magnoliopsida; order Asparagales; family Amaryllidaceae; genus Allium; species Allium cepa. The sequence goes on along the minus strand of CM060931.1, from coordinate 881,834,155 downwards.
ATTTAAGTTAAGCTAGTGGTTATGGGACATGATGCTAAACTCATATATTTACTAGCTTAGTGTAATTGACACTTCTTTACGATCATTTTTGTGATTTAGACTAGCAATGTGCGATGTCTCTTTGTCTGCGAGGGAGACTAAACACCGTTTTGTGGAGTTTCGACTCAAATTGGTGGGGTAACAACCCATGGTCTTCGGGCCGTTTGTGGAGCTTCGGCTCAATTTGTGATGGTTAGCAACCATGAAATTAGCGTTCCGTTTGTGATACACGTGTTGGTGAGCTTTATGCTCCCGTTTGTGATAGGCCTTCCCCCTTTTTGTGATCTCTTGATTTCTATTGATGATTTCTAGAATTTGTGCTTCACCAATTTTCGTGATTTTCATTGATAAGTTTTATCAATATTTTTGCATTAGTGAATTTGTGTATCATTGACTTTTGTGATTGGCATTGATATAATTGTCAATATTTATGGTTTGGTGAAGGAGATATAGAGTACGACATTCCTTTCGATCTTTGAGAAGATTCTTGTGATATTGATTAATCTCTTGTTGATTTTCAGTTACATACTTATCACCGTATGTCATTATGGTTATTATACGTTTATGCCATATCTCTTATTCTATATCATTTCATCTGATATTTATAGTTAGACTGATCCGTTTATTATTTTCTTATTAAATAATACTCGAGTTAGACCGAGATGTTACAGGTGCTTCTGCTTGACTTTACATCTGGGATTACCTCCTTGACTTTTGGCTAACCACTTAGATTAGTAGTTTTTTTGTATACATTTGAGAGATAGACTCATGGATGTATTCATATTCTTTTGTCCAACACTTGTAGTTATTCTTTTGTGATAGTGTGGATCTTGTTTGACCACTACTCTGATGTACACTTTCATGTGTTATATTCATATTTGTTTCCGCCTTAGTGATATGAATTATCTATGACTGATTTATGTTATGTTTATTTCTATATTTGTTTCCGAAGATTATATATAGCCACTGTGTAGTAGCTTTGAGTTTGTGTCGGCATGCCGGATTTCCTCTTGAGATGAAATGCATGTTATATTTTATCTGGCATATCGGTGCTCGCACAAAGCAATTACACGGATGGTCGCTCCTCAACAACCTTATTCGACGTGCTAGCTGACAGCATTACACCGTAGTGTTCTTAGCTAGCGTGGGTATAGAGGTGGGGTGTCACATAATCTCTGTTTAGTAATACTTTACCATTTGGCAAATTAATTTACCTGTTAGGAATGTATGGCAACACATGCCTAGATAAATACCATAATGTTATTACTATAACGTACAATTATTCCCAAATATATTAAACGAATTAAATAATACTGAATTTGACAAAACCTATGCAATGTTCATCACATTTTTAGTCAAATAGCTGCATATGAAAGACAATTTCGATTAATCTCTTTTTGTTACACATAACAAACTCAATAAGCTAATTAAATTAAATAACAGAAGAAAAATATAAAAGATATATATGTACATATTTTTATATTCATCCTGGTCTTTTAATTAACTATAAATTTCATATGTGAATGCTCAAACTATTTTCGTGTAAATAGAAAAATAATAATTTAAATTGATATCATTAGGGTAGGGCATTGTTATAGGAACCTCATTTTTAGAGGAGAGAGGCAAATTTTAGGGTGTCATCTAAAATATTAATCATTATGAGACTCTACCGAATCAAATGATTTACTATTTTACACCTTGCACAAAGCAAAATTTAGCAAGATCCCATCAAAAAATTAAACAAAAAATGATGTAGGTTTATCGAAAGCCATTTTCGGTGGGATATGATCGGAAGAAACTTAAAAATAGCAAAGAATCATTGAAATATTGAGGACAATTATATATATATATATATATATATATATATATATATTCTATTAAGGTGGACAAATTGTTTTGGCACACCCTACAAAAAATTTTCAAAAAATAAAAAATATCTTCCTCTATTCAAAATTGGAGTTTCTTTAACAATCTCTACAATTATCAAAATCGTTGGAATATAATTTTAAAGATCAATCCTTTAACCTCAAAAAATTTTAAGCAACCTATTAATCAAAACTCGATATTGTATGTACAATCATGTTTCTCTTTCTTCTAATTATGGATAGAGTTGTCAATGAGTACCCGAAAAATCCGAAATCCATCCGTATTTGTATCCGAAATATAAGAAATTATTCGATATCCGAAATATGACCATAACCGTATTTGATAATTATCCGTCCGATGTTTTATCAAGATTATAGTTATTTTTTGTGTATTTAGTACGTAAAATGATTGTCTTTACTATTTTATCTAAGTAAAAAAAATTAATATGTATATTAAAATCAATATTTGCTACTTAAAATTATTTTTCTTAGGATATTTATTATTTTTAATATATTTAATAATTAAATGAGTTTATAATAAATCAAAATTTTATATTTATTTAAATTTATTGGCTGTGAACTGTTCGAAGAATCTCTGATAAAAGTTCGATATCCATCCGCATCCGTGGATACGGATATCCGATATTGAAAATGACTTCGTATATGGATATAGATGTGGCATTATCTGTATCTAAAAATATCCATTTATGTGTCTAATTGTAGACCTTATGTTCATACTTTAAGGTTTTTAACGAATAAGGAACCCATATTGTTAACGATAAAAATGGCTTTAACGCTAACACCCGACGTATGTCGTGATGAAGTGAAAGCACCACCCGCTTGCACGGGAATCAAAGTAAACAGAAAATAGCAGAAAAGTAAAAGAGACAAAGATTTATAGTGGTTCGGCTTCTAGCAAGCCTACATCCACTTTACATCCTCCGTTATGTTTTTCGAGCACATTTTACAAGATTACAACACTTTTACAACACGATCTCTTGATTACAACACTTTTACAACACGATCTCTTGATTACAACACGATTAGAGAAAGGAAATTAGAATTTTGATGATGGATTGCTCCTTGGATCCATGTTGAATGAAGTAGATTACTTGATGAAGACTCTTCGGTGTTTGAAGTGTTTGGAGAGTCGAGAAATCAACAAAGTCTTAGTGCTTTGGAATCCGGAAAGGCCTCCTTTGAATGTGGAGTTGGTGGAGCATTTATAGGTGAAAATCAGGTCTAGGTCGGTTGGAGCGACCTATGGTGGGTCGTAGGTCGTTGGCGACCTAGTGGAGCGGCAGAAGAAGGAAGGCGACCTAAGGGATAACGGCATTAGAATGTATGGCCTGGAGCGACCTAAAAGGCAGGGTATGCTTTTGGTCGCGAGCTACGGGTTAAGGTTAGGTCGCGAGCTACGGGTTAAGGTTAGGTCGCGAGCTACCTAACTTGGAGGAATAGATTGCTAACTCGTAAAGTCTTAGGTCGCTAAGTTTTTAGGTCGCGAAGTCTTTAGGTCGTCCCACTTTTAGGTCGTGATATCTCCTAGGTCGCTGCAGCCTTTGGTCGCGACTTCCTGTGAGTTGTTAACTCGTTTAATTTTAGGTCGTTGGGCCACTGGGTTACTTTACGCCTTAAGTCGCTGAGCCGCTTAGGTCGACAGGAAGTAGGTCGTTGAGACCTGAAGAATGTTAGGTCGCTGGAAATCTTAACTCGTTAAGTCGGATACATGGCTAAGTCGCTAGGTCGTGGACTTTTTAGGTCGCTAACTCACTGCATTCTCTAGGTTGTTGGATACTCCATGCTCTAAGTTGCATACCGTTTTGAACGGGGCGCTGCCCCTTGGACCCCTGCGACCTGACCGGTCAGGTCGAACTCCGTAGCGGTGGCGTTGCCCCCGCACCCCCACCTTAGGGGTTGGCACCCCCCCGGACCCCCCCTCCGAAGGGGATCTTAGATGAGAAATCATTCAACGGAACTTGCTTTGTTGAGATACTGAGTTGACCAATCTTTGAGACGAGCCATCTTGCTTTTCTCCGTCGATCTTCTGATATCACGGCCTTGCTAAAAAGGCGGGATAACACATATCATATTTATAAGAAGTGCAAAAAAATTAACATATACTTAGCCATCTTTGCATCCGTGCAATGCACGGGCTACATACTATTACATTGCTAACCAAGATTTGATGCCTGAGAATCAACTAAAAAATCGATGTAAATAAATAAAAAAAAATTACTGTAAATACCTAGTAAAGTTTATATTTGCTATACATAATTAGACAGCAAAATTCAAATCAGGTGAATAGTTGCACTGAATATTTGGAATACATATAACTGACACAAAAAGAAACAACTTTGACTTGAAAGAAACATGGACGATGACAAGCTCAAGTTGCTCTCTTGAGAGAAACCAGACTTTCACCGTAGCTTATAACAGTAAATGCATCTTGGACATTGAGTAACTTTTCTTCTTCAGTGACCACGTCTAATAAGCACAACTCAGTTTTCCCACCAGGTTCCCAATACTTCATTGTTAAAATGAATCTTCCATTATCTAATAGATTTACAAAAGAGATGCCATCAGATGGCAATATGGAATCATTGAGTTTATATACTCTGCTCCAAGACTCATTCACACCGAATTCGTTCATTGTCCAAATTTCATAAGAATGACAAGGTACTTCCCACTTGCATTTGACGTAGGTAACTTTGTCGTTAAGAAAAGCAAGAGATTGAGCCCGAACATGGTTCTCATCGTTAGGCCAAGACAATGTTCCATATACTTCATCCATCAAATCAATATAAAATATGACAATCGATTTCGAATTAGATCCCCCAATCCATAAACATATTCCATTATTACATACTACATTAATGCATATATCTATCCATATGATAGGAAAATCACCGCCTGTATGTATGGTTCGCCATGAATCGCTTCTCATGCTATATACCTGAACTAAACTGTCTTTCAGTAAATCATAATCACCACAGTCCAAACTCATACTTACAACCTTATAATCATTTGTTTTCACATCAAAACCAATGGCACATGTGTGACGCACTAGCCTATCAGGTAATGCATCCAAAAAAGACGACTCCGGTAATTGTCTCACTTGTTTTGTAGCAGGGTTCCACAAAGAAAGGAGCCAATAGTCTCTAGAGAACTGGTGGGCCAAACATACAATACCGTTGCAAGAGTTAACAGTATGTAATGTGTGCACTGGGTGAATGCACTCGAAATCCAAACTGGAACATAGCTCATATTTTCTACCAGAGAGCATAGAAAGCTTACCTTCATAACCTTGAATAATGAGATTGCTCTTTTCACTATTATGATTGAGGTGTTGAGTGATAAAAATAGAACTTTCAATGAGAGAGTACCAAGACTTGCAGACAGCTTTAAATCGTAGAAGAGATATCACCGGCAAATAGAGTAGAATGTCAAACAACACTTGTTCAGACACATCACATCCCCTGCCCATTGATACGTACTTGACGATTCTGAAACAGAAGGATAAAAATGTAAAATAATTAGTAAATTCTACCTGTTTTACAGTTAGAAATAAAAAATAAAAAAAATAAAATCTGAAATGCATACTTGAATAAGAATACATGTTAAACAATATTTCATTTCGTAAGAGAACATGGTACTGCGTAAAAAACAGTAAATAGGAATGAAATAAATCAAATGGTTTTTAAAAAGTACTGCTTGAACAAAGAGATGGAAATGATAAAACATCAACTTCAGACAACGCTGCCATGTCATCATGATGTACCCAGTGCACAAGGCATCCTCTTGAAAAGGAGGAGGGGTGGGGGTGTTGTGTTAGACAAGTAGTACACAGTCTTACCCACCATTGTTGGAAAGACTATTTTCGAAACATGGTCCCTGAACCTAGCAACCGCAAAAACCGAATGGAACGATGCCTCAATTTGCTTTTCAAAAGCACATGCTTCAAAGTGAATTCGTATGATTAGACGATATTGATCTCTGTATCATTGTACTTCAAAACAAGATCACATAGATTTGAACAAAAGAAATAGATAAGATTCTCTTATGATGAATCTATTTAAGAGATGCATACTACAGTACAATAATTTTGTATACATGTACATAATTTCACAGTAGAAACAAAAGCATTATATAATCATTTTATTCATGCACTTCCAGTTAATATAGAATTACATATGTGGTTTTAAATCTTAACAGAGATACCACAAGCAAAATTAGTAGAATGTCAAATAAATGTTTAGACGCATCACAGCTATCATCCACTGATGTTTATTTGATGACTCTACAATAGATGGATCAAACTGTAAATAATTAGTAATTGAATTATTTCTTAAAAAGGTTGAGATGATGTATAAAATTATAATCAAGAAGGAATTAATTCAAACAGATTGAGAAAATAATTGCTTGAGCAAAAAGATGGAAAGGATATGTCGTATTCATTCACTTTAATCCACTAATTATGAATCGAAATTATTTTAGAGGGCTTGACCTTTAAGTTTAATCTGTATGATTAGAAAAAAAATTGATTTCTATTCTAGTATGCATTAAAAAAAAGTTAAACATGTTACACGTACAACTTTTTGCACCAATCTAAATAAAATTGCATTCTGAATTCAACACGTCATTTCTTTAGTTTTAAACACGTACATATTTTCGTATAACAACCAAAAGCTAAGTTTTAAATCTCCTCATCTCGGCTGAGTTCCACTTTTCGTACTTGTGCGAGACGAGATTCCAAACATGATTTTAACTATATCCATCTCGCCCATGACCTCTCAACCCGAGATATAGACAGAGATGTCAATCCGCGATTTGAAAGCTTGCTAAATGCATTAAATAGTTTAATATAATTTATTTGTGAACTTGCAATTAATCTGATTTGATCTCCCGTGAAATCTAATAAGAAGATGTTTATATAAACAAATTGTTTACAAATTACGAGGATGATTATTTTAATTGTGAACTCGTTATAAAGTATTTTGATAAAACAACTCTACAAACACTTGAACTTGTTAAAATTTTGAATACAAAACACTTTCATAATAGAATCGAAGCTAAAAACATTTAAGCATTCAAAACAAAATTAATTAGGACATTTAATCGATTTGATCTAATCTTCAACAAAATCTAATATGTATGAAACATTCATTTAAGATTAGTTCATTTTAAGAAGATGATATCTTGTTGAAAACTAAATTTATGTCGTGCTTGAATAAACATGCAAAAAATGGATTCAGTGCTATACATTGTCCATTGTCCTCAAGGACACTTATTGTGCCAATGCTCAAAGCTTTGAAGCAAAACAAATTTTGCTAAAACAAAATTGTTGTAAGGGGGCAAATCACCAGCAAATGTAATTAGGTTTACTTTAGAGGAAAATACACTTTCGAAGCACTCTGCATACTTAAGCCTAATAGACTCACTATGATAACTGAACCTGGCAAAAAGGCTGAATCAACATGTCAATCATATCTATAGACCCAAAATCAGTTTATTTCACATACAGTAAAAGGAAAAAATAACAAATAAAAGTAGATGTGATGATAAATATTCAGAGGATGATAGTTAAAAAAGTAATTATAAGCCACAATTTTTCTTTCATGCACCTCTTTGGTCCTATTCCAAGTCCCAAATTTCATTTTCCACTGTCGATTGAGCATGACTCTAAAATTGTACTTCCTATATTATTCACAAACCGAAGTCTCAGAAAGAACATGAAAACTCAAAAATATTTAACAAAGCTCAACGCGTCAAGAAATTAAGAGAGGGAGAGAAAATCTCGACCAAATTCAATCCTGACATTGACATGCTTTGAAATCAAAAAGGGGTCTTCGAGACGATTAAGGTGCTACACTAAGAGAGCAATTCTGAAAAACAATAGAAAATTTGGTACCTTTTCAATGCTGTCGAAAACTGCAGATCCAATTTCTGCGAAAGGAAAAAAAGGGACCGTAGTGATCTCAAAATAAAGAAACTGGAGAATGCTTTATTCGGGCCAGCTATCCATACATATAAAGAACTAGAATTAGAACGAGACTCCTGCTTTGTACAACGTGAGCTGTTTGTATTCAGACAACGAAAAGGGAACCGAGATGGTTAAACGAGGCAATCAAAATTTAACGCTCTCTTTCGAGTTTTAATATTCGTTCAGCAACCAAATTATATACCACAACCATCAATAAACAATATTCACCGTAAGTTCAAATTTCCAATCTCTTATTTGCATATAAGAATATTTTTTAAAGTTCACTGTCAGATTCAAAGATTTGGTTTCTTTTCCTAACCATTGATAAAGATATGTCAAAATATGAGTGAAATGGATAAAAAATAAAATCATTAATGAAGCAATTAAGTTATATATAAAGTGAAAGAAATTGATATTACTTAAAAGATTCATCATTCCACGCAATTATCAGCGGAGAATCTAACATAATTCTACTTGAGAGCCCTTTTAAATTCGTCGTTTTCAGATAAGTTATTAATGAGAAAAGTAACATAATTTCTTTTTTTGAGAAAAATGTTTGATGCTCTATAAAATAGAAAAGAGCACATATGCAAGTATATGTATAACACAAAAGTGCTGTCAACATGCCTAGCACGTAACAAAAACTAGAAACAAAAAGAGAAAGATGCTCTATACATCTCAATAGCTCCAAACAACAAAAAGAGAAGAAATACACTGTGCATCTGGATCGGAATGATGCTCCAAAAATCTCGGAAGCTCTAAGCAACACATAAAGCAGAAAAAACTCCATGAATCTGGATCAAAAGGAAAGAAGAAGCCTCAACACTGAAGTGAAAATAAACGAGATGCTGGATAGGATAATCTGCACTGGAATCTCTGAACAAGGGAAGAAATACCAAGCTGGAGGAAGGAACCTCTCTGAAAGTCTCTCAACAAACCAAAACATGTGTTCTGAAGATAAGGGGACCTGTAAGAAGAACCTGGAAGCATTTCACGCATATCTGCATCTGAGGGGTGACTAAGAAAAAAGTAAGAATTATGCGTATATATGTATATTAATATAAATAATATACATATATGCGTATAAATAAAGAGAGAAGAGAAACAAAAAGGAGAGAAAACTAGTAACAACATGATTAAAATATTTCAAGACAATTACACCAAAAAAGATCAAAAATAACCAAAAAAAGAAAACTAAGAATCTGTAATCATAAGTAGGTTGTGATTAACCGATAGATCATGGTATGAATTTGAAAAAATATTCATATTAGTACCGATGTCATTAAAAAGACAATAGTTTTTAAAATAATTAATATTTTAGTTAACCATATTAAGATACCCTTTAAACGAATTATTCTTAGCTAATTTATATTTGGGATTAGAAATCCAATGAAAACAGAAAGAAGAAATTGTATAAATCCATTTATTAATATGACTATTATTATTATTAAAAATTCTTTGATTTCTTTCAAACCATATATACCAACTAATAATAGTGAATAAAGAGTCAAGTAGAGATCCAATATTCTTTTTAAACCTAAATCTAAAATTATCCAGTAAAATTCACAATCCGAAATTTTAGTTATGATATTAAAATTGAAAATTTTGAGAACATTATTAAGAATGGAATAAGAAGCCATGATCATAGTATAGCTAATGTCTTCAAGATGCAGATTACAAAAATAACATTTATTATCATTATGAATGTTCTTTCTTTTTAAGTTTTCAATTGTATTAAGTTTACCATGCAATACTAACCACATGTGTATTTCAGATTTAGGAGGAGAATTTGATTTCCAAATGAATTTGAACGAATTGTTTATAGTACCCGAAAAATTAATAAATATATAAAAAGAGTTAGAGGTATAATTCTTACTTCTATCCCATTACCAACAAAGAGTATCATTATCATTATCAATATTGTAAAGATTTAATCTTGCATAAAGCAAATGAAGAAGCCTAAGAGTTGATCCTACTAAAATTCTGTTAAAGCTGAAATTCCAAGGAGGATCATAATCAGGAGAAAAAATGTGACGACCGCCCATGACTCCCGCACGGAAACAAGGGAATGGTGCGCTGAAAGTGTGCCAGGCAGCCATGAGTGACCGTCAAGGGTAAAATAAACATCGTAAACTCTATCGTAAAACTCACAGCGCATGGATAAAATACAATAGAGAAATATAATATAGTGAAGCTCCCATAGAACAGAATATCATCATCTAATCATAATAGCTTTATACATGGTCTGAATCATGAATACAAGAAGCCTCACTACATAGCACTCAGAGTAATCAACAATCAGCGGAATATCCAGTACATAGAATATGAAAATAATATGTAAAGCCTCCTGGTCGTCTTCGTCATCATCAGCGTGAGCCACTAAGATCAGCACCTGCCACCTGTCACCTAGTCTGCCCATCCCAAACATGGATGAACAGCCCAAGGTAATAAGAGGAGACATAAAACCTTGAGTCAGACAACAGTCTTAGTGAGCAGTCAATCAACTATCAAACATACCAAAGGAACATAAAGGATAAAAGGAATAGGAACCCAAATCATCCCACTCCACCTCTTTCTACAGTGATAGCCCCCAGACACACACTAAGGAGAAGCAAGCATAACAAAGCAGATAATTAAAGTAAAGCAATAATCACTCGAGTCAAGGTCGATGTTTTCCAAATACAAACCCCCAAGGCCTAAACCAAGATCAGATAAGCACCCAGAAAACACCGCTCTTGAGACCGGATGATGATACAACCAAACATCCATGACTCTGGCTATCACTGTTATCATTGCCTTGATTTTATCGTTAATTGAATGACCAACTCATCTTTCAACCATCCGTCAAGGGCTAATGGCAACCCCGGTTCTAGACATAACTCCACACGTCACCGTGACCCGTGCCTAGGTATAACGGATCTACCCAGAGTACTAGCACGTCATCATGACCTACGCCTGGATATAACGGATCTACCCAACGTACTCTTGCTTTGAGTTTGCTAGAACCTTCAATAACGATAAGATCTCAGCCTTCTAGTCATCCTCCTCGACGACTATTCCCAATATAGCTCAAGCACCTCTCGAGCCCACCATTATCCACCAACTCGAACCGCATCATCGAGTAATCAACATGCTTGGGATGATCCCGTCTGGATTAAACCAAGGCTTCCACATCATGCTTTGCTCCAATGCATCTTAGCAAAGTCCATCTCATCATCATACTTCGCCTCAACATATCATGGCAAAGTCCATTTCGTCATCATACTTCGCTTCCTCTAACTATAGCAAAGTCCTCGAACCCATCCATATGAGCTTCATCATCCGCTTCATATGCCACAGCAGCTTTCACCATTCAAGAGCCTTTCCACTTAGCTTTTGAATCATCTTCAACCATTTTGTCCCAAATCAACTACAAGCTAACTCGAGACAATCAAATCAATCATACATCCAAACAATCAAGCATTCAAACAAGATCTAATCAAGCAATATCAACTATAATGGCAATTTCGTAAATAAATGAGCATAAGTCTAACATATATGAAATCATGGATTTTAGCATAGATCTATCAAATATAAAACATGGGTTTTGTCTCTATAACTTGTTAATTGAACTTGCATAGGTAAACATCTTCAAAAGTAATGGATCTAGACTTGGATCTAAGGAAAATGCATGAAATCACTATCTACAACACTCCAACAAACCACCCATCCAATATACTCCTTTGGGTCCGCGTGAGAGATAACCACCACTCACCGAATCACCCAAACACTTCAAAAACTATCAACTCCAGATCTGGACAGCGAAGATTCAAGCTTGATTCGTCGAAATCCCGCTTGAAACGATGAAATCTAGCTTCGTTGGATGAAGATCTTCAACTTTGGCTCTTAAATCTTCAATCTTGATCTTCGATCTTGAATGGATGTTAGCACTCGATTGAAGTAGAGAAAGAAGTGAAGAAAATGTTGTAGTCGAGTTTCCAAAATGGCAGCACTTCGTCGCTTCAAAAACCGGTGCCAAAAAGTGAGCCAAACCCCTCTATTTATAGGCTGAAATCACCCTTAGGTCGCCCAGACTTAGGTCGTTGCCGACCTAGAGACCCCCGACCTAACTTAGGTCATTTACGACCTAAGTCTCCCTAGCACACGCGACCTAAAAACACAGCTGCCTTCAACGACCTACGACCTAAGACCATGCCGACCTAAAATAAACATGCGACCTAATTTCCTTGCGACCTATGATTCTGCCGACCCAACCTACCTAGCGACCTTACACAAACCATGATCTAACACTTCCTTTTAGGTCTCTCTACCTATAAGTCGTTAAACCCTATAGGTCGGCCAACCATACCAACTCGTTCACGACCTAACTTCCATAGGTCATAAACACTCTTAAGTCGGTCCATACCTAGGTCGGTCAGGAACCATAACTCGTAACTTTTAGGTCGTTACCATTAACTCGCACACGACCTATCACTTTACTTGTGCAACCGAGTTAACTTCCCATACGACTTAGGCTAAGGAGAACATAAACAACACTAACGACCTAATAATTCTACGATATATCAACACGTAAAATACGGGTCGTTACATTCTCTCCCCCTTAGGAATTTCGCCCCCGAAATTCCAAACAAACAAGAGCAACCATAACTATTCTGCATGCCTACCATCCATAGCAATCAACAAACCATGCATCCAATTTCTAGCCTAGCATGCAGAATTCTAAGATTAGAACAAGTTACAAATTCATGAGATGTCATGACACCTTAGGGCCATACCTTGAAGAGTTCAGGATGAGCTGCCTTCATCCTCTCTTCCTCCTCCCACGTACAGTCGTTAACATCATCACTCCATTGTATCTTGAGCAACGTAATCGTCTTCCTCCTAAGCTGTTTCGTGTCGGTTTCAATAACACGAAGCGGCTTACGAGGTCTCGTAACCACTGGATCAACCTCCAAGTCTTCACAGCTATCAGCAGAAACCACTGTATTCGAGTCGTGCACATACTTCCGTAGATAAGATACATGAAAAACATTGTGCACACCCGCCATCTTTTCCGGTAACTCCAATCTATAAGCGAGCTTTCCAATTCGCTCGATGATCGGGAATGGTCCAACAAATCTCGGAGTCAATTTTCCTTTCTTCCCGAAACGAATAATATTCTTCAGAGGAGAAATCTTCACAAAAATCATATCACCTACGTCGAATTCCAAATCCTTTCGACGTTTATCGGCGTAACTTTTCTGGCGGTCTTGGGCTACCTTCATTCGTTGCCGAATGATCTCTATACAGTCCGAAGTCTGACGAATCATCTCTGGCCCAAGTATCAGCTTTTCTCCAGCCCTGCAGCCTTCTCAGTCGTCCAGATTCATGCCCTGCAGCCTTCTCAGTCGTCCTAGGCTGATGAGTAGGAGCCTGTTGCCCCTGACTAGATGAAGCAGGATTGTTGCTATTCTTTTTCACAAATTGCTGCAGTTTGTTTTCCCTTAGCAACTCTTCAATCAGATTTTTCAACTGGCGGCATTCGTCGGTTTCGTGACCGGGTTGATTATGGAAGCGGCAGAACTTCCCACTCTGTATAGCCTTTTTCCCGGTCCTTAGAGGAGGAGGTTTAGGAAAGTCAATAGAATCTTTAGTGGCAAGGTAGATACGTTCCGTCGTATCTGATAAAGGAGTATATTCTGATGGCTTGAAGGATCGGGGCTTCTTCAGATTACTCTGCTTCTTCCCGTTGTTATTTTCCCTTTTTTGCCCTACAGATTCATTCTTGCGTGGAACAACAGTGTTATCTTCGGCTTTTTCCAACACCGCCTTTACCGGTACGGGACGGCTTTCTAAGCGTATGAATTCATCTGCTTTTTTATAGAACTTTTCAAGGGAATTTGGTTCCTTCATGTTTAGCCATTTCCCAAACTCGCTCGACTTGTAAATACCCTTCATCAGATAAGTCAATATCATTCGCGGTTCTGCATTGTCCACCTCAGCTAGCGCTATATTAAAGCGGTTTAAGAAAGATTTGATAGTCTCTCCTGGATTCTGCTCCAAACTTGACAGTGACATGATATCCTTGGCTTTTGAGGCGTATAGTCTGAACTGCTCCTTGAACTTCCGGGTTAAGTCAGAAAACTGATCGATAGATCGGACTGGAAGTTTGGTGAACCAAAGCAGAGCTACACCTTCGAGATACACAGGAAAATATCGGCACTTTATTTCATCAGAGGCTCTGGAACCTGTCATGTGCCAATCATACTTGTATAAGAATTCGTTCGGATCACTTGTCCCCTTGTAAGCTGGAATGGTTGGAGGGACAAACTTCCTTGGGAATTCAGCCTTTAAGATTTTCTCAGTAAACGGAGTTTTACTTGGGGCGAAACCCCATTCTTTCTCGTCTTCAACCCTCTGCATACTCTCTTTCATAATTTGTCGGACCATTCCAGAAAGATACTCCTCATCATGTCGAGCTCTAGATCCACCAACCTCTGGAAGTGTTTGTTCAAAGGGGCTAGCAGCCCTTTCAGGAGCATTTCTTTCTTCAGCATCATGAATGTTGCCAGCGAAATTCCTTTCATTACCTGCTGGTTGGCGGTTTGCCCCAAGCAAATCGTTCAACCTATTCAGAATTAGAGCATTCTGGGCATTCTGAGCCTCGAATTGTGCATTTTGGGCATTTATGTGTTGGTTCAGCCCTAAGATTGCAGCATCCAGCTCTGCCTTTGTAACTCCGACAGCTGGAGTGGCTTGATTCGATATGGGGGAAGTGGAGGTTCCCTCTTGAATATTCCCAGATCTGACAGATCTACTTTTCCTTCCAGGAGCCATAATCTCGGATAGGCTTCTGGTTTTCAAGGAAATTCTTTCTACAAACCTCTGTGAAGCAATGATGATAACTCGCCTGAGTTCAGTTCTCAGTGAAAGCACCAAAAATGTTAATGCTAAAATTTGAACGCTAACACCCCGGTGTATAAAGTGAGATTGTGAAAGCACCACCCGATAACTCGGGAACAGATTATAAGCAGACAATAGTGAAAAAACAGTAAACAACAGCAATTTTATAGTGGTTCGGCTTGAGAGATAGCCTACGTCCACTTTGAATATCTTTATTGACGATTTGATTACAAGTCAATGCAGTTACACTTTGATTACAACACACTTTGAGTTTCAAGTGCCTTTGAACAAGTAGCCTAAACTTCAATGTCGATCCAAATCATTGAACACATGTTTGACATGTTTGATTTCTTCGTGAAGTTTCTTGAAGGTGTTGAAGCAGTTTAGAATGCAGCAGAGTAACGACGCTTGAAATGAATCAGCCAAAAGTCCCTTGAATGTTGGGGGTGGCTATGCATTTATAGGCAAATCTGGACAGAAGTTTTTCGCCCAAGTCCTGAGTGGTGACCGACTTAGGCTAAGCCGTGGCCGAGTCAAGTTGAGTCGTGGCCGGTTTATCTGCTTAAGCCTTTGGTCTCTCAATAGTTCGCTTTCCAGAATTCCAAGTCATGAGTCGCCTACGAGTCAGTTCTCATAGGAATAGGTACTGTGGCAATGGAATATGATTCAATGGCTTTAAGTCGCGGACGAGTCATTCTGAGTCATGAGTCGTTAAGTCGTTGACGACTTATCAGGTAGCGGTGCATAGGTGAAGCGACTTAGGGACTTACCTTCTTAGGTTGTCAATCCTCTTGAGTCGTTTCTTATGATGGGTCGTGGACTTGTTGAGTCGCCGAGGCGATAGCCTTGATGAGTCGGTAATGCACTGAGTCGGTCTACCTTGTGAACCGTTAACCCCTTGAGTCGTAACCCTTTAAGTCGCTCTGAGCTTTAGGTCATTGACTTATTGAGTCTGTGACTCGATGAGTCGTGAGGCTTCCTGAGTCGTCTCGTATGAGCCGTGAACTTCGTTGAGTCGGTAACTCAATGAGTCGGCCTGTATTATGAACCGCTAACCTCCATGAGTTGTTCCATTCCTCTAAGTCGCCTTGAGCCTTAGCTCGTCAGCCAATCGAGTCGCTACCAGCTGAGTCGGTCCTTTCCTTAAGTTGCTTAAACCCCTTGAGTCGTAAATCCAATGAGTCGTTAAAGACCTTAAGTGGATGAGTCGGCCCAAGTTTCATCTCGTTGGAAGAACAGGGTTAACACCAATCCTGCATGTCTTCGACTTAACGCATCTGCCACTGCGTTACCTTTCCCCGGAGTATAGGCTATACCAAAATCATATGATGCTAAAAACTCTAGCCACCGTTGCTGTCGAAGATTCAAATCCTTTTGGGAGAAAAGATACTTCAACGACTTATGATCCGTAAACAACTCGAATCGAACTCCCAATAGATAATGTCTCCACATCTTCAAAGCAAACACAATCGCCGCTAACTCCAAATCATGAGTCGGGTAATTCCTTTCATGCAGCTTCAGTTGTCGACTAGCATATGCAACAACTTTATCCTTCTGCATTAGCACTGCTCCAAGTCCAGTACCACATGCATCGGTGTAAACCACCATCTCATCATTCCCACTTGGAATAGTCAAAACAGGAGCACTCGTCAATCGCTCTTTCAGGATTCTAAAAGCTTGCTCACACTTAGCATCCCAACTGAACACTTGGTTCTTCTTCGTCGATCCTGTTAACGGTGCAGCTATCTTGGAAAAGTCTTTGATAAACCGACGATAATATCCTGCTAATCCAAGAAAACTTCTCACATCAGATGCATTCTTAGGTCTAATCCAATCCTGGATCGCTGCCACCTTAGCGGGATCAACCGCTATCCCATTTTCAGAAATGACATGGCCTAAGAATCTCACTTCACTCTTCCAGAAGTGACACTTCGAAAACTTAGCCTTCAGCTGATGTTTCCGCAAGATTTCCAAAACAATACGCAAGTGCGTCTTGTGCTCTTCTTCAGTTCTAGAGTAAATCAGAATATCATCCACGAACACAAGTACGAACTTGTTCAACTGATCTCTGAACACTCTATTCATAAGATCCACAAAATACGCTGGTGCATTCGTCAATCCAAACGGCATTACCAGCCACTCATAAAAACCGGATGGTGTCCTGAAAGCAGTCTTCGGCACACTATCCTTCGCCACTCTTAACTGGTGAAATCTCGTTGCCAAATCCATCTAAGAAAACACCTTCGCCTCGTGAAGCTGATCAAACAAGTCATCTATTCTCGGCAATGGATACTTGTTCTTCTTAGTCACCTTATTCAGCTCACGATAATCAACACACAACCTCAACGATCCATCCGCTTTGGTTGCGAACACAACTGGTGCACCCCATTCGGACACACTACGCCGAATGAATCCTTTCCATAAAAGGTCATCAACCTGCACCCTCAACTCTTGCTGTTCTCTAGGCGCCATCCGCCTAAGAGGCATCACAACAGGTCTGGCTCCCTCAACTAGATCGATACGAAACTCGATCTCCCTATGCGGCGGTAACCCTTTGACCTCGTCAAAGACATCCTCGAATCCATTCACGATTGGCATCGATGACAGTCCATCCCGTGGAACCACCAGCGAATACATGAAGCTCATGAAGACGCCTTCTTCATGCTTACATCATATCACAACCTTTCGCCCCTCCACATTCTCGATTGTCACCTCCAATCTCACACAATCAACCTTTGCCGCATACTTCCTAAGCCAGTCCATACCCAAAATAATTCCGAACCCCGCAAAGTTCAGAACAAAGCAATCACAAACAAAAGAGCAATCATGACTCGATATAACTAGACCACGGCATAACATACACAAACAAGACGAACCACCAACTGGATTAGTCACTACCAATGGTCTATCAACAATATCCGGTTCCAAACCCAACCGGTCTACCAACTCATTACAAACAAAAGAATGAGACGCTCCAATATCAAATAACACTCTAACTGGAACACCACAAATGGAAAGAGTACCTTGAACCACCACACTCTTCCCCTTCTCTTCAGCAGTAGGAGCTTTCGAAGATGACGGGACAGCCCCCAAAGCATAAGCTTGCACAACCTGCCTGTCCTTTATCGGTTCCGGACAGTTCTTCTTAATGTGCCCCAGCTTATCACAGTTGTAGCACTTCAACAACACCTTCGGATTCTTGCAATCCTTGGAGAGATGGCCCTTCTGCCGACAATTATAGCAGGTCTTTTCCCCCTTCAGCTTCTTCTGACCATCCTTACCCTTCTGCTGTTGCTGCTTCCTCTTCTTGTTTCCACCCTGCTGTGGTTTAGACTCCTCCTTGGTCACAGCAACAACAGATACTTCCTTAGGAAACAAACTCTCGTGCCTGAGAGCTTTCTCCACCAGCTTCTCAAATGGATCGTCCCAGATGATCCACTAATTATCTTCCAAGATAACTGTCCAAGCCTGTCACGAATTTCTCGTTCTTCTGGTAGGGAGATTCAATATACGATCTAGCATACTTGGACAGAGCCTCAAACTCAGAAACATACTCAAGAACTGGCCTCCCACCCTGCTTGAGTTCAACAAACTTCTTAAACAAAACAGACTTCTGAGCTGTAGAGATAAACTTGGCTTCAAATCTAACTTGGAATTGCTCCCAAGTAATCTCTTCTTCTGGAGTATCTATGGTGATAGAATTCCACCAATCAGCAGCTCTCCCTTGAAGCTGTCTCGATGCAAGCTTCCTCTTAGTTGCATCCTCAATTCCTAAATCTCCAAAGATCCTCCTACAAGCATCCATCCATCTTTGGACTTCAATAGTCGATTCCATTCCTAAGAAAACCTTTCCTCCAAGAGAAGTATAGTCCTTGCAAAGCTTAGCAAAATCCACCGGCCTTGGAGCTTGAACTTGAACTCCCATATCCACTGACGATCCTGAAGCTGGTATCTTCCTCATGATCGAAGTCATCATCGCTTCGAACATAGCTCCATAATCAGCAACTCCATCAGCAGCACGACCTTCCCTGGCAGCTGGTCTCCTTCTTCGACTCATCCTTAATATCTATAAAAAGGAATGATTAGAACACCTTGAGGAACAACTGCATAAGGAGTTCAAATCCTTCTAAACTACTATATTATATATATAGTAATCATCCATCAAAATACAATTACGTCTCTCTTACGTAGTTACGTCAACGAGCATTGGCTAAAATCGATTAACCAATGCTCTGATACCAACTGTGAAGACCGCCCATGACTCCCGCACGGAAACAAGGGAATGGTGCGCTGAAAGTGTGCCAGGTAGCCATGAGTGACCGTCAAGGGTAAAATAAACATCGCAGACTCTATCGTAAAACTCACAGCGCATGGATAAAATACAATAGAGAAATATAATATAGTGAAGCTCCCATAGAACAGAATATCATCATCTAATCATAATAGCTTTATGCATGGTCTGAATCATGAATACAAGAAGCCTCACTACATAGCACTCAGAGTAATCAACAATCAGCGGAATATCCAGTACATAGAATATGAAAATAATATGTAAAGCCTCCTGGTCGTCTTCGTCATCATCAGCGTGAGCCACTAAGATCAGCACCTGCCACCTGTCACCTAGTCTTCCCATCCCAAACATGGATGAACAGCCCAAGGTAATAAGAGGAGACATAAAACCTTGAGTCAGACAACAGTCTTAGTGAGCAGTCAATCAACTATCAAACATACCAAAGGAACATAAAGGATAAAAGGAATAGGAACCCAAATCATCCCACTCTACCTCTTTCTACAGTGATAGCCCCCAGACACACACTAAGGAGAAGCAAGCATAGCAAAGCAGATAATTAAAGTAAAGCAATAATCACTCGAGTCAAGGTCGATGTTTTCCAAATACAAACCCCCAAGGCCTAAATCAAGATCAGATAAGCACCCAGAAAACACCGCTCTTGAGACCGAATGATGATACAACCAAACATCCATGACTCTAGCTATCACTGTTATCATTGCCTTGATTTTATCGTTAATTGAATGACCAACTCATCTTTCAACCATCCGTCAAGGGCTAATGGCAACCCCGGTTCTAGACATAACTCCGCACGTCACCGTGACCCGTGCCTAGGTATAACGGATCTACCCAGAGTACTAGAACGTCATCATGACCCGCGCCTGGGTATAACGGATCTACCCAACGTACTCTTGCTTTGAGTTTGCTAGAACCTTCAATAACGATAAGATCTCAGCCTTCTAGTCATCCTCCTCGACGACTATTCCCAATATAGCTCAAGCACCTCTCGAGCCCACCATTATCCACCAACTCGAACCGCATCATCGAGTAATCAACATGCTTGGGATGATCCCGTCTGGATTAAACCAAGGCTTCCACATCATGCTTTGCTCCAACGCATCTCAGCAAAGTCCATCTCATCATCATACTTCGCCTCAACATATCATGGCAAAGTCCATTTCGTCATCATACTTCGCTTCCTCTAACTATAACAAAGTCCTCGAACCCATCCATATGAGCTTCATCATCCGCTTCATATGCCACAGCAGCTTTCACCATTCAAGAGCCTTTCCACTTAGCTTTTGAATCATCTTCAACCATTTTGTCCCAAATCAACTACAAGCTAACTCGAGACAATCAAATCAATCATACATCCAAACAATCAAGCATTCAAACAAGATCTAATCAAGCAATATCAACTATAATGGCAATTTCGTAAATAAATGAGCATAAGTCTAACATATATGAAATCATGGATTTTAGCATAGATCTATCAAATATAAAACATGAGTTTTGTCTCTATAACTTGTTAATTGAACTTGCATAGGTAAACATCTTCAAAAGTAATGGATCTAGACTTGGATCTAAGGACAATGCATGAAATCACTATCTACAACACTCCAACAAACCACCCATCCAATATACTCCTTTGGGTCTGCGTGAGAGATAACCACCACTCATCGAATCACCCAAACACTTCAAAAACTATCAACTCCAGATCTGGACAGCGAAGATTCAAGCTTGATTCGTCGAAATCCCGCTTGAAACGATGAAATCTAGCTTCGTTGGATGAAGATCTTCAACTTTGGCTCTTAAATCTTCAATCTTGATCTTCGATCTTGAATGGATATTAGCACTCGATTGAAGTAGAGAAAGAAGTGAAGAAAATGTTGTAGTCGAGTTTCCAAAATGGCAGCACTTCGTCGCTTCAAAAATCGGTGCCAAAAAGTGAGCCAAACCCCTCTATTTATAGGCTGAAATCACCCTTAGGTCGCCCAGACTTAGGTCGTTGCCGACCTAGAGACCCCCGACCTAACTTAGGTCATTTACGACCTAAGTCTCCCTAGCACACGCGACCTAAAAACACAGCTGCCTTCAACGACCTACGACCTAAGACCATGCCGACCTAAAATAAACATGCGACCTAATTTCCTTGCGACCTATGATTCTGCCGACCCAACCTACCTAGCGACCTAACACAAACCATGATCTAACACTTCCTTTTAGGTTGCTCTACCTATAAGTCGTTAAACCCTATAGGTCGGCCAACCATACCAACTCGTTCACGACCTAACTTCCATAGGTCATAAACACTCTTAAGTCGGTCCATACCTAGGTCGGTCAGGAACCATAACTCATAACTTTTAGGTCGTTACCCATTAACTCGCACACGACCTATCACTTAACTTGTGCAACCGAGTTAACTTCCCCTACGACTTAGGCTAAGGAGAACATAAACAACACTAACGACCTAATAATTCTACGATATATCAACACGTAAAATACGGGTCGTTACAAAAAACCTCACTAATTAGAGCAAACTTAAAATTACAGATATCGTAAAGCTATTTAAATTCCATTTTAAGAGGTAAGACCGAAATCCAACGGTCATGCCAAAAGGAAGTACGGTTATTGGAACGAACAATGTTTTATTCTATAACGATTCGTAATTTTCGTTAATTAAATTTGTCATTTTAACAAGATTTACGTAAATTTAATTTACAAGAAATAAAGATTTTATAATAATTAATAATGAAGTAAATGTTGAGAATGAAATGAAACCATGGGAATATAAGGCTAAGTATTTACAGTTGAAATAAAATGACGAATAAATTGAAGTGATGTAAATTGTTATACTAGGCTAAGAGTTGCATATAAGAGAACAAAGGTAAGTAGTGAATTTAGTTAATGAATTAATAATATTAAATAGTAAATTGAATTAAATCAATGTCCGGTACAAATTGAAATATTGTTTGGAATGAAAGCTTATAAATTGTAAGCATTTAATTTACAAATGAAATCAATGTATTAATTTAGTTGTAACTGAATGTAAATTAATGAAATTATGTAATAATTGATAAATGATGGCATTCATGAATGAAATAAGATTTGTAAGTAATAAAGGAATAATTGAAATAAACATTTACCAATGATATGTATATTGATTTATATAGACTTAATAAAAGATTTGAATTGAATCAATCTATTTAGTTGAAACTAATTAATTTGTATGCAAATTATAAATGGGTTTATAGTAAGAAATTATACTACCGTGAATTGGAATTAAGATGAAATTGAAAAATTCAAGTATGTGATGCAAATATATCATATATAGCAATGGAATAAAAAAATTAGTGTTATTATAACCTGGTTCGCAGGTAACAAACTTATAACTGAATTTAAAAGAAAATAGGTGACAATGAATATAGATTGTTCATTTATTTGGTGTGTTAAATAAATTTTGGTATTCAATCGCAATAAATATAAATAATTAATTGAAACTGTTGTAAGGTCAAAATTTATGGCATATAATAAGTTGGGGGATAGATTTCATTAAAGGTAATTTATTTATTATGTTAATGTAAATTAAAATAATTAGAGGTATGTAAATGATGATTAATACCATGTTTGGAAGTTGTAATTTAGAGGATATTAAGAATTAGGAATTGAATTTTGAATTATTTGCAATACAAATAAAGAAAATGTTACGTTATTGCTAATTGAGGGAATCATTAATTAATTGAATGAAAGTTAAATCAGTGGAATTAATGGAGATTAATTTACGTTAGTTATTTAGGGTAGTGACTAAATTTGGTAATCCATTTGCAATTAATGACAATAGTGTTGATATAAGCTAATAAGTTAAATGCCAATGCAATACCAATTAATGGATTGAATGTGATTATGAAATTGGAATTAATAAATGCAGTAAATAGTTCAGGGCAAATAAATTTATTGAACAAATGTTAAGATCTTAACTGATGGTAATTAATAATTGAAGATAATGTAAATTCCATTTATAATATGACTATGGGTGAATGAAAAGATTGTAAATCAAGATTTGTTTATTTATATGAATATAAAGAATTAAGGTAATTGAGTTTTTGCAATTAAGTAAAAATTAAACATTTATTTTTACGTTAATTGAAAATTTAGTTGAAAGTGAAAAATATGTATGTATGTTAATTTCATCCATTTGCCTATAATGGATTGAATAATAAGAATGAAGATTTAATTCAATGAAATTTTGAAAACTTAATTTGATAATTTCTAAATTTAATAAAAATGAAAATTTGACACTGAAATGGGAAGTTAATCAACTTTAAATTGACCTTTAAATTGTTTAAAACATTGTAATTTGATTGAGACATATAAAGGCAATAAAATTTGTCAAATTTAATATTAAAAAAAATTGGATTTTATTAATAAATTTTTAATTTATCTTATTAATATAAAATTAGTCATTTTGGCCACTGACACGGATTCCGACGAAACTAGTTTCATCGGATCCGTAACGGTGAATTATAATAGTGTTTCAAGTTTCATAACGATCGGACTTTTCGTTTGATCGTACTGACTCGAAACGCCTTGAAATTTATGCAATTTAAATCAATCTAAATCAATTTGGAAAAATTGAATTTAGCACAACTTCTTCATACGACGTGAAACTTTTTCCATCGCGTTTAAAATATTTTTAAACATATATTTTGATATATGGGTTGACCCATTTTCGTTCCGGAGTAGAAACGGGTTTTTCGGGGCATAGATTGTTCAGCACGTTTATTTATCTGGTCCATCTACTCTATTTCAACCCTACCTATAAATACCCTGCATATAAACCCTAATTTCTCCTCATTCTCATTTGTCTGTACGTACCTTCTTTCTCAGCTCCTCATCCCAATGGCAGACAAAATATAATTCCCAAATTCCAAAAAAAAAATCAATTTCAAAAAAAAAAACAAAAAAAAAACAAAATTCTTTTTACGGATCTGCAGCAGCTTCTGGTCGCGCTTCAGGTTTCAGAGGAGAAAACCCTAGAGCAACTTCGGGTCAGAAAGAAAATGACTCGGGTCGCTTCGGTTCGTTTTGGCGAAAACTCCAAACAAGCATCGGGGAATTGAGGTGGCGCACCAAAGTCGAACCCGAAGTCAATCCAGGACCAGAATTTTCCATTTTTCAAATTTTCATAACTTTTGCATACGAGCTCGGATTCACGCGCAGTTTGTTTTGCTGGGATCGTATCGGAATTTCGGAAGTTTTGGCACTTGTTTGGATGAATTTGGAGATTGTCCAATTTCTGGGTTTAAATTGGATTTGAATTCAATTTAAATTCAAAAAGGTGAGTGTTTTAACCCACTCACAACTTTTGGAATTTCTTATGTTTGTTAATTTGACTTAAGATATGAGTAGAAATTTATTTATGATTGTTTGGCATGTTTTATTCATCATCTCTGTTAATTCGCATTTATTTAATTTAACTGTTAATTATTGCATATAAATTGACAGTTAGAATTTATTTATTTGCATATAACTGCTAGTTCAACAGTTATTAAATTTATTTATTTGCATATAAACTGCTAGTTTAACAGTTATTGAATTTATTATTGAATATAAACAGTTGGTTAATACATGTTATTTATTACCTGTATAATTTACATGCTCTATATCGATGATTGTTTAAATTGGATGATGATTGCAAATGATGGTTGATGATTGATATTTGGATGAATAGATGCAACATTTATATCGTATAAATTTCAAGTCATCATGCATTTTCATTTCATTCGGGATTGCGGATTGAATACAACCGCGTTTTTATTCTAAATTGCGGATTGAAATGATAAACATCCGTATCACTTGACCATAGGGTAGAAAATTTTATACAGGCACCGCGGTATATATATAATATATATTTTGAAATGTTTTTATGGTTTTGTAAAGCTACATATATATGGTTTATGGGATATTGAATTGGGTATTTATATATATATATATATATATATATATATAGTAATTTTCGGTTTTTAAGCTTTGTATAAATTTGATTTGAAGTATAAAATAAAGTTTGATTTTTAAGATCAAATACGATTAAGCATTTATTTAAAATCTAATTTCTGGAGTTTTTATGACTTAAATGAGAATAAGATTTGGAAGATGAATATTAAGTTAAACTGAAATTTAATAAAAATTAAAAAATTTAAAGGATATGATTTTTATAACTTGATTTTTTTGTAATGTGATTTAAATGAATATCAGATTGATTTAAATGTATATATTCAGTTTAATAAATTGACGGATTTTCCAATTTTGTGAAGTTAAAGGTTTTACTTAAATTATATTGAATTCATTAAGTAAACAGTTCAAGTCTAAATAATAAGTAATTGAATTTGATATATATGGGTTTGTCAAATGAGTTTGTTTTTGAAATGGTGAAATATTTAAAGCTTTGAAACATAAGAATTAAAAATGGTATTTGAAAGTTTAAATCGATATTTGGAATTGATTTGTGAAATGTAAAGAAGCTATTTTGTTTTATAAAAGAAATTTAATATTTAAACATTTGAGAGATGGAAATTTGTTTCAAAGTTATGATTTTCAAGGTAGTATAATTTGGAAATATTATATTCCAGAGTTTTGATTTCTAAATATTTTACTTTGAAAACCCTATGATTTTGGAAAGAATATATATTGGAAAATAAAATGACATTATATTGGTTTGGGCCTAAATGATATCGTATTGACTTGGGGTTTTAAAAATATAAACGATATCGTTTTTATATGGGTTTAAAATGGATATTTTATTCTGGTTTTAAATTATAATTATTTTAAATGACCGTGGTGTTATAATAACATTTGGTTGTTGAAGAGACCGGGATCGGAAGTTGTCATACTCTCTGCCAACTCCGAAAACCACTTTAACAACCGTGTACGCGGTGGAGATTCCAGAATGAAGTAGGGTGGTGGCGGCGTTTCCTGTAAGGTAAATACGTGGACCCGACTCCCGTGAGTTGGCATAAGGTGGATAAAAATAGAAGCGATTCTCGGGCCAATGAGGTCATTCCTCTGATCGAACGCACTCCTTCGATACTATACTCTGACTTTGGATTGATTCGGTGGCCACTATTGATTTCTTTGATTTGAGGGTGTTAGTTCAAGGTGGGCGGTAGCTGCGGCTACGCGTTTCCACCAGCCCGGATAGCAATTGGTATATCTACCCTGGCATTGCCTAGTTGTGCCGTGTCACCTACCCTATCGCGCCTTGTACGAGTTTGGATTTCTCCCGTAGCCCGCGTGGTATTCTCTGGTGGCTTCCCGATCAGGAGGGACTATGATATTGGATGGACTACTGGGACTATTACGTGTTAAGGTCTATATGGGCAACCCCTTAATGCTAAGAAAAAGTAAGTTTATTTTACAATTAGACACAATTATAATAGCGCAATATACTACATAGTAAATAGTTTAATGGATCCTTAGGAAATGTAAATCCCGAGCATCTCTTGAGTTACTGCTCTCATATTTATTTCTGTTAATTTGACTCACATAAGATCTTTTAGTTCTGACTCGAGTGTTTTTGTTTTTCAAATTCGCTCGGGTCAGTCCGAGCGTTTCAGGATTTGAAGACTTAATTTCTGGAGGACGAAGACGAAGATTTCATCATCATCATTATTATGATATTATATGGTTCCACTACACACTGTATTCCGCTGCATTGGTATTTATTGGTATGTGAACTCTGATATTTATTGTATAAAGAAGAATCAAATGTTTTGTAAACAGTTTTATGAACTGTATATTTATTATTATATTTTATCCTTCCGCTGTGAGATTCTATTTTGTTATTTCTTCCTTGTTTTTCTTATTTACCCCATAACAATCCGCCCTTACGTATGGTTTGAATTGGCACGTGTGTCTGTTTAAATCGTGCGAAAAGGCGGATGTTACATCCGGTATCAGAGCTTTGGTTTAGCGATAAACCTTAGCTTTGTGGGGTCTGACTCTTTATCAATAGGGTAGAAACACCCTATGGGAGTCGCTGAGTGTATATATATGAGAGAGAGCGTATTTGTTAGTGTTATAAAAGGGTTTTAATATTGTGTTAATCTGTTCCATTTTGTATTTATAAATTCCGGTTGATGCATGGGACGCTGTGACATTAATAGGGATTTCTAAACACTTAATAGGATAGACCGACATAATATTTGTTTTAATATAGTTGAATGAAATAATTTTGCCTATTATATTTTCTATATACAAAATAAAGTTATTTTTATAAATAAGATATATATTTGGTTGCAATATATTGGTTGTTAGGTAATAAAATTTATAAATAATAGGTGAAATTAGATGGAAAATAAAATTTGAAATTTTGAACTTAAGTTCCGGGGTTTTGGAAATTCTTTCAATTGATTTTGGAATATAATAATAATACTATTAGAAGTATTTTTTGATATAAATATTTCAATATAATTTGAAAGAATTGTTTAAAAAGAAATTTTGAAAAGAAATAAGTTATGTACTCCCCTCTCTGTCGCTTGAAAATAATTTCGGTGATGAGTGCATGCATCATCGACTTTCATTTTCGAGTTTCGAAGTGGGAATGCCACTGTAGTAGTTTTACTACAGATTTATTTTGATAAACAAAAGTGAATTTTTAATTTGTTTTAAATATAATTGGGTTTATAAGTTGTAAGTATATATATTTACCTATTATTTTTAAAATAATTTGAAATTTAACCCGGTATTTAGTTCTTAAGTTTCCACAAATAAATAGTTTCAATTATTCTAGTGAAATGGAATCTAAGTAACTAATAATTGAAGTCTTAAATGAAACAAGAGGTTTAATGCTAGGTTATTAATGGTATTAAATGAAATTTAAAATTGTAACCTATGAAATAAAGGATATAATTACTGAACTTTAATTAAAATAAGAGATTTAATGATAGGTTATGAATGAAATTAAATGAAATTTGAAATTTTAACCTATGAAATAAAGGATATAATTACTGAACATTAATTAAAAATAAAATTTAGTAAAACTTGTATAACTTTCAATTACATTCTTAAAAAGCATATTTATAACTTACCAAATATTAAAAGTTGAAATGTTAATAAGAAATGTAGTAGATATTATACAAGTAATAAATTTGAAGTATAATTAATGAAATTCTTTAATAAATAAGGATTTGATGTTGTAATTGTTGTAAACTTAAGTTATAATTGAAATTTTACTATATTTAAAATATAATTAAAGGTAAGAATTATAAATAGATGATCATAAATTTAAGTAAATAAAATGGAATGGTATTATAATAAAATATGATAAAGAGTGAGTATTGTAAGTAGGCAACTAGAAACTTAAGTATATGGTTGAAGCTATTATGAATAAAATAAGTAGAAAAGATGAATGCAGTAAATATATATTGTAGACTTAAATTAATGTATTAATGTGATAAGAAATTGATATGCACATGAATACTATAAACAAATGAAGCTATGCAATATGAAAGGAAAAGAGAAAAATGAATTATATATATATATATATATATAAGTATGAGTGCAAACAAGTGTAATAAACACTAAATTAATGAATGGAAATAAAAGTTGTAAGAAATAAATGTAAAGTAAAAAGATAAACCATATATGAAATAAAAGGAAAAATAAAACAACAAAGGTATGAAATGAAATTAAGAATAAGTAAAGTTGATTGTTGTTTGGATTTGTTGTTGTTTTGGGTTATGGTTGTTTAGGTAAGATACTTTAAATTTGGTGGGATGGATGAATAATCTATTTTGTTTCATCTAAGACTGTTGAGTAAATGATGCGCTAGTGGTTTATTCTTCATTCCGTACAATTTAAAAGTTTTGAACCCGAACAACTATTTGTTTGTTTGATTGAATGGTTGCTTTGTATTGTTTGTCTATGCTGTTTATTGAAATTGATGGTTGTTGTATTGATTTGTTGTTAGTGATTGAAACCACTAAAATATTTCACTTTATAAAAATTGTTAACCTTTGGATTTTATAAGTGAAATGTAGGTTATGGAAGCAATTGCTACTGCTGTTGGTTCCATAAATTAAGCGTAAATTGCCCGACAAATAGGTACGTTTCGGATTACAGTTTATAGCGCTATTTATATACTTTCCCGTGTTAGGATATTATATGTGATATTTTGATATATTTGATATTATATTTTCTCCCGAGCCTCCCCGTACAAAGGAGACTCTGCCAAAATTTTCCGTAAATTTTAGACTTAGAAAATATTTTGAAAATGTTTTCCAAACTATATTAGTTTGAGTATAATAAAAAATTAATGATTATAAATCAGTATATTTTATCTAAATTAATTTTGTAAATTTATTGTTTATAAATTTAATATTTAATATGATATTGATTTCTAAATTCTTCTCCCCTTCTTTTTCCTTTTCGGAGACGAAAAATTTTGAGTGGGGGAGAGCGTAACGACCCGTAATTTTCGTTAATTAAATTTGTCATTTTAATAAGATTTACGTAAATTTAATTTACAAGAAATAAAGATTTTATAATTAATAATGAAGCAAATGCTGAGAATGAAATGAAACCATGGGAATATAAGGCTAAGTATTTACAGTTGAAACAAAATGACGAATAAATTGAAGTGATGTAAATTGTTATACTAGGCTAAGAGTTGCATATAAGAGAACAAAGGTAAGTAGTGAATTTAGTTAATGAATTAATAATATTAAATAGTAAATTGAATTAAATCAATGTCCGGTACAAATTGAAATATTGTTTGGAATGAAAGCTTATAAATTGTAAGCATTTAATTTACAAATGAAATCAGTGTATTAATTTAGTTGTAACTGAATGTAAATTAATGAAATTATGTAATAATTGATAAATGATGGCATTCATGAATGAAATAAGATTTGTAAGTAATAAAGGAATAATTGAAATAAACATTTACCAATGATATAGTATATTGATTTATATAGACTTAATAAAAGATTTGAATTGAATCAATATATTTAGTTGAAAATAATTAATTGGTATGCAAATTATAAATGGCTTTATAGTAAGAAATTATACTACCGTGAATTGGAATTAAGATGAAATTGAAAAATTCAAGTATGTGATGCAAATATATCATATATAGCAGTGGAATAAAAAAATTAGTGTTATTATAACCTGGTTGGTAGGTAACAAACTTATAACTGAATTTAAAAGAAAATAGGTGACAATGAATATAGATTGTTAATTTATTTGGTGTGTTAAATAAATTTTGGTATTCAATCGCAATAAATATAAATAATTAATTAAAACTGTTGTAAGGTCAAAATTTATGGCATATAATAAGTTGGGGGATAGATTTCATTAAAGGTAATTTATTTATTATGTTAATGTAAATTAAAATAATTAGAGGCACGTAAATGATGATTAATAACATGTTTGGAAGTTGTAATTTAGAGGATATTAAGAATTAGGAATTGAATTTTGAATTATTTGCAATACAAATAAAGAAAATGTTACGTTATTGCTAATTGAGGGAATCATTAATTAATTGAATGAAAGTTAAATCAGTGGAATTAATGGAGATTAATTTACGTTAGTTATTTAGGGTAATGACTAAATTTGGTAATCCATTTGCAATTAATGACAATAATGTTGATATAAACTAATAAGTTAAATGTCAATGCAATACCAATTAATGGATTGAATGTGATTATGAAATTGGAATTAATAAATGCAGTAAATAGTTCAGGGCAAATAAATTTATGGAACAAATGTTAAGATCCTAACTGATGGTAATTAATAATTGAAGATAATGTAAATTCCATTTATAATATGACTATGGATGAATGAAAAGATTGTAAATCAAGATTTGTTTATTTATATGAATATAAAGAATTAAGGTAATTGAGTTTTTGCAATTAAGTAAAAATTAAACATTTATTTTTACGTTAATTGAAAATTTAGTTGAAATTGAAAAATATGTATGTATGTTAATTTCATCCATTTAGCTATAATGGATTGAATAATAAGAATGAAGATTTAATTCAATGAAATTTTGGAAACTTAATTTGATAATTTCTAAATTTAATAAAAATGAAAATTTGACACTGAAATGGGAAGTTAATCAACTTTAAATTATTTAAAACCTTTTAATTTGATTGAGACATATAAGGTAATAAAATTTGTCAAATTTAATATTAAAAAAAATTGGATTTTATTAATAAAATTTTAATTTATTTAATTAATATAAAATTAGCCATTTTGGCCACAGACTTGGATTCCAACGAAACCAGTTTCATCAGATCCGTAATGGTGAATTATAATAGTGTTTCAAGTTTCATAACAATCGGACTTTTCGTTTGATCGTACCGACCCGAAATGCCTTGAAATTTATGCAATTTAAATCAATCTAAATCAATTTGAAAAAATTGAATTTAGCATAACTTCTTCATACGATGGAATTTGGATGTGAAACTTTTTCCATCGCATTTAAAATATTTTTAAATATATATTTTGATATATGGGTTGACCTATTTTCGTTCCGTAGTAGAAACGGGCTTTTCGGGCCATAGATTGTTCAGCACGTTTATTTATCTGGTTCATCTACTCTATTTCAACCCTACCTATAAATATCCTGTTATAAACCCTAATTTCTCCTCATTCTCATTTGTTTGTACGTACCTTCTTTCTCAGCTTCTCATCCCAATGGCAGACAAAACCTAATTCCCAAATTCCCAAAAAAAAATTCAATTTCAAAAAAAAAACAAGAAAAACATTTTTTTTTGCGGATCTGCAGCAGCTTCTGGTCGCGCTTCGGGTTTCAGAGGAGAAAACCCTAGAGCAACTTCGGGTCAGAAAGAAAATGACTCGGGTCGCTCCGGGTCGTTTTGGCGAAAACTCCAAGCAAGCATCGAGGAATTGAGGCGACGCACCAAAGTCGAACCCGAAGTCGATCCAGACCAGAATTTTCCATTTTTTCAAATTTTCATAACTTTTGCATACGAGCTCGGATTCACGCGCGGTTTGTTTTGCTTGGATCGTATCGGAATTTCTGACATTTTGGCACTTGTTTGGATGAATTTGGAGACTGTCCAATTTTTGGGTTTAAATTGGATTTGAATTCAATTTAAATTCAAAAAGGTGAGTGTTTTAACCCACTCACAACTTCTAGAATTTCTTATGTTTGTTAATTTGACTTAAGATATGAGTAGAAATTTATTTATGATTGTTTGGCATGTTTTATTCATCATCTCAGTTAATTCGCGTTTATTTAATTTAACTGTTAATTAATTTTATTTATTGCATATAAATTGACAGTTAGAATTTATTTATTTGCATATAACTGCTAGTTCAACAGTTATTAAATCTATCTATTTGCATATAAACTGCTAGTTTAACAGTTATTGAATTTATTATTGAATATAACTATTGGTTAATACATGTTATTTATTACCTGTATAATTTATATGCTCTATATCGATGATTGTTTAAATTGGATGATGATTGCAAATGATGGTTGATGATTGATATTTGGATGAATGGATGCTACATTTATATTGTATAAACTTCAAGTCATCATGCATTTTCATTTAATTCGGGATTGCGATTTGAAATGCTATACAACCGCATTTTTATTTTAAATTACGGATTGAAATGATAAACATCCGTATCACTTGACCATAGGGTAGAAAATTTTATACAGGCACCGCGGTATATATATATAAAATATATTTTGAAATGTTTTTAGGGTTTTGTAAAGCTATATATATATGGTTTATGGGATATTGAATTGGTTATACACACACACACACACACACACACACATATAGTAATTTTCGATTTTTAAGCTTTGTATAAATTTGATTTGAAGTCTAAAATAAAGTTTGATTTTTAAGATCAAATACGATTAAGCATTTATTTAAAATCTAATTTCTGGAGTTTTTATGACTTAAATGAGAATAAGATTTGGAAGATGAATATTAAGTTAAATTGAAATTTAATAAAAATTAAAATTTTTAAAGGATACGATTTTTATAACTTGATTTTTTTGTAAAGTGATTTAAATGAATATCAGGTTGATTTAAATGAATATATCCAGTTTAATAAATTGAAGGATTTTCCAATTATGTGAAGTTAAAGGTTTTACTTAAATTATATTGAATTCATTAAGTAAACAGTTCAAGTCTAAATAATAATGAATTGAATTTGATATATATGGGTTTGTCAAATGAGTTTGTTTTTGAAATGGTGAAATATTTAAAGCTTTGAAACATAAGAATTAAAAATGGTATTTGGAAGTTTAAATCGATATTCGAAATTGATTTGTGAAATGTAAAGAAGCTATTTTGTTTTATAAAAGAAATTTAATATTCAACCATTTGAGAGATGGAAATTTGTTTCAAAGTTATGATTTTCAAGGTAGTATAATTTGGAAATATTATATTCCAGAGTTTTGATTTCTAAATATTTTACTTTGCAAACCCTATGATTTTGGAAAGAATATATATTGGAAAATAAAATGACATTATATTGGTTTGGGCCTAAATGATATCGTATTGATTTGGGGTTTTAAAAATATAAACGATATCGTATTTATATGGGTTTAAAATGGATATTTTATTCTGGTTTTAAAGTATAATTATTTTAAATGACCGCGGTGTTATAATAACGTTTGGTTGTTGAAGAGACCGGGATCGGAAGTTGTCATACTCTCTGCCAACTCCGAAAACCACTTTAACAACCGTGTACGCGGTGGAGATTCCAGAATGAAGTAGGTTGGTGGCGTCGTTTCCTGTAAGGTAAATACGTGGACCCGACTCCCGTGAGTTGGCATAAGGTGGCTAAAACAGGAGCGATTCTCGGGCCAATGAGGCCATTCCTCTGATCGAACGCACTCTTTCGATACTATACTCTGACTTTGGATTGATTCAGTGGCCACTATTGATTTCTTTGATTCGGGGGTGTTAGTTCGAGGTGGGCGGTAGCTGCGGCTGCGCGTTTCCACCAGCCCGGATAGCAATTGTTATATCTACCCTGGCATTGCCTAGTTGTGCCGTGTCACCTACCCTATCGCGCCTTGTACGAGTTTGGATTTCTCCCGTAGCCCGTGTGGTATCCTCTGGTGGTTTCCCGATCAGGAGGGACTATGATATTGGATGGACTACTGGGACTATTACGTGTTAAGGGCTATATGGGTAACCCCATAATGCTAAGAAAAAGTAAGTTTATTTTACAATTAGACACTATTATAATAGCGCAATATACTACATAGTAAATAGTTTAACGGATCCTTAGGAGATGTAAATCCCGAGAATTTCTTGAGTTACTGCTCTCATATTTATTTCTGTTAATTTGACTTACATAAGATCTTTTAGTTCTGACTCGAGTGTTTTTGTTTTTCAAATTCGCTCGGGTTAGTCCGAGCGTTTCAGAATTTGAAGACTTAATTTCTGGAGGACGAAGACGAAGATTTCATCATCATTATTATTATATTATATGGTTCCACTACACACTGTATTCCGCTGCATTGGTATTTATTGGTATGTGAACTCTGATATTTATTGTATAAAGAAGAATCAAATGTTTTGTAAACTGTTTTATGAACTGTATATTTATTATTATATTTTATCCTTTCGCCGTGAGATTCTATTTTGTTATTTCTTCCTTGTTTTTCTTATTTACCCCATAACAATCCGCCCTTACGTATGGTTTGAATTGGCACGTGTGTCTGTTTAAATCGTGCGAAAAGGCGGATGTTACATATTCCTAAGTTAAAAATCTCAAGACATTTTAAAATGTTTCTCCAAAAATTAGAAAAATTATGATTGGCTGGAGAAACTATTTGATATAAATTACTATTCCCATTATAGTAATATTTAGAAATAATCTCTTTCCAAATAGCATTATCATTAATATCTTTAAACTTCCATAATCATTTACCTAGCAATGATAAATTCATATTACGCAAGTTAATAACCCCTAAACCATCTTCCTTCTTGGCTTTACAGACGGTCTCCCAATTAACTAAACATTTTATATTATTATTAGAATTCTCTCCACTCCAAAGGAAGTCTCTTCTAATTATGTCAATTTTATCGATAACCCAATCCGAAAATAAATGCATGGACATCCAATAAATTGGGAGGGCTGATAAAACCGAGTTAATGAAAACTAGCCTTCCTGCTCTGGATAGATATCTCCCATTCTAGGTAGAATTATTATTCTTAATTTTATCAATAATAATAAACCAGTCTTCATGCTTGAGCTTAGAGGGTCTAATCACAAAACCAAGATATTCAAACGGAAAGCTCATAATTTTGCAATTTAGAGTAATAGCAACCGAATTTTCAACATTTTCAAAATCTTTTAAGATTAACACTAAACTTTTGTCAAAATTTATTTTTAAACCTGATAAAAGTTCAAAACTGTAAAGAATAAACCTGAGAGTTATAATGTGCCTAGGCAGATGGAAAGAAAAAAAGTAAGATATCATCAGGCAAATTGGAGAATCGATACACCATTACGCGAAATATCATTCCCAACACTACCTAGAGAACCATTATCCACTGCTCTTTTTATGATTTTAGCAAAAACATCTACCGCTAAATTAAATAATAAAGGCGATAAAGGATCCCCTTTATTTGTGTCTCGAGTTGGACCAAATTTCATTTCTTTTTTTATAAAGGCGATAAAACATCTAGAAAGTAGCATAATTTCATTTCTTTGAACTTCTGGCAATCATTTTTTTTAATTTATTTGAGTCTCGAGTTGGACCAAGGTTATGTTTGGATAGAGTATTCTCGTATGGATAAATGAAAACCTTTCCCCTAGTTCTGTTAAACTTTTTAAGTTCACGTTATACAATGAAACATGGGCTGTTGAGTATAGGCTGGTACAATGCCGGCCTTGAGGTTTAGGACAATAAAAAAGATCACGTTACAACTTTTTTTATATTCCTACAGCGGAGTAATTGGATAAATTTCAAATTTTTTTATCTATGCAAATCTTTTATGGATTCACGTTTTTGTAGAGTTGGTTTATATCATTCATATCAATAGATTTGGTTTCTATTCCTAACCATTGATAAAATATAGGATAGTTATTCAATCATATTTCTTTTGAAATACTTTAAATTTACTTCCTCAACATGAATCCAACACTTATTTGCATATATTGTTAATTGATTACAAGTTCAAGTGTTTTATGGATTTGACATGGATTGTTTAATGATCAACGTCTTAATATAAGTGTAATAGTGGGCTTGAACGCTTTAGTAGTATGAATTAGGAAATTTATATTATAAGAATCCAAAATCTCATGAAATATTTAATACTTTCTCGATGTGGTACAACATCACCTAACATGCAAATGGAAAGTATGAAGGCGGGCAAGAAAGCAATCAAGAAGACTAGTAAGAGCCTTAAATCTTCTCCTTCTGTTAACAAAAGGGATCATCTTCTTTATCAATCGTATATACTGCCCAAGAAGAGGTAAACACTATCCCCCAACAATTCAAGATCATAAGCATAGAAGCTATTCCAACTGGTCCCTATAGTAGAATTGTTAGCCCTCTAGAAGGTTTCTTTGCTTTTGCACCAATTCATATATGGAACTCGGGACATATTCCTTTTCCGGACTTTCTCTTGCGATTCCTGAAGCACCTAAACATCACTTTGATCTAGTTGACTCCAATTTCATACACATATCTGACTTGCTTAGAAGTTCTTGCTAGGTAGGCCAAGCTTCCTTCCCTATATACTCAAACCCTCTATACTATAACTAGACTTGTAAAAATAGGTGAGCAGCAAGGAAACCCACTGTATTGTATTTGTCCTCTTCCAAAGGTCTTAATAACCAATGCCATCGACAAGACAAAGGAATGAGAACTCAATTTTTCAATGTTAAGTGTTATTCCAGGATTAGAGGAACTTTCTCCGTTACTAGTAAGTTTCTATTTTCTAGTGCTTATGTTATACATGTCGCTCTCTTATAATATATATTTTCTTCTATATCCGAATCCTAAGCAGTTAAGCCCTTCTGTTGAAGATATTATAAAGTCCTTAACCCTGGCATCTGAAACTATGGGCAACAGAGTTACACTTCTGACAGAAACAAAGCTTCACAACTACTCTGTAATCTTGGACCACCACAAAATTCTAGGGGAGCCACTGACGATAAAAGGAAATTGTGACAAATGTGACTTTTCGACGCTCGAAAAACGACATCAATACGTCCACTGTATCTACTGCCGAGCAATCGAAGGCCAGAAAACCGTACCGTTAGTGTTAAAGAAGAGGTAGAAGATAGAAGAAGAGACAAAAAGATAGAACATAA
This sequence comes from Allium cepa, assembly GCA_030765085.1. Taxonomy (NCBI): domain Eukaryota; kingdom Viridiplantae; phylum Streptophyta; class Magnoliopsida; order Asparagales; family Amaryllidaceae; genus Allium; species Allium cepa. The sequence goes on along the minus strand of CM060931.1, from coordinate 881,796,774 downwards.
CATAAATAACAGAACAATATCAGAATCTCACAATCGCAGCGGAATAACATATAATAGATAAATGAATAATCTTTAAACAAAGAACTATATCAGTTATTACATTACATTACATTACATCATCAGAGTGTGCAACAACAAATAGCGGAAAAGAAATACTATATACTAGTGAATACGCCATGCCATCCAACTTGCCTCCAGATTTCTCCAGCAACTCCCGAAGTCCAGAATATCCTGATAACCTAACTCTAGACTGCCCGTGTGGAAATTGGTGGGCACCCAGAGTTTAGGAAGGAAACATTAAACTCCAGGTCAGTCATGGGACTGGTGTGAGAACTAAAACAGTTATTTTCACAAAGAAAATCAAAAGAATTTCTCTACGCTTTTGAAAAATGAAACTACCATAAGGACTCCCACCACACACACAATGCAAATGCAGAATTGGAGGACATTTCTCCTTATTATAGTCAAATATGCTTACTACCAGAATCCTTTGATTTTTATTATTTTTAGTGCATAGCGTAGAAAACATTTCGAAGTAGTATAATATAAATCTTAGCCAACATACGACCATTATCGTATGCCTACTATAGCTACCATGTTCAATAGTAGGTTACTGCCACATTCCATGGCAAGTTTTACAACTAAAACTGTATAGGGTTCGTATTGTTTCTTTAGATTTCCAACAAATGGTCTGGCAAAGGAACTTCCTACAACGAAATGGGTACGCCTCTGGAAAGACGGCCCGAGAACCTAACCGGATCTCTGCTGACACAAGGCCGAGTTACCACATGCTTCTGGGTGCAATGAAGCTGTAACTTGATAACTCCAACAAAAAAAGTATGCCATCCCACGGTCGTTACCGACCTTTATCCAAGGATCCTCAATACCAACAACCAAAAAGTAATAAATTTGCCGCAACCACATAGGTTAAATATCTGGGCTCCATACCATGATACAACCTCTATCCAGAAGAAAATGGACATACCTTAGGGGCGCAACCCCTCAAAAAACCTTACCGCAACATTCCTGTTTCGACCATTTCAGGGTTGTGAGGCTCGACGAAGTCTCGTTCACAAAGCTACGCTTTATACAAAGATGTGCTTTAATTCAACAAATGCTCAACAGCACTTTGTATGCCACATTACCAATTTAGGAATGTATCACTAGTAACCATCAACTACATACCCTCTAAGGGTGTTAAGCTAAGAGAATAAATTCTCCGCCACCAACAGAAATATATTTGATAGAAACCAGCTTTACATCTCAAATTGTAACGTCAGACACACATCCATACAAGTCTGTTCCGGGATCGAATGGAACCGAAGGCACTTACAAAGAAGCCCTTGCAATCTGGATATTCACTAATCACGACTGGACTTCCCATCACAAAGGGTAATAAATTTCTATATCAGAGATCAGCCGATGTAGAAATATTCGACGGTAATCCTTCCGTTTTCACAAATATCCGTTCTTCAACACCGATCATCAAATGCAATCCATAATGACGTATCACATATTCGGAATGGGTAATACGACCCCAAGGTCCTTTCCCGGCTAACCCGAATAGTGAGCGCTTATTCAAAAATAAGCGTGGCATTCAAATTCAAACAAATCACAACAAATACCTATTTAAAGGTAATATTGATAGTCGGTTATTTAACTATCAATAGGCGTGTTCAACATCACCAAATTCCAAATAATTTCCCAAATTATTTATTTTCCAAAAATATCTTTGCAAGATATAAATTTTCCACACTTCAACCATTTGAAAACAATTTTCAAATCACTTTTCACCTTTACTACTTTTGAAAACAAATTTCAAACATTTTCCTTACGCGGAAATACTTTCATTTCAACATGGTTCATTTAAACCAATTAAATAAATCTTTACCGATTTACTTTATATTTACATTCCAAATCCGTAAATTTATTCCCACACTTCAAAAATAAATCAACGTTTATTTTTTTAAACAAATTTCCCTTTCTTTTATAAATTCCATTGTGAATTTACAATTCCCAAAATATATATGAATATACGATTTCCAAACCGATTTCTAATATTCATTTTCAATTTATCTTTAAAAGATAAAATCTCAAAATATTCACTTCATATTGGAAAACATTTCCATACTTATTTAATAATAAGTAATTCACAAATCCATTTATTTTCAACACTTGGAAAATATTCAATATACTTAAGTCGAAATTAAGTATATATTTCATTCTTAAAGAAATCATTCTCTTAAACATATTTGTTTGGGCCAAAAAGAATGTTGCGTAAAACATCGTTACGACAACCCAAAATCACTAGTATAGGGATTCGAACTTAAAATAGATATATAAATCCCAATACTATATAAAACAATTCCTTTCAGAAATCGTTTACTATAACAACAGTGTTATAGTCCACTATTTCCTTCTATTTCTCGAAAACGTCTATATCAATAATAAATGTTGAAATCTATGTATTCGATTCATAATACATTTTAAAACATCTTTTTTAAAATATTTAACTTCATTTTATAATATCGCTTTTCGAAAACATAACCATTTTATTTAATAATATATTCACTGTCCAAAATCGTGAATATACTTCACTAACCAAATTTCAATATTTCTACACATTTTATATAAAGAATAGTTCGCTATCCAAAATCGCGAATATACTTCTTTTAATAAATTTCTATATTCAACTTATCAAATTCCACTGATTTCGAATTTATAAACAACGTCTATAAATTCCATTTCTATTTATAAACTTCGATTTATAAATCTCCTTTATTAATCCAATTCAATTTATATATCTCAAATATACTAAAAGTCCATATTATAAGTTAAATACTTATAATTCATTTATTTACAAAATCGTTCTTTTTTAAAACTTCTATTACTTATAAGATTTATTTATATTTTATAACAACTTCAATTATAAAATCTTCTTTATTAACAATTTCTATTAATATCCCATTTAAATGCCCAAAATCTAGTTTATAAGTTAATTACTTGTAAATCTTTTATTTTACGAGATCTTTTCATTTTATAACTTCACAATTTATAAATCCATAAATTTCGTTTACTTATGAAATCCAATTTTTATTTCATTTTTTTAACACTTATAAAAACTCGTTTTAATATTCCAATATTTTTTTATTTATAAAATTTCAATTTTATAAATCTTTTATATACATCGTTTTTAATAATTCAAAAATCCCAATTTTAACTATTTTATAAATCTATTTATTTTAAAAATCACCTTTTGGTTATATTTCGCAAAAATCTTAATTTTTATAACATAAAAATATATAACTTTTTAATTATTTAAAATGAATCAATTCAAGAATTTAATAAAACGCATACTTTCAAAAATCACTTTAAAATTCTTTTTAAAATCAAAATCATTATTTTAAAACTCCAAAAATGGATCCGATGATGCAACAGCACCAAATAGTCAATCACAACAATCAAAATATCATATATCAATATGATAATCAACAAATATCACAATATCTGTAATCAAATAAATACTAGTGAGGAATCCAGTTGGATCCCTCCAACCTGTTTTCCTGCATCCACAGATGTTAGCACAATACCAATTCCGTTCTAGTAGGGAATTATCGTAGTATATGAGATTTATAAAATATTATCCGCTTAATAGACGGCGCAATAGGGTCTCATCCGCTATATAATGTGGGAAATCAACTCCAAGTAAATAAATAATACCAATTTCACTGTACTGTGAAATATTCGCGATATATGTTTTTAATAAATAACATCCGCTTACTAACGGCGCATATTGTCTATTTTAACAATCAATAGATAACAATCATCATTCAAACATACAATCAAGAATTTTAAATCTAACTATTTAAAATTTATATCGAAACTATTCTATTGAGTGAGAAGTTTTTACCTTGATTTCAATTCCGTTTTCAGCTTTTATTTCGAATAAAATTAAACGAGCGTTTAATTTTACCTGAAATTTTTACTAGCTCCAAATGATTCCAATCTAGTTCCATAGCGTAGTGCTCGACAAAACGATTCCAACGCAATTTGATTCGTAATTTTCTGACCTCGTATGGACAAGATAGACTATTTTAAAGTTTGAACGATTTTATTATAAATCAATTTACAAATTATTAATTATTTCCAAACCCCACAATCACATCTGGCCGTCCATTCCGCTGTGCAAATCACGGCCTTTGCACACGTCTTCCTTCTTCCCAGTGAACATCGCGCAAAGAAACCCATACGCATGCCAACAACCCTAAATCACACAACTACCTCGATCCCCGTGGAGATGATAAGAACCCTCCACATCGAAGCCCACGCCAAGAGCTACCATCGGCTTCAACACTAGCAAGTTCGGTCGACCCATGCTCCTAAAAAATGAGCACGAATGGCAGGAAGTCGCGGCCTCCTTACTCCCTCCACGTTGCTCCATTTACGATCACAACCGTTCATCTTCAAGATCTCGCCACCCTCTTTATTTTTGTAGTTGAAGTCGAAGTCTATCGGGGAGTGGATGAGGAGATAATCGAGGAGAATCTATGGAAGACGTCGGCCATTGATTTTAGGGGGTGGCGGCTCTGAAGTTTAACCCTAGGGTTTTGTTTCACTTTGCAAAAATGAATATTTGGGGGCTTTTATAGAAAAAACGACGACCACTATTCATCCCGGATTTTTCGAACTCCAAACGAAGTGTGTCAGTTGGCGTTTCTAAGGTTTACCCCGCATTCCAAACACAATGGAACTTGTTTCGGAGGCTAATTCGATCATCTGTGTGAGTTACGGCAATAAACGATCGATTTTTAAATTAAACCGATTAATAAATTTCTAGGCGTTTTGGCTTGCCCCGGACAAACGGTAAATCCGATTGACAAGAAATTTGAAGCCTTAATATAATATCACATTACGGATCCGATGAAACTGGTTTCATCGAAATCCGAGAAACATGGCTATTTTAACTCGTCAATTAAATTTTAGAATATTCAATTTTCACAAATTAACTTTTAATTCAATTAAAAGTTCTATAACATCATTCTAACTCTAATATGACTAGATAAAATTTTACAAATCAATTTTAACCATATTAAACCCAATTTCCAATTATTTCTACAATTTCAACTATTAAATAATCGATTTAATTATCCAATTAAATCCAATTATTCGAAAAATAAATTATTAGACTGTTTAATTTCATTTGTTAATATTTTAAAATCAATTAAATATACAAATTTTAATTAATAGAAATTCTGGGTCGTTACAGAAATGCCTATGGAAAACGGTCCTTAGTAGTTGGCAAGCAAAAATCTTTTTTCACTTCTTCTCCAGTGCAACGTAAACCTTTTGGTGAGTTACCATTATTATTTGTACGATTATCATTTAACAAATTTTTCTCTTTGATTTATGTTATCTGCTCTTGTTGTCTCTCCCAAAGGGAAGGAGGTTAAAGATGATGTTTCTGCCTCAACCAAGTTAAGTAAGCCTACCCGTACCGAGGATTCTATCATAAAGCTTTTGAGGCGCAAAAGAGAAAAGAATGTAAAGAAGCTTTTACTGGTACTTTAGCTCCTTCACCAAGAAAAGTGCCCAAGCTTGGGTAATCATTCTCCCATTGTTGTAGAGGAGGATCCATTCATGAACATTGATTCAAGCCCTGATGCTCCGAATCTTGATAAAGCTTAAAAATCGATGATGATAGCTCACTCTCCAAGTGCCATTGTCAACATTTATTTTCCTAACTCACCAATGAATCTACTTCATATATATAAGGAGGTTGGCCCATCTCCTACTCCAAACGAATCTCTTTCTTCTCAAACTCCAGTTTCGACATTTGTAATAAATGTCTATGATCTCCTTTGATTGGTTGCCCAATTTCCTCCGGTCTCACTCAAGCCATCACTAACTTTAGCTTATTCTAAGGACAATCTTTTTGTCATCATTAAGAAACTTTTATCATTATGCATTTCCATCTGTTTAGTCAATCTAGGCTTTTAGCTCTGTATATCTTATTATGACTTATATTTGTTATCCATTCCAGGAAACTAAACACATGTTATTTCTTCAAGAGACCTCTCAAGGGCCTTCTAATGAAGTATCAAGCTCAAAGGACAAATTTATTTGATGAATAATATTATAATTGACATTTCAACAGCAAGGGATAAAGCTATTGCTGACAAAGAGACATGTCTTTGAAAAATAGAAACTTATCTCCTCACTTGATGAGGAGGAGAAGGCTAGGAAGTTGCTAAAGAAGGAGGTGAAAGCACTAAAAGAGGATCATGAGATGGCCAATAGAGAAAAGGCCGGGCTCGCTGGTAAGAACAAATCTCTAAAAGAAAGGCTAAAAAGAAAATCAACCTCTTGGCACATTCAAATAACATTATCAAGGACATAAAGGAAAAGATTTCCTTATTTTGTTAACTACGCTCTTGCCATCATCACCAAGAATTGCTACAAAAAGGCTTTGTTCGTACCATATGTTGACAACATCAAAAAGTTTCCATCTTTAGACTTCCCTTCCCTTACATATTTGAACATAAGATTTAAAAGAAATTTTGATGTTATGTTAGGGAAATCTCAAGGGTCCCAAAAGGAATTTCCCATCAAGTAGAAAGTTGATAATGAAAAATTATTATTTTTCGATGATTCCCCAGTTGATAAAGAAACATATGAAGAGAAAAATGATCATAGCGATAATGATGATGATGACAGCCATAATGATGATGAAGGTGATGATGATGAAAAGAGCTCTCTAGGACCAAAAGATTGGGAAAATGGGTCAGCTGATCTTAATTTGGATTCACCTGCCCACAATGGTGGTTTCATCGATTTTCTAGATCCCCAAGGTGCTACAGAGAAAGATACCACTATAAAAGACACCGTTCCTTCTAGTCAACAACAGAAAGGGAAAGCTCGGGCTTTAATTTCTCAAGTCCCAATTTCTAATGTACAGAATTCCTTATTTGAACGTTTAAAGCTATTTCATAGGCTTTAATTAATAATTTTATCAGTTTTAGCCGAAGAAAAGGAACAAATATTATTTCGAGAGCTTGTATGAGAAAAAGGAAGAGGAAGTGCTTCACTTGAATAGAGAAATTGAAAGAGTAGTTAAAGAGCGTAATGAGTTAGTTGAAAAATATAGGAGTCTTCGTTTTAACACCAAGCGACTAAATAATTTCAAGAGAAATGAGTTGCCAAGCATCTCAAAATTTCTCGCCTACAAAGAGAGAGTATTCCAAGAAAAAACGTTGAGTTGAATACCTTCTTTTGGATGCTCATTGATGAATAGAGAGACTTTGGTGGAATTTTTATACAAAGTTTAGTATAGAAATACCCTTAGTGGCTTTTTTTTCTTAGGGAATAAGAGTGGAGGTTTACTTAGATGTTTCCACAAAAGATTTTTAGATGAACGTTGGCCTGGTCCCTACCCTGGTAAATGCTAGATTCATTCCAACGTAGAGACCATCCCTATGTCCCCCAACACTCTTTCTCTTGAGAAATTTAAGTTTGGTAAGGAGAATTTTAATCCTGAGTTTTATAAAGAATCCATATTCTATGAACCTTAATAATTGTATGATGGTTAATGTATAGTTCAAGTAGTTTATAAATTCTATTACTTCCATTTCTTTGTACTTAGTTTATTTTCATGTATTATGTAAATTAATGAATCCTTAAGTACTCCTGGTCTCAAGGTACACTTGAGTAAATTTATTGAGTTGAAGACGGATTATAAAGAGAAATCCTTCATCCTCTAAACATCACAATTAGCAAAGCATTGCTTTCTTATAGGCATATGGCATGTTAATACAATTTTCTCTCACTTTCTTTTCAATTTCTTGGGTGATGAGAAGAATAAATTACTTAGTGAAACTCTAACCATTCATATGAAATTACTATGTGATCAAACCAGTCCTGCATAAACATGGGATTATTACCAATTCCCTCTAGCCAATACCCTGAAAGCCTCTTTTGACTCTACACTTACTTTTCCTATTAAGACACTTAGTAAGGCTAAAACCGCAGTTTTAAAATTTTAAGAGTCGGTTGTATATAGTTTTGATGTAATTTTGAATTTTCTTGACTTTGTAAATTCTTATTGTTTAATAAAGAAAATACTTCTAATTGATTTTTTTTTTCATTTACCTGTTAGGAAAAGCGATTGACACTTGCATCTTGTTGCACATATGTTCTTGCTTGTCTCGATTCTGTCAAAAATCAATATAAGGCTTATATCAAAAAGAAAGTCTCCTCTCGATGCACCATAACCTCGTAATTTCCAAACAATCCAGATACATTAAAATGGTATGATAATCATTATAGATTAAGGGTTATGTTTAATAGTTTATAAGAGATGACTTCTAGCTGAGAAACAAATTAAAGAGAAGGATGGACAATCCGAGAACTAAAAAAGAAAATAGACATGATTGATCAGTATGGATCTTCTGTTCAAAGCACAAAAAAGGATGAAGAAATTGCAAGATTGCACCCAAAGGTAATAGGCCTTGAAGAAGAATTGACGAAGAGCCATATAAATTGCCAATCCCTAGAGCTTATTGCAAGTGGAGGTGATTCTAGCCTTCCTACTCCTACCCTTTTGGTTAGCCAAGAACGATTTTCTACCTTATTGAATCCATCCAAGGGTTTTAATAATGACGAGATCTCTAAATGAAGCCCAAAGTTTAGATATGAATACGTTCGATTTTTTGAACAAGAAGTGGAGGAATAAAGACTCCATTAATCATAACTCTTATGAAAGCAAAGTACAGGGATTTGAGCATGACAAATTTGCTTTTTCTCAGAAAGTTGGGAAATCGAGAAGCAAGATTAAGGCTTTATGAGGGGCATTAAGTGCTTGATGAGCCTTAGATATTCAAATTGACTCAATTGATACGTGAATACTATCTATAGAAAGGAGAAAAAACATAAGAATCTTCTAAACATTGTGATTCATCACATCACTACTTCTTCTCCAGTTGTGGAAAATTTGAAAAGAATGGCACAAGTCTTTATCTTCTAATGCGGAATCGTTTGTGACTCTTTGATTAAAGTTCATTATAAACCGTTGTACGTGTAACTTTTGTACATATGATATGATGTAGTTTATGTAAATTTGTACCTAATTAGTTTGTACCTAAATGAGATTGATGTTTTTTTTTTCCTTTTCTTCAGCATCATTTACTATGCTTATACTAGTGTGAGATCTGATATCTCTATTTGTACATATGTTCGACATCATTCTTTGAAGTAGCCTTTGACATCAGCTTTTTCTTGAAAACTATATGGATAACATTCACCCCCTCCTCATATAAAAGAAGCCTTTTTACACTTTAGTATAAAACTAAATATTCTCTTGCATTTTTGATTCTTCACAAGGTTTTCTTTTTGACCCCGTTTTTCTGCAAAACATAAAATGAATGACAACTTTCATTGTTAATTTTAAATTCAATATTAAGTTTTAAGCAATCCTTTTTGGATTTGATTGAGCTATAAATAGGTGCACTAGGGAAGTCGAAGAACAATACTAGTTTGATAGCAAATTTGTGTGGTCGAGCGAGTGATCGAGTGTAATATTGCGTGACAATGGAATATGTACATCTTATGTTCTAATATAATTGATATGCTTTGACGCTGAAAATGAAAATTGTTGGGCTGGATATCCTTTGTAATTTAAATTGGAACTTTTTTATGCAAACATACTATAAATTCAAAACCATTTTACAATACTATTTTTATTTTATTTTATGTACAAAACTATTTTTTATTTTATCTTATTTACAAAAACTATTTTACAAACTATTTTACATACAAATTTTTTATTTATTTTATCTTGTATACAAAAACTATTTTACAAAATATTTTATATACAAAATGGCTTTAGATTCAAAACTATTCTAAATTCAAAAATTTCATAAAGTAAAAATGTTCAATCCCATATGGTTTTTATGCAGCGTAATTGATTTTGGAAATTTTTTAATTCTCATATAAGATGGAATTTATATAAGTATAAGGTGATTTCGAAGACTATTGATTTTGGAAGGTATTTGATCTGAAGAGATAAATCTTATATACAACAAAATTTATATAAGAGTGATTTGACATATTCGAGACTATTAATTTTGAAAAGTATTTGATCTGAAATGAAATCTTATATATAATGGAATTTATATATGTTTGATATTTGAAGTTATGATTTTGAAAAGGTACTATATATGGTATGATATATTTTGAAGTAAAATGTATAGAAAAGTACCCTCCGTGAAGTAGTATAGTATGATATGCTTCGTGCCAAATGGACTTGCGAAATCTAGGAATGGATTCAATCGAAAAACCCTAATATACTTGGGTGAATTTAGAAATGGATTTGAACCGATATGGCTGTCCAAACTTAAACTCATGAGTTCCTTGATTTTTTTTCAAGGTAGATGGTTCTTTAATTTCCCCAATGGAGGCACTTTCAATATTGGTGTAACGACCCAAAATTTTTAACGATTTTTATAACGTAATTAATTGATTTTTTTCTTGAAAATAAAACAATAAAAATTTGCAATGAAAATTTGATATTTGAAATACGTCAATTTAAGCATAGCAAATGGTAAATTTTTAATGGAAAATAAGTAAGTTAGTCCTATTGTGTAATTTTCAATTTCAATTTTTATTCAATTAAATTGTTAATGATAATTTTTTTTGAAACCTGAATATTTTTATATAATAAAAATGTAGATCATCTTCTGAATGAGACGTCATATTTCGTTTCGTCAAATTTGGATTGCTCTAGCTCCGTTTATCTTATTTTTAGAGTTTAGCAGCATTTTCAGCATCGGATATTAACTTTTGATAGGATGATCGTATCATCGATTTCTTTGTACCATTCTGTTCGTCTCGTCGTGCTGATCTCCATAGTCTATTCATTTGTGCATTTCGGTATTCGATACACAGTGAAATTTGCAAACTATCAGTCGTATCGGTATTCAATTTTGAACCTTTTGGTTTTCCGTGTCCATTTAATATCCCCGTGAGAATAAATAGCCTTTATTATTTCATTCAATTCGAACGTACACGACTTTTACATTTCCCACCCTTCATGAGATAATATATAAGTCTGGTACGTCTATTCACTTCTTGTTCTCTTCCTCTCTCATTTTTATTTGTTCATTCTTTTCACTTCATTGCTTTTGGAAAAGAAAATATATAAATATAAAATATATATAATTTTAGATGATAGAAAAGTTGCATCTCCACTTACTCGTGCCGCCTCCCTCTCCTTTATTTGCAGCCCTATCACCGATCGAACCCGCATCCAACTCCGTGCCTAGCCTCACGACCGTTCTCACCTCCGTCCCTCTCTCCTTCCAAACGTGACCAAACATTCACGTGTACTCACTGCCAAGCATGCACAGATCCACCGCATACCCCCTGAACCGAACGCCATTAGCACTTCCCTGCCCTTTTGTCCCCACTGACAGCCGTTATGCCTTTTCCCCTCTACCACGTCCTTCTCTTTCCCTACCTCCATCACCACCAGACCTCACTACGCCCTGTTGCACCTTCCTTGATTGACCGCCTTCGCCAGCATTGCTCCACCTGGAAACCCTCCTCCTCGGCCCCTGCCTTCGCCTGCTACACCCGCATAGCCTCGTGTCAACCTCCTGACCCTTCCTATCACTGCTTCCACCCACATCCTTACCCCAACACCCACATATAGTCGCGTCCAACTCTACAGTAGCATCGTAGCAGTTCACCGTAGCACACAAGAAGTTGACCTATCCTCCATGTCAACCACCGTACGCCACGCTCCACTCCATGCAAGACCACGTCAAGCCTCACTATGCGCACAACCCAGGTCCAGAAACTTCATCGTCCGCTCGACCCTCTACCTTTGCTTAGCAAACCCATGCCCGCCTGCTGTCAGATCTATATAGATAGTTTATTTTAATATATATTTTAAGAATATAATATTGGTTGTAAGGATTGATTTTAAAATATAATATATACTTATATATACACTTTGATTTTAAATATATATATTTAGAAAAACATATATAACATTTTGTTATGTCTGTTATATCTGTTATATTTTATTACATATATATATATATTTAGAAAAAAAGATATATATTTTGTTACCTATATTTGTTATATACATATTTAGAAAAATTTATACATTTTGTTATATCTGTCACATTTTTATATATATTTTGTTACCTATGTATATACTTTGGACCTAAATCAGTGCTTGACAATATGTCTCAGTTTTGCTCTCTGGGTTACAGAAGTTTTGATTGCTTTGCATTTCCAAATTTACTTCATATTATATATTTTAAAGTTATATTCTAAAAGGATAATAAAATATGTAACTACTTATATATATGTATTGTTTTGATACAGAGCAATTTTTAAGTTGGGTGTGTGATCTTATATGAATATTCCATAACAGAGTTCCGACTTTGTATATAAATATATTGTTTTATATTTATAAGCAAAGTTACTTACATGTCAGTGTATATATATTGTTTTATATTAGGTTTTCTTTTCTTTTCTTCCCTGCCTTTTGGGAATTCGACTCCCGTTTATGCAATATACGTATGTTGTATATAATATATTGCATATGTATGTTTTGATGTCTTTAATCAAAAGTTATATACACACACACACACAAAAGCTATCTTGTTTATAAATAACATGTTTAAGAAGTTTATATATATCTTTTTGGTAAAAGTTGTATTTATTTAAATTTATACAGTAAATTTTATATCAATTTTGGCAACTTATTATATATATAATATGTTTAAATATTTAGAAGTTATGTTATAAATTTTGTAATAATTCTATATATACGATATGCTTAGAATTTATATATTTGTTCCATCATCTAAGTTAAAATTACTTTGTTTCGCCGTTGTCTAGTTTTAAAACAAGAGTCCAACCTTGTTGCCATTCTGCTCGTTTGGTACTTGCGCTTGCCCATGTCCATTCACTTTTATTCCCGTTCATTTCTCTAGCCTCGGAAGGTGAGCAATCACTCACGATTAACATTCCTATATTTAGTAAAATTAATTCGCATGAAATGACAATTGAAAATGTTGTTAAATGTGAATTGTTAAGTTATTTAAATTGTTAAATTTGATATCGCCATTATCTATCATTGTTTAATTGTGACATATAAGACCATAACATGTTGTTTATATTATATTTAAATTTGTTACTGATGATATATGCTTGTTGTTCATATGTTATATTATTAGCATATTTGCTCTCACTCTGTAAATTTCCTGTTATTTTAGAAATCCCTATGGATTGAAATGATACATAACCAAATGATATTATAGATTAGGGAAAATCGTTGGGTTGAAATGATAAACCCAAGCAATTTTCATTGATTTTGAAATTTTAGGATGCGGGTTGAAATGATATACACCCGTAAATATTAAATTATTGCGGATTGAAATGATAAATATCCGTACCACTCGACCATAGGATAGAAAATTATATACGCACACCGTTGGTCTATTTTGAAAAAACATGATTGCCAAAGTTTGGAAAGAAATATGTTGATTTTATTTTAAAATTATAATATAAAGAATTTATTTTAATATATGTGTAAAATTTAGACTTTTAAAAATTATATCTTTTGGAAATTTTAAATTTATAAGTCAGTTCTGAAAATATAACCTTTTTTGATTTTTCCTATAATTTTATTATTTTAAAAATATATAAAATAAGATTTAATAAAAATAAATTTAATAATAAGATTTAATTTAATAAAATTTAATTTAATAAAATTTAATTTAATTGGTTTATAATATGTTTAAGTATTTATTTAAATTTATATTAATATTTTAAAGATAGATGTTTTATAACTTTAATAATAAAGGCTGGAAAGATATATTAATGTTGACTTGGTATTTAAATTGGTTAATAATTGAATTTTAATAAGAATTGATTTAAACTTATTGATTGTGACAACCCGCCCTTCTACTACCAGAAAGACGTATCATCATTAAGAAAGAAAGAGGTAGAAATAGAAAAAGAAAGAAAGAACAACAACAGAATCTCACAGCGGAAACGGAATAAAATATAATACATCACATAACAATTACATAGTTCACATATATAACAGTTATACAATATTATACACTTGACAATTTTATATACATCTGTCACTACATACATCTCAAAATACAACATACTCTAACTAACATAGTGGAACTATATAGATATCTACATACGTCTGGGCTCCTGCTCCAAGCTCCTCCAGAACTCAACAATCCAAGAACCTATCACTTGGCTACTCGAAAAAATTTGAGTACCCAAGAGTTTATGAAAACATAAAATATGAACTCCGGGTCAGACATGGGTCTGGTATGAGTAAACAGTTTAAATTGTTTAACTTTGAAAAAAAACATTTGAAAATAAAGGTATCACGTAAGACTCCCCAAACATAAATACGGGTAAGTTTTTACCTTACGCTAACCAAAACATTTCATAGGAAATTCTGTGATATTATAATAGTGTCTAGGGTTTTCAAGTAAATAGAAAATAGCCAAAATTGTTACATTATTAAATTCCAGCTACTAGCCACAAAAGTGGGTAATATAATCAAAACCGTTGGCACTTATTGGAAAATGGATTCCATACAATGGCAGGGCTACTGGGGTACCGCCCGTCATAGTACGGGGCCTAGATCACCGTACCGAGGAGTACGCCCACTCCCCTGCAACACAAGGCCGGAACCATTCCTTACTGAACAGTCCTGAACAAGATAACCCCGCAGTTGGCGCGACCAACTGCTCACTAAGCCGAATAAAAATGGACATCTAGACAGGGGAAAATCTTGTCCTGCTTGGGCATGACCCACCTAACCTTGGTGCACCTCCCCTGTTTTAGCCATTCCCGGTTGATGAGGGTTGAGGCTACGATTACCTTTACAGAACAAATTCCTTAGAATGCTCATCTCCCGCCTGACGATGTGTTGAAAGCATTCAATCCATACAAGTTCGTTCCGGGTTCGAACGAAACCGAAGGCATTATCTCGTTACACTCATTTTAGAATCACCCTCAGAGTTAACGACGACAACCCTTGCATTCTGAATCTTCATCTTCACACCAGATTCACGATCTATCGTTAATTTGGATCGATGTGGTTTTCGGATGTCCAAATATGGAAACCCGATCCCGGTCTCATCGAAATCCAATACTTGCCTTTTAGGGCCAAGTTGTTTTAAAGTTTAAAACAATTCAATTATCCATATGGACACAGATAGATAATTCACAATATCATAATAGATAATCAACATTTTCACCATAAACAGATAAGCAATATTATCATCACAACAGATAATCCATATTATTATCATACTACAATCAAAGCATACTTTTCACACTGCATCATTTATCTCATACTAGAAATCTCAAACCATTCAAGGTAAATAATATCATCCATCCATACATAAGCAATCATATCAACTATAATTAATTTAAAATGAATTAAATTAATTATTTCATCTCTAATTAATTTAAAGAAAATTAAATTAATTACTTTACCATTATAAATCTTGCTTATATAACTATTAATTAATTATCAATCAATTATCTATCATTATCCAATTAATCAACTTAATTAGCCATCCTTGTACGGCTACCTTTAATTACATTCAAGTATTATCCTTTAACTTATTTCCACAAATAAATTATCTTAATAAACATAGAAATTAACCTTAAATTACCAATCATTACATTCTTCTTAATTTCACTAATTAATTACTCTTTAATCTCTTATTATTATTTATATTTATTAATGATCACTAATTACATTTGAATTTCATTATCCTGTATTAAATTAATTTACCTTAAGTAATTAATCTTCAATTAAACTATATTTATTAATCACTCTGGATTAGTACTATTCAGTATTTAACCACCTTTAATTACTCTATCACATTACTTAATTACACCTCAATTAATTTCCTTTAAATTAATCCCTTGATTAATTGCCCTAAGTAATTATACTCAAATTACTTCCATTATTAAATCATCCTCAATCAATTATACCCAGTCATTATCATTAATTACTTCTCCAAGTAATTATACTTATCACATCATCAGATAATTATTTAAATTAATTATACTTAATTAATTAACTTAAATAATTCATCTTAAACTTCAGTAATTACAATAAGTAATTAATTCCCTTAATTATGTAGGATCGATTTCACCCTAGAGGGGGGGTGAATAGGGTGATTGTGTAAATTATAAAAAAATTTAATCGCGGAAGCTTATGAATTAATTTCAATTCAGATCACAGAATAGCAGCACAGATATTGCAGAATATAAATAACAGAACAACACAGAATTTACCCAGCTTCGGCAAAACCCTGCCTACGTGCTGCCCCCAAGGTTTCTACAAGAAATTAGATAGTCCCTCGCTTACACACGTAAACTCGCTATACCCGCTATTGACTAATCTAACTCTACGCTCAAAACCCTGCCACAACTCAACTACCGAGTTGCGAATTCTCAAGCTACGTCACGTAGCTTGTCCCCTAGTCACACGACTAGAAAATAAAAACGGTTTAAAAGAAAAATACAAATTAAAAACAATTTGAAATACAAAACCCTATTTAATAAAAACTAAGCCCAAATTAATAAAACAAAGGCCAGCCCCTTATTCACTTCTTCAACCCGTTCCTTTTTCTTTGCTTTGTGAAAATATGGCCGATCCTCTTTCGTTCCTCTTTGCGAATTAGGGCTTTCGTTCGTGCGATCCAATTTAGGGTTATTGGAGAAGTCGACTGATTAGTTGGTTGATTGCAATCACTGTTTCTCTGATTTGCTTCAATTGTTTGCGGCTTCTCCTCCTTGATCGAGTTCGATTTCTTCGGTATGTAATTTGTACTTTTTTTTGCTTCTTCTAATCTTTCGTACTTGAACTCGATGGAATAATTGCCGATGATGATTAGGGTTTTTATAGGATTTGATTTCCTATTTTTGCATTCGTATATGTTGATTTGAATTTGTCTTCGCCCGTTCGATTATGCTTGGATGCTTGGGATGTTTTCTGACTTATTCAAAAAAGCGTATACTATCATAACTTGATGGTCACGGCTTTAACTTGGTCAATGTACATTACGGTGTTGATTAATTTCGTGGTTTTCTCTGGTTGACTTCGACTTGGATTTTGTGATGACCATCGGCTTTGACTTGGTTATATATTTTGATTTATCGGCTCAGTTATTGATACTTTTAGTGGTTTGTCGAAATCACAGTGGCATTTGTTGTTTGATCTGTATATTTGCCTGAGTCACCCTGTTTCACTGTGTACTTCCTGTTCATGTATGTTTGCATCGACTTTGTTGTTGTTTGGATCATTATGCTTCGAATTTTGTAGTTGGTTCATTATGCAGTCTGCATTGAACTTTGAGTTGTAGTCTTCTGTCTTCATGTAGCTTGGTACATTCCTGTAGCTCCATCTATGTCGTAGCTTGGACTGGTGCATACTGTTGCTGGACTAGTGCATACTGTTGCGGCCTGTACTTGTTGTTTATTGCATTGATGATTTTGGTTACTCTGTTGCTTCATCATGTTTACCCTTGATCATCACCACTGTTGCAAGTGTTCTTGTTGAGCATGATGGTTGTTGCTGTGTATAACATTGTTGTAGTTTCCTTTCCATGAGTCACTTGTGCTCGGGCTCACTGTACGCTGAAGCATTCTGGTTTGATTACTTGTGGTCTTTGACATGTTATCTGAATTGTGCTGTGCATATATATTTACTCTGTCTTGTGTTGATCTTGAGCATTGCTGAGTCTTTTCATTTCCTTGTATTGTCCAGTAGAGTTGATTTGGGTTTATATTCATGATGTTGAGCATTGTCATCATGTTGGTTTGGTTGTGCTGTAGTCCAGTGCCCCATACATATTGTTACTGAGTTGTGCTTGGTAGTCTTGTATGGTTTTCTTCTGGTTTGTTCACTGCAGTTTCATTACTACTTCTCTGATGCATTTGGAATTGGTCTGTTGCACTTTGGTCTTACATTTGTGCATATTGTCTCGAGTACATGTATTCTTGGCTCTGGTTATTTCATATTCATATGAGCATTTGTCTGCACTGTTAGTCGAGCTTGAGTACATGTATTCTTGGCTCTGGTTATTTCATATTCATATGAGCATTTGTCTGCACTATTAGTCGAGCTTACTGTTCCTTGCATATACTTGATTGTTGACATTGGTCTGCATATATGTGCTTAATTGCTGTTTTGATTTGTCGAAGCTTTGCATTCTTCATGTTACCTTGTGTTGAACCCAGTTTTAAAAACTCGGTTTTGACCTTGTGCTAATGACGTGATTTTGAATAT
The DNA here is from genome assembly GCA_030765085.1 of Allium cepa. Taxonomy (NCBI): domain Eukaryota; kingdom Viridiplantae; phylum Streptophyta; class Magnoliopsida; order Asparagales; family Amaryllidaceae; genus Allium; species Allium cepa. The sequence continues at coordinate 881,778,422 of CM060931.1, read as the reverse complement.
ATTGCACCTGAGTTGAACCTGTCTGTATATTTGGGTTTGACCTGTGCTCACCTGTCCCTGTATCATTATCAAGTGTATATCGGTGTGCACGGCCTTGTGGCATATACAGTGATACACTGTGTATGTCGCAAGTTGTTCGTGTATGATGAATTCAAATTTAAATTATGACGAACAACCCAAATAACTGAGGCAAATTATATTTTCAAAAATCATGTTTCATTTTATATTGCAAAAATATTTCTTTTTCAATTTTACTGCGTTGGTTTATATTTTTGCAGATTGCTCAGATGCTAGATTCAAACTGGAATGCAGTTGAAGATAAATACGAGTGTGAGTGATATGTAGTAAGGTGAATATGTAAAATAGTGATGTAATTAGAAATTGTAATTGAGAATGTATAGTGAATAGTGAGAGCTTGAATTTGTACTATTCAAAATTGTAATAAATATTTGTTTGAATAAAATATTTGTTTGAATTCAAATTCCATGTTATTTATTTTATTCTGCAAATATTTATTTAATCTGTGAAAAATAAAATAGTATATTATCTAATACATTTAAACGAATGTATATATGTTTATTATCATCAAAAAAAATCATATAAGCGCATATTCAACAATCTCCCCCTTTTGATGATAACAAACATATATTTAAGATTTTGAATATTTTAAATGTATTTGATCATTGATATGCTCTAATTGCTCCCCCTATTTAAATGCTTCCTCTCTACACAAAACTCCCCCTACATATATGCATACAAATAGAAATATATAAATGAGCCTATATGCAAATGGAAAATTATTTGACCTTTACTTGATTCTATTTGACAAAATCTTAACTTTTCTCTCCCCCTTTTGTTATCAGCAAAAGAATAATAGTGTTAGAGAAAATAGAGATAAAGTTATTGATATTAACCAACATTAAAACTCAATTGAATATAAATATTAAATTTCAATAAAAAATCAAACAAAAATCATAAATATTTTGTTAGGCGCATATTCCGCTTTTAGAATGATAGGAATGATATCATCATATAAAACCATACAGTTGTGTCTATTTGTGGTATATTTATATCAGGAATTTGAATATCTACTAACCATGCATAACCGTTAGGACTTTTAAATGAGATTAGTAGTATTCCAATTTTATTTAAAAAAAAATGAATTCAAGTATCTTCTAACCACGCATAACCGTGAGGACTTTTAAATGGGATTAGAATCAACTTGTTTATTTTACAAATCAACTTTTGATATGCGTTCCATACATGCATAACCGCGAGGACTTTTAAATGAGCATGGAAGCACATAACAAATTCCAAGTAATTCACCCATGCATAACCGTGAGGACTTTTAAATGAGAGTGAATACTTTGGTATTTATTTATTATTATTATTAATTAATTTTTTTTTATTTTAAAAAAATGTGAAAATGAAAAACGAACGATTCCTGTTTAAAGTACCACATATCGACAAACTATATAGAATTTTGATGAGTGATGGTCGTTAGAAATATGATAGATATAGAGATGGTCATAGAATTTTTACCAACAAACAGTTTTATAACTCTTGTTTAAATTTCTAAAGAAATTCATTAATTATACCGTCTCGAGTCATAATATTTAATCAACATTAACACTCATCGCTTTTTCAATCACTATTTTTCTTTTCGATAAACATTAGGGAGTCAGATTAGTCAAAATAGTCATTTAAAATCAAATTCAAATATAATTATGAAATTAATTTTTCAAAAATGACTAATCTGAACCTATGGCCAAAAACGATTTTTTCCGGGGGGTTTTTAAAATAAAATTCTGCTATTTGAAAATTATTTGAAATGAAGAATATGCAGATATTTTCTTTAAAAAAATGCAGTTACTAAATGTCTCAAAAATCACGTTCAACTAGTAATTTTTCTATCAACTAGATTACCAGTGTAATCTGCATCTGAATTTCTCTTTCACAAAAAAAATCATTAATTGAATTTTATAGACCAAAAAACATGAAGTGTGCACCAAAAATTTCAAATTCAATTTTAACAACAATTTAAATGACATTCTTTTGAATTTGAAATGAAGCCGTGTAAATAATCGAAAACCGTGAATATAGAGTTAGCCGAATTATAACCAAATGTATTATTATCCAACAAAACACTATTTTTAATCCAAAATGATATATATGAAGTAATTCAAAGAATCTAGAGATTTTTATAGTGTTTTTGGCATAAGAATATAATTGGCCAACTATGTTGAATAAGTCAGAAACAAAATCATCATCTTTTCATCAAATCAATATTGGCTGATTTTAATTCAGAATATGGTGCAGATTATTTAATATATCGTACAAATAAATATACCTTTACCTATTTTACCTTTACGATATTTTTCGTCGTTGTCCATTGTGATTCTGTCACCTTTATACTAGGCTAAGGAACTTAGCTTTGTCGCCCGTTGTGTTTCTGGAACAGCCAAAATCCAGAGAACACTATTGTTGTTCCTTAGCCTGCCACCACACCTACACGATGAAAGATTTATGTGACCTATTTGTTTTTATAGGTCCATGATTGTTAGTGGCAGAAAATTTTGAAAAATAATTTTGTGTAGACCCAAAACTGTTTATAATTGTTCCCTTCGGCACCCAAATTTGTTTAACTTTGAGAGATTTTACATTTGTGCCTTTTGGAACCCAAATAGGTATAGTTTTCACATGTTTGGGTCTATACCAACGATTATTGTGACTGTGTCCATATTTTCTACAAATCGTGCATATGGAATTAATTTGACTAATATTGCTTTCAACAATTTTCGAACTGTTATATCCAAGTCCTTGTCTAACCGAAATAACAGTTTGCTTTCCTAATAGCATATTCAACGATTTTTCACTTTTTGAAAATTTATCTAAAGTCGTTGACAATTCTTGGACTTGTGTTTTGATAGATTCATTTTCGTTTAACAACTGTGTGCACTTTTTAATAGAATTCTCTCTCCTAGTGTTTTCATTCTCTTTTAAAATCAGAATTTCATTTTCAAGTGATTTTATATTGATTTCTGATTTTTTAATTTCTTCTTCGAATGTTGGACACTTATCACACTTAGGGATCCTACTTTGATAGGTTTTAACTAGTTGATCAAGTTGTTTATTGCATTCTATCAAAGTATCCTTTTGAGATTCAAGTTTGGCGTATTTTTCCCTAAGTCGTTCATAACAGCCATTTATTTCATGAAAATATATAAGCAATTCAGAGTGAGTAAGTTTTGATACCTCGCTTGGCTCGTCGTCGTCGCTATCAGTTATATTCCCTTGAAGGCACATATCTGCTTTCTCACTCTCACTGCTAGAATTTTGATTATCTTCATCACTTGTATTCCATGTGGCTGCAAAACTTTTCTTTTTCTGTTTCTTTTCAAAGTCGCGTCGATTTTGAGGACAATTGGGCTTGATGGGTCCGGGTTGGTTGCACTTGTGACAGATGATCTTCTGTTCTTCAGAGTAGTCTAGTGCTTTGGCTATTCTGCTTTTTGCTTTTTGATTTCGAGCTGAATTTCCATGTTTTTGATTCCATTTTTTGAATTTCTTTATTAGTAGTGCCAGCTCTGCTGCTCCATCATCATCAACGTTATCATCATCACTTTCGATTGTTCCTTTGAGCGCTATTGATTTCTTTCGATTATCTCCTCCTTCACGCTCTTCCTTGAATTTCATTTCTAGCTCATAAGTGGTGAGATTTCCGATGAGTTCTTCAACTTTCATTTGTTTCAAATCTTTCGATTCTTGAATGGCAGTCACTTTTGCTTCAAATTTTCGTGGAAGGACTCTAAGGATTTTTCGGACTATCTCCAACTCTGTGTATGATTTTCCAAGAGCTTTTGATTTGTAAACGATATTGGAAAGTCGTCCATGCATCTCTTTGACATTTTCTTCCTTCGCCATTGTGAAGTTCTCGTATTCGCTGCTTAGCATGGCAAGGCGAGATTCTTTGACTTGAGATGTTCCTTCGTGAGTCACTTCTAGTGTGTGCCATATTTCCTGCGCAGTTAGACAATGTGAGACACGATTAAATTCAAATTGATCCAATGAACAGATAATATAATTCATAGCTTTGGCATTAGTATTTTGTAATTTATTTTCTAGTTCTGTCCATTGTTCCTTTGGTTTCTCTATTTCCTGATTATCTACAGTTATAGTTGGTATTCTATAACCTGTCTCAACAATATTCCAAGCGTCAATGGTTTTCAGAAAAATTTGCATTCTATTTTTCCAATAAGCATATTCACCATTGAACATTGGTGGTCTAACTATGGATTGACCTTCTGCAAAAGCATTATTAAAAGAAGCCATTTAAAAATTCAAATTTTTAAAACAAAAACCGATTTTTTTTTTAAAACACGAATTTTTAAAACAAAAATTGATTTTTGTAAAATCAAATTTTTAAAAACAAAAATGGCTTTTGTTCCTACCACTTGTAGGATCGATTTCACCCTAGAGGGGGGGTGAATAGGGTGATTGTGTAAATTATAAAAAAAATTAATCGCGGAAGCTTATGAATTAATTTCAATTCAGATCACAGAATAGCAGCACAGATATTGCAGAATATAAATAACAGAACAACACAGAATTTACCCAGCTTCGGCAAAACCCTGCCTACGTGCTGCCCCCAAGGTTTCTACAAGAAATTAGATAGTCCCTCGCTTACACACGTAAACTCGCTATACCCGCTATTGACTAATCTAACTCTACGCTCAAAACCCTGCCACAACTCAACTACCGAGTTGCGAATTCTCAAGCTACGCCACGTAGCTTGTCCCCTAGTCACACGACTAGAAAATAAAAACGGTTTAAAAGAAAAATACAAATTAAAAACAATTTGAAATACAAAACCCTATTTAATAAAAACTAAGCCCAAATTAATAAAACAAAGGCCAGCCCCTTATTCACTTCTTCAACCCGTTCCTTTTTCTTTGCTTTGTGAAAATATGGCCGATCCTCTTTCGTTCCTCTTTGCGAATTAGGGCTTTCGTTCGTGCGATCCAATTTAGGGTTATTGGAGAAGTCGACTGATTAGTTGGTTGATTGCAATCACTGTTTCTCTGATTTGCTTCAATTATTTGCGGCTTCTCCTCCTTGATCGAGTTCGATTGCTTCGGTATGTAATTTGTACTTTTTTTTTGCTTCTTCTAATCTTTCGTACTTGAACTCGATGGAATAATTGCCGATGATGATTAGGGTTTTTATAGGATTTGATTTCCTATTTTTGCATTCGTATATGTTGATTTGAATTTGTCTTCGCCCGTTCGATTATGCTTGGATGCTTGGGATGTTTTCTGACTTATTCAAAAAAGCGTATATTATCATAACTTGATGGTCACGGCTTTAACTTGGTCAATGTACATTACGGTATTGATTAATTTCGTGGTTTTCCCTGGTTGACTTCGACTTGGATTTTGTGATGACCATCGGCTTTGACTTGGTTATATATTTTGATTTATCGGCTCAGTTATTGATACTTTTAGTGGTTTGTCGAAATCACAGTGGCTTTTGTTGTTTGATCTGTATATTTGCCTGAGTCACCCTGTTTCACTGTGTACTGCCTGTTCATGTGTGTTTGCATCGACTTTGTTGTTGTTTGGATCATTATGCTTCGAATTTTGTAGTTGGTTCATTATGCAGTCTGCATTGAACTTTGAGTTGCAGTCTTCTGTCTTCATGTAGCTTGGTACATTCCTGTAGCTCCATCTATGTCGTAGCCTGGACTGGTCATACTGTTGCTGGACTAGTGCATACTGTTGCGGCCTGTACTTGTTGTTTATTGCATTGATGATTTTGGTTACTCTGTTGCTTCATCATGTATACCCTTGATCATCACCACTGTTGCAAGTGTTCTTGTTGAGCATGATGGTTGTTGCTGTGTATAACATTGTTGTAGTTTCCTTTCCATGAGTCACTTGTGCTCGGGCTCACTGTACGCTGAAGCATTCTGGTTTGATTACTTGTGGTCTTTGACATGTTATCTGAATTGTGTTGTGCATATATATTTACTCTATCTTGTGTTGATCTTGAGCATTGCTGAGTCTTTTCATTTCCTTGTATTGTCCAGTAGAGTTGATTTGGGTTTATATTCATGATGTTGAGCATTGTCATCATGTTGGTTTGGTTGTGCTGTAGTCCAGTGCCCCCATACATATTGTTACTGAGTTGTGCTTGGTAGTCTTGTATGGTTTTCTTCTGGTTTGTTCACTGCAGTTTCATTACTACTTCTCTGATGCATTTGGAATTGGTCTGTTGCACTTTGTTCTTACATTTGTGCATATTGTCTCGAGTACATGTATTCTTGGCTCTGGTTATTTCATATTCATATGAGCATTTGTCTGCACTGTTAGTCGAGCTTGAGTACATGTATTCTTGGCTCTGGTTATTTCATATTCATATGAGCATTTGTCTGCACTGTTAGTCGAGCTTGCTGTTCCTTGCATTTACTCGATTGTTGACACTGGTCTGCATACATGTGCTTAATTGCTGTTTTGATTTGTCGAAGCTTTGCATTCTTCATGTTAACTTGTGTCGAACCCTGTTTTAAAAACTCGGGTTTGACCTTGTGCTAATGACGTGATTTTGAATATATTGCACCTGAGTTGAACCTGTCTGTATATTTGGGTTTGACCCGTGCTCACCTGTCCCTGTAGCATTATCAAGTGTATATCGGTGTGCACGGCCTTGTGGCATATACGGTGATACACTGTGTATGTCGCAAGTTGTTCGTGTATGATGAATTCAAATTTAAATTATGACGAACAACCCAAATAACTGAGGCAAATTATATTTTCAAAAATCTTGTTTCATTTTATATTGCAAAAATATTTCATTTTCCAATTTTACTGCGTTGGTTTATATTTTTGCAGATTGCTCGGATGCTGGATTCAAACTGGAATGCAGTTAAAGATAAATACGAGTGTGAGTGATATGTAGTGAGGTGAATATGTAAAATAGTGATGTAATTAGAAATTGTAATTGAGAATGTATAGTGAATAGTGAGAGCTTGAATTTGTACTATTCAAAATTGTAATAAATATTTGTTTGAATAAAATATTCGTTTGAATTCAAATTCCGTGTTATTTATTTTATTCTGCAAATATTTATTTAATCTGTGAAAAATAAAATAGTATATTATCAAATACATTTAAACGAATGTATGTATGTTTATTATCATCAAACCAAAATCATATAAGCGCATATTCAACAAATTACTCAATTACTTATTTATTTATTTATTTATTTATTTTATTTCATGTTATTTAGTTTATTACTTCCTAATCAATTTATTTACCTTTATTAACTTAATTAAATATTCTTTAATCATTAATTAATAAACTTAATAAAACCTAATTATCCATTTATTAATTACTAAGTACTTAATTTATCACTTTATTAATTCTTAATTAAATTATTTAATCAATTAACCATTAATATTAATTTACTTAAGTAGTTAATTACACTTTATTAATTACTTAATCATTAGTTGATCCATCGCCAATTTCAATTACAAAGTAATTATTTTTATTTACTTTCTGAAATCATCAATCAATATTAATTATTCAACATAATTAACATTTTTAAAAGCCTTCATTAACTCTGGAAACCAATTATGTTAACTAACTACCACTTATTTGTTAATTAACTTTATACTAAATTAAAATAATACTGGATTAAATAATTAATTAAACATTTTAAAAAAACTTCGTTAAGTATTTATCCAAAATCATTATAACTTGAATCAACTTCTTAATTTAAACTTGTTAAACATTCATTAGGATCACAATGCTTATAAATTTGAGGAAATCAAATTTACTTATCTCCTACATACAAATGCACTATTACAGTTGAAGGAAACTCGAGCTCAACCTGAAAAAACACGCGCGTAACTCTGAGTAAACCACGCTGTCCTCCCGAGCCTCACTCCCTATACACAAACTTCTTCTTCTCTTTTTTTTCTTCTGTTGTTTATATTTGTTAAGTTAAATTACAGCCTTAGGTTTTAAACAACGCTCGTGATAAAAAAACTCGAAGTGACCTTCCATTACACTCGAGCACGACATGAGAACAACCACTGAGACGACGCCGTCCTCCCCCTTCACGCCATGTGTAACGTCCCAGAAATTTTCGACTTTCGAAAATTCAACATCGATGCTCACTTTATCGACTGCCGAGAAATCGAAGGCCGGAAACTCGAAATGTTATGGTTTAAGAAAAAGAAAGAGGCAGAAGGAGAGATAAGAAGATAGAAAATAGAGAGAAAAGAAAATAGAAAATAGAACGGAATAGAAAACAACAGAACAACATCAGAATGTCACAATCGCAGCGGAACAACATATAATAATAAATGAATAATCTTTAAACAAAGAACTATATCAGTTATTACATTTTATACATTTCATTACATCATATCATCAGAGTGTACAACAACAAACAACAACAAACAGCGGAAAAGAAATACTATATACTAGTAATACGCCAAGCCATCCATCTTGCCTCCAGCAATTCCAGAATATCCAGAATATCCTGATAAACCTTAACTCCTGACTGCCCGTGTGGAAATTGGTGGGCACCCAGAGTTTAGGAAGGAAAACAATAAACTCCGAGTCAGTCATGTGACTGGTGTGAGAACTCCAAAACAGTTTATTTATCTTTAAAATCAAAATAGAGGAATATTTTTAAAGTCAATTCGCAATGCTTTTAAAAATGAGACTTCCATAAGACCTCCCGCCACACACACAATGCAAACGCAGACTTGGGGAAGATTTCTTCTTATGTTAGTCAAAGATGCTTGATACACATTAAAATCAAATCAATTTTGATATTATTATTAGTGCATAGTGTAGAAGATATTTCGAAAGTAGAATATAAATCTTAGCCAGCATAGGTACCATTATATTATGCTTACTATAGCTACCATTTTAAATGGCAGGTTCTACAACTAAAACAGTACAAGTCTCGTATTGTTTCTTTGGATTTCCAACGAATGATCAGGCCAAGGAACTTCCCATTGCCACATGAGAATGCCTCTGGATGGACATCCCCGAGAACCAAACCGGATCTCTACCAACACAAGGCCGTGTTACCCCTAACTGAGTAACAACTGACCGAATATGCCATCCCCCGGTCCTTTGGGACCTTTCACCGAGCGCTCGCAATCAATTCACACAATCATAAAGTGTTTTCAACATGAGTAAGTATCTGGGCTCCATACCATGATACCACCCTTTTCCAGAAGGAAATGCACACATCCTAAAGGGTGCTACCCCTCATAACCTTGCTGCATCTTTCCTGTTTTGACCATTCACGGGGTGTGAGGCTCGACGAAGTCACGTCCACAAAAACATACTTTATACAAAAGCCATGCTTTGGGTCAACAAATGATCATAGAATTGATCACCAAGATAGACGATCAAATAAATGATCCTATCACAAATAATCAACACAATGATCATTTCACAGGAACACTTAGCATGTCACATTACCAAATTGGGAATATATCGCTGATAACATTCAACTACATAACCTCTGAGCTCGTACGTCTCAAAGAAGGGTGTTAAGCTAAAAGAATAAATTTTCCGCCACCAACAGAAATATATTTGAAAGAAATCTGCTTTATATCTCAATTTGTAACGTCAGACATACAATCCATACAAGTCTGTTCCGGGCTCGAACAAAACCGAAGGCACTTACAAAGAAGTCCTTGCAATCCGGATAATCTCTAATCACGTCCGGACTTCCCATCACATAGGGAGTCTCTATACCGTAGCTACTCGGTGCAAAGACAATCGACGAGTTGTCCTTTCGCTTTCAAAAAGATCCGGTCTTCAACACTGGTCTTCAATGCAATTCATAACGACGTATCACATATTCGGAATGGGTTATACGACCCCATGGTCCTTTCCCGGTTAACCCGAATAGTGAGCGATTATTCAAAAATAAGTGTGGCATTCAAATTCAAGCAAATCACAATAAATACTCATTCAAAGGGAAATATTGATAGTCGGTTATTGAACTATCAATGGATATGCATACACCACCAGTTTCCAAATAATTTTCCAAATTATTTATCTTCCAAAATATCTTTACAAGATATATAATTTTCACACTTCAAAATAAATCAATATTTATTTTTTTAACAAATTCCACTTTCTATTCATAAATTCCATAGTGAATTTATATTTCACAATATCTATGAATATATGATTTCAATTATTCATTTCAATTTATCTTCAAAATGATAAATTCTCTAATATTCACTTTATATTGGAAAAACATTTCCATACTTATTTAATAAGTAATTCATGAATTTTATTTATTTTCAATACTTAGAAAATATTCAATATACTTAAATCGAGATTAAGTATATATTTCATTCTTTAAGGAAATCATTCTCTTAACCATATTTATTTGGGCCAAAACGAATGTTGCGTAAAACATCGTTACAACGTCCCAAAATCACTAGTATAGGGATTTGAAATTAAAATAGATATATAAATCCCAATACTATACAAAACATTTCCTTCCGGAAATCATTTACTATAACAACAGTGTTATAGTCCACCATTTCCTTCTATTTCTCGAAAACGTCTATTTCAACAATCAATGTTGAAATCTATGGTTTCGAATCTCAACCCAATGAAAACATCGTTAACTTGTTTTAATTCTATTTAAAAACATCACATTCAAAACAATTTCTTTAACATATTATTCACTATTCAAAAACGTGAATGAACTTCGTTAACAATTTCATCCTTTTATTCATTTTATTTTAAAGGATTATTCACAGTTCAAAAACGTGAATATAACTCCATAAATAAGTTATAACAATTTACTTATCAAAAATAAGTCGTTTGCGGATTTATAAAACAACGTTTATAAATTCTATTTCTATTTATTTTATAACAACTTCCTTTTATAAATTCCTTTATTAACCTATTCCAGTTTATAACTCAATTATAAACCAAAAGTCCATATTATAAGTTAAATACTTATAAAACGATTATTTTACAAAGTTGTTCTTTTAAACTTCATAATTATAAATCTTATAACTTATAAGATTCATTTATTTTATCCAAATATATTCTTTAATAACTTCACAAAATTTATAAATCTTTCTATTTATAAATTTCATTCATAACTTCACCGTTTATAATTCTATAAATTTCATTCATTTCCGAATTTCATTCATAGTTCATTCTAACACTTATAAAAACTCATTTTATAATTCAAAATATTCTAATTTATAAATATCCATTTTATAAATCTTTTATACAAATCAATTTGTATTATTATTCTAAAACATCTTTAAACTTCTTTATTATTTCATCCTTTTGATTTATAAAATAATTAAATTTTATAAATCCTATTTTTAAACTTTTTATAATAAATTCAGAAATCCCAATTAAACTATTTTATAAAATCATTAGCCTCATATTTTCAAAAATCAACTTTTAACTATATTTCTCAAAAATCATAATTTTTATAACATTAAATTATAACGTTTATTTATTTATAAAGAATCAGTTGCAAAAAAATATTTTATAAACGTATACTTTCAAAAATCATTTTGAAAACATTTTTAAAATTCCAAATTTGGTCCAATGATGCTACATACCAAATAGTCAATCACGACTACAACGATATCATATATCGATATGATATTCCATCAAATATCAAAATATCTGAAATCAAATAAAAAACTGTTGAGGAATCCAGTTGGATCCCTCCAACCTGTTTTTCTGCATCCACAAACATTAGCACAATACCAATTTCGCTCCAGTACGAAATTATCGCGGTATATGGGATTTAAAATATTATCCGCTTAATAGACGGCGCAATAGGGTCTCATCCGCTATACAAATGCGGGAAATCAATAACTCCAATATATACATATGCAAATATATATATATTGCTATTATATATAATACCAATTTCACTGTTTATGAAATATTCGCGGTATATGTTTTTAATAAATAACATCCGCTTACTAACGGCGTATAATGTCTATTTTAACAATCAATAGATATCAATCATCATTCAAACATGCAATCAAATAATTTAAATCTAACTATTTAAAATAAAAATCGAAACTGATTCGATTGAGTGAGAAGTTCTCACCTTGATTTCAATTCCATTTAGCGATTTATTTCGAATAAAATTAAACGGACGTTTAATTTTACCCGAAATTCTCACTAACTCCAAACGACTCCAATCCAATTTCATCGCGTAATGTTCGACGATACGATTCCAATGCAACTGGTTTCGCGCGTTTTCGACCTCGTATGAAAAAGATATGAATATTTGAAGTTACATGAATTTTCTATAATTAATTTACAACATTTATTTAAAAATTTTAACCTATGCTACATCTTAGTCGTTCATCTCATATCCAAGGCCGCACATTCATCTCCTCTCCCACGCGTAACCATCTACAGGTGATAAACGTGAAACCGAACCCATGCTCGACCTTTTAGGGTTCAAAAATTCGACCTATCCATTGACTTTGGCGACGATCGAACTACTTCATCACGAAGCTCCACACGCGCTCCATGCTCGGCCAGAAGAACTCGACACTCGGCCCCCCCCATGCCTTGAAATTCGCGCACGTAACGGTGACGAACGCGGCCCCCCTACTCCCTCCACATCACGCCATTTCCAATCTCAACCGTACGGATCTGTAGAACTCACGAAGCTCTTCGATTTTGCTTCAGAAAGTTTTCGAAAATATTGAATGGATTGGAAGTAAACGAGGGGGAAAAGAACGACAATTTTCAGCCATTGGCTGTAGGGTGGCGGCCACATATAAAATTAGGGTTAGGTTATAAATTTTTTATTTATTTGTGATGGTGGCTATTTATAGGAAACGAACGAAACACTATTCAATCCGGAAATTCCGAACTCCGATTTACGCGCCGTAACCAGCGTTTTTAGGGTTTACCCCGCGTTTCGGACACAATGGAACAGGTTTCGAAAGCTAATTCTGACATCTGTGCGAGTTATGGCTATAAACGTTCAATTTAAATTAAACCGATTTAAACGATTTCCTAGGCGTTTTGATTTGTATCGGACAAATGGTAAATCCAATTGACACGAAATTTGAAACCTTACAATAATATCACATTACGGATCCGATGAAACTGGTTTCGTCGAAATCCGAGACTTTTTGAAAAATGGCTATTTTAACTCGCCAAATTAATATTAAAAATAATTCGATGCGTTTCGAGCTGCCACGATCAAACGATAACTCCGATTGACACGAAAATCGAAATCCGGTAATAAATAACTATTACGGATCCAATAGAACTGGTTTCGTTCAATTCTGAGACTGTTCAAAAATTGTCTATTTTCACTAGTCGATTTAAATATTAAAATATTCAATTTTCACAAATTAACTCTTAATTCGATTTTAAAAGTTCTAAAATATCATTCTAACTTCAATATGATAAAATAAAATTTTACAAATCATTTTCAATCATATTTAACCCAATTTTCAATTATTTCCATAATTTAACATATTAAATTATCGATTTAATTATTCAATTAAATCCAATAAATTCAAATTAAAATTTATTAGACTTATAAATTCACTTATTAATATTTAAAATTAATTAAATATTCAAATTTTAATAAATTAAAATTCTAGGTCGTTACAATCTTCCCCCCTTAAAAGAATTTCGTCCTCGAAATTATTAAGTAAGAAAAGTTACAGAATCTATTAACTTTCCCAAAATTCATAGTTAAACTTCTTACAATACTTACTAAGTTTTCAAATCATACTTAATTTTCTTGTCAAAAACAACAACTATCGTTTAACTTTCAGTTTCAAATCAAAATTTAAGTTTTCAAAATTTTTCAATTTTTTCAAAATTTTTCTAACGCCTTAAATTTCCGGAAAAATTCGCCATAGTCTCCTTTGCGCGGCTCGATCCGAAAAAAAATGACAGTATATAAATCACAAATATACATCTCATCAAGTAATGAGGCATCCCGAAGGGCAAAAATATAAAAGTACGATATGTAATCCGAGATATGTACCTTATATTTTATTAGCAAGCATATACGGCTAATATAGCGCGAAAGCGAGCTCCAAATGCGAAGCAAACGCAATCCGCACCTACTAAACACTCAACAAACAACATGAGAACCATGCATATAGATAATAGTATCGTTATACATCATATAGCATCATAATAACTATATATGTTAACATAGCAAATGCAACTAAAGCAACAAATGCAAACATCAACCAACTATCATCCATAACCAATAAATATTCATTCATATTCTCATTAATATTCAATGAATTTGGGTTTTCAATTTAATCACATATGATTTATTAACAGCAGATGTTCTTACTAACATTCATTTTCAATTAGTTTATATTCACTAATTCATATTCAAGTTGGTTCACTTCCAAATCAAATTCAATTCTATTTAAAATTCACTTAACTTCCAATCGAATTTCAATTACTTTAGCTTCCAATTTCATTAACTCATTTTCATTAACACTTAATGAATTATATACAATCAACCAACAACCATATAACAATCAATGTATATTAATTACAACCAAATTCCTTTTCTTATAATTGGTTTAATTAAATTGATTTTCATTCAATTATTCAACTTTCAAATAACATAAGATTTTAATGAATTAACACTTACATATATTTTATCCATATCAACAAAATTTACATTCAATTGATTATCATTCAATCCATTCATTCAATTCAATTACAAAAGTTGAATTTCATTCACATAACTTAAGTTCATATTTATCACTTCACTTTATTATTTTACTTTGATCTCTTAAGTTATATTCCATTTAACTTTAAATTCATTTTTTATTTTACAACTCATATTCATAAATATATTCATATAGTTTCACTTCTCATATATATAAGTTTATTTCTCAATTGTAAATCACTTTAATTATAATCCAATTCTTATAATTCTTTTTGCTTATACAATTATTCTTTTACTTTGATTATTCAAACAACTAAACAATCCACTTATATACACTTTAATAATTCTGAAAAATTATTTCTTTATATATAAAATATAATCAAGGTAAAATTATTTCATTTACCCAATTTCAAAACAATATTGTGTCGAATTATTCTATTCAAGTGTTTAGAAACCCCTTCGGCATAGTTTTGCAGACCACGCTGACGAAGGTTCATATGCCACTCAATAAACCAATCATCACAATATAAACAATTTTATATTCACTAACAAATACGCTCTCATAGCTATTATTACACTCAAACTCATTCTAGAGTACTACTGACTCTATCTCTAATGAGTAATACCCAACAGAACCATGGTTGTCGCTTAACCATATGCTCTGATACCAAATGTAACGTCCCAGAAATTTTCGACTTTCGAAAATTCAACATCGATGCTCACTTTATCGACTACCGAGAAATCGAAGGCCGGAAACCCGAAATGTTATGGTTTAAGAAAAAGAAAGAGGCAGAAGGAGAGATAAGAAGATAGAAAATAGAGAGAAAAGAAAATAGAAAATAGAACAGAACAGAAAACAACAGAACAACATCAGAATGTCACAATCGCAGCGGAACAACATATAATAATAAATGAATAATCTTTAAACAAAGAACTATATCAGTTATTACATTTTATACATTTCATTACATCATATCATCAGAGTGTACAACAACAAACAACAACAAACAGCGGAAAAGAAATACTATATACTAGTAATACGCCAAGCCATCCATCTTGCCTCCAGCAATTCCAGAATATCCAGAATATCCTGATAAGCCTTAACACTTGACTGCCCGTGTGGAAATTGGTGGGCACCCAGAGTTTACGAAGGAAAACAATAAACTCCGAGTCAGTCATGTGACTGGTGTGAGAAGTCCAAAACAGTTTATTTATCTTTAAAATCAAAATAGAGGAATATTTTTAAAGTCAATTCGCAATGCTTTTAAAAATGAGACTTCCATAAGACCTCCCGCCACACACACAATGCAAACGCAGACTTGGGGAAGATTTCTTCTTATGTTAGTCAAAGATGCTTGATACGTATTAAAATCAAATCAATTTTGATATTATTATTAGTGCATAGTGTAGAAGATATTTCGAAAGTAGAATATAAATCTTAGCCAGCATAGGTACCATTATATTATGCTTACTATAGCTACCATTTTAAATGGCAGGTTCTACAACTAAAACCGTACAAGTCTCGTATTGTTTCTTTAGATTTCCAACGAATGATCAGGCCAAGGAACTTTCCATTGCCACATGAGAATGCCTCTGGATGGACATCCCCGAGAACCAAACCGGATCTCTACCAACACAAGGCCGGGTTACCCCTAACTGAGTAACAACTGACCGAATATGCCATCCCCCGGTCCTTTGGGACCTTTCACCGAGCGCTCGCAATCAATTCGCACAATCATAAAGTGTTTTCAACATGAGTAAGTATCTGGGCTCCATACCATGATACCACCCTTTTCCAGAAGGAAATGCACACATCCTAAAGGGCGCTACCCCTCATAACCTTGCTGCATCTTTCCTGTTTTGACCATTCACGGGGTGTGAGGCTCGACGAAGTCACGTCCACAAAAACATACTTTATACAAAAGCCATGCTTTGGGTCAACAAATGATCATAGAAATGATCACCAAGATAGACGATCAAATAAATGATCCTATCACAAATAATCAACACAATGATCATTTCACAACAACACTTAGCATGTCACATTACCAAATTGGGAATATATCGCTGATAACATTCAACTACATAACCTCTGAGCTCGTACGTCTCAGAGAAGGGTGTTAAGCTAAAAGAATAAATTCTCCGCCACCAACAGAAATATATTTGAAAGAAATCTGCTTTATATCTCAATTTGTAACGTCAGACATACAATCCATAAAAGTCTGTTCCGGGCTCGAACAAAACCGAAGATACTTACAAAGAAGTCCTTGCAATCCGGATAATCTCTAATCACGTCCGGACTTCCCATCACATAGGGAGTCTCTATACCGTAGCTACTCGGTGCAAAGACAATCGACGAGTTGTCCTTTCGCTTTCAAAAAGATCCGGTCTTCAACACCGGTCTTCAATGCAATTCATAACGACGTATCACATATTCGGAATGGGTTATACGACCCCATGGTCCTTTCTCGGTTAACCCGAATAGTGAGCGCTTATTCAAAAATAAGTGTGGCATTCAAATTCAAGCAAATCACAATAAATACCCATTCAAAGGGAAATACTGATAGTCGGTTATTGAACTATCAATGGATATGCACACATCACCAGTTTCCAAATAATTTTCAAATTATTTATCTTCCAAAATATCTTTACAAGATATATAATTTTCACACTTCAAAATAAATCAATATTTATTTTTTTAACAAATTCCACTTTCTATTCATAAATTCCATAGTGAATTTATATTTCACAATATCTATGAATATATGATTTCAATTATTCATTTCAATTTATCTTCAAAAAGATAAATTCTCTAATATTCACTTTATATTGGAAAAACATTTCCATACTTATTTAATAAGTAATTCACGAATTTTATTTATTTTCAATACTTAGAAAATATTCAATATACTTAAATCGAGATTAAGTATATATTTCATTCTTTAAGGAAATCATTCTCTTAACCATATTTATTTGGGCCAAAACGAATGTTGCGTCAAACATCGTTACAACGTCCCAAAATCACTAGTATAGGGATTTGAAATTAAAATAGATATATAAATCCCAATACTATACAAAACATTTCCTTCCGGAAATCATTTACTATAACAACAGTGTTATAGTCCACCATTTCCTTCTATTTCTCGAAAACGTCTATTTCAACAATCAATGTTGAAATCTATGGTTTCGAATCTCAACCCAATTAAAACATCGTTAACTTGTTTTAATTCTATTTAAAAACATCACATTCAAAACAATTTCTTTAACATATTATTCACTATTCAAAAACGTGAATGAACTTCGTTAACAATTTCATCCTTTTATTCATTTTATTTTAAAGGATTATTCACAGTTCAAAAACATGAATATAACTCCATAAATAAGTTATAACAATTTACTTATCAAAAATAAGTCGTTTGCGGATTTATAAAACAACGTTTATAAATTCTATTTCTATTTATTTTATAACAACTTCCTTTTATAAATTCCTTTATTAACCTATTCCAGTTTATAACTCAATTATAAACCAAAAGTCCATATTATAAGTTAAATACTTATAAAACGATTATTTTACAAAGTCGTTCTTTTAAACTTCATAATTATAAATCTTATAACTTATAAGATTCATTTATTTATCCAAATATATTCTTTAATTACTTCACAAAATTTATAAATCATTCATAACTTCACCGTTTATAATTCTATAAATTTCATTCATTTCCGAATTTCATTCATAGTTCATTCTAACACTTATAAAAACTCGTTTTATAATTCAAAATATTCTAATTTATAAATATCCATTTTATAAATCTTTTATACAAATCAATTTGTATTATTATTCTAAAACGTCTTTAAACTTCTTTATAATTTCATCCTTTTGATTTATAAAATAATTAAATTTTATAAATCCTATTTTTAAACTTTTTATAATAAATTCAGAAATCCCAATTAAACTATTTTATAAAATCATTAGCCTCATATTTTCAAAAATCAACTTTTAACTATATTTCTCAAAAATCATAATTTTTATAACATTAAAATTATAACGTTTATTTATTTAAAATGAATCAGTTCCAAAAAAATATTTTATAAACGTATACTTTCAAAAATCATTTTGAAAACATTTTTAAAATTTCAAATTTGGTCCAATGATGCTACATACCAAATAGTCAATCACGACTACAAAGATATCATATATCGATATGATAATCCATCAAATATCAAAATATCTGAAATTAAATAAAAAACTATTGAGGAATCCAGTTGGATCCCTCCAACCTGTTTTCCTGCATCCACAAACATTAGCACAATACCAATTTCGCTCCAGTACGAAATTATCGCGGTATATGGGATTTAAAATATTATCCGCTTAATAGACGGCGCAATAGGGTCTCATCCGCTATACAAATGCGGGAAATCAATAACTCCAATATATACATATGCCAATATATATATATATTGCCATTATATATAATACCAATTTCACCGTTTATGAAATATTCGCGGTATATGTTTTTAATAAATAACATCCGCTTACTATCGGCGTATAATGTCTATTTTAACAATCAATAGATATCAATCGTCATTCAAACATGCATTCAAATAATTTAAATCTAACTATTTAAAATAAAAATCGAAACTGATTCGATTGAGTGAGAAGTTCTCACCTTGATTTCAATTCCGTTTAGCGATTTATTTCGAATAAAATTAAACGGACGTTTAATTTTACCCGAAATTCTCACTAACTCCAAACGACTCCAATCCAGTTTCATCGCGTAGTGTTCGACGATACGATTCCAATGCAACTGGTTTCGCGCGTTTTCGACCTCGTATGAAAAAGATATGAATATTTGAAGTTACATGAATTTTCTATAATTAATTTACAACATTTATTTAAAACTTTTAACCTATGCTACATCTTAGTCGTTCATCTCATATCCAAGGCCGCACGTTCATCTCCTCTCCCACGCGTAACCATCTACAGGTGATAAATGTGAAACCGAACCCATGATCGACCTTTTAGGGTTCAAAAATTCGACCTATCCATTGACTTTGGCGACGATCGAACTACTTCATCACGAAGCTCCACACGCGCTCCATGCTAGGCCAGAAGAACTCGGCACTCGGCCCCCCCATGCCTTGAAATTCGCGCACGTAACGGTGACGAACGCGGCCCCCCTACTCCCTTCACATCATGCCATTTCCAATCTCAACCGTACGGATCTGTAGAACTCACGAAGCTCTTCGATTTTGCTTCAGAAAGTTTTCGAAAATATTGAGTGGATTGGAAGTAAACGAGGGGGAAAAGAACGACAATTTTCAGCATTGGCTGTAGGGTGGCGGCCGCATATAAAATTAGGGTTAGGTTATAATTTTTTTTATTTGTGATGGTGGCTATTTATAGGAAACGAACGAAACACTATTTAATCCGGAAATTCCGAACTCCGATTTACGCGCCGTAACCAGTGTTTCTAGGGTTTACCCCGCGTTTCGGACACAATGGAATAGGTTTCGAAAGCTAATTCGGACATCTGTGCGAGTTATGGCTATAAACGTTCAATTTAAATTAAACCAATTTAAACGATTTCCTAGGTGTTTTAATTTGTATCGGACAAACGGTAAATCCAATTGATACGAAATTTGACACCTTACAATAATATCACATTACGGATCCGATGAAACTGGTTTCGTCGAAATCCGAGACTTTTTGAAAAATGGCTATTTTAACTCGCCAAATTAATATTAAAAATAATTCGATGCGTTTCGAGCTGCCACGATCAAACGATAACTCCGATTGACACGAAAATTGAAATCCGGTAATAACTAACTATTACGGATCCAATAGAACTAGTTTCGTTCAATTCTGAGACTGTTCAAAAATTGACTATTTTCACTAGTCGATTTAAATATTAAAATATTCAATTTTCACAAATTAACTCTTAATTCGATTTTAAAAGTTCTAAAATATCATTCTAACTTCAATATGATAAAATAAAATTTTACAAATCATTTTCAATCATATTTAACCCAATTTTCAATTATTTCCATAATTTAACATATTAAATTATCGATTTAATTATTCAATTAAATCCAATAAATTCAAATTAAAATTTATTCGACTTATAAATTCACTTATTAATATTTAAAATTAATTAAATATCCAAATTTTAATAAATTAAAATTCTGGGTCGTTACACCATGCACGTGCACGGCGACACGAGAAGCTCTGACAATCTCCCAAGATCACCAACAAGTCGCATCTTGCCTCAAAGTATGGAATCTCAACCCAAAACACCCTCAGAAATTTCGAATCGAAATTCGACAGTGCTAACCAAAAAAAAGAACTTGAACCCATCCAATAGAATCACCTCGCGACCACCGTTCAAGCCACCGGAGTCGCCGAGATTTTGACCACGTCTCGACAACACGACCTTCGACCATCATCTAGAAATTCACGGCACTCGATCGCGTAAAGGAGTTGCACTCGTTTGGTTACAGCCATGACAAAAAACTTTGAGCAAAAACCCTAAATCAATCTCAATCCCTTAATTCTCTTAATAGAAAAATTATTTGATAATTTTTACGTGATCATCAATGTTTATACTTGCTTAACTACAAATTTGAACGTTTATTATTGAATCAATAATCTGTAATTGGTAGAAATAACCCTTTTTATAAACCATGAACCGCTTCTTCCATTTTACACTAAAAATTTCCTTTTCTGTTTTAAAAATCCTATTGCGCATTGAAGTTCCAAGTTATCAACTTGAATTTATATTTTATAACAGTTAAATTTATCAACATAATCTTTGTTGCCTGTAAAAACTTGATTTCTAGTGCATAGCTTGTTAATATGTTTTTAAACAAAATTTAAATTCCTGATTTAAATTCCAGCATATCATTTTGTTGGAAAATTTAAAGCTTTTCCATGATCAAATGAAAGTAATTTAAGATTAAATAGTTTCAACCTTGTAATCACTTAGCAGAAATGAACAACATATCCATCAAAGAACAGCCTGTATATAAACACAGATTTATACAAACATAAAGCACATACTTCACCAGGTAATCCATAAATAATCCTACTGTTTTAATTAAACTAAAGCTTGAAATTTTATGTTTACTCACCAAAAACAAACTTTTGAACAGAGCCTATTTGATGTCTGCAGTCCCATCTGTTCTTATGAGTTTAAACTTGAGCTTTGTTTGCTTCTTTTTCTTTTTTCTTCTTTCTGTTTTTCTCTTTATATTTTTTTCTTCTTTCAGTTATACTTATATTAAAAATTAAATAAAAGATGAATACCTATATATATAGAAGATAAGAAGTTATGCATGAATGGAAAAAAGAGTTTTAACCTGGTTAGGTGTTATCTGTACTATTCATTTTGTTTTATCAGGCAAGCTTTTGTTTTTTTTAATGGGGCTCATATGATCTTGAATTCGGCCAATTCCTTGCTGAGAAGATGCAACATTTAATGCTAAAGTACCTAATGTCTACCTTAATCCTATTAGTACATAGATATTTTATCACTAGCCTGCATAATTATTTACAGGTACATGAATACATACTTAATTACTGACAGCTTATGCTTTATATATGTATACTACTCTTTGTTTTAAGTATGTTGATAAATTCTTTATTACAGCAAAGCAAGGATTTGAAATAATTTGAACTGACAAATTGCTGGGCTGAGATAAGAGCCAATAAATGTCTTGTTTCCTTGATTAGTGTATATATCATAATTATGTTTGGCTGAGTTGACAGAAATAAATGTTTTGTTTTCCTAATATGTTTGCATATCAAAATCGAGATTTGTTGTATGTAGGTATTTATATGAAAGTATGTACTTTGCAGGTATACTTGTAATTGAAAATACTTGTCTGGTTCAACTTTTATACGTTATGCTTATTTACTTTGCAGGCAACACTTGGTTTTGTTATTAGTTTTCAAATTGAATATTTCACATGTGTCAGGTTTGTTTTTATACTTTTGGTTTGCTTGAAAATAATTTGTTTCATTGTTTCTAACTTGAATAATTTACATATATATGGTTGTTGTTGATTTGTGTATGAAAATATTTTGTTTTGTTAACTTCTAGTTTACATAATTTACAATTGATTTTGTTTTATTTATCTTTGTGTTTTTATACCTTGTTCTTATTTTAGCTTAATTTACAAATTTATAATTTATGTTGTGAGCAATCTTAACTAATTAATTCTTATGTTAAATTTTACATTTATATTTTATATTTGACTATCAATGGTCAAGTCATATTCAAAATGATTTTCTTACTTATATTTTTATTCATTTCTATTTGTACTTTACTATCATTATTTAAATTAAGCTATATACACATATTTGATTTATATTTTACATTTATATTTTATATTGTTAGAACTAGATTTTAATTTAAACATTAACATCCATATGTATATTTTCAAATGTAAACAAAGTACAGTATTTTAATTCAATTATATAAGGCAAATATTATTAAGAAATTTTATTTAAATTTCCAGGACCAAATTTCCTTCTAAAATACAAATTTATATAAACAAATGGCAATTATTCCAAAATCATATTCATTTGAAATAATCAGTTCACATCATATTAATTATTTATTAAATAAACAGGGCCAAAATCCAGGGTCGTTACATTGATTTTGAGATTTCAAAAGATATGACTGATAACTTGATTTGATAAAAACTGATTAAATGAGTATTCTCAATTTTAAATAAAATTGAGACTGAATATTTAATATTGATTTAAATTTATAAATTGAGATTTTATTTAATTGTTATTAAAATGATTAAGTGAATATTTTCCAATTTGAACAAAAATAAAGGTAAATGTTGAAATCTAAATTAAACTTATATTGAAAATGTTTAAATATTTAAACTTTAAATCTTATTGGAATTGAAGAGATAGTTCAAACCCGGATTTGGAATCGATAAAAATTGAAATGGTTTATTGAGAATTTGAATTGAATCTTTAACCTTTTAAATTGAAAGTGTTGAACAGGGATTGATTTAAATTGAATTTTTTGGAATTTAAGTTGATTTGAATAGATTTTTGGAATTGGATGAAACAATTCTAATTTGGAAAACTATTTTAGTACAATCTCTTTAAATAAATATAAAATATTTTTAATTTACAACTATTTTAATATACAATTTTTTTATA
Source organism: Allium cepa (assembly GCA_030765085.1). Lineage (NCBI taxonomy): Eukaryota > Viridiplantae > Streptophyta > Magnoliopsida > Asparagales > Amaryllidaceae > Allium > Allium cepa. Next base: position 881,754,532 of record CM060931.1, on the reverse strand, counting down.
TATAAACAGTTCTGATTTATAACTATTATAATTTATATACTATTTTCAATATCTAAACTATTTAAGTTGGAAGTGTTATGATTTCAAAAGTGTTATCATTTCAAAAATGTTATGATTTCAAAGGTGCTATGATTTCGAAAGTGGTATAATTTCAAAAGTGTTATGATTCTGGAAATGAATATTATTTAAAGTGAATAATAATATCGAATTGATATGCTTTTGAAATGAATATGATATTTTGATATGAAGTATGAACTATTTGAAATGAAATGACCATAGTGTGAAATAGGCGTTTGGTTGTTAAAGAGATCGGGATCGGATATTTCATACTCTCTGCCAATACCAAAAACCACTTTAACAACTGTGTATGTTGGAGATTCCAAAACGAAGTAGGATGGTTTGGCAACGATTCTATATGAGGATTTAGCGCAGCCCTGACTTCCGTGAGTCAGCTTGATGTGGCTAAAACAGGAGCCATACTGGGTCAAGTGAGGTCATTCCTTCTATAGGCACATTTCTTCGATATCATTTTTTTACTTTGTGATTTGATTGGGTGCACCTTTGATTTGGAAGTGTGTCTCGAGGTAGGCAGTAGTAGCTACTATGCGTTGTGAGAAATGCAGATTACCGATCTTTAGGCTAGGATTAACACTAAAGGGGGGTGAATAGTGTTAATAAAGAATTACTAAATGTTATCCCGCTTTTTGGGCAAAAGCCGTGATACCAAAAGATTGGTCAAAAACAGAAAATAGTTCGCCTCAGAGATTGGTCGTATTTCACCTCACTATGGATATCGATGAATTCTGTCCGAGCCCGGATCGGGCCACAATTAATAAGGCATGACAAGAAAGACCATAGAAGCCAGCATTTCAAATTTCAAGTCAATCCAAGATCATATGCTCAAGTTATGATGGATTCAAGTTAAGAAGGTACACATTGCTCGGTTCGAACCCATCATGTTCGAACCCATCATATTCGAACCCATCATATTCGAACCCATCGTTTTCGAAACCATCGTGTTCGAAACCATCTGTTTCGAACCCATCATATTCGAACCCATAGGAAGAAGCGACGTTCGAATCCATCAGCCAACGTCTCCATTCGAATCCATCAAGCCAATTCATGCTTCGACTCCATCACTACTTCGAATCCATTCATCAACTTCGTATCCATCACTACTTCGAATCCGTCCATCAACTTCGTATCCATCGCCACTTCGTGTCCACCTCAAGCTTCGAACCCATCACAAGCTTCGAGTCCATGCTGTCTTCGAACCCTACACGTTAAAAACAACTTCGAATCAATCCAGAGCCATCGATTCGAAGCGTCGCTGCCCCCTCGTGCAGCAGGTTTGATTCGAACCTATGGTTTCGAACCGTATGGATTCGAAACATATGGATTCGAACCTATGGGTTCGAACCATATGGATTCGAAACATATGGGTTCGAAACATATGGGTTCGAACGACCCATAGGATCGGTTCGAAGTTGCCAGCGTACCGAAATGCATCACCTTGAATCGATCATATCTCTCAATCCCTTGATCCAAATGCCATGAAATTTTCACAGAAGCTTGATTACATGATGAAGAACGTCCACGCCAAGTTTCATCGCAATTGGACAATTTTTTGATCGATTCGAAGTTCACTTCGAATCGATGCCAAACTGGGCACGCAGCCCAAGAACGCGGGCCTGTGGGCCCCCCGTCACGTGCCAAGCAGCCTCTACAGGTTTTGGGCGGGATTTTGGCCTTCCACGCCTATAAATAGAGCCCCTGGTCATTCAGAAAAGGGGAGGAGATTCAGAAGAGAGAAAGCAAGTCCAGACTCTGCTGAATTCAATCCTATTCCTCACTATTGTTGTTGAGTTCAGATTTCAAAGCTATAATCCATTGTAATCGATTAAGATTATCAAGTTCAAAGATTTAACCCGTTGTAATTGGTTAAGATCATCAAGAGAAGCAATAAAGCGAAAACCTTCAAAGTGGACGTAGGCACGAACGCCGAACCACTATAAATCCTGTGTTTGTGATTGTTGTCTGTGAATTATTGTGATTAGTTGCTTAGATCTGAATTCTATATTGATTGTTGCTGAGAACTGTGTTGATTATTATTAATTTGAGTACGTAAACGGGTGCTTTCGCAGTATTGGGTGTTTGTGACCAATTTTGGCGCAAACACTAAATATTTTTGAGTTTATGTTAATTTGGACACCAACGTATGCAATATACAGACACAGATATGATCACAGAAACAAACATAGATGCAGAAATAAAATAAAAGCAGTAAAGGAAAGAACACACTGGATTTTATACTGGTTTGGAGTTACCCTACATCCAGTCCTGCAACACAAGTACGGATTTCCTTTCAAAAGCAATTGTACAATTACACCCTCGATTTCAAGGCTACGAGGTACACCCTCCAGAATTTCGATCCTCTGGGTAGAGATACTTGATTTCCGGGCCACAAATTTACCCAATTGATTTACCAAGGCAACAATCACACCTTTTCCCTTTTGATTGATTTCCAAGGATACAATCACACCTTTTCTCTCTTAATAGATTTGCAAAGAAGTCTATAACTCTGAATAACACTGAGAATCTTGTAGAGATAATGATAGAGAATCAAACTAGAATTAATCGAGTATGATTCAATGTTGATTTCGGCAGAGTAATGATAAGAATATGTATTAAGAAATGAGGAAGAAGAAGAGGAGTGAAAACCTGAAAATTATGATTAAAAATTCGTTGAAACTGACCCATATTTATAAAAGAACAACATCCATGACCATTCATGAAGAGTTATGGCGAATATACACTTCTTTTGAAATTTGAATTTTTTAAACTGTCACCATGTTGACATGTCATGCTAGGCATGTCGATATCCCAAAGGATTTTTTGGTGTTTTTGATTTTCATTGAAAATAACCTTTATCTTATATAAAAACTATTTTAAACTTTATAAATATACTTGACTATAGTTAAAATTCATAAGTAAATATAAAGAATAATATATATAGATTTTAACTATAATTTTATATTTAAATCTAAGTATAAATATTTAAAAGTTAAATATATTATTTAAAAAGAAAGTTTAAAATCAGGAGTAATTTGACTCTGAAAATAAAGATGTTTTTGAGGCTAAAATTATTTAAAATCAGGATCGAGGGTTTTGAATCTTTTAAAAGGAAAGTTTTGAAAACATTTTGAAAACGGGATATAATTTTGAAAATCATTTTGAATAAAAGTTAGCGGATATAAAACAATGTTCCACTAGATTTTTCGTAGGTTCCATCCTACTTAGGGTTCCATCCCTTTAACGGGCTCGAAGTGGATTTCATTCCACGAATAAATTGGATTTTAAGATGCCAGTGCTTTTCTACGAGTTTTAACAAAAATTCCTAATAATAATAAAAAATACTTATCCTTGAAATCTTGAACTCTTGATAGTGTCGATACTCATGAGTCTTCTATCTTAATATTTTATCTTGATATCTTGAATCTCTATACTGTACAGTCTTCATTCTTAGTACCTGCATGGTTAAATCCTGCATATACATATATATCTAAACTTATAATGTCAGTATTTATATTTTATAATCTATTCTAAGGTTGTTGTCATCAAAACCATCATCTCACGGACTAACATGCGTTACCACTAGTCCGAATCCGCAAATGGTATATCTACCCTGGAATTGCCTCGTGTGCCTTATCACATGCCTTATCGCTCCTTCTATGAGTTTGGTTTGTACCATACCTACATAGTGCACTTTGATAACCCTCCAATTTACAGAGGAATTACAGTATGGTATAGACTATGAGAATATATAAAATATGTTAAGGGGGATATGGGTAACGCCTTAACGCTATTTTAATACTTTACTTTACCCATAGACATATTATAATAGCCTATATTATTACATAATAGATAGTTCCACAGATCCTTAGAGGATGTAAATCCCAAGCATCCTTTAAGTTACTTGTATTTCAGTTGACATTTCACTTGAGTTGAATTTACTAATATAAGAATGTTAATCCCAACTGGAGTGTTTTGTGTTTTGCTTTATGTTTGGGTCAGACTGAGTGTTACAGCATTTGTGACTCGTCTTTAGAGATTGGAGCTTTGTTTGAAGATCTATCTATCCAGCTTTTTTGTTATTTCAGTTTATTCTGGTCATTTATGTTCAGAATCATCGGTTGCTTATGTATTAGAGATCCATTTGTATTTGAGATTCTATTGTATTTTGGTTCAGACTCTGATGTTTATATAATAGCTTCATGAACTACTATTTACCTATTCCGCTGCTTGTTGTTGTAATACTCTGTGTCTGTGATTCTGTGATTGATTTATTTACTGTATACGCTAAGTTTTGCCAAATATAAATTAACAATCTACTGTTTTGAGCAATTCAAGTCTGACACGTGCGGATGCGAATAGTTCAAAATACCAGGTCGTTATACTTTAGATCTATTGCTTATAGATCTTCGGGAAGGAAGTGCATCCATGGCGTAAGTCATTGAATAAACAACATATAACTACAGCACGGGTCGATGATCCCTTGTTTACGAAATGACTATGTTATTTTTCTGGAATCCAAAAGGTGGAAATATGTTCTTGAACGTTTTGCGTCCATTGCCTAAACACTGGGTCAGCAGCAGGCCACTGCTATCGTAACATCATCATTTAACATCAGATATATGTACAACATGGTTTAATAGTAAATTATTAGTGTTGTAAATATTGTGAGAAGCTATTAATTAAATAAATAATATTTAAAGTTAATGATACATGATTTATCAATGATGTTTGAAAAATATTTTGAGATTTAAAACTAATAAAATTATAAATATTGGATTTAAGGTTTTCAATAACTTCTTTTTAAATATACGTAATGATGTAAATAATTATTTTCAAGTAGTTTACATATTTTATAAAGATGTTGTTTAGCTTTTTCTAGAATAGTATTTATAAATGAAGCAAGAAATTTTACTGATGAATTTTTTCGTCAAGTATTAAAGTATTAAAGATGATTGATTTGCAAATGAAGTTTTCAAATGAATATTACAAGTAAAATTTATATAAGTTTCTTGAATGTATAGTTTAAAGATATTATATAATTGGACTATATATATATATATGTGTGTGTGTGTGTGTGTGTATTTTACAATTTTAGAAAAAAATAAATGATTTGGAAATTTATTTATAGTAATATGCTTGAAAAATAAGTTGGAATCCTATTTTTGGAAGTATGGTTTGAAATATTTCCTTGATTTTGAAGTACTAATAGTAAATTTAAAGGTTTATTTACCATTTGAATCTTGTATTAAACTAGAATAAATGTTTTTCCGTGATCTGAATATTCATTTTAAAACGAGTGTGTAAATTAGTTATGAAGGTATGAAATTTTATATGTTGATTTAGAAATTTAATGTAAGATTTAAGTATACCATTAGTTTCTGTTTAATAATCTTGAATTTATACTTAGTTTAAAATATTGAGTCTAATAAATTATCTGATTTAAGGAACTTTATTTTTAATGCTTATTATAATGTTTTGATATAGATTTCTAACATTGTTTTAAACTTTTTGGAAAATCCTTGCATAATGGTATGAGGATATTTTAAATATATCTTATATTTTTACTAAGTGGATGAAGTTAAATGTTTTAATTGAATTTTTTTAGATACAGTGAAATATTTCTTATCTCTTCAAGGGTAAATGCCAAAAACTTAAAATTTTATTATATAACCGAATTAAGTTATAAATTCAAGCAAGTCAGCAGAAGCTTAAGTAATATTTTATGAAATGATTCATTAATGACTAAAATCTTTAATGAAAAAAATATTATGTAAGTGATTGAACCTTATATAAATAAACGAATGAAAAGTAAATGACGAAGAAAAAAACTAATCGAATAAACTTAAATAATATTTAAAATCCTATGTGTTTGGCTTGTGGGATGTTTGGGGAATGACACGTTAAATTGTTTAAGTTTGTATGAACAATCTATTAAGTAATTACCAAAGGCTGTTGAGAGTAAGGTACATTTGGTAGTTTATTTTGAACCCTTGGACGATGAAAAGTCTCTGAACCTAACAAACCATGAGTTTGGTTGCTATTGATGTTTAAGAGTTTCCTTTGTTGCATATAATGGTAGAACTTCTTTTGTTTGCATATGATCATCATATATATTGTATGTTGATTGCACTATTAATTGAAACAACTACTATATAATCTTTTACATAATTTTAACTCTTTTGGATTACATAAGTGAAATAAAGGTTTATGGAAGCAATAGCTACTGCTTTTGGTTTCATAAATAAAGCAGTTCGTCGGACAGATAAGTACGTTTTCAGATACGGTTTTGCAATGATATTTTAATTGTTTTTCCATGTTTTGGGTGTTTTATTTTTGAAATATTATGTATATAAATTGAAATTATTGATATTATTATATTTTTGGACCTATCCGTATAGAGGAGACTCTACCGAAATTTTTCGTAAATTTAGGACATCAATTTTTTTTGTGAAAGTTAAAATATATTCGAACTATTATTAAACTTGAATATGTATGATTTATTGTCTATAGCTTGATATATTTTATTCAAAATACTTAATGATGTAAAATCCAAAGTGTTTATAAATTGAGTAATTTGAATAAAATTATATCAAGTTTCTTAGTTCCTTCTTGTTCCTTTTCAAGGACGAAATGTTTTGAGTGGAGGAGAGTGTAACATCCCTTTAATTTTGATAATTTAAACTAATAAATTTAGTAAGATTTTAGAATTTAAATATTGTGTAACAACCCGCATATTTATCGATTTTATATTTAAATATTTTATCGTTAATCGGATATTGGTGCGAAAAGCTACTTTTTGCAAACGGTCAAATTAGAACTCGAGACCACTTCCATTGAGTTCGAAATGCCGTTTACAACTTTTTTAAGTATAAACATTGATACGTTTGGAGTTAGTGGAATTTCACTAACTTTTCTCGCTTTGGACTTTGGGTTAGTTTAGCCTATTAAGCCCAAGTTCCAACCCCCTTCTCCTCACTCTTCATAAATTCCTAACTAACTTTAAATTTGCATTAATGGTGAAGAGAATGGAAAATTAAAACTCCAAGCTCAAATTTAATTGCTAATCCAACATTCAACTCCAAATTCAAGTGGAAGATATTGGATTCAAGCTTTGGATTGCTTCTCCATTGGCTTCAAGCTTCATCTTCATCCATTTTAGTGAAAAGGTGAGATTTTTATCTCACACTCTTGCTTATAACTATCTTGGACTGTTGGGAATGGTTCCCTATCACTTTAACATGCACATTTGCATTTGGTTTGGATTGGATTAGCGAAAGACTCCACTTTTTAGTGTTTTTGGTGAATTTCCAGCCTTAGGTCGTTCTGGACCCTTAGGTCGCTCGGGTTCGTGGCTTGCGCGCGTGGAAAATTCGCCTGGACGTTAGGTCGTAGGTCGCTCGCGAGTTAAGCCTTAAGCCGAAGGTCGTTCGCGAGTTAAGCCTTAGCTCGTTTGGCCTTTATAACGTTAGGTCGCTCACGTGTTGAAACTTTAGGTCGCGCTGGCCTTAAGTCGTAGGTCATCTCCGACCTAATATTGCCTCTGCTATTTCACTAGGTTGCGCGGGCCTTAGGTCGTAGGTCATAGGTCGTGAGTCTCCTAGGTCGTAGGTCGCTCGGTCCTACTTGTGTCCCTAAGTCGCGCAACCCTATCACCTTTAGGTCGTTAGGTCGTTACACCTATAACCCGTTAAGTCGCGAATACCTTTAGGTCGTTATGCCTTTATGCCGTTAGGTCGTTACACCTATAACCCATTAAGTCACGAATACCTTTAGGTCGTGAACCCCATTAGGTCGCGAACCTCTTTAGTTCGTCTGTCCCTTAAGCAGTTAGGTCGTTCGACCTGTGTTGCCTTAGGTCGTTTGACCCGTGTTACGTTAGGTCGCGTAACCCCTTAGGTTACTTGACCTTGTTTCCTGTTAGGTCGCGTGACCTTGTTTTTCTTAGGTCGTGAACCTTGTTAGGTCGCTCATCCTTAGCTCGCGTACCTTCTTAGGTCGCGCAGCCCTTTAGGTCGTGAGACCTCATTTTTGTTTTAGGCCGTACGCCGCTTGTCTTCACTAGGTCGTACCGTTTTGGACGGGGCGCTGCCCTCTGGACCCCCGCGACCTGACAGGGCAGGTCGAACCCCGTAGCAGGTGAGTTGCCCCCGCACACCCACCTTGGGGGGTTGCCACCCCCCTGGACCCCCCTCCATAGGGGATCTTATCTGAAAAACATTCAACAGAACTTGTTGAGCTGATTTCCTTGGATTTTTATCACATCTTCGAATGTGATCTTTGTGATTGATTGTTTCTACAATCGCTTCTGTGATTTGTTACTTTAAAATATAAAGGTTTCAATACTAGTAGTAAATATCAAAACTCTATTTTTAATAACAAAGCGCTTTTCTTAACCCGTTTTCCAATCTATTTGTGTATACAAACCTTTACCTCACTCGGATGAGAAATCTAATTAAACGGCTTAGTAAAACAAGTGGTATGAAACGCTTGCGTTTGCTTCGTCGGTTAATTCTTGGACTTGTTCGATTGAACCTCTAATGACAATTTTATTAGTGAAGATTTACTGTATGTTCGTAAATATTTAAGTTAAGCTAGTGGTTATGGGACATGAAACTAAACTTTTACATTTACTAACTTAGTGTAATTGACACTTCTCGTTGATCATGATGATCATTTTATGATTTAGACTTGCAATTGTGCGATGTCTCTTTGTTTGCAAGGTTAGACTAGACCTCATTGGTGTGATTCCGACTCACACATATCTCTTTGTCCACAAGGTTAGTCTAGACACCATTTGTGTGATTCCGCTCACACATACCTTTTTGTTGCGAGGTTAGGCTAGACACCATTTGTGTGATTCCACTCACACATACCTTTATGCTTTTTGGTTAGCCTAGACCTCATCTGGGTGATTCCGACTCACCCATATAGGGTAGCTCCCCATGGTCTTCGGACCGTCATGTGATAGGCCTCTTTCCCTTTTTCTGTGATTTTTGGATTTCTTGTGTTGATTTCTGGAATTTATGTCATTGACTTGCTATGAGTACAAGTTAAGGGTATGATGCCCTCTTTGGATCTTTGAGAAGATTCTTGTGATATCGATTTATCTCTTATTGATTGATCTTCTGTTGATCATCATTTGCAAACTTATAGTAGTATGTCAGTATGGATATTTTATGTTTATGCCATATCTTTTATTTTATACCATGTCATCTGATATTTATAGCTAGACTGATCCGTTTATTATTTTCTTAAATAATACTCGGGTCAGACCGAGATGTTACAGGTGTTTCTGCTTGACTTCTTCCCGGGATTTGCTACTCTGACTTTTGGCAACTATTTAGATTAGCAGTTTTTTTATTGTATACACTTGAGACATAGACTCATAGTTGTATTCTTTTGTATAGCACGTGTTGCTATTCTTTTGTATTATTGTGGATCTTTTTGACCACTACTCTGATGTACACTTTCATGTGCTAGTTACATATTCATATCTTCTTCCGCCTCTATGATATGGATGTCTGTGACTGATTTGTGTTATGCTTATTTCTATGTTTGTTTTCGAAGATTATTTATAGCCACCGTGTGATAAGCAATCACATGGATGGTCGCTCCTCAACAGCCTTATTCTCTGTGCTAGTTGACAGCACTACATCGTAGTGTTCTTGGCTAGCGTGGGTATAGAGGTGGGGGGTCACATATTGTGAGAAATTAAATTTTTTGATTTATTAATGAGAAAATAATACGAATACAAATTTAACTTTTGTTGTTTGTATGTTATTGATTATTATTTAAGCAAGTTAATTTATAACTCTTATGTGTAAACAACAATTCTGTAAATGTATTTTAGTTACTGTAAAAAGAATTCAATTGTTTTAATTATCTTTCCATTAATTAGGTTCCATTTTAAATTTTAATGTTGGAATTTATTGCTGTTAATTTGATTTGGAATCTTTCAATAAAAGGGAAGGAGAATTTAATTGAAATTAATGGCGTTTAATGAAAGAAATGTACGTTTGTTAGGATTCACTTTAAAACTGTAATTCTAAAATTAATTACAATTATGTCGATTTGGAATCTTTTATATAAAGACTAGAGAAAATAGTAATTGTAATTAATGGATTTAATGAAAGAAACGTATGTTATTGCTAAAACCAAAATGATGTTTGAATGAAGACAAAATGAACATTGTTGTTTTTAAAGTAAGTGTAATTTTAGAAAAAGAAAAAAATCGAATTTTCAAGCAACATTTTATGGCCATTAAATAGCAGTCTTTGGCAGTATAGAGGTGATTTTAATGCTAATCACAAAATTTATAATAAATTAAATATTTTATGTTCATGATTGTACGTTGAGAAATACACTCATTTTGAATATGAATTTGGAATCATGGTTCACCTTTTGTTTTATGTAGTGGTAGTCCCCATTAACTTAATTGGTGCGTTTAAATTTTAGTTATTGTATTTTAATAAATTTTTTAAATAGGTGTAAGTTTGAGTTGATTTGGGGTTAATGAAATTAATTGAATTGAAATACATATCCATATTGAATAATGTGGCATTACATTTATTTTGAAGTACGAAAAGGTGATGTTCATCATGAATTCATATTCATGCACGTTTCATATTCTATTGCTTTTGCTAACTACTATCTCATTTATTTTCTTTTATGCCTTGTTCACTTTCACATTTCAACTATTCATATTAAAAAAATAAACCTCTGTCTTTATTTCATAATACTTTCATTTATTCTCTGTATATTCATTTTCCATTCTTATTGTTAGCTATACATTCTCTCACCACTTTTATTCGACCTAATTCTTTATACCTCTTGTATTTGCATCTAAGCATTTTCTTTTACACATTAAAACTTTTAGTATTCATTCCTTTTCATAACTTTTGCCTACACTAATTCGTCCATTAACAATTCATATTTACTTCACGTGCATCATTCATGATAGCCCGTTCATGTTCATATTTATTGAACACACAACTAAATCGTTTCTTTGAAAAGCTTACTGTATTTTTTTGTATTCTTTTGTCACCTCCCCACTTTCCCACATGTTGACTTTTCAATTTCCCACTAGAGAACAAAACCAAAGTATGTACATATTATTTCTCATTCCTCTATCTGAAGCTTTCTGCAGACACTTCCTCCTTCTTCCTCAAAACTACAGAAACTCCAAAATTACTAAATCCACAAATCCACAAATTCCTGAACTCCAAATTCTATCCCTCCTCTCTTTAAACTCCAAACTCCATTCCTCCTCTCTTACTTTATCTCTCTAATAATAAGAAGAAGAAAACTCAATTTGTTCGATTTGCGTTGTCGTGCTTTGCTTTGGTATTGGATTGTTGCTGTTGACAGCATTGGTTAGCTTGGCGTGTTTGAACTTTAACTAGGATCTATCTATTTATGTTGTCAAAAACTCTCTAATCTTGAAAGGTGAGCAATCACTCACGATTAACATTTTCATTATTAGGTAAAAAACATCGATTGAAATGTTGTGGGAAATGTTTGCTGTAGATAGGAATTTGTGGTATATGCTGTTATGTTCCCTTGAATTTGTGTTCTAATATTCACATGCACATGTATTTTATATGTCACAAATAGTATGTTATGTTGATTTGAAGTACATGTCTTATAAGGCACAGTCTCAAAATTTGACAAAACCAGTTCCATTAGATCCGTAATAGTGTATTATTACCGGATTCCAATTTTCATAGCGTTTGGATTTACCATTTGGTCGTATGAAATAGAAATGCGTTGAAATTAATATCAAAAATTTAATATAACAATTAGGTTCAAAAAGCTATCTTCTGTATACGATCGAATTAGGACTCGAAACTAGTTCCATTAGGTTCGAAATAGCGGTATAACATAGGAAACGCCAAGCGGCATGGCTCGATAAGAGATCGAGATTTTAACTTATGTATAACGAGATATTTTGGAAATTTAATAATATATTATTTTAAGTCAAACACTATACCAAACCCAACCTAGTCATGCCACCCTATTTGTCTAAAGCAGCTTTCCCCAATTTTAAATCCATGGATGTCTTCTTCATCTCAGTTCGAAATAGAAAGGAAACAAAAAGAAAAAATCGATCGAAGCTCAGAGAAAACAAATGAATAGAATAAAAACATGATTACATCATAATGGTGGAGCATCAAATGGAGCTTGGCAAGGGCGTGTTCGCGTGTGGGGGGAAACCTTGGGCGCGTGCATTATAGGGTTGTGGGTCGAGTTCGACTGAAATCAAGGGAGGCGTGTTCGAAGTCGCGATGGAATAGGTACGAGCTCGATGGCAGCGACAATTTGGGTATTCGAGCCGTGCAGTGTGAGAATTCGCGAAGCTAGGGTTTTGAAGAGGAAGGTCGCGATTTCTTGTGGCATGTGTGAAAAGAGGTCGTGATTACAGGAGATCGCGATGGTGATTGAGCGTGTGGTCGAGCTCGGATGCAGATTGTGCATAGGGTTGGTAACATTGTTGATGAGTGGTGCATTGTCGTTGGTTGTTCATGAGCAGGGTTGGTGGAAGGAAGTGGCTGCAAATTTAATGTAGAGGAGAAGTATGAATAATGGTAAAGGATTTTGGAGAAGGTTAGATTTTTTTTTTACGAGGTTAATTTTAATTAAAAGTGAAATCATTAATTTATATAAATTTCAATACTGCTTGTACGAGGTTTAAATAGATCGGAATTAGTCATGTGGGGTTCAGAGCTATGAAGTCTATGTAGAAGAATTAAATTAGAACGATTAGCAAAATAAAAATCAAGGTGAGTAAATCTCACTCAATTTTTTAATTGTTTTAAATTTATAGTAATTAAGATTATTGACAGGTCGATTGCATGAATGGGTTAATTATTATTAGTGAATGCCATGTATGAGACACTATGCGCCGTGCATAATAGCGAATGACCCTATATTACCGCGATATCCCGTCTCGAAGTGGGATTGATATTTTATGTTATATAACATTTGTGGATGGAGCAAAATAGGTTGGAGGGATCCAACTGGAGTCCTCAAAATATATTGATTGTTTCATATATTTATTAGTACATGATGTGTGTGAATATCCTGTTAGAGATTATGATATGTTTGAATTATTGGACGCTATAGTAGCATTGGCTTTAATTTTGGTATTTAAATACCATGGATATTATTTTTGATTTTGGAAATAAATTAAAAGGTGATTTTGGAAATGAAAATATTTATGTTGAATTTTGGAATTTATAAAAAGGAATTGATTTCCATAAAATAAATAATTTGATTTTGGATATTTATTTAGCAATTTCGTAAAATGGTTTCAAAGAGAGAATATTAAATTGAGTATTTTTTAAATAAGGAATTTTAAATAAGATTTCTTAAAATGTGAAAGGGAAAGTGGAAAATGGGATTTTGAATTAATTTGGAATATAATTAGGATTTATTGAGAAATAGATTTCTAAATGGGTTTTAAATAGAAATCGATTTATAAATGGATTTAGTAGTATTAATCTGTTATTTAGAGCGGAAGAATGAGCAATGAGTTTATAGATTTATAAATGATGTTTATAAATAAGGGAAATGATTATCAGTTGATAAATTGGAAATATGAATTACAGTGTGAATTTATATCGAAATATGGAAATAAGTTTTTGGAAAAAAATAATAGATTCTATTTTTGAATAGTGTGAATAGTCAGGGAATCAGAATGAAATCGATGTGTTATGAATTGAGACGGATTTATAAATTGAAATGGGTTACTAGAATTTTAATATTCTTATTAAGAAGTTATGTTTTGTTTTAAAAGGAATATTTTATTTATTAAACTGTGTAATTTAAAGCCGTTTAGTATTGAAATACTTTGGAAAGGATTATTCAAATATCTAATATTAACTGAAATAAATTTTAATTTTTTAATAAGCCTTGTAAATTGATTAATTTTATTTAAAAATGAGTTGGAAATGGGTTATCTATGTTTTATTTAAAGTGTTTTGATATTTTAAATAATCATTTAAACATGTTTTAAAACTGAATTATTTTTCTTCAAAAATACTTATCATATATACAATGTTTTGAAATGATTGACATTATTTATAAATCCTCTCGGGATTTGTATATGGGGTTTATTTAACGAATATAATTTTTATGAGAGAAATCGTATAACAAAATTTTGGAAACTTAAAGGAATTTCCGAAACGGTTAGGTAAGTGAGCTTCGAAAAAAGAATCTGAATTCATAGAACAAGTTATAAATTGGTGAATGTGATTTTATATAAGAAAAATTGATTTTTGGAAACTATAGAAGGGATTATGAATAATTTGGAGATTTATGAAATGAATTATAATGAGTTGTGACTTTACAAAAGGCTGGTAAATGGTTTTATGTAGTTTGAATAAAAGGGAGATTTCCTCATTGTGAATATACCTATAAAATCGATAAGATATAAATATTTCCTAAGTGTTGAGAAGTAAGTGATTTTGAAAATATATTTATAAATATTTTTCAAAGTATTGGAATAAATGATTTGGGGTTGTTTTGACCATGGAAGGTTATAAAGAAATATTTCTAAGTGCTAAATCGGTTTGAAAATATCCCGTTAACGATATAAGGATTTGAATTTATGTTTCAAACGTTGGAATGCGGGAAGAGATTTGAATATAAACCTGTGTGAAGATATTTGAAATGAATGTTTTGAAAAGATTAACTAAATTGGGATAGTGTGTAATGGCCCGTAAGTCCGTATGCCTTCGAATCGACAATATTCTCCATCTGATCAACTCAAAGTGGACGGAAATACAAATCATTTGGGATAAAGAAGAAGGAAGCAGAAGAAGAAATAGAAAACAACATCAGAATCTCAAAATTGCAGCGGAATGAAATATAATGTATAACAACAGCTTTAAATACAAAGAAACCTGTACCGTTACATACACATACCATTATCAGAGTACATACCAAATAATAGCACATAACCTGACAGTTATAATAACTTGTCCCTATACAGATGAATATACAACATATCATATGCAGCTGAATATAAGTCAGATACGTGATATACGCCTCCTCCATCCAGCTCGCCTTCAGAGCTCTATAGCATCCTATCATGTTTCTGTATTACTCAGTCTAACCCACACATTGTAATAAAATAACACCCGAGTCAGTCGAGAAAACCAGCGTGAGAAAACACACTCAATTGGATTATTAAAGTTTCCAAAATCCTTTGAAATCAAAGGTATCTCGTAAAACAACGCCACAAATAAACATGCCGGGTCTTTACCTTACGATATCCAAAACAGTTTTATCAAATCCGTCTGATATTATAATAGTGTATTAAAGTAAAATAGCGTATAATTGAAGTGCTTGCATCTTAGATTTTGGCATAGTTGGGCACAATCAAAACCGTACGGGCGCTTATTGGAGATTGGATTCCACACAATGGTAGGGCTACTGGGGTACCGCTCGTCACAGTACCTGGCGTAGATCAGAGTACCGAGGACCACTCCCGATCCCCTGCAACACAAGACCAAAGCTACCCCTTACTGGATAGTCCGAATAAGATAACCCCACGATTGGGATCAGCAACCGCCCACACAGCCGAATAAAGGGACATTTAGAAAGCTGAAATTTGACCATAATTGGGTGCTACCCACTTAGCCTTGCGGCACCTCCCCTGTTTTAGCCATTCCCGGTTGATGAGACTTGAGGCAATGCGTTACTTTTTTAGATCACGTTTCACTTAGAATGCTCATCGTCCTCCTGATGATGTTCTGATAACATTGGCCCATACAAGTTGCCCTGGGTTTGGACAAACCGAATCACTTTCTTTATCATCTTTGCGGTATTCTTTCGCTACGTTCAAACTGGATCGAAGTGGTTTTCAGATAATTAAACCCGATTCGGTTCTCTTCGAAACGATCAGCGCATTGGCCAATATTGATTATCGGTTATTTAACTATCAAATTACACAATCATTCAACATATTATCTAATTTCCACTGAAGCACCATGTCTTATTAAAATTAGATTTTTAATAATTTAAATCACTTTATCCAAAAGTATACACCTTAAAACATTTAAAATAAACTACTTAAAACACTTTATTTAAAATACAAGTTATGGAATTTTATAATAATTCCTCAAATAAAACTTTAGCCAAACTATTTTTAAATTAAATATATTTTATAAAATATAATTATTTAATAATTTTCCTTTAATCATAATACCACTTAAATATTTGAAACAATTAACTACTATAGTTACTTAATAAATATTTACTTTTAAAATTTTAAAACAGTTAAATAATAATTTCCTAAAAACATTCTTTGTAAAATAGTTTAAAACCTTTAACTTGTACTTAGAAATCTTCCTTTGAAAACACAGTGAGCTTTTCAGGAAATTACACTTCCCATTCCAATATAACCGTCTAATTATTGTAAATCGTTCTCGATTTATTTCCCGTTTAATTTACGTCAAACCCATAAACTTCTTTATAACACTTTTAAAAATAAACTGCTCTTTTATTTTTTTAAACAAATTACCCTTTCTTTATAAATTCCCACCGTGAATTTACACTTTCAAATGATCCACTGATAAAAAATTTCACTTTATTTATAAACCCCGTTTGTAAATTCCATAGTCTCATTCTCCTTTTAATCACTATTTTCAAAACACTTAACCAATTTCCAAATCGACTCTCTAGATTTAATTCTCTTTAAAATTTATTTCAAAATCCATTTATATTAGATGCACTCCTTTATTGTGATTTTAACCCTTATTTAAATCTCAAATATCCATTTAATATTCTATTTCAAAATTCCCCTTTTTATTTCTTCCCAAACATTTTAAATTTTGGATTTCTAAAAATAAAATCCTTTAATTCTTAGACAATACCACTTAATTCCCCAAAACTCTTTTATTTCCATTTATTTAAAATCCCTATTTTTCCCATACTCGGAATTTGTTTGATAGGATTTTAAAACCAAACTTTTTATCTTTTCCAAAATTCATTCTTTTAATTTATCTGAATTCACTAGTTATTTTACTTAAAATTCTCTATTTGTTTACCTTTAAAAAATCCCACCTTAATATTTTTTATATCTTAAAATTCCCAAAATATATTCAGCCAAACCATTGCTTTTAATAATTTCAATTTTCAATTTAATCTATCATAGATTATTAAATAAATCATATCATAGACTATGAAAATAAATTTCAATATTTTGAGAAATCCAGCTGGATCCCTCCAACCTGCTTCCCCGCATCCACAGATGATCGCACAATATAAAAATACCAATACCACTTCGAGGAGGATATCGCAGTATAAAGGCTCATCCACTATTATGCGGGGCGCATTGGGTCTCATCCGTTATATAATGTGGGAATATCAGTCACTCCAATATATATACTACTATATAAATTATCACATCCAGACTAATAATAAATTATCAATTCAGTCAATCAACCTATAATTCAAATTTAACCATTTAATTTAACCAGAAATCCAATTTGAGCGAGATTAACTCACCTTTGATTTTTGTTTGCAATCCGATCCAACCCGGCTATTCCCTTTACAATTTTTGGATAATGTCAAACATTACACATTTTATTAACACCGAGATACTTTGATTTGTTTGAATTAAAGTTTAACCAAAATTCAAACTGTTTTTAATTAATTAAATTTCTCTTTGGAACCACCTACGTTGACAAAAATTGCCTATATAAATTTCCAAAAGTCTAATTTTTTTAAATAAATTTTCCAAACCACGGCACTAAAAAAAATTTCCTGTTAAAATCTATTTATTTATTTTTTCTAATATAATTAACTAAATTAATTTCGTAAATTAAGTTAAATTAATCACAGCATCAAGTACTTAGTTTTTAAAATAACTAACTGTACACTTTAACTTAATTAACTTTGTTAAATTAAAATTTAACATAACCACAAAAATTTAAAACTATCTCACCTAAACCCTCACTGCTCAAGGCCGAACTCGATGACGCTCTAACACCGCTGCGCTACCTACAACCCTCGAGATGCGATTGCGACTCCCGGTCGAGGCAGCGAGGCGAGCACAGAAACGTAGCAGTGACTTTGATGCTTCGATCGACCCTTCGACACTTGCAAATCGAACACGCAAGCCCAACTTCGAGCCTACGCCTACCACCAAAACCACACTGCACGCTTGATACCCTCGCCCATGCGCTCGCGATAGAAATCAATTTTCTTTCTTTCTTTATATTTTTTTATACAATAGAATTTGGAGAGAGAGGAAAGGAGGCTTGACATTTTGAACGAAGAGAATTTCGATTTGATTACTAGAGTGGAGGAAGAGAGATTGAAATTGGGAGATGGAATCACACTAGGCCATTAAACTATTCGAAATGGTCTCGATTTGGATTTGAAATGAAAAAAAGGGAGGAGTGAACGAGATATGCATTTTTTTCTTTTTTTCTGGTGTATCGGCCATGGCCAAATTTTAAGTGGGAAGGAAAAGAAATTAGGAAGGCCAATCATTCCCTTGCGGGCATACATATGTTGTGTGTGTGTATTTATATATAATTTCTTAAAACCGTTTGCATTTTTAAAAGAAATAACGAAGGGTACAGGAAGAGATGTTCATGTGTTTCAACTAGCTTGCTAAAGTAACTGAAAAGAAGGGAAAATGTTTAGACGTTAAAATATGTCAATCAATAAAAGGTGGACATGAAAAAAATATATATTAAATTTTAAATTGTCTCGAATTCGCCACCTAAAAATTTCAACCTCCTATCAAGGCATGCCGCAAGGCGTTTATAACGTTATACCCCTATCCGGACACAATGTAAAATGTTTCGAGTCCTAATTCGATCATATAGAGATGATAGCTTTTTGGACCCAGTTATTATATTGAATTTTCGATATAGATTTTAGGGCGTTTATATACCATACGGTCAAACGATAACTCCAAACATTACGAGATTTGGAATCCGATAATAATACCATATTACGGATCCAATGGAACTGGTTTCATTGAAATTCGAGATAATGCTTCGAAAGGCTATTTTGAATATCAATTTAAACGATATATTTTTAAAACTGAACAAAACACTTTTAGATTCAATTTTAATACTTCTACTATCTTCACTACTATCAATGTAAATTTTATAAGCCCTTGAATTATTTTTAACAAGCTTAAAACTCCAGATTCAATAATTTACCCAATTTCCACTCATTCAGTCCGATAATAAAATCACCCAATAAATAGTTATATTTGAAATACAAGTTAAACATTAACTTTTAAATATTTAAAATTGATTAAATATTCCAATTTCAAATGTTCAAAAATTCTAGGTCGTTACATTCCTCCTCCCTTAAAAGTATTTCGTCTCCGAAATTGCTAGGTAAGAAGAATGGCCCACAATTTGTTAATTATTTTCCCAAAGCCAAACAGTTTTTAACATCCTCCCAAAATTCTTTTTATTAAAGCACACTATCACTCTTACTAACTTCCCTAACTCATCCATAGATTACATACAATATTATTTACTCTACCATTTCAAACTAAATTTAAAATCCAAATTTAAATTATCAAAATTTTCTAACTCCTTAAATTTTCAAAAATTTCACCAGTGTCTCCTTTGCACGGCTAGATCGAAACAACTACAAAATTGCCTCTATGGTCCCTAAATTTTAAAAAGAAAACAAAAGCCAAGTGGCTAGAATAGAAAATCATCAAACTTCATATGGTAATTTAGAAACATACCTTTTTGTCAGGCAATTCAAATTTATCTTCTGAATTCAAAACACAAAATTTCTTTTGCGTTTTAATTACCTGCACCCTACTTAGCAATAATACCCAATCGCAGAATTCAACTTCTTTTCAAAATTTTCAATTGTGACGACCCGCCCTTCTCGACCCTTGAAAATCGACACAAAATACTCCATAGTATAATATGTCGATGATCGAGTGCCGGAAAAGACCGGTAGTTAAGGGAAAGAAAGAAGATAGAAGAAGGAAGGAACTAAACAAATAGCAGAATCCCACAATCGCAGTGGAACAAAATATAATAAATAATAACAGACCTTTACACAAAATGAAAACTATATATATTTTATACTATACATCATCAGAGTATTTCACAAGTGAACATCAATTACCAGCTTGGCATTTATGTCAGCCTGCCTCACAACTTGCTGGCAATTTCAAACAACTATAGCAGCGGAATAAACAAGCATGAATAATACGTCTCAGACTCCAGCTCCTCCCCTGAGCTCCACAACATCCTATCTTGTACTCTATAATACTCGGTCTGACCCGAGCATTATAATAAAATAACACCCGAGTCAGTCTGGAATATCAGCGTGAGAAAATACACCCAAATTGATTTTTAAAGTTTCAAAAATCCTTTGAAAATAAAAAGCATCTCGTAAGACCACGCCACAAATAAACAAGTCGGGTTTTTACCTTACGATAGCCAAAACATTTCTTATCAAATCCTTTGATATTATAATAGGGTCTATATACAAATACTTATTAAAATAGCTTAAATTGTTACATGATTAAATTCCAACATACTAGCCACAAAGTGGGTTCTACAAACAAAAACCGTAAAGGCACGTAGGGAGAATGGATTTCCAACTAATGACTAGGCACTGGGGTACCACCTGTCACAGTACCTAGTCTAGATCAGTGTACTGAGGATCCCTCCCAATCCCCTACAAAATAATACCGGGACTACCCCTTACTGGATAATCCCGAGTAAGATCACCCCACGGTTGGGATAAGCAACCGCCCACACAGCCGAAATAAAAAGGGACATCTGGACAGGGATGACCTCA
The DNA here is from genome assembly GCA_030765085.1 of Allium cepa. Lineage (NCBI taxonomy): Eukaryota > Viridiplantae > Streptophyta > Magnoliopsida > Asparagales > Amaryllidaceae > Allium > Allium cepa. The sequence continues at coordinate 881,733,652 of CM060931.1, read as the reverse complement.
CCCTAATGGGCGCGTTCCCCTTAGCCTTGCAGCATAACCCCTGATTTTCAGTCATTCCCGGTTGATGAGGCTTGACTTTAAGTGTTATCCTTTTTGAAAATATCACTTAGAATGCTCATCGTCCTCCTGACGATGTTCTAAAAGCATTCATCCATACAAGTCTGTTCTGGGTTCGAACGGAACCGAAGACACTACTCCTGCTACATCCATTTTGGAATCACCCTCAGGATTAGTAGCAACTAGCCCTTGCACTTCACTGCTCCATCTTTGAATCCAACTCTTGTTTCCATACGAAACGTTAAAATCGGATCGAAGTGGTTTTCGAGAAATTAATCCCAATCCCGGTTTTTTCGAAACGATCAGCGCATTGGCCAATATTGATAGTCGGTTATATAACTATCAATTAACATTCACAAACAATCATCAAGCCATAACAATTTCTCCCAAATTATTATAATTCTCAAAATATCTTTACAAGATATATTTCCGCTTTTCAACCCTTTGAAAATAGTTTCAAACCATCTTTCTCTCACGGAAATAAATTTCCAAATATTTTTTATTTCCACTAAAAATAACCAAGTCCAAATACTTTAGATTTTAAAATAATTTAAATCACTTTATTCTAAATTGACTTTAAACCATTTAAATTAAACCATTTAAACATTTTATTCAAAAATATATTTTAAGAATATTTAAAGCAGAACTACTTTATGAAATATAAATTAATTTTAAAATAAAAGTTAAGTTAAACTAAATTTTAAAATAAGAGTTACAAAATTCTATACAAGTTTCAAATAAAACTTTAATCAAACTATCTTTAAAATAAATCCATTTTATAAAATATAAATATTAATAATATTCTTTTGAAACATAATACCAATTAACCCTTTAAAATAATTACTACTATACTAATTTAGTAAATATTTACTTTAAAATTTTTTATAACTTAAATAATAATTTCTTAAAAACATTCTTTTTAAAAACAAATTTAAAACTTTTAACTTCTACTTAAAAATCTGCTTTGAAACGTTCTTGGCATTTCGGGGAAATACACATCCATTTCAGAATAAACCAAAGAACCCTTTTTATAAATCCTGCTTGATTTATCTCAATTCAAATTTACGTTTAAATTCCATAAATTTTTTTCCACACTTTAGAAATAAACACCTTTTTATTTTTAAACACATTTCCCATTTCTTGGAAATCATTTCCAAAATATATGCTTAAAATATTTAAAATAAGGCTACTAGAAATACTTAAATGAAAATAATACTTAAGAAAATATAGAGGAGTTTCTAAGTAATTTAAACCAAAATCACCTTTTAAAATAAAGTTAATAAATCAAATATTTATATTAAAAATCCCCTTTTTGAAAACTTAATACTAATTTACCTTTAAAATAATTAAATACCATAATTACTTAAATAAATATTTACTTGTACTTAAAAATAATTAAAATAGTATTTTCTTTTCTAAAATATTCTAAAACACATTTTAAAGTTCTAGTTTATATTTTGAAAGCTTTCCTTTGAAATCATACTTAATTTTCCAAGGAAAATACACTTTCCATCCTTTAAAAATAATCTCACCATTATTTTTAAACCAGTTGATACCTTCTTAAAGAATTTCCCACCGGAAATCTATCTTATCAAAATTTATCCACCAATAAATATTCCAAGTTATAACCTAGTTTATAAATATTCGTTTCTCATTTCCAATTCCAATCATAGTTTCAAAAACATTTACAAATTTCAAACCAATTTCCCGATTTTAATTCCCTTAAGTTCATCACTTAAAAATTACTTTTCATTTTCCTTTAATTCCAATTCATTTCATTGATATTTTAAAATACCAGATTTTGTTTATATAATCATAGCACAGCATATCATAATTTTCAAATTATTCTATCATGAAATACCAATAAATTATAATACAAATTATAAAGATAATTTCTATATCGTGAGAAATCTAATTGGATCCCTCCAACCTATTTCCCTGCATCCATAGATGTTAGCACAATAAATAAATATCGATCAATCTGATAATACTTTTCACATTCGACCAATCAGTCAATCGTTTAAATATTAACTATTTAAACTAACTAGCATTCCAGATGTGAGTGAGATTAACTCACATTGAATTCAACGCCGAGCGTTCAAATTTCACATTAAATCGAACACGTTCGATTTTAATGCAAAATTTTCACTTGCTTAAAACAATTCTAGATCTGCACCACAACGTGCTGCTCATCGCTGCGATTCCGACGCTTCTTGTTTCGTCGGAATCTGATAATGTATGCAGAAGATATAAATATTTAAAGTTTGAATAAGAATTTTTAAAACAATTTTTTTTTGTTATACCGAACAAAATCAGGCTACAACCTTTCTTCCTCACGTACAACCCAAGCAAAATCGAACCCAACGTTGCCGCCATTAGGGCTAAGTCGCCGCTTCTTCTCGGTCATCACGAACTCGATCGACAATCGCCATTCGAACGCCCTTCCTAAACCCTACCTCCACCCCTGATCTAGGCGAACTCGAGCCCCCTTCAACCCATAAATCGTGATCGAATGGCCAACCAAAATGAGCAGCCCACGCCTCCATCATCCCCTCATATGCGATCTCGACCGTTAATCGGGTCGAGCTCAATGAGCTCTCCATCTTTCCAGTTAGTGATGTTCGACAATATAGCATGGATTGAGAGAAAAACGTGGAAGATCAAGGATGTTTTCGGCTATTGAAAGCAATAGTGGCGGCCGAGCAAAATAACTAGGGTTTCAGCCCTTATACGTAAATATATACATTTGATAAATATTATTTTATTAATATTCTCAAATTTAACCAACTATACAAACAAATTCCAAATCACACGTGCCGCCTGACGTTTATAAGGTTTTACCCATGTTCCGAACACAATGGAACGTGTTCGAAAGCTAATTCAATCATATGTGAAAGATAGCTTTTTGAATCAAGTTTAAATATTAAATTATCGATTCAAATTTCAACGAGTTTCACACCCGTACGAGCAAACGGTAACTCGAAACGCTGCGAAATTTGAAATCTGATAATAATATATTATTTTGGATCCCATGGAATTGGTTTCATTGAATTCCGAGACTGTGCCCCGGAAGGCTATTTTAACTCGTCGATTAATTCAGGCGATTTTCAAAATCTTCGAAATCACCTAAAATTCCACTATTAAAATTTGACTAACTTAATTATAAATCGTATTTAATTTATATTCACACTACAAATCATTCTGATTCACTTTGAATCAAAATCTGATTATTTGCATTATTATATTATTAAATTCCATTATTAAATTAATATAAAATTCCAAATTTGACTTATCGACCTTTGATCCCATCCAAAAGTCCGATATTATAATCCGAATCCAACTAGAGTTAAAATAAATTTTAGAAATCATTTTTAATATCTATTTATTCCCAGATTCACTAATTATCCCAAATTCAAATAATAATAATTATTATTTCTCTAAATCCAATTAAATTGCCATATTTGAAATTTTAATTAATTTTATTGATTTAACCAAAATCCGCTTATTTCAAAACCAATTCAAAATCCACATTTAACATTTAAAATGAATTAAATGTTCAAAATCTAGTGGCCAAAATTCCGAATCATTACATTCCTTCCCCCCTTATAAAAATTTCGTCCCCGAAATATGCTAAGGTAGGAAAATGCTACTAAACTCATTTACTTACCTCAAAATCCACTTAATTAAAACTCACATTCACTTCTAAGAACCTTTTAGCTCAATTCCAAAACCATTCGCTTATTTTAACTCAAGAGCTTGTTTCAATATCATTTCAAAAATCGTCCTTTTCTAGTAAACCCAAAATTTTCAAAATCCCCAAAAATTTCTAACTCCTAAAATTTTTGACAGCGCCTCCTTTGTGCGGATAGCGTTTCACAATATCACAATAGACATAAATATATATACACCCACACGGTCGGAAAAAAAAATATATCACAATATATATACCATATTTTAATTTTATTACGTAGGCGTACCTTTTGGTTAGCATTTTAAAAGCAAGCGGCTAATTTATATCTCATTTACGCGCCCTAACTCAATCGATTGCCTCCTGTACCTGTACTTACTCAAACAAACACAGAAGTTTTCGATAATATGAGATTTTTAACAACATTCCATTCATTAACTTAGCCAGACACAACAATTACATAGTCCAAACAAACAAATTTCCATAATCCTACAAGTAAACCATCTTTATAAGCAACTACAATGTTTAAACACTATTTTAATCTCCTTTGCAAATCCCTATTTCATTTTACTCTACCCAAAAGGATTTCAACCAAGTTTGCTACACTCAAGTCATATTTACCATAACCAACCAAAAATTACTTCAATTCAACTCTAAATTGATTCATAATCAAATTTTATTTTCAATTTGATTTATTTGCATCATATTCATAATTCACTTCCATTTATATGCAAATCCACTTAATAAGATTTCAATCCATTCCAATTGATTCAAAAACCAATTTCATTTACTTCTTTTAATCCGTTCACTTTCGTTTATGACAAAATGACTAATTTCTATGCAAGTTTGTTGTTATTCAAACCAGTAACCATTACTTAAGCTTATAACCATTTAAAATCAATTCCAACTTAAATTTATATTAATTTATTTCATTCGGAATTATTCACAACCCAAACAATTTTTACTTCATTACAATTATTAAATCAAATCCCTATTCTTACACTTCAAATTCATCATCCAACTTAAGTTTATATTAATATCATTCCATTCTGAATTATTTACAACTCATACATTCTTACTTCATCACAATAATTAATTAAATCCTTTCACTTGCATTTCAATTTTATCATCTAAACAAATTTCATTCAAGACCACTTATAAAGCTCGACCACAATCATTTTCCAATTTACTTAAGTTATTTCAATTTCATAATATTTTCATTTCTTTTTATATCAATTTTATTTTCATTTTAATCTAATCCTCATCCAATCAAATTCCAATCCACTACAAATATTAGTTCAGCTAGTTTACTTTCGATTCATTTAATTTATTCACCTTCTCAATTCATTTTTGAATTTATTAATAACATGCCATTCTAATTATTCTAACCCAGAATTTGGTTTTTATTCTGCTTTCCAAAATTTTTCCAGCTATCAAAATTTTATTCATCCCATTACTCCTATTTATTTAGCTTACGCTAAATTCATCTTCATTCAATTCCTTTGAATTTAGTTGAGTGAGCATTTATTTCATTCAATATTATCCCAACTTAATTAATTTTTTTCCCATTTAATTCCTTTCCCAAATTTTAAATCAAGTCCAACTAAATTTTATTTAGCCAACTTAAATTCATAACACTTCCTATACTAATTTAAATTAGAATTTAATTTTCATTTCATATCATTCATAACACAACTGAATTTAGATTTCAATTCAATTCAAATTCAACTCAATTTTATTTCTCCATATATAAGTTCAAAACTTATTTACTAACCTAAGACCATTCACATTTTAAATTTTTCCTTCCCTTATCTCAATTCACATTTCATTTCGAACTAAGTTTTGAATTTACCATACAATTCAACCATTTTATTTTGGTTTTGCAAATTTCATTTCCTATTCTTAAGTCCATCAACTTATTTACTTAAAAGTTTATATTGCTCATTTATGTCCATCTACATCTTATAATCACAATTCCATATTATATATGTATATATATCACTGAATTCTTAAGGATATAAATTTTCATTATACAATTTTAATCCACAATTATAATCATTTTACATTTCAACTTTATATCCAATTTAATTCGATTTCAATTTCAATTTCATTTTATACTTAACTTATCTTGAGTTAAGTGCGAATATTTTTTTATTCACTTCCATTCACTCAAGTTAAGTTTTAATTCCAGGATTAAAATTTCATTTTCCTTTCTTATTTAAATCAACTTCTCTTAATAGGTTCCATAGTTGATTCATTTGACTTTTCACATTGTTTAAATAGAATTCCCAGAATCCAATTGCCCGGTTTTATTCCAAAACCATTTTAAAATCATAAATAACTCACACACCTGGTATATCAAATAAAACTTCCGGATTTTTAATCAACTTGGTTTTACTAAAACAACTTCCCTTTTTGAAATTTCTAAAACAACTTGTATACCCAACAAGTCCAAACAAATATCATAACCAATCACCGTAGTAGCAATCCTTCACTTTAGGAACTCGAAAATGAATTCTGATGATGTGGCCATCATCATTAGGATTATTTTTCAACGGCTGAAGTGAGTTCAGTGCTTCCTTACTTTCACAAATTCCTTTCAACAATTTCCATTCAAAAAAATATTTTCTCGAAATAATACTCTATTATTGTCCTCAAATCTTAGGAAAACATTTCAAACATTTCCAAGATCTTAAATTCCCAAACCCTTTTTATTTAAATTCATTCAAAACCTTTTCAACATTTTGGGATTCAAATTCTGGTTTAAATCAAATTTTAGCTATACTCCTTTGGATAAATCATACGTATAGAATTCTATTTGGTTATAAACCATTTCAAATTTTAGATTCTTATATTTGAATATTGTATTGACACCCAAACATCCAAATATATATAATAATTACAGAAAATAATTCCTTTTATATCAAAATATAATTCTGGGTAAAATTATTTCATTTACCTATTTTAAAACAATACCATGTCGGTTTATCTTGTTTAAGAATTTAGAAACCCCTATCGATACAGTTGTACTTCCCGTACCGATCAGAATTCATAAACACTCAACCGATAAGTCAACACTGTATAAAAACAATTTTTATATTCACTAACAAGTACGCGCTCATATCTACTTTTACACTCAAACTCATTCTACAGTACTATTGACTCTATTAATAATGAGTAACTTCCCCACCAATGCCTAGGTTATCGCTAACCTAAGCTCTGATACCACGTGTGATGACCCACCCTTGTCGACCCTTGAAAATCGACACAAAATACTCCACAGTATAATATGCCGACGATCTAGTGCCGGAAAAGACCGGTAGTTGAGGGAAAGAAAGAAGATAGAAGAAGGAAGGAACTAAACACATACCAGAATCTCACAATCGTAGCGGAACAAAATATAATAAATAATAACAAATCTTTACACAAAATGAAAACTATATTTGTTTTATACAAAGCATCATCAGAGTATATCACAAGTGAACATCAATTACCAGCCTGGCAGTTATATCGACCTGCTTCACAACTTGCTGGCAATTTCAAACAACCACAGTAGCTGAATAAACAAGCACGAACAATACATCTTAGACTCCAACCCTCTCATAAGCTCCACAGCATCCTATCCTGTACTATATACTAATCGGTCTGACCCGAGCATTATAATAAAATAACGCCTGAGTCAGTTTGGAATAGCAGCGTGAGAAAATACATTCAAATTGATTATTAAAGTTTCAAAAATCCTTTGAAAATCAAAAACATCTCGTAAGACCACGCCACAAATAAACATGTCGGGTTTTTACCTTACGATAGCCAAAACATTTCTTATCAAATTCTCGAATATTATAATAGGATTTATATACAAATACTTATTAAAATAGCTGAAATTGTTACATGATTAAATTCCAACATCTAGCCACAAAGTGGGTTCTACAAACAAAAACCTAAAGGCACGCAGGGAGAATGGATTTCCAACTAATGACTAGGCACACGGGTACCACCTGTCACAATACCTGGTTTAGATCAGTGTACCAAGGATCTCTCCCGATCCCCTGCATTACAAGAACGGGACTACCCCTTACTGGATAATCCCGAGTATGAACACCCCGCGATTGGGATCAACAACTGCCCATACAACCAAAATAAAAAGGGACATCTAGACAGGGATGACCTCACCCTAATGGGCACGACCCACTAAGCCTTGCTGCATAACCCCTGATTTTCAGTCATTCCCGATTGACGAGGCTCGAGGCTAAGCGTTACCCTTTTTGAACATATCACTTAGAATGCTCATCGTCCTCTTGAGATGTTCTGAAAGCATTCATCCATACAAGTCCGTTCTGGGTTCGAACGGAACCGAATGCACTACTCCTATTACATCCATTTTGGAATCACCCTCAAGATCAGTAGCGACTAGCCCTTGCACTTCACTGCTCCATCTTCGAATCCAATTCTTGTTTCCACAAGAAACATTTAAACCGGATTGAAGTGGTTTTCGAGAAATTAATCCCGATCCCGGTCTCTTCGAAACGATCAGCGCATTGGCCAATATTGCTAGTTAACAATCAATTAGCATTCACAAACAATCATCAAGCCGTAATAATTTCTTCCAAATTATTATACTTCTCAAAATATCTTTGCAAGATATATTTTCACTTTTCAACCCTTTGAAAACAGTTTCAAACCATCTTTCTCTTACAGAAATAAATTTCCAAATATTAATTATTTCCACTGAAAATAACCAAGTCCAAATACTTTAGATTTTAAAATAATTTAAATCACTTTATTCCAAATTATACTTTAAACCATTTAAATTAAACTACTTAAAATTTTTATTCAAAAATATATTTTAAGAATATTTAAAGCAAAACTACTTTATGAAATATAAATTAATTTTAAAATAACAGTTAAGTTAAACTAAAATTTAAAATAAGAGTTACAAAATTCTATACAAGTTTCAAATAAAACTTTAATCAAACTATCTTTAAAATAAATCCATTTTATAAAATATAAATATTAATAATATTCTTTTGAAACATAATACCAATTAACCCATTAAAATAATTACTATTGTACTAATTTAGTAAATATTTACTTTTAAAATTTTTACAACTTAAATAATAATTTTTTTTAAAAATTCTTTTTAAAAACAAATTTAAAACTTTTAACTTCTACTTGAAAATCGGCTTTGAAACGTACTTGGCATTTCAGGAAATACACTTCCATTTCAAAATAAACCAAAGAACCCTTTTTATAAATCCTGCTTGATTTATCTCAATTCAAATTTACGTTTAAATTCTGTAAATTTCTTTCCACACTTTAAAAATAAACACCTTTTTATTTTTAAAACATTTCCCATTTCTTGGAAATCACTTCCAAAATATATGCTTAAAATATTTAAAATAAGCCTACTAGAAATTACTTAATGAAAATAATACTTAAGAAAATATAGAGGAGTTTATAAGTAATTTAAACCAAAATTACCTTTTAAAATAAAGTTATTAAATCAAACACTTATATTGAAATCCCCTTTTTGGAAACTTAATACTAATTTACTTTTAAAATAATTAAATACCATAATTACTTAAAAAATATTTACTTGTACTTAAAAATAATATTTTCTTTCCTAAAATATTCTAAAACACATTTTAAACTTCTAGTTTATATTTTGAAAGCTTTCCTTTGAAATCATACTTAATTTTCCAAGGAAAATAGCTTTCCATCCTTTAAAAATAATCTCACTATTATTTTAAAATAATTTATACCTTCTTAAAGAATTTCTCACCGGAAATCTATCTTACAAAATTTATCCACCGATAAATATTCCAATTTATAAGCCAGTTTACAAATTTCCGTTTCTCATTTCCAATTCCAATCATAGTTTCAAAAACTTTTACAAATTTCAAACCAATTTCCCGAATTTAATTCCCTTAAATTTATTACTTGAAAATTGCTTTTCATTTCCCTTTAATTCCAATTCATTTCATTGATATTTTAAACTACCAAACTTTATTTATCCAATCATAACACAACATATCATAATTTTCAAATTAATCTATTATGAAATATCAATAAAAATACAACACAAATTATAAAGATAATTTCTATATCGTGAGGAATCCAGTTGGATCCCTCCAACCTGTTTCCCTGCATCCGTAGATGTTAGCGCAACAAATAAATATCGATCAATCTGATAATACTTTTCGCATTCGACCAATCAATCAATCGTTTAAATATTAGCTATTTAAACTAACTAGCATTTCATATGTGAGTGAGATTAACTCACCTTGAATTCAATGCCGAGCGTTCAAATTTCACATTAAATCAAACACGTTCGATTTAACGCAAAATTTTCACTTACTCAAAACAATTCCAGATGTACACCACAGCGTGTTGCTCATTGCTACGATTTCGACGCTTCTTGTTTCGTCAGAATCTGATAACGTATGCAGAAGATATAAATCTTTAAAGTTTGAATAAGAATTTTTAGAACAAATTTATTTTTTATTACACCGAACAAAATTAGGCCGCAAACATTCTTCCTCACGTACAACCCGGCAAAATCGAACCCAACGTTACTGCCATTAGGGCTAAGTCGTCGCTCCTCCTCGGTCATCACGAACTCGATCGACAACCACCATTCGAATGCCCTTCGCAAACCCTACCTCCGCCCCTGATCTAGGCGAACTCGAGCCCCCTTCCAATCCAGAAATCATGATCGAACGGCCAACCAAAACGAGCAGCCCATGCCTCCATCACCCCTTTATATGCGATCTCGACTGTTGATCGGGTCGAGCTCAATGAGCTCCCCGTCTTTCCAGTTGGTGACGTTCGACGATAAAGCTTGGATCGAGAGAAAAACGTGGAAGATCAAGGGTTGTTTTCGGCCATTTAAAGCAATAGCGACGGCCGAGCAAAAGAACTAGGGTTTCAGCCCTTATACGCATATATATATATATACACTTGATAAATATTATTTTATTAATATTCTCAAATTTAACCAACTATACAAATAAACTCCAAATCACACGTGCCGCCTGGCGTTTATAAGGTTTTACTCGCGTTCCGAGCACAATGGAACGTGCGAAAGCTAATTCAATCATATGTGAAAGTTATATTTTTGAATCAAGTTTAAGCATAAAATTATCAATTTAAATTTCAACACGTTTCTCACCCGTACAAACAAACAGTAACTCCAAACATTGTGAAATTTAAAATCCGATAATAATACATTATTCTGTGTCCCATGGAATTGGTTTCGTCGAATTCTGTGACTGTGCCCTGGAAGGCTATTTTACTCGTCGATTAATTCAGGCGATTTTCAAAATCGTCGAAATCACCTAAAATTCCACTATTAAAATTTTACTAACTTAATTATGAATCGTATTGAATTTATATTCACATTAGAAATCATTCTGATTCATTCCAAATCAAAATCTGATTATTTGCATTATTATATTATTAAATTCCATTATTAAATTAATATAAAATTCCAAATTTGACTTATCGACCTTTGATCCCATCCAAAAGTCCAATATTATAATCCGAATCCAACTAGACTTAAAATAATTTTTAGAAACCATTTTTCATATCTATTTATTCCCGCACTGATTATCCCATTCCAAATAGTAATAAATTATTTATCCAAATCCAATTAAATTGCCATATTTGAAATTTTAACTAATTTTATCGATTTAACCAAAATCTGCTTATTTCAAAACCAATTCAAAATCCACATTTTTCATTTAAAATGAATTAAATGTTCAGAATCTAACGGCCAAAATTCCAGGTCGTTACATCAATATTTTCTTTACTAAGCCGTACGATGCACACTATCATCCGTATGCAATATCAAATCCGATCACTCGCTCGATCGCACAATTTCACTTCCCAACTAGTATCGTCCTAGTGCGGACTCAGATCTGGTTTCTTGATCAGAAACCGTCATTCTCCTTCCATAGCCATACATTATGATAGAGAATTTACAGAACCAATCAAAAATCCATATCTAGTGTTCGCCGTCGAAAATCGAGTGAAAAATCCCAACTCGGATCGATATAAATATCTCGAAATTCTGTGCTCTAATCTTGATCAAATCGTTATGCGAATAAAATAATATACGTACATCCTATATATTTATTTATACTTGAGTATTAGCTATATCAGTTCTCTTTTTATTCACATTTATTTCGATTTCTATACACCTATTCTCAATTATCACATTTTCACCACCTTTAGTTTAATCTTCACTCAAATATTAACTTAGTATATTTCTAACACCAAATTTACTTAAGAATTTCATCCTTCCTTTCTTGAGTTCAATGTAAATATTTTACACACTTTAATATTTATTTTCACTTCACTACTGAAGTTTATATCCATTTTTATTCAATTTCAATTTTCAACTTCAATTTTAACTCGATTTATCTACAAACTTTAAGTATTGAATTCCATTAACCATATATCAACCCATATTTGATTTCCTGGTTATTGTAATTAGTTCAATCTACTAATTTGTTTCCAATAAATTCAATTTTAAATCTGTTCAACTTACCAATTTAATTAATCACTTCATTTCCAAATTTGATTTCAAATCTCAACAAAGGTTCATTTCTAACTTTTACCTCTTTTAGTTCCTTCGAACAAATTCTACAATTTCACTTTACGAGTTAAATATTTCATTCCAATATTCAACTTCAATTCCAGTTCTATTTACTTAATTGGTTTATTTTACTCATTTTTTTTGACACGCTTCAAATTTAAACATTATTCAAATGTTCAGTTCCAATTTCCATTTAATTACACTAAATAAATTTGTTCATTCACAAGTTATTTCCAACTTAATAGATTTTATTTCAATGACCATTCCATTTAACCAACTTGGACTCTTTTCCTCAAAATCACTTTTATTTAACTTGAAACAGTTAAAATCCATTTCCATTCAAATTTTTAAACTTCCATTAGTTTTCCAACTTACCAACATTCCATTTACTAAACTTTTCCAATTCACTTCATTCAATTGGTTTACTTACCACTTCATTTTATTGTCACCCCTACCTTTATTTAACTTTTCTTAAGTTAGATTTTATCCTAACGATTCCAAATTTTTATAAGATTTTAGACTTACTTATATTCCATTAACATTTTTAATTAAACTCCCAGAGTTTAAACAATTTTCTTAAACATTCAAAAATCAATCTTTGAAGTCATATACGCCCAAAGTAAAATCATTCTTTTGCATATCAAAATCAAACCCAATTTTGCAAACAAATCTCAATTCAAAACTTTCAGGTAGCAATTCATCCCTTGGAAACTCGAAAATGAACACCAATGATGTCGCGATCATCATCGGAATTATTTTCCAGCGACCGAAAGGAGTTCAGTGCTTTGATTATTTTAAAAACATTTTCAAATATTTTTAATTCCAAATCTCACCAGATTTCATATCCAATTCAAAAATATTTCTGAATAATATCACTATTATTCCTTTAAAACCTTTAAAAATCATTTTCAAACTCAAAGGAATTTAATTTCCAAAATTTCGAAATTCAAATCGTTTCAATCTGTATCCAAATATAACTCCATAATTTTATTCTATTTCAAATTATAAATCCCATTTATAACCCTTACGAATTCCATTATCTTATATAGGTTAATTCCTTAACTTTGGTTATAATATTATTTTCTTATTTCAATTTCCATACAACAATGATAAAGATTTAATATTATCATTCCCTAACAATCAAACAAACCATGTATACTTATAATAATTTACGAAAAAAATCTCTTTTGTACATAAAAATAATTTGGGTAAAATTATTTCATTTACCCTATTTGAAAACAACACCGTGTTGGATTATTCTATTCAAATGTTTAGAGATCCCTATCAATAACTTAATTACTCATATTGACCAGAATCCATAAACCACTCAACAAACCAATCAACGCAGTATAAAACAATTTTATATTCACTAATAAATACATGCTGATATCTATTAATACACTCAAACTCATTCTAAAGTACTACTGACTCTATCTCTAATGAGTAATCCCCACCAGAGCCAAGGTTCTCGCTTAACCTTCAACTCTGATACCAATTGTAATGGCCTGCAAATCCGTACCCCTTTGAGTCGATAATACTCTCCATCAGATCAACTCAAAGTGGATGGAAATACAAACCATTTGGGATAAAGAAGAAGGAGGTAGAAGAAGAAATAGAAAACAACATCAGAATCTCACAATCGCAACGGAATAAAATATAATATATAACAACAACTTTAAATACAAAGAAACCAGTACTGTTATATACACATACCATTATCAGAGTACATACCAAAAAATAGCACAAAACTGGACAGTTATAATAACTTATCCCCACACAACTGAATATACATCATATCGTACATAGTGAAATATAAGTCAGATATGTGATATATGCCTTCGTCATCCAGCTCGTCTCCTGAGCTCCATAGAATCCTATCATGTATCTGTAATACTCAGTCTGACCCGAGCATTATAATAAAATAACACCCGAATCAGTCTGGAAAAATAGTGTGAGAAAACACACTCAATTGGATTATTAATGTTTCCAAAATCCTTTGAAATCAAAGGTATCTCGTAAGACCACGCCACAAATAAAAATGCTGAGGTTTTTAGCTTACGATAACCGAAACATTTTTCTCAAATCCATCTGATATTATAATAGTATCTATTGAAAGTAAAATAGAATATAGTTGAAATGCTTGCATCTCACGTTCTAGCATAGTTGGGCACAATCAAAACCGTACAGGCGCTTATTGGAGACTGCATTCCATATAATGGAAGGGCTACTAGGGTACCGAACGTCACAGTACTTAGCCCAGATCAGAGTACCAAGGACCACTTTCGATCCCCTACAACACAAGACCGGAGCTACCCCTTATTGGATAGTCCGAATAAGATCACCCCGCGGTTGGGATCAACAACCGCCCATACAACTGAATAAAGGGACATCTAGACAAGGGAAATCTTACCCTAATTGGATGCTACCCACTTAACCTTGCTGCATCTCCCCTGTTTTAGCCATTTTCGGTTGATGAGGCTTGAGGCTATGCGTTACCCTTTTAGATCACATTTCACATAGGATGTTCGACGTCCTCCTGACGATGTTCTGATAGCGTTCGTCCATACAAGTTGCCATAGGTCTAGACAAACCGAATCACCATCTTCATCATCTTCACAGTATTCATTCGCTACGTTCAAACCGGATCGAAGTGGCTGTCAAATAATTAAACCCGATCTCGGTCTCTTCGAAATGATCAGCGCATTGGCCAATGCTGATAATCAGTTATTTAACTATCAAATTACACAATCATTCAACCAATTATTTTATTTCCATTGAAACGCCAAGTCTTATTAATATTATATTTTTAATAATTTAAATCATTTAATCCAAAAGCATATACCTTAAAACATTTAAAATAAACTACTTAAAACACTTTGTTTAAAATACTAGTTATGAAATTTTATAATAATTCCTCAAATAAAACTTTAGCCAAACTATTATTTAAATAAAGCTATTTTATAAATATTTAATAATTTTCCTTTAATCATAATACCACTTAAATCTTTAAAACAATTAAATACTATAGTTACTTAGTAAATATTTATTTTAAAATTTTTAAAATAGCTAAATTGTAATTTCCTAAAAACAATCTTTTTAAAACACTTTAAACCCTTTAACTTATACTTAGAAATCTTCCTTTGAAAATACACTTAGCTTTTTAGGAAATTACACTTTCCATTCCAATATAACTGTCTAATCGTTTATAAATCCTTCTCGATTTATTTCCCATTTGATTTACATCCCAAACCCATAAATTTCTTCTCCACACTTTTAAAACAAACTACTCCTTTATGTTTTAAAACATATTAACCTTTCCTTATAAATTCCGACCGTTAGTTTCAAATTATTCACTGATAAAATATTTCACTTTATTTATAAACCCCGTTTATAAATTCCATAGTCTCATTCTCCTTTTAATCACTATTTTCAAAACACTTAATCGGTTTCCAAATCGATTCTCTGGATTTAATTCCCCTTAAAATTTATTTCAAAATCCATTAATTTCAGATGCACTTCTTTATTATGATTTTAACCCTTATTTAAATCTGAAATATCCATTTCATATTCTATTTCAAAATTCCCCTTTTTAGTTCTTCCCAAATATTTTAAATTTTGGATTTCAAAAAATAAAATCCTTTAATTCTTAGATAATACCACTTAAGTACCCAAAACTCTTTTATTTCCATTTATTTAAAATCTTTATTTTTCCCATACTCGGAATTTATTTGGTAGGATTTTAAAATCAAACTTTTTATCTTTTCCCAAATTCATTCTTTTAATTTATCTGAAGTCACTATGGTTATTTTACTTAAAATTCTATTTTTATTTTCCTTTAAAACATCCCACCGTAATATTTTTGATATCTCAAAATTCCCAAAATATATTCAGCCAAACCATAGCTTTTAGTAATTTCAATTTTCAATATAATCTATCACAATTATTAAATAAATCATATCGCAGACTATGAAAATAAATTTCAATATTTTGAGGAATCTAGTTGGATCCCTCCAACCTGCTTCCCTGCATCCACAGATGTTAGCACAATATTAAAAATACCAACCCCACTTCGAGGTGGATATCGCAGTATAAATGGCCATCCACTATTATGCGGGGCGCGTAGGGTCCCATCCACTATATAATGCAGGAATATCATTCCCTTCAATATATATATAATACTATATAAAATATCACATCCATACTGATAATAATTTATCAATTCAACCAACCAACCAATAATTTAAATTTAACCATTTAATTTAACCAGAAATCCAATTTGAGTGAGATTAACTCACCTTTATTTTTTGTTTGAAATCCGATCCAATCCGGTTATTCCCTTCACGATGTTTCGACCTTGTACAAACATTATACGTTTTATTAACACCGAGATACTTTGACTTTTTGAATTAAAGTTTAACCCAAAATTCAAATCGTTTTTAACTAATTAAATTTCTCTTTGAAACCACCTACGTTGACAAGAATTGCCTACATTAATTTCCAAAAGTCTAATTTTTTTAAATAAATTTTCCAAACTGCGACATTAAAAAAATTTCCTGTTAAAATCTGTTTATTTATTTTTTTCGATATAATTAACTAAATCAATTTCATAAATTATGTTAAATTAATCACAGCATCAAGTTCTCAGTTTTTAAAATAACTAACTGCACACTTTAGCCTAATTTACTTTGTTAAATTAAAATTTAACATAACCACAAAAATTTAAAACTATCTCACCTAAATCCTCACTGCTCAAGGCCGAACTCGATGCCGCTCTAACTCTGCTGCGCCACCTACAACCCTCGAGATGCAATTGCGACTCCCAATCGAGGCAGCGAGGCAAGCACAGAAACGTAGCAGTGACTTCGTTGCTTCAATCGACCCTTTGACACTTGCAAATTGAACATGCAACCCCGACTTCGACCCTACGACCACCACCAAAACCACACCGCGCGCTCGAATACCCTCGCCTATGCGCTCACGACAAAGATCGATTTGCTTTCTTTCTTTATATATTTGTTTTTGAACACTGAATTCAGAGAGAGGGGAAAGGAGGCTCGGCGTTTTGAATGAAGGGAATTTCGATTTGATTATTGGAGAGGAGGAAGAGAGATCGAAATTGGGAGGAATCATGCTCCGCCGTTGAACTATTCGAAATGCTCTCGATTTCTATTTGAAATGAAAGAAAATGGAAGGAGTGAACGATGTATGTATACTTTTTTTTTCTTTTTTTGGTGTATTGGCTATGGACAAATTTTAAGTGGGAAGGAAAAGAAATTAGGAAGGCCGATCATTCCCTTGCAGGCATACATATGTTGTGTTTGTGTATGTATATATATAAATAATTTCTTAAAACCGTTTTCATTTTTAAAAGAAAGAACGGAGGGAACAAGAAGAGATGTTTACGTGCATCAACCAGCTTGCTACAGTGATTGAAAAGAGGGGAAATAGTTTGGACGTGAAAATATGTCAATCAATAAAAAGTGGACACGAAAAAAAATATTAAATTTTAAATTGTCTCGAATTCGCAACCTAAAATTTTTAACCTCCTATCGAGGCATGACGCCAGACCTTTGCAATGTTATACCCATATTCTGAACACAATGGAAAAGGTTTCGAGTCCTAATTCGATCATATGGAGAAGATAGCTTTTTGGACCCAGTTATTATATTGAATTTTCGAGATAGATTTCAGAGCGTTTATATACCGTATGATCAAACGATAGCTCCAATCAATATGAGATTTGAAATCCGATAATAATACAATATTACGGATCCAATAGAACTGGTTTTGTTGAAATCCAAAACCGTGGCTTGCAAGGCTATTTTAAACAATATATTTTTAAAACTGAACAAAACACTTTTAGATTCAATTATAATACTTTTACTATCTTCACTACTATCAATATAAATTATTTAAGCCCTTGAATTATTTTTAACAAGCTTAAAACTCCAGATTCAATAATCTACCCAATTTCCACTCATTTAATTCAATAATTAAATCACCCAATAAATAGTTGTATTTGTAATTCAAGTTAAACATTAACTTTTAAATATTTAAAATCGATTAAATATTCCAATTTCAAATGTTCAAAATTTCGGGTCGTTACATAGTGACTGCTTATATGTGAAATTTGGTAGTTAGATAACCGACTATCAAATCTGGCCAAATTCGTTGATCATTTCGTAGAGACCGGGATCAGATTTAAATATCCAAAACCACTTTGATCCGATTTGTGCTTTACGAATTGTGATATCATAAAGATAATGTAAAATGTGATTTTGGAGATTCGGTTTGTTCAGTCCCAAAACAACTTGTATAGATGAATGCTATCATTTGCATCATAGTCCGGAAGACAGTATTAGCATTCCAAGTATGAATGCTATTCCAAAGGTAAAACGTAGCCTCAAGCCTCAACAATTGAGAATGACTAAAACGGAGGAAATGTGGTAGGGCTTAGTGGGTCAACCCACGTAGGGTATGTTATCACTTTTCAAGATACCCTCGGATATATTATATTATAATTACGGAAATGGTTATTCATGGAAAGAGAGCGCTCGATTAGGGTGGGAACACCCTGGGTGATAATATATTTGATACTAACCAGCAAGGGGTAAACCAGTCCTGTGATGGCAGGGAAAGTAAGGCATGATCTCGGTACATTTTTCTAGTGGTGTACTATAGTGGGCAATACCCTAGCAGCCCGGTCATTGTATGAAATCCAATATCCACTACGAGCCCGTACATTTTTGATTGTGTCCAACTATGTTGAAAAATGATATGCAAGCATTTCAGCTATTTATAATTTACTTTCTATAGACACTATTATAATATCAGATGATTTTGATATAAAATGTTTTGGTTATCATAAGGAAAAAATCCGTTTTATTTATGCGCGACATGGTCTTACGAGATAACTTTGTTTTTTAATGAATTTGATAACAATAATAATTCAAACTGAGTGTGTTTTCACACGCTGGTTTTCTTGACTGACTCAGATATTATTTATTATAATTCTCCGGTCAGACCGAGTGTTACAGATTCAAGATAGGATTCTATGGAACTCAAGAGACAAATTGGAGGATCTCAAACGTATCCCACGTATTTAATTATATTTCGCTGCGTGTGCATGCTGTGTATTACAACACTGTGAGGACAAGTTCTTATAACTCTCCAGATTGATTTGTTAATAGTTTTACTCTGATGGTTGTATGAATATTAATTTCTACACTGCTTTTTGTATAAAGATCAGATAGTATGTATCGTATACTGTTCTATTGCAATTGTGAGATTCTGCGTTGTTGTTTTTATTTTTCTTCTATTCCTTTTCTTCTTCACACCTAATGTTTGGTATTTCCAGCATTTGATTGCTCGGCATGCTATACAATGAATGTATAAATGTCAATTTTTGAGGGTCGTAACTGTCGGGCCATTACATCCTTCTTCTTTCAAGACCGATCTACCAAGTGCATTAAGAGTCCAGGACTCCATCTTTTTCTTAGGAATGGAAGTGCTAGGTCATACCCTAATTTAACGAGGGTTTGGATAGCTTTTGGTAAGTAAAAATACACCTTATTAAACAAAGTTTATACTATGTTAATGTTCATTTTAATAGCCTTTGAGTGCTTGTTGTATATGTGAAGTGATGGTTTGGTTGTCTGTTTGTTTCATGCTTAGAGAAGTTGTTGCATTTGAAACTTAGTAAGCATGTGGTTAGCTATACGAAAAGTTGGTAGTTAAAGTAATATAATTATTAGTAAATCCTTACTACATGTTGTATCATCATCATTTACCTGTATTATGCTTAAACCATTGCTATGTGATGTTTAGTTGTATGGCTAATGTCATAAGTTTGTTTGCGAACTGCCCGTATAGTGATAGTCGCTATATCGGCACTTTCGGAAAATAATCTTTTATCAGAACTGTTTGATTTCATTACCATGCTTGGAATTATTTTACAAGTTATGCAAGTTTTTGATTAATGAATTTTTCAAAAAACAATAATTACTTATTTTAATATTGATTGTTTGATTACTTAATTACTTAATTAATTAATTACTTAATTAATAAGGATTAAGGTTAATTGATTACTTAGTTAATTATGTGTTTTAAATTTAAGTAATTACCTTGTTAATGACTGTTTAAATTAATTAACCATTTCTTTTAATTACATTTAAGTTTTATCAATCATTTTATTAAATGATGTTTAAGGAAAATTAATCATTCCATAAGATTAATTAAAGTTAATTAATCAATTTACTAAAAATGCTTTTAAATTAATAAATCATTTTATTGACGTTTATAGTTAAAAAATAATTTTAAATAATGGGAAATAATTTTTGTGTAATTTAATTAATTATATTTAAATTAATTAATTAATTGAACTTATGATTTTTTAAAGGTGATTTACCCTTTTTAATTAAAGGTTATTGGAGTTAAGTAATCAACCTAACTTATAAAGTTTTATAGTAAATTTATCAAAGTAACAAGGATGTTTTGAGTTTATTATTCATTTTAAATAATGATAATTAATTATTTATTAATTTAGTAAATTATGTTTTCCTAATTAATTGAATTAATAAGGTTTAAAAGTGGTTTACCCTTTAATATTTAAAGACATTTGAAGTTCAAAAATCTAGTTGTGTGATGAAGTTAATATGCATGTTTTATGTTAATAAATCCTTTTTAAATTGATTTTTGAAGTTAGTAAACTCTTTTAACAAAGTGTTTTAAAGCAAAAACTTATAATGCGAGCCAAGCATGAATTCAGGTTTTTAAAAGAAAAAGATTGATTCTTGTATGGAAATGAGTTAATTTCCATAAAGTGATTCACTTATATAGGAACGATTTATTTGTATACTTAGGACTAAATGTTAAAGAAGGAGACTTGTCGCTATTTCGAAAGTTATGAATAACCGTGAGACATGACTTTGAGGTAATGCTACCTTGACTGGTCTGGTATTATTATTAACCAAGAAATAGTATATGTTGGAATTTGTTCTCTATTGTTCATTTCCAATTTTGTTATGTTTGGTGTTGTTTATGTGGGAGAAAACCGATTCAGCATTAGCGGTGTGCCCCCACATGTTATTGTTTATGTGCACCCTTTTTTTCCCTAGTTTAACTCATATAGACATTTTATGTGATCTGAGTTGTTTATTTTTCCTAAAGACTTGGGTACTTAATTATATTTGAGTAGTCCAAAAAGAGCAGGTTTTTCTTTGGAGCTCTTTGAAGATGATGAACGAGCAGGCGGCTCCTTAGTAATCCAGTGTCTGTTTCCGCTATATGATTTCTTAGGTGTATTTTGTATCTTAAAAAAGAAAATTCGAAACGTATAGCTACTAATCTGTTAGATGTAGTATTTTTTTATAACTCTGATAACTCCTTATAAGGAGTAACCTTTTGTACTATATCATTTTATATTATATGTAACTATTCCGATGAGAGGTTTATCTGTTATGTCTTATTCTGTTCTTTATTTTACCTTAAGACAACATATCTTTCGGATGCTTGGGCAACGACATCTGAATACCATGGAGGTATTAAGCATCGTATCTACGGCTCAAAAAGGTGGGTCGTCACAGATGGTATCAGAGCTTAGGTTTAGTGAACCCTTAAGCCCTAGTGGGCTAAACTCTCTACGGATAGGATTATTGAGTGCACATTTATTAGTGTTATAAAAAAATGTTTTATATTGTATTGTTTGATCCACTGAGTGGTATATGAATTATGTTCGATGTGTCTGATCAGCGTTATCGATAGGGATTCCTAAACACTTGAATAGATATATTAATGCAATATTGTTTAAAAATGGTAAATGAAATAATTTTACCTAGGAATATATTATATATATATAAGAATGATTTTCAAAGTTAATATAGTTGTATAGCTGAGTGGATTATTTAGAAAAGATTATATTTTATTGTTATCATTTAGAATTTGATTATTTATGCTCGTCAGTTTGAGCACGAACTATTGTTGTTTATAAGGACTTAAATCATGGTGGTCTTGAAGAAAAATTGATTTTGAATTTTTTTAGAAAGAAATAATGATTGTTCACTCTAGTTGTTGTATTTGGAGGAACCGAAATAACACTGGATGCTCCATGTTGTTTTGACTCTAGTGTTTTACATGTTTTGCTAGGAGGACCCCCTCTTAGTCATTTTTGTTTTTGGTTTTAATACATTTCTTTCTGAAGAAATTTGAAAATAAATATTTGGATATAAGAACCTGGGTATTTAGTCCTAAATTTAACTTTTGATATGATTCGATGCACGGTATTTTATTTTAGGGTATTCGCTGAATTTGGTTGCATCTAGATTTATAACGTAATAGTTTTTGCTAGATAAGTTACATGTGATTAATGTGTTAGATATTTCTAGGGAAGTTTGTTTCTTGGGATAG
Source organism: Allium cepa (assembly GCA_030765085.1). Lineage (NCBI taxonomy): Eukaryota > Viridiplantae > Streptophyta > Magnoliopsida > Asparagales > Amaryllidaceae > Allium > Allium cepa. The sequence goes on along the minus strand of CM060931.1, from coordinate 881,710,904 downwards.
GGTTGTGGTAAATTTCGTTTAGGAAATTCTTTTAGGGGGGATAGTGTAACGACCCGGAATACCGCCATATTAATTTCCAAATATTTAATTAATTTCAAATATCAAATAATAGTGTTATAATTAAAATAAAAACTCTTTTAAATAATAAATATTGAAGATTAAATAGTTTTTAAAAATAGTTTACAAAAATATTTGGTTCGGAAAAAAATCAAAAATGTGATCGGAAATCATTTCCTAATTTTCGACTTTTTGCCAACTAAAAATTGTCAAAATGTTGTAAACTCTTTTGTCAAATATATACATAAAGACATAAATATGTTAGCATTTGTTAGTATACAAGTATATAAATACACTTATGTATAAATAAGCTCAAAAGAATTTTAAAAAAAAATAAAATAGAAAATGTCACATAATTAGCAAACATTTTGGCAACTCAAGTGCTATTAATGTTTTATGGATGTGGGAGAAGGTGCACTGAGGGGAACATGATATTTTCAAAATTTAAGGGGAGGGAGACATGGGAGTGAGGCGACGTTCAATTTATGGTGGGTAAGGGACATGGGAATTTAAGTAGTTCACATTTTCACTTGCTTATAAATAGCCTTTCATCTCTCTATATTTTCCTCTTCTTCCGTAACGACCCGGATTTTCGCGTTCGAAAATCGATGTCCAGACTTCACTCGTATACGAATGCCACAGATTCAAACATTAAAATCCAATACGCCGGAGCTTATAACACATTAAGTATAACAACACAGCGGGAGAAAAATGAATAATATCATATAACTCCAATGAATATACAATATCCAATGATATACAACAGTGATACCAAAACTACCCATCATATATCAGAGCACAAAGACAACAGCGGAACAAATAACTTAAAACTTGATCTTCAAGGGAGAAACTCCAATATCTGCACTCCATCTCCAAATGGAAACTCCAATCGAGAAATAGCTCAAGCCCCATCAAGTTGTATTAAACAAGGTCAGTCATCAGATATCCAAAAATCTAGATCCATATCAATACTTGGCTAGCTTCTAATTCTACTAATACCAGACTCTAGGCCGCACGTGTGGAAAATTGTGGGCACCTAGAGTTTAGAAAGGGAATAATAAACTCCAGGTTAGTCATGGGACTGGTATGAGCATGCAAAAATAATTTGGTTCTGAACAAAACAAATAAAAAGGAAATTCACAATGCTTGTTGGAAAATGAAACTACCATAAGGCCTCCCGGCACACACATAATGCAATCGCACACTTGGGGGAGATTTCTCCTTATGATAGTCAAACATGCTTACTACGCAAAATCCTTTTGATATTATTATTAGTGCATAGTGGAAAACATTTCAAAAGTATAATATTAATCTTAGCTAACATACATACCATTATAGTATGCCTACTATAGTTACCATATTAGATGGCAGGTTCTACAACTAAAACTGTACAGGGCTTGTATTAAATGATGGATTTCCAACAAATGGTTAAGCTAAGGAACTTCCTGGGCCATATGGGAACGCCTCTGGAGGGACGCCCCAAGAACTTAACCAGCTCTCTGCCAACACAAGGCCGGGTTACCTCTGCAAAAATAGGCAACTACTGACACGAGTATACCATCACCCGATCATAATCAACCTTTATCCAAGAGCTCGCAACCAACACCACAAAATAACATATTTGCAGTAACCACATAGGTTAAGTATCTGGGCTCCATACCATGATACCACCTCTATCAAGAAGGAAATGGACATACCCTAAGGGGCGCTGCCGGCTATAACCTTGCCACGTCTTTCCTGTTTCGACCATTACCAGGTTGTGAGGCTCGACGAGGTGTCGTACACAAAGCTACGCTTTTCACAAAAGCCATGCTTTGATCAACCATTGATCAGCAACACTTAGTATGCCACATTACCAAATTGGGAATGTATCATTGGTAAGCATCAACTACATAATCTGTGAGGTCGTACGTCTCAAAGAAGGGTGTTAAGCTAAGAGAATAAATTCTCCGCCACCAAGAAGATATGTATTTGATAGAAACCAACTTTACATCTCAAAGTGTAACGTCAGACATATGTCCATACAAGTCTGTTCCAGGTTCGAACAAGACCGAAGGCACTTCAAAGGAAGCCCTTGTAAATCCGGATAATTCCTAATCACATCCGGACTTCCCATCACAAATGGTGATCAAATCTCAATATCGGGGCCATTCGGTGCAGAGACATTCGACAGGTCATTCTTTCACTTTCGAAACTATCCGGTCTTCACCACCGGTCTTCAAATGCTATCGATTTCGTCGTATCATTATTCGAAATGGGTTTTATGACACAAAGGTCCTCTCCAGGCTAAACCGAATAACGAGCGCATGTTTTAAAAACCATATGGATATTAGGATCTCAGTTAAGTCACCATAATTTCCAAAACCTTTCCTTTTAAAACAAATTTACTCCTTTGATCTTTTGAAGAAAGATTTTCCTCCTTTGATCTTTTGAAGAAAGATTCACTTTAAGATCCTTTTCAATCTTGAAAACAAAGTTCCCAAACCTTTTAACAAGATTTATTCATAATATATAAACAAAAGACAAAGTTCACTCGAACTTTAGCAAAGACCTTTTTTAGTTTTTTAAAATAATTTCCTTTCCCAAAAGTGATTCACCATTCATATCTTTACTAAAACTCAATTCATTGTTTTCAAAACAGATTACATTTCAAAAATGACAACTTGGAGATCCTTTCAACAAAACTGGGAAATTCCTCTTTTCTATAAAGGGTATTCTTATTTGAAAACAAAGGTTTTTGTTTTAGAACAATCCAATTAAATTGCTTAAAGTCAAATTAGGAAAATCAGTGAATCTGTCGTACTTAGGAAGATTCGATTTAAGTTGAATTCTCAAACAATTCCTTTAAAATATTTTTAAACTGGTTTTAAAACCCATACATATTATAACTTAAATACTTCTTTTCAAACCATAGTTTCAAAAGTTTAAATCAATTATTTAAAATAATAATTTAAATAATTCCTCCTCAAAATTTCACTTTAAAGTTCTAAAGATTTTTGAAATCAATTAACTATATTGGAAGAAAATTTCGGTTAAAAAATTACATAGATTTTAACTTAAATTCTTTAGATTCAAATTCAAATTCAAATTTCAAATTCCAAACCATATTATAACTTAAAATGGTTTAATTCTAAAAACTTCCTTTTCAAAAATCTTTTCATATTTAAAATCAATTTCATTTTTCAAAACAAAATTGAGTTAAAAATTCAATTTCTAAATTCTTCACCATTTCAAAATTCTGCGACTTAACAAATATCCTGTGATACCCATATTTGTGTGTGTATAAGTGTAGTCCAGGAGTTTTACACAATGATAGTGCAATATCGACAACCATCACAGATTTCAATACATCAATATCAATGAGCGGTATAATCTATAATGCTTATCTTCATTCATAGATTCATAGATAATATACATATTCGTCACAGATAAGTAAATAAATTTACACAGCTCAAATCACAGAACAGAATATCATAGATTAGTTAGGATAATCAATTCAAAGCATCACATATAATACAACCATTCACAAGCAATCCCACATTCAATAATCTTTTTTAAACAGGATTAATTTAATTATTTAATCCTTAATTAATTCAATTTAATTTTCAATTAAATTAATTCCTTGTGAATTAATTATCCAATTCTGATTATAACTTAACTTAAACCAGATTAATAAATTAATAATCCTGGTTAATTAACATTAATTAAGTACAAACCATTTAATTAAGTTTCCTTGAATCATTTATTAATTAACCTTTAACAATAAATTAACTAACTTTTAATTGTTAATCAATCAACCTTAATTAATAAATAAATCATTCTTTAGTCATTAAATAATCAATCCTTAATTATTTAATTGCCCTGAATTGATCACACTAATTTATTAACCCTTAATTAATTACCATTTAATTATTTATCCTTAGTTAATTATCATAAATAAATCATTCTTAAGTTAATTACATAATTAATTAACCCTTAATTAATAAATTTATCCCTAAATCACTTTCATTAATTAATTAACCTCAAACTAATTAATTATCCTCAAATTAATTACCTTAATTAATCTTATAAATTAATTATCCCTTGATTAACTTATTCTTTCATCACTTGATAAATCATCCCCCTAATCATTAATTATCCTTAAATTGCTTTCATTAATAATTAATCATTATTACTTAAGACCTTAATCTAATTAAAAGATAAAACGTTACATCTAAATTAATTACTCTAACTATCCTTTAAATCTTTATTTAAAAACCTTTGAAACAAATTATCAATTATTTATTGTCTTAACCCATTAAGTTAATTATTCTTTAAAATACAATTTACTTCTTAATTTTCCACTTAATTATAATATTAAGTTTATTTAAACTTTAAAACAAAGGTTATGTGTATATATATTAAAATTCTTTTTAAACTTAGTAAATCTTAAATAAGATATTTTAGAAACCATTAACTAATTTCTCACTTAAGTAAAACAAGTTTTGTTTTAAAAAGAATTGATTAGGACAGTATTTAAAATTTATCAAATTTAAATTTTAGATCTGTTATATTATCATGATCGAGAAACCCGAGCCAAATGCTTGATTTTCCAAGCATAACTTCGAGTCACCCCTTCTTTTCACTTTCCCCGAGTTATCATGCGATTCTCTCGAGTTCGTACCCGAGTACTCCCCATCTTCCACCACCAAATGATATATGCCTATATGCGTGCACATGTACCAACGTTCCGCTACCTTTAACCAACGCCGACCCCTTCAACAAGTCGTCCGTGATCCCATGAACCAGCTTGACCTTCCAGATCGACTAGATCGCCATGATACTAAAATCGAGCAACTCAAATTACTGGAACCCCAAACATCAATTGGCAAATCCACCACGTATCGCCACTACGACCACCAGGACAAAAGCCACTAACTCCAAATTTACGCCACGCCGTGAAGCATCGATCCATTCCCTCGCGATAGATTCCAATCATCCCACGATGCCGCACGAACCCAAGAATCATCGTCGACCCAACTAACTATCAGAACCCTAAATACTCGTCAATAGGCCACCTCTTCCACTAATAAAAATAACTACTATTTTTCTAGTGATGCCTATACCTTCAGCCAACTCCATGCTCAGGCTCACAATCATAACATTGCTGATCGCCAACAATCGATAATAATACCTTTTCTGTTCAACTGAAGATATCCCACTAATTATCAATTTAAAAATTATGAATTGATCACCTAAGTTCATGATTTTGTATCACGAATCTGTTTAAATCATCAAAACTGGAAATTAAAAACATTGAATTTCCAAATTTTAAAAGAATCTACTGTGATTTCCTATTTCCTGAATATTTACTATATAAAAATACGTAGTATTATTTTTAAAAATTCAATCATGTAAGTATAACCAAATTTCATTTAGAGTTCATCACCAAAATTAGTTTAAATCTTGAGATATGGATTTTTATTTGATGAATCTGTAACCTGTAATATGAAAAGAGAGGTATAAAAAGACATGCATATCCTATCTACCATATTTATATATATACATACAATTTTTCTTTCATTCATACAGTATTTTTCCACAACAAAATTTCAAACATTCATCAAACATGTAATAGATTCAAGGCTATATTGCTCATCTGGAAATTGAAAGCAGAGAACAAGCTGGAATTGCCTTTTGATTTAAAACAGGAAACTAGCACTTTGATTTGGAATTTTGGTCTACTAATTGATTGTTTACTGAGATGACCTGAATTTGTTTTTAACTTGAACTTGACTTGCTTTGGTTTTTGAACTGATATCTTCTTTCCAGGTTTAATTTGCTTCGGACTTTTGAATCAGGTTTTAAAATTGGAAGAGGTTTGATTGCTATATAATTTTTATCACTGGTTTATAACTTTGTAAGGATTGTTTGCGTTTATTTGTTTTTTGGTTTGCTTCTTTTCTCAGGTTTTAGGCTTTGAATTCCTGAAACAAAATGAGAAAAGGAAAGTCGATGTATTTATATAACTTATTTTCCTCTTTTCATTATTTACTTTTAAAAATGAAAATAAAATTTAAGAACATGACACATGTTATTTTCACGCTTCTCAGTTAGCACTTGTTTAAATGCGTGTATTTATGTTTTACAAATGTCAAAATGTAAATAATTTTGTTTAAATCTTCACATAATTTAACACTTATCTAATTAAGTATTTATGTTTTATATATTAGCATATGTTTTTTATTTTCTTATTTATATTTTTATATATTTACTAACTATATTTTTAAAAGAAAATGTTCTAATTTTTATAACCGACACTACTTTAATTTAGTTTATTATACTTTTAAATGTATATATAAACATACAAATTACATTTAGTTATGTATAAATTTAAAATTAGACTTAAGTTATTATACATTTAAACTTACATAAATAATACTAGTGTTGAAAATGTTCAAATTTAACTTTTAGAAAATTATTATATTAATTTTAAAATATAACTGCCGAATAATTATATTATGATTAGAATTTTTTTATAAATTCTAGACATTTATTTTATTCTTCCAAATATAACTTTTAAATCCAATTAATTTTATAAAATATTTATTTTTGAATTTCAGACTAAAATTCTTTTTATAATATATTCATTTTCAAAAATTTAAATTAACTCTCTATTAATTCACAATTAATTCCAAATTAAACTAAAATTTAACATTAATTACTGAATTTAAATTGGCCTAAAAACCCGGAATGTTACAGATTCCCCTCTTAAGAAAATTTCGTCCTCGAAATTTAAAAGTGGGGACAATCCCAAAATTTTTAGTTTAAGAAACCAAAGTATACCTATCAACCATAGCAACCAAAGCAAACAATTCATCCAAACAAACAATTCTGACCTATCTGGAGTTTATGTCCCATGCCAACTCATCCTTTGATTTAACCAAAATAATGTTCTCCTACCAAAGCTTCTTCCTCGAGCTGCAACGAATCCATCAAAGAATTGAAATTGGATGATGATCAAAAGTGATTGATAGAGAAAATCTGTTCCTTGTTGTTAAAGGGTATTGACCATTTGTTGTGGTACTCCCCTGTCCCCTATCTTGTCCTCTTCTTACACCTATACTCTCTATCAGCGAATAATAAGAGAATTTACTGAGGCGTACAGACAGATATCTTAGGGATATACTCATTCTAGGATATACTTCACCCTATCTATAATGAGTACCTAATGTGTTATACTCCAAAGCTAAAGTTCTTACTCAACCTTTAGCTCTGATACCAAATTTAATGACCCGGATTTTCGCGTTCGAAAATCGACATCCATACTTCACTCGTATTCGAATGCCGTAGATTCAAACGTTAAAATCCGATTCGCCGGAGCATATAACACATGAATTATAACAACACAATGGAAGAAAAATGAATAATATCATATAACTAAAATGAATATACAATATACAATGATATGCAATAGTGATACCACAACTGCCCATCATATATCAGAGCAGAAACACAACAGCGGAACGAATAACTTGAAACTTGATCGTCAAGAGAGAAACTCCAATATTTGGACTCCATTTCCAAATGGAAACTCAAATCGAGAAATAGCTCAAACCCCCATCAAGTTGTATTAAGTAAGGTCAGTCATCAGATATCCAAAAACTCTAGATCCATACCAATACTTGACTAGCTTCTGATTCTACTAATAGGCTGCTTGTGTGGAAAATTATGGGGATCCAGAGTTTAGAAAGGAAAAAATAAACTCCAGGTCAGTAATGGGACTGGTATTAGTAAACAAAAATAGTTTGGTTTTGAACAAAACGAATAAAAAGGAAATTCGCAATGCCTTTTGGAAAATGAAACTACCATAAGGCCTCCCGGCACACACATAATGCAATCGCACACTTGGTGGAGATTTCTCCTTATGATAGTCAAACATGCTTACTACGCAAAATCCTTTTCATATTATTATTAATGCATAGTGGAAAACCTTTCGAAAGTATAATATTTGTTAACTCTGCCTCGGCCGAAAGTTACGACCCAGAGGAGTTGCCGACCTAAGGCTATGCCGACCTAACAACCCAAAGGGTTTGCCGATCTAAGAGCTCAGGACTTAATTCGATGCCAACCTAACTGGTTAAGAATCGTACTGATCCAATGCCTTATCACGGGTGCCGACTTAGTGCCTCAGAAGAGACTGGCCTAACGACTTAAGAGATAACAAAGGGTCCGACTTAATATGGTTGCCGACCTAACTGCCTAATAGGGTTACCGACCTAAGGGGAATTACAAGGACACCGACCTAAGGCTTGAAGGGATGACGACTTAACTGTTTAACCTTATGAAGCATGCTAACCCAAATGATACCGATCTAAGGCATGAAGGGATGCCGGTCTAACGAGGCTATGCCGACCTAAGGAGAGTTCCGACCTAGTATGGAAGCCGACCTAGTACTTTACAAGGTTTACGACCTAAGGCAGCTACCGATCTAGTGCCTTAGAAGGACCCGATCTAAAAACTTATAAAAGCCCACCGACTTAACCTATTTACCGATTTAACTATCCAAGATGCTTGCCGACTTAACTATCAGGCACAAACTCATCCAATCTAAACCGTGGCCGGCTTATGACTTATGATGAGTCGTGACCGATCTATGGATTTGAGGAGTGAAGTTGCGCAGGAGTTTAACACGTAACACATTATCTCGGTAACGACCTAGGACTTAGCACATGACGTCAACTTAAACTGAAGACCATGCATAAGAGAGAGGGGGCGACCTACGACCTAGCCTAGCTCGGCACCAACTCACGACCCAGTTTGACCCGGCTACTACCTATAACTCAACACCGAGAACCTCTATAAATACACGGCCATCACCAACATTCAAGGGACCTTTTGGGCTAATTCTCGAAGCACCGTTACTCTGCCATTTTCTCAACTCAAGCAACACTCCAAGCACTCCAAACTCCAAGGACGCTACTACACACTTCAAAGAAGAATCACAATCATTCAAGATGAATTCGAAAGATTATTCTTCATGGGAGTTTGAGCTATTTGTCTGAAGTTAATGGTAATTGAAGAAAGTGATATAAATTGTACTCATATCAGCAATAAAGAGAATCTAAGTGGACGTAGGCCTGATTTTGGGCCGAACCACTATAAAACTTGTGTTTTTACTGCTTTTCTGCAATCTCTTTACTTGTATCTTGTTCCCGTATTCACGGGTGGTGCTTTCACAACTGTCATCTACACACCGGGGTGTTAGCGTACATTTTTTGACGTTAACATTTTTGGTGCTTTCACTGAGAATTGAACTCAGGAGATCTACCATCATTGCTTCAGAAAGATTTGTAGATAAAGTTTCTTTAAGAACCAGAAGTCTATCCGAAATCATGGCTCCTGGAAGGAAAAGTAAATCTGTGAGATCTGCAAACGCTCAAGAGGGAACCTCCGCTTCCCCAACACCAAATCAAGCCACTCCAACTGTCGGGGTTACGAAAGCAGAGTTGGATGCCGCAATTTTGGGGTTGAACAGACAGATACATGCTCAAAATGTGCAAATGGAAGCCCAGAATGCCCAAAACGCCTTAATCCTGAATAAGTTGAACGATTTGCTCGGGGCAAACCGTCAATCAACAGCTAATGAAAGGAATTTTGCTGGTAATATTCATGAAACTGAAGAAAGGAATGTTTCCGAAAGGGACACTAACCCCGCTGAGCAAATACTTCCTGAGGTAGGTGGATCTAGGGCTCGGAATGATGAAGAATATCTCTCTGGAATGGTTCGCCAAATTATGAAGGAAAGCATGCAAAGAGTCGAAGATGAGAAAGAATGGGGCTTTGCTCCAAGCAAGACTCCGTTTACTGAAAAAATTCTAAAGGCTGAATTCCCACGAAAATTTGCTCCTCCAACTATCCCAGCTTATAAGGGGACAAGTGATCCAAACGAATTTCTGTACAAATATGATTGGCATATGACGGGTGCCCGAGCCTCAGATGAAGTAAAATGCAGATATTTCCCCGTATATCTGGAAGGCGTAGCTCTGCTTTGGTTCACGAAGCTACCCGTCCGGTCCATCGATCAATTTTCAGACCTAACCAGGAAATTTAAAGAGCAATTTAGGCTATATGCTTCAAAGGCCAAAGACATCATGTCGTTATCCGGTTTGGAGCAGAATCCGGGGGAAACTATCAAGTCTTTCTTAAATCGCTTTAATATAGCGTTAGCTGAGGTGGATAATGCAGAACCTCGCATGGTCTTGACCTATTTGATGAGGGCCATAGATAAATCTAGTGAGTTTGGAAGATGGCTGAATATGAAGGAACCAAGCTCTCTCGAAAAGTTCTACAAGAAAGCAGACGAGTTCATGCGTCTGGAGAGCCGCCCTGTATCGACAAAAGCAGCATTGGAAAAGGCTGAAGCTAACGCCAATGCTCCACGCAAAAATGAGTCTGTGGGACAGAAGAGGGAGAACAACAATGGAAAACAACAGAATAATCAGAAGAAGCCTAGATCCTTCAAGCCATCAGAATACACACCTTTGTCAGATACTCCAGAACGAATCTACCTGGCTACCAAAGATTCTGTCAATTATCCTAAACCCCCTGTCTTGAGAACCGGGAAAAAAGCTGTGCAAAGTGGGAGGTTCTGTCGCTTCCATAATCAGCCCGGTCATGATACTGATGACTGCCGCCAATTGAAGAATCTAATTGAAGAATTGCTAAGGGAAAATAAGCTACAGCAATTTGTGAAGAAGAATGATAATAATAATCCTGCTTCGTCGAATCAGGGGCAGCAAACTCCTGCTCATCAATCTGGGACAAATGGCAAGGACGGCGGCATTGAGTCTGGAAGGCCTGTTATCAATATCATTACTGGAGGACCTCACCCAGCGGGCAAAAGCTGGGGCGAGATGGAAAGGTATTCCCGGGCCTTGAAATACGCACCGGGGGAAGAAAATGTTTTTGTTCTGGAAGACACTACACCTTTGAAGCAACGAAAGACATTCAATGATGACATTGTATTCAAAACCAGGGATTCCATCGGTATTGAAGCCCCGACCTTGGATCCTTTGGTCATCTCGGCCGGCATTGGGCCAGCCATCGTCAGAAGGATTCTTATCGACAGCGGCGCATCCTGTAATATCCTCTTTAAGAAAACCTTCGACCAGATGAAAATTCCTATGGTTGAAGTGCAGGCATCATCGCAAAAAATTGCTGGCTTCGCCGGGGAGCCGAAGCAACCAGTAGGAACCATTGACTTGCTTGTGGAACTCGGGGAAGGAGAAAGAAAAGTAGTTCGCAAGCAAACTTTTGTGATAGTAGATGAATTTTCTGCTTATAATGCTTTCTTTGGTCGTCCTACTCTTGCAGCGTTCAAAGCTGTCCTTGCCCCATGGTGTCTTACTATTAAATTCCCTACAGACAATGGAGTAGGAGTTATTAAAGGAGACCAGAACGCTGGGCGAGAATGTTATATGACAGAGCTGCGAGAAACAAGGAAGAGAGAGATGGGAAAAGATGCGGCAACCCCAATCCGCATCAAAACACCAACCCTATAGCAACTACAGGGCGGACCCTGCACTGGTGAGCATAGCGGGGCACGAAAAGAGATGGATCCTAGAAAGGCCAGTGCGGGGGAGAATAGAGCGGTACCAGCAGAAACGACGGTACCGGTGCCCGTTGATCTGAAGGACCCAAACAAGGTGCTAAATGTGGGTTCACAACTCAACGCGTCAGTTCAGAATGCCTTGATATCTTTTTTGAAAGCAAATCTGGATGTTTTCGCTTGGACCCATGCCGATATGTGCGGAATATCCCCAGAAGTTGCGGTACATGCTCTGAATATTGACCCAAAATTCACGCCCGTAAAACAGAAAAGAAGGATCCAAGGTCCAGAAAGGTCAACAGCATTGAAAGAGGAAGTTGATCGGCTCATGGAGAATAACTTCATCAGAGAATCTACCTATCCAAATTGGGTTTCAAATCCAGTGCTGGTTAAGAAAGCCAACGGTAAATGGAGAGTGTGCATCGACTTTTCAGATCTAAACAAAGCCTGTCCCAAAGACTGCTTCCCATTACCCAGGATCGATCAACTGGTAGATGGAACAGCGGGTCATGAATTGTTGTCTTTTATGGATGCCTACTCCGGATATAATCAGATCATGATGCATGAGCCAGATCAGGAGGACACAAGCTTTATCACCGATGTCGGTCTCTACTGTTACAGAGTTATGCCCTTCGGGTTGAAGAATGCGGGGGCAACATACCAAAGATTGGTCAACGCTATGTTCAAACCGCAGTTGGGAAAGACTATGGAAGTTTACGTTGATGACATGCTAGTAAAATCTAAGAAAGCAGTGGATCACATCGAACACTTAGCAGAAATGTTCGCAATCCTCCGAAGATACGGAATGAAGCTTAACCCTTTAAAATGTTCATTCGGGGTGGAATCCGGGAAGTTCTTGGGTTTCATCGTGAGCGCTAGGGGCATTGAAGCTAGCCCAGCTCAAATCACTGCCTTAAAAGAAGTCAAAGCTCCTAAAACAAAGAGGGAATTGCAAAGTCTCAATGGAAAAGTTGCCGCCTTAAGTCGGTTCATATCCAAAGCTACTGATAAATGCATTCCATTCTTCGACGCTCTAAAGAAAGGAAAGAAAAACTTTGACTGGACTCCCGAATGCCAGAAAGCTTTTGAAGAATTGATTCAACATATGGAAACGCCTCCAATACTTTCTAGGCCCGGCGATGGCGAGGATCTTCTTATATACTTGGCAGTTTCATCTCATGCTTTAAGTGCAGCGCTAGTACGGGAAGACAAAAGGATTCAATATCCAGTTTACTATATCAGCAAAAGACTCACTGGGGCAGAAATGAATTACTCCAAGTTGGAAAAACTCGCCTATTGTCTATTGATTGCCTCAAGAAAGTTGAGGCAATATTTCCAGGCTCATCCTATCAAAGTCCTCACTGATCAACCTTTAAAGCAAGTCTTGTTTCGCCCCGAGACTTCGGGCCGCCTTCTAAAGTGGAATATTGAACTGAGCCAATATGACATCACTTATCATCCTAGAAAAGCGATCAACGGACAAGCTTTGGCAGATTTTATCGCAGAATTCACAGACAAGGGTAGCAGCGAGGAAGAAACAATCGAGAACTCCCCAATCCAATGGAAGTTATTTGTAGATGGCGCAAGAAATGATTACTGTTCAGGTGCTGGAATTGTTCTTGAGACTCCTGAAGGCCGGTCATTATGCTATGCGCTAAGATTGGAATTTCCTTCAACAAACAATGAAGCAGAATATGAAGCTCTGATTGCTGGTTTGAAAATTGCTAAAGAACTAAACATTCGAGCGTTACAGATCTTCAGTGATTCTCAGCTTATAGTATGCCAAGTCAAGAAGGAGTTTCAAACGAAAGGAGGAAATCTGCCCGCTTATGTGTCAAAGGCTTGGGAACTTTTATGTGACTTCGACCATTACACGATAAGCCATATTCCTCGGGAGGAGAACATGAAGGCAGATTCCCTCGCAAAATATTCAAGTTCTGGTGAAGCTCAACTATTGGGATTGGTCCCCGTAGAAGTTCTCTCAGCACCGAGTACAGATGAAATGGATGTAGATTGGATTATGAATGTATCTCAAGAACAAGAGTCATGGATGACTCCAATACTGGATTACTTACTCAGAGGTTCTTTGCCAGAAAATTCGAGAGAGAGACAGAAACTACTGAGGAGAGCCTCTCGCTATGTAATCCAGGATGACCGATTGTATAGACGGGGATTTTCAATGCCTTTACTCCGATGTGTGTCCAGGGAAGAATCCAAGACAATCCTAGCTGAGGTACATGGAGGAGAATGTGGAGATCATTCAGGTGGTCAAACATTAGCAAAGAAAATTCTCCGATACGGATATTTTTGGCCAGAAATTAATCGAGATGCTGCAGATTACTCTCGAAAATGTGACAGGTGTCAAAGATTTGCCAAAATTCCTAGAGCACCTTCTACCGAACTCACACAGATGGTCAGTCCGTAGCCATTCGCAATTTGGGGAATGGATCTCATTGGGCCGCTACCAACTGCCAAATCAGGGATTAAATATGCTATTGTTGCAGTTGACTACTTTACTAAATGGGCTGAAGCAGAACCATTGACTACGATCACCTCTAAGAAAATGATAAGTTTTGTGACCAAGAATATCATTTGCAGATACGGTGTGCCTCAGAAAATAATTACAGACAATGGTACTCAGTTTGAAAGCGAAGAATTCCAGGGTTTTTGCAAACGATTCAAAATTCAGAAAAGCTTTTCAGCAGTGGCTCATCCACAGGCAAACGGGCAAGTGGAAGCAGTAAACAAGATCATCAAATCAACCATCAAGAAGCAACTTGAAAGAGCAAAAGGTGGTTGGGTCGATAAGCTACCACTAGCACTATGGGCATATAGAACTACCCACAAAACTGCAACTGGGCATACTCCGTTTTCATTAGCATACGGGTCAGAAGCAATGATTCCGGTAGAAACAGAGATCCCTTCACATAGAAGAATCCACTTCAATCAAATGGAAAATGAAAAATTGCAATCTGAAGCAGTAGATCTTCTTGATGAGAAAAGAGAAGAGGCTGAACTCAGAGTTGCAGCTCATCAACAAAGAATAGCCAGACATTTCAATTCTAAAGTTCGCCAACGCAGCTTTGGAATCGGAGATCTAGTCCTGAAAAGAATTATGATCGCGACAGGTGTGTTTGGGCCCAATTGGGAAGGACCGTATGTGATAAGTCAGAAGCTTCTTGACAGCACATTCAAACTCACTACTGTTGAAGGAGATCAAATTCCAAGGGCATGGAACAGCAATCACTTGCGTCCATATTTTACTTGAAATTTTTGTTGAAATATTGTAAAAAAGAATTATGAATGTATGATTCTTGTAATTGAAAGCAATTGTAAAACTGATGCAAGTGAATAATGAATGAATATAAAGTGGATGTAGGCCCAGATTTTTGGCCGAACCACTATAAATCTTGTGTTCCTTACTTTTATTACATGTTTGCTTTATTTTCGATATAAAAAGTACATAGAATGTATTGCTAAAATGTCGATTTAAATTTTTGCAGACAATGGAAATAAAACTTGCACATAATAAGACCGAGCAATTCACTCCATCATTCAACAAACAAATTTCAAGTCACAAAGACCCCAAATTCAGATCCTAGATAGGAAATACTTCAATTGAACGGCTAATGATTTCATAGAAACGAGCCCTTGCTAATAAATTGAGATTGTTTAAACAAACATCCAATTAAGAAGCTAGTGCCCGTTCTCACGAACTTGCCTGTCAATGAAGTACACTTCCTTGGATTAAACAAGCTACTTGCAAGAAAAGGGGAATGAAAACTTGAAAAAAGAAAAAAAATGAGGGATCGCTGAAAAGGCATAAGCAAGAAGACGAGGAAACAACCAAAATCCATCATCGGCAACACAAGTCCTCTTCGGAGGCACAACTCTTCGGAGGATAAAAGACCTCTAATGGGTCATACGCCACAAAAAAGAAAGTTCTCTACTCAACAAAAAAGATTGGAGGAGTCATGACCCTCCAACCATGAGAGAGCAACTTCCAGGCGATGAAAACCCTCTCTGAGGCACATTTCACCAAGAGTCGGAGTAGTTACTCTTTGGAGTTTCACTTCACCAAAGTTGAAATGCAAACAAAATAAAGACCTCTTCGGGGGCACATTTCACCAAGAGTCGGAGTAGGTACTCTTCGGAGTTTCACTTCACCAAAGTTGAAATGCAAACAAAATAAAGACCTCTTCGGGGGCACATTTCACCAAGAGTCGGAGTAGTTACTCTTCGGAGTTTCACTTCACCAAAGTTGAAATGCAAACAAAATAAAGACCTCTTCGGAGGCATATTTCACCAGGAGTCGAAGTGTAACAGCCGCTCTTCGGAATTTCACTTCACCGGAGTTGAAAGACAAGCAAAATAAAGACCTCTTCGGAGGCACAATCAAGAAGAAAGACCTCTTCGGAAGCCCACGTTTCGCCGAGATTGAAATAAAACTTCCAAGTGTTGAAACGTGGAATAGCTTTCTAAGGCAAAACTCTTTGGAGGTACACGTTTCGCCGAGATTGAAATAAAACTTCCAAGTGTTGAAACGTAAAAAATCCCTCCTCAGAGGTACAACTTTCCATATAAAAAAAAAAAAAAAAAAAAGAGAGAAGAGAAAAGGAGTTAAAGTACCCTTCAGAGGTCCGCTTTGCTACATAAAAGAAATCACTCGGCAAAAAAGAAAATGTACTTAAGCAAAAAGAAAGAAGTGATTTCTTCAAAGGACAAAGCGAGTAGAAACTCATACGAAGGGGGTTGTACTCTACAAGAATTCTTTTTAAAAATAAAAATAAAATAATTATTCTTTAGCAAATAAGAGTGCAAGTCCCCTCGAAGTATAGAATATTGCAGCAAACTTATGGAATGGGGGCAATATAGTATAATTACACACGATATGGTATAACGAAACCAGCAAAAGGTAACGCTCAAGTAACATACCATAAGCTCGCTGCAATATCAAATAAACTCATGCCAAAACGAATAACAAATGTATTCTCTAATTCAAACAAAAGTTTGTACAAACGAAGAATCATTTTATTCAATTATAGTGCAGGTACAGGTTTCAAAATAAAGAAAGGCGGGGGCCGGTACCCGCACAATTCTCGGCCAGTACATGCAAAACACAAAAAAAAAAAAAAACTAGAAACTGAAGATTTTCACTTCTTTTTGCTGCCTTTAGACCCTTTACCCGGCCGGATGATCAGCTTTTCAGGGCGGTCAGTGGGCATAAGGGAAGTAGGAGAGGAAGGCGCAACCGGTCCAGCTTTCAGCTCCTCTTCAGTGGTGGTGACTATCTTCCCCCTCCTCTTTGGTGTCCCACGCTTCTTTCTCCTTTTTGAGGAAGACTCACTCCCTGGAGTGACAAGTTTAGATAGAACAATGTCGTCAGAGGGAGTTCGCTCCGGAGATGTGTCACCTCCCTCAGGCCTTTCATCTTTCTGCTCTTGTGAAGCGATGGGATCATCCAAGCCGTGAAGAGCCTCTATTTGTTCTTCCTGTGATCCAGGTTGCGAGGCAGAAGGAGGCGCCACTTGAAGAGATGGAGGAAGGATAACCGGGGGAGAAGAAGCTTGAGTTTGGCTCGGTGCTTTCACTACAAAGGAGAAAAAACTTAAAATATCAGTATCTTTCGAAAAGAGAGGGGATGACGGCTCGTCAAAAGTCGGGAATTCATTGACATTTGAAGAATAATCAAAAGTCGGGAATTCATTGACATTCGAAAAATAATCAAGAAGATCGTCAAGTTCACAAGGAGCAAACGAGCAGTTCACCACTTGGGCTGGTCCGGTGTCAAGTTTACCTGGGGCAGTTGGATCTCTGATGCTGATTTCATATCGCTGCGCTTCGTTGCTTTCACCGCCTTCATCCCCGCCTTGTGCACTTGTAGTTTCAGTTACTATCTTAGTCGCAGGCGGAGTGTAGGAGCTAGAACCCGTGATGTCAACCACGGGAGAAACTGGAGGTTGGACAGAGGGAGTAAGTGGTAATTCCTTTCCAGAATGTTCCTCTTCCGCCATTCCAGCTCTCATCCTGGCAAGTTGTTCTTGCCCCTTCACAAGAGCAGCGCGAGCTTCCTCATCCAGGTAACGCGCCTCAAAATCTTCATCGCCATACCCGGCGTCTTTAAACATGCTAAGAGCAGCTTCCCACACCTCGGCCAGGGTGATTTCATATTTAGGACCAAGAAAAGAGAGGCTGCCGCGTCCCAAGACACAGTGTACATAAAAATCGAATAAAGTCGAATTGATGTCGGTTTCCATGGTCTGAACAGTTTCTTCGGCTGCAATCTTACCAGCCATGGCCTCATCTCGATCTTTTTCGGTCTGAGCAAGTTGGGCTTTTAGCGCTTCAATCTCCATGTCCCGGGCGCTCAGTTTATTCTGCAACTGGGTGACATCAGTGCGGTGGTTCTCTACAGCTTGCTCTAGCCTCTCAGCTTTAGCTTCGGCGTCCCTCTGGCTGGCGTGCGCATCTCGCACTTGTTTTTGCAATACCTCTTCTCTTTGGGTGTAAGTATTAGTAGAAGAGGCAAGATCATCTTTGAGCTGCTTTACTTCGGCTTCGAGTTTTTCATTGTATTCGGCTATCTCCTTCATCTCAACGTTGTGTTGATCAAGAATCTTCTGCCATTCTGATTTATCATTTTCCATGGTCAGCATTGCTTCGATGTTAGCCCGATTAACTCTTTGAAGTTCATCAACAAGCTTTTGCCATCCAGACATTCTGTCAATATCAAGCCTGACAGCATCGAGATTTCTGTACATGGCTTCTTTGTCGATGGGGACCAAATCAAGGTCGAAGCGTACCCCCCTCAAACACCAGTTCGGGAATCGGCTCTGCAAAGTCGGGGGCCCCTCTCAACATGGTATGAAGGCCTGTTGAGGAGTGTTTGAATGGCACTTCCTTCAAGAGCAGGAGATTTGGAAGGGATGTCAATAGAAACTGAGGCGCCAGGTCTCTCAGATGTCACAGGCGCGTGCTCCTCGCCAAGTTTGGTCCGCTTTCTCGAATCCTCAATATGGCTCTTCCCCCTATCATCATGCGTTTTACGTTTATGGGAATCATCACCCCTTGGGAAGGATTCGTATCGCGTGCCTGCTCCCTCGTGGCGTTCTTCATACTTTCTCCTCTCTTCAGCTTTTCGCGCAGCTCTCTGCTC
Organism: Allium cepa; assembly: GCA_030765085.1. NCBI lineage: Eukaryota > Viridiplantae > Streptophyta > Magnoliopsida > Asparagales > Amaryllidaceae > Allium > Allium cepa. The sequence continues at coordinate 881,692,101 of CM060931.1, read as the reverse complement.
ATTGGTCTCTCTGGAATCGGTATAGTATTGCTTGTAATCATAGCTGCCACGCCCTCCATAGCGTCGAAAGTCTTTGTAATAAGAACCGCTGCCGCTGCGCCCCATAGAGGAATCTGAAAGGCAAAAATAACAAGTCTTAAAAACTTCCAGAGAAAAGAAGTTAAATGTGAACAAATGCCAAAAAATCCTAAGTGTTGTGTGATGTGCAAGCTACACGCATTAAGCTACAAACCACTCTTTGGTGTAGAGGTGATGATAGCTTGGGTATGAGGAGTTGATGTTTGTGTTGGTGTTTGTCGAAGAAGAGACGTCGCCTCAATTACAGGAGAGATAGTTTTAGATACGTCATCTCTAAAAAGCTCCTGCGAAGTCACTATTATGTCGCTCAACCCCTCATAAACATCGTCACCATCATGCTTGGTGGGACTTGTTTTCTCAATTCCTACATCAGCTAATCCCCCGAGAGGCTGTGAAGGTTCTTCTTCTTCCTCAATCGGGGCAAGCGCCGTCTTACTAGATGACCCCATAATGTCGGTAGGAGTGGAACACTTCACCAATGAAGCTTCGATATTAGACTCTTTTGATGTGAGTTGTTCGACAATAACGGGGGCATCCGATGCTTCAGTCGGGGAATCGGGAACTTCAGTTGGGGCTTCACAAGGCTGAGTATAGCGAGAAGGGTGAAGAAGCCCGTATTGATGTAAAAGGTTGTCTCTCAGCAAAACTTGATACTTCTCTCTTCTGCGGCTACAGCACTCAATCTATCAAAAGTCTGCTTATGTATTGGATCTCTAGAGGGAAGGGGAAGTGCTGAAAAGAGCAAAAAATGAGATTAGCAATTTGGACTCCAAAAAGAATTAAGAAAGAAAATGGAAAGACGGAAACTGATGATCTTACTTCCTACTCTCCAAGAAGCATAAAACTCTGGGGGACTGCGGGCAAAGAAAAATTGGTTTAAAAATCCGTGGACACTTTCAGTAAGACCAAGAATAAGCTTGCGATTTCTGGCACTTCTCACAATGATAAGAGAAGGATGGTCTTTGCTCTTTGCAAACGAGCATAAGTAGCGAATTTCTTCAAAGCTCGGCAAGCGATCAAGAGTTCTCCTGAACAGTGTACCCAACCCCATCAAAATAGCGTAGCCGTTAGGATGAAGTTGGAACGGAGAAATTGACATCCGAAGAAGAAGAATTCGAAGAAAGTCATTGAAAGGTGGGATCGCCCCACTTAAGCACATTTGACGATTAATCGCAACAAAACCATAGGGAGGTCTGTCAGCAGTATCATTCGGTCCAGGAAATATGACATCATCTTCAGCAAAGCCAAATTGAGTACGTAGCTGAACAAGCATCCTCAGAGTTAAGATAGTCGGAGTTCTTTCTGGAGGGTTCTCTATGGGAAGAGCTATTGGAAAGGTCTCTTCAGCTTGAGCAGCCTCCTCTTCTCCTTGATGAGAAGTCATTCTACACAAACAACTGGATATTCAAACATGAAGGTGCACGTTTCCTAAAGTGTGTGAAGTGTTGTACAAGTATCAATCAAACAATAAGCAAAGGCAACTGGAATAAAACCTAGCAAACATTTGTTAGTTATAAAGACCAGGAATCTTTGTTTTGAGTTTGATTATGCAAATACAATGTGGATGCAAACAAATCATTTCAAATTGTTGATACTTTGCATTAATATTTTACTTTAGTCAATTAATTCACAACATTTCATGCAATATATTCATGTCTCTTGTCTTGTCTTGACTAATCTGTCATTTGATATGGGCAGTCAATGGCAGTATGTGCGCCTTGGTTTTCTTTGTTTGTCTGTTATTTTCAGCAGGTTAGCAGCTTATAAGTTAATACGATCTGTGAGATAATACATTGAGACTCAAGCAAATTTTAAGTTGGGGCAGTTCAAGATGTTCAAAATAAAGGCAATTTAGTTCGGTAGTCCGGGTCAGAATACTTAAAGAAGGCCTATGCTCCTAAATGTCAATACGTCCAGAGCCTAAGTATTAACTCGGCTACGGTTCAAAAGTCTCATGCGAGATAAGACTAAGTCGGTAACGGGTCAAAGTCTAGGTGGTTCAGCTTGGCGACTTATTTCCCTAGGTCGCAAGGGGAGAAATAAGAAGGCACGTTCCAGTTCAAGAGGCCGAAATTTCCCCAAGTTTTAACTCGGCCACGGTCCAAGCCTTGTTCAGATCGGCGAGTTTCTTTCAAATATTATCTCAACCACAACTTAAGGCCATTTCAAGGTCAGATCGGTCAAAAGTTAGGCCACCCAAATTCACTGAGCCACTTCCGAGTCAAACATCTCTTTCGGTTTCAACCCATTAACCCGATAGTCATTCAATCAACAGCAGCCTTCATTCAAGCTATCGGGTCACCCAATAAAACAGCTCCAAATTGCATAAATCCATTGCTCTGCCTTCAGAGATCATTGAACCTGAGTGATAAACCATCTTCATCATCTCAACGATCATCTGAAGCCAAAATCGAGTAACCTAAACTTCATCGACTACAGGTATAGTGGGATTCGTGATGGAACGTTGCGCAAAGAAACGATTCGTATTCAAATGACAGAATTCATGAACCGACAGCAACCTATGATCGAGAAGGGGACGGATTCACTTACGCAATGGATAGTAGTGATTATCGGTGATCGACTGGAATGAGGTCGCTTGTAAGAGCTTGAGAAAATTTTAATGGCGAAATCGAGCAAAGGAGTAAGTGATGAAAAGAAAGAAGAGGATGGATGTTTTATACCTTACATTGGGGAGAACTGTTGGATCGCGTACGGTCTAAATACTTACCGACTTAGTGGAGGACGAGTTAAAGAATATCGAAGCACACGACCTAACCAATAGGCGTGTACTTCGAGGGGCAAATGTTAACTCTGCCTCGGCCGAAAGTTACGACCCAGAGGAGTTGCCGACCTAAGGCTATGCCGACCTAACAACCCAAAGGGTTTGCCGATCTAAGAGCTCAGGACTTAATTCGATGCCAACCTAACTGGTTAAGAATCGTACTGATCCAATGCCTTATCACGGGTGCCGACTTAGTGCCTCAGAAGAGACTGGCCTAACGACTTAAGAGATAACAAAGGGTCCGACTTAATATGGTTGCCGACCTAACTGCCTAATAGGGTTACCGACCTAAGGGGAATTACAAGGACACCGACCTAAGGCTTGAAGGGATGACGACTTAACTGTTTAACCTTATGAAGCATGCTAACCCAAATGATACCGATCTAAGGCATGAAGGGATGCCGGTCTAACGAGGCTATGCCGACCTAAGGAGAGTTCCGACCTAGTATGGAAGCCGACCTAGTACTTTACAAGGTTTACGACCTAAGGCAGCTACCGATCTAGTGCCTTAGAAGGACCCGATCTAAAAACTTATAAAAGCCCACCGACTTAACCTATTTACCGATTTAACTATCCAAGATGCTTGCCGACTTAACTATCAGGCACAAACTCATCCAATCTAAACCGTGGCCGGCTTATGACTTATGATGAGTCGTGACCGATCTATGGATTTGAGGAGTGAAGTTGCGCAGGAGTTTAACACGTAACACATTATCTCGGTAACGACCTAGGACTTAGCACATGACGTCAACTTAAACTGAAGACCATGCATAAGAGAGAGGGGGCGACCTACGACCTAGCCTAGCTCGGCACCAACTCACGACCCAGTTTGACCCGGCTACTACCTATAACTCAACACCGAGAACCTCTATAAATACACGGCCATCACCAACATTCAAGGGACCTTTTGGGCTAATTCTCGAAGCACCGTTACTCTGCCATTTTCTCAACTCAAGCAACACTCCAAGCACTCCAAACTCCAAGGACGCTACTACACACTTCAAAGAAGAATCACAATCATTCAAGATGAATTCGAAAGATTATTCTTCATGGGAGTTTGAGCTATTTGTCTGAAGTTAATGGTAATTGAAGAAAGTGATATAAATTGTACTCATATCAGCAATAAAGAGAATCTAAGTGGACGTAGGCCTGATTTTGGGCCGAACCACTATAAAACTTGTGTTTTTACTGCTTTTCTGCAATCTCTTTACTTGTATCTTGTTCCCGTATTCACGGGTGGTGCTTTCACAACTGTCATCTACACACCGGGGTGTTAGCGTACATTTTTTGACGTTAACATTTTTGGTGCTTTCACTGAGAATTGAACTCAGGAGATCTACCATCATTGCTTCAGAAAGATTTGTAGATAAAGTTTCTTTAAGAACCAGAAGTCTATCCGAAATCATGGCTCCTGGAAGGAAAAGTAAATCTGTGAGATCTGCAAACGCTCAAGAGGGAACCTCCGCTTCCCCAACACCAAATCAAGCCACTCCAACTGTCGGGGTTACGAAAGCAGAGTTGGATGCCGCAATTTTGGGGTTGAACAGACAGATACATGCTCAAAATGTGCAAATGGAAGCCCAGAATGCCCAAAACGCCTTAATCCTGAATAAGTTGAACGATTTGCTCGGGGCAAACCGTCAATCAACAGCTAATGAAAGGAATTTTGCTGGTAATATTCATGAAACTGAAGAAAGGAATGTTTCCGAAAGGGACACTAACCCCGCTGAGCAAATACTTCCTGAGGTAGGTGGATCTAGGGCTCGGAATGATGAAGAATATCTCTCTGGAATGGTTCGCCAAATTATGAAGGAAAGCATGCAAAGAGTCGAAGATGAGAAAGAATGGGGCTTTGCTCCAAGCAAGACTCCGTTTACTGAAAAAATTCTAAAGGCTGAATTCCCACGAAAATTTGCTCCTCCAACTATCCCAGCTTATAAGGGGACAAGTGATCCAAACGAATTTCTGTACAAATATGATTGGCATATGACGGGTGCCCGAGCCTCAGATGAAGTAAAATGCAGATATTTCCCCGTATATCTGGAAGGCGTAGCTCTGCTTTGGTTCACGAAGCTACCCGTCCGGTCCATCGATCAATTTTCAGACCTAACCAGGAAATTTAAAGAGCAATTTAGGCTATATGCTTCAAAGGCCAAAGACATCATGTCGTTATCCGGTTTGGAGCAGAATCCGGGGGAAACTATCAAGTCTTTCTTAAATCGCTTTAATATAGCGTTAGCTGAGGTGGATAATGCAGAACCTCGCATGGTCTTGACCTATTTGATGAGGGCCATAGATAAATCTAGTGAGTTTGGAAGATGGCTGAATATGAAGGAACCAAGCTCTCTCGAAAAGTTCTACAAGAAAGCAGACGAGTTCATGCGTCTGGAGAGCCGCCCTGTATCGACAAAAGCAGCATTGGAAAAGGCTGAAGCTAACGCCAATGCTCCACGCAAAAATGAGTCTGTGGGACAGAAGAGGGAGAACAACAATGGAAAACAACAGAATAATCAGAAGAAGCCTAGATCCTTCAAGCCATCAGAATACACACCTTTGTCAGATACTCCAGAACGAATCTACCTGGCTACCAAAGATTCTGTCAATTATCCTAAACCCCCTGTCTTGAGAACCGGGAAAAAAGCTGTGCAAAGTGGGAGGTTCTGTCGCTTCCATAATCAGCCCGGTCATGATACTGATGACTGCCGCCAATTGAAGAATCTAATTGAAGAATTGCTAAGGGAAAATAAGCTACAGCAATTTGTGAAGAAGAATGATAATAATAATCCTGCTTCGTCGAATCAGGGGCAGCAAACTCCTGCTCATCAATCTGGGACAAATGGCAAGGACGGCGGCATTGAGTCTGGAAGGCCTGTTATCAATATCATTACTGGAGGACCTCACCCAGCGGGCAAAAGCTGGGGCGAGATGGAAAGGTATTCCCGGGCCTTGAAATACGCACCGGGGGAAGAAAATGTTTTTGTTCTGGAAGACACTACACCTTTGAAGCAACGAAAGACATTCAATGATGACATTGTATTCAAAACCAGGGATTCCATCGGTATTGAAGCCCCGACCTTGGATCCTTTGGTCATCTCGGCCGGCATTGGGCCAGCCATCGTCAGAAGGATTCTTATCGACAGCGGCGCATCCTGTAATATCCTCTTTAAGAAAACCTTCGACCAGATGAAAATTCCTATGGTTGAAGTGCAGGCATCATCGCAAAAAATTGCTGGCTTCGCCGGGGAGCCGAAGCAACCAGTAGGAACCATTGACTTGCTTGTGGAACTCGGGGAAGGAGAAAGAAAAGTAGTTCGCAAGCAAACTTTTGTGATAGTAGATGAATTTTCTGCTTATAATGCTTTCTTTGGTCGTCCTACTCTTGCAGCGTTCAAAGCTGTCCTTGCCCCATGGTGTCTTACTATTAAATTCCCTACAGACAATGGAGTAGGAGTTATTAAAGGAGACCAGAACGCTGGGCGAGAATGTTATATGACAGAGCTGCGAGAAACAAGGAAGAGAGAGATGGGAAAAGATGCGGCAACCCCAATCCGCATCAAAACACCAACCCTATAGCAACTACAGGGCGGACCCTGCACTGGTGAGCATAGCGGGGCACGAAAAGAGATGGATCCTAGAAAGGCCAGTGCGGGGGAGAATAGAGCGGTACCAGCAGAAACGACGGTACCGGTGCCCGTTGATCTGAAGGACCCAAACAAGGTGCTAAATGTGGGTTCACAACTCAACGCGTCAGTTCAGAATGCCTTGATATCTTTTTTGAAAGCAAATCTGGATGTTTTCGCTTGGACCCATGCCGATATGTGCGGAATATCCCCAGAAGTTGCGGTACATGCTCTGAATATTGACCCAAAATTCACGCCCGTAAAACAGAAAAGAAGGATCCAAGGTCCAGAAAGGTCAACAGCATTGAAAGAGGAAGTTGATCGGCTCATGGAGAATAACTTCATCAGAGAATCTACCTATCCAAATTGGGTTTCAAATCCAGTGCTGGTTAAGAAAGCCAACGGTAAATGGAGAGTGTGCATCGACTTTTCAGATCTAAACAAAGCCTGTCCCAAAGACTGCTTCCCATTACCCAGGATCGATCAACTGGTAGATGGAACAGCGGGTCATGAATTGTTGTCTTTTATGGATGCCTACTCCGGATATAATCAGATCATGATGCATGAGCCAGATCAGGAGGACACAAGCTTTATCACCGATGTCGGTCTCTACTGTTACAGAGTTATGCCCTTCGGGTTGAAGAATGCGGGGGCAACATACCAAAGATTGGTCAACGCTATGTTCAAACCGCAGTTGGGAAAGACTATGGAAGTTTACGTTGATGACATGCTAGTAAAATCTAAGAAAGCAGTGGATCACATCGAACACTTAGCAGAAATGTTCGCAATCCTCCGAAGATACGGAATGAAGCTTAACCCTTTAAAATGTTCATTCGGGGTGGAATCCGGGAAGTTCTTGGGTTTCATCGTGAGCGCTAGGGGCATTGAAGCTAGCCCAGCTCAAATCACTGCCTTAAAAGAAGTCAAAGCTCCTAAAACAAAGAGGGAATTGCAAAGTCTCAATGGAAAAGTTGCCGCCTTAAGTCGGTTCATATCCAAAGCTACTGATAAATGCATTCCATTCTTCGACGCTCTAAAGAAAGGAAAGAAAAACTTTGACTGGACTCCCGAATGCCAGAAAGCTTTTGAAGAATTGATTCAACATATGGAAACGCCTCCAATACTTTCTAGGCCCGGCGATGGCGAGGATCTTCTTATATACTTGGCAGTTTCATCTCATGCTTTAAGTGCAGCGCTAGTACGGGAAGACAAAAGGATTCAATATCCAGTTTACTATATCAGCAAAAGACTCACTGGGGCAGAAATGAATTACTCCAAGTTGGAAAAACTCGCCTATTGTCTATTGATTGCCTCAAGAAAGTTGAGGCAATATTTCCAGGCTCATCCTATCAAAGTCCTCACTGATCAACCTTTAAAGCAAGTCTTGTTTCGCCCCGAGACTTCGGGCCGCCTTCTAAAGTGGAATATTGAACTGAGCCAATATGACATCACTTATCATCCTAGAAAAGCGATCAACGGACAAGCTTTGGCAGATTTTATCGCAGAATTCACAGACAAGGGTAGCAGCGAGGAAGAAACAATCGAGAACTCCCCAATCCAATGGAAGTTATTTGTAGATGGCGCAAGAAATGATTACTGTTCAGGTGCTGGAATTGTTCTTGAGACTCCTGAAGGCCGGTCATTATGCTATGCGCTAAGATTGGAATTTCCTTCAACAAACAATGAAGCAGAATATGAAGCTCTGATTGCTGGTTTGAAAATTGCTAAAGAACTAAACATTCGAGCGTTACAGATCTTCAGTGATTCTCAGCTTATAGTATGCCAAGTCAAGAAGGAGTTTCAAACGAAAGGAGGAAATCTGCCCGCTTATGTGTCAAAGGCTTGGGAACTTTTATGTGACTTCGACCATTACACGATAAGCCATATTCCTCGGGAGGAGAACATGAAGGCAGATTCCCTCGCAAAATATTCAAGTTCTGGTGAAGCTCAACTATTGGGATTGGTCCCCGTAGAAGTTCTCTCAGCACCGAGTACAGATGAAATGGATGTAGATTGGATTATGAATGTATCTCAAGAACAAGAGTCATGGATGACTCCAATACTGGATTACTTACTCAGAGGTTCTTTGCCAGAAAATTCGAGAGAGAGACAGAAACTACTGAGGAGAGCCTCTCGCTATGTAATCCAGGATGACCGATTGTATAGACGGGGATTTTCAATGCCTTTACTCCGATGTGTATCCAGGGAAGAATCCAAGACAATCCTAGCTGAGGTACATGGAGGAGAATGTGGAGATCATTCAGGTGGTCAAACATTAGCAAAGAAAATTCTCCGATACGGATATTTTTGGCCAGAAATTAATCGAGATGCTGCAGATTACTCTCGAAAATGTGACAGGTGTCAAAGATTTGCCAAAATTCCTAGAGCACCTTCTACCGAACTCACACAGATGGTCAGTCCGTAGCCATTCGCAATTTGGGGAATGGATCTCATTGGGCCGCTACCAACTGCCAAATCAGGGATTAAATATGCTATTGTTGCAGTTGACTACTTTACTAAATGGGCTGAAGCAGAACCATTGACTACGATCACCTCTAAGAAAATGATAAGTTTTGTGACCAAGAATATCATTTGCAGATACGGTGTGCCTCAGAAAATAATTACAGACAATGGTACTCAGTTTGAAAGCGAAGAATTCCAGGGTTTTTGCAAACGATTCAAAATTCAGAAAAGCTTTTCAGCAGTGGCTCATCCACAGGCAAACGGGCAAGTGGAAGCAGTAAACAAGATCATCAAATCAACCATCAAGAAGCAACTTGAAAGAGCAAAAGGTGGTTGGGTCGATAAGCTACCACTAGCACTATGGGCATATAGAACTACCCACAAAACTGCAACTGGGCATACTCCGTTTTCATTAGCATACGGGTCAGAAGCAATGATTCCGGTAGAAACAGAGATCCCTTCACATAGAAGAATCCACTTCAATCAAATGGAAAATGAAAAATTGCAATCTGAAGCAGTAGATCTTCTTGATGAGAAAAGAGAAGAGGCTGAACTCAGAGTTGCAGCTCATCAACAAAGAATAGCCAGACATTTCAATTCTAAAGTTCGCCAACGCAGCTTTGGAATCGGAGATCTAGTCCTGAAAAGAATTATGATCGCGACAGGTGTGTTTGGGCCCAATTGGGAAGGACCGTATGTGATAAGTCAGAAGCTTCTTGACAGCACATTCAAACTCACTACTGTTGAAGGAGATCAAATTCCAAGGGCATGGAACAGCAATCACTTGCGTCCATATTTTACTTGAAATTTTTGTTGAAATATTGTAAAAAAGAATTATGAATGTATGATTCTTGTAATTGAAAGCAATTGTAAAACTGATGCAAGTGAATAATGAATGAATATAAAGTGGATGTAGGCCCAGATTTTTGGCCGAACCACTATAAATCTTGTGTTCCTTACTTTTATTACATGTTTGCTTTATTTTCGATATAAAAAGTACATAGAATGTATTGCTAAAATGTCGATTTAAATTTTTGCAGACAATGGAAATAAAACTTGCACATAATAAGACCGAGCAATTCACTCCATCATTCAACAAACAAATTTCAAGTCACAAAGACCCCAAATTCAGATCCTAGATAGGAAATACTTCAATTGAACGGCTAATGATTTCGTAGAAACGAGCCCTTGCTAATAAATTGAGATTGTTTAAACAAACATCCAATTAAGAAGCTAGTGCCCGTTCTCACGAACTTGCCTGTCAATGAAGTACACTTCCTTGGATTAAACAAGCTACTTGCAAGAAAAGGGGAATGAAAACTTGAAAAAAGAAAAAAAATGAGGGATCGCTGAAAAGGCATAAGCAAGAAGACGAGGAAACAACCAAAATCCATCATCGGCAACACAAGTCCTCTTCGGAGGCACAACTCTTCGGAGGATAAAAGACCTCTAATGGGTCATACGCCACAAAAAAGAAAGTTCTCTACTCAAAAAAAAAGATTGGAGGAGTCATGACCCTCCAACCATGAGAGAGCAACTTCCAGGCGATGAAAACCCTCTCTGAGGCACATTTCACCAAGAGTCGGAGTAGTTACTCTTTGGAGTTTCACTTCACCAAAGTTGAAATGCAAACAAAATAAAGACCTCTTCGGGGGCACATTTCACCAAGAGTCGGAGTAGGTACTCTTCGGAGTTTCACTTCACCAAAGTTGAAATGCAAACAAAATAAAGACCTCTTCGGGGGCACATTTCACCAAGAGTCGGAGTAGTTACTCTTCGGAGTTTCACTTCACCAAAGTTGAAATGCAAACAAAATAAAGACCTCTTCGGAGGCATATTTCACCAGGAGTCGAAGTGTAACAGCCGCTCTTCGGAATTTCACTTCACCGGAGTTGAAAGACAAGCAAAATAAAGACCTCTTCGGAGGCACAATCAAGAAGAAAGACCTCTTCGGAAGCCCACGTTTCGCCGAGATTGAAATAAAACTTCCAAGTGTTGAAACGTGGAATAGCTTTCTAAGGCAAAACTCTTTGGAGGTACACGTTTCGCCGAGATTGAAATAAAACTTCCAAGTGTTGAAACGTAAAAAATCCCTCCTCAGAGGTACAACTTTCCATATAAAAAAAAAAGAGAGAGAAGAGAAAAGGAGTTAAAGTACCCTTCAGAGGTCCGCTTTGCTACATAAAAGAAATCACTCGGCAAAAAAGAAAATGTACTTAAGCAAAAAGAAAGAAGTGATTTCTTCAAAGGACAAAGCGAGTAGAAACTCATACGAAGGGGGTTGTACTCTACAAGAATTCTTTTTAAAAATAAAAATAAAATAATTATTCTTTAGCAAATAAGAGTGCAAGTCCCCTCGAAGTATAGAATATTGCAGCAAACTTATGGAATGGGGGCAATATAGTATAATTACACACGATATGGTATAACGAAACCAGCAAAAGGTAACGCTCAAGTAACATACCATAAGCTCGCTGCAATATCAAATAAACTCATGCCAAAACGAATAACAAATGTATTCTCTAATTCAAACAAAAGTTTGTACAAACGAAGAATCATTTTATTCAATTATAGTGCAGGTACAGGTTTCAAAATAAAGAAAGGCGGGGGCCGGTACCCGCACAATTCTCGGCCAGTACATGCAAAACACAAAAAAAAAAAAACTAGAAACTGAAGATTTTCACTTCTTTTTGCTGCCTTTAGACCCTTTACCCGGCCGGATGATCAGCTTTTCAGGGCGGTCAGTGGGCATAAGGGAAGTAGGAGAGGAAGGCGCAACCGGTCCAGCTTTCAGCTCCTCTTCAGTGGTGGTGACTATCTTCCCCCTCCTCTTTGGTGTCCCACGCTTCTTTCTCCTTTTTGAGGAAGACTCACTCCCTGGAGTGACAAGTTTAGATAGAACAATGTCGTCAGAGGGAGTTCGCTCCGGAGATGTGTCACCTCCCTCAGGCCTTTCATCTTTCTGCTCTTGTGAAGCGATGGGATCATCCAAGCCGTGAAGAGCCTCTATTTGTTCTTCCTGTGATCCAGGTTGCGAGGCAGAAGGAGGCGCCACTTGAAGAGATGGAGGAAGGATAACCGGGGGAGAAGAAGCTTGAGTTTGGCTCGGTGCTTTCACTACAAAGGAGAAAAAACTTAAAATATCAGTATCTTTCGAAAAGAGAGGGGATGACGGCTCGTCAAAAGTCGGGAATTCATTGACATTTGAAGAATAATCAAAAGTCGGGAATTCATTGACATTCGAAAAATAATCAAGAAGATCGTCAAGTTCACAAGGAGCAAACGAGCAGTTCACCACTTGGGCTGGTCCGGTGTCAAGTTTACCTGGGGCAGTTGGATCTCTGATGCTGATTTCATATCGCTGCGCTTCGTTGCTTTCACCGCCTTCATCCCCGCCTTGTGCACTTGTAGTTTCAGTTACTATCTTAGTCGCAGGCGGAGTGTAGGAGCTAGAACCCGTGATGTCAACCACGGGAGAAACTGGAGGTTGGACAGAGGGAGTAAGTGGTAATTCCTTTCCAGAATGTTCCTCTTCCGCCATTCCAGCTCTCATCCTGGCAAGTTGTTCTTGCCCCTTCACAAGAGCAGCGCGAGCTTCCTCATCCAGGTAACGCGCCTCAAAATCTTCATCGCCATACCCGACGTCTTTAAACATGCTAAGAGCAGCTTCCCACACCTCGGCCAGGGTGATTTCATATTTAGGACCAAGAAAAGAGAGGCTGCCGCGTCCCAAGACACAGTGTACATAAAAATCGAATAAAGTCGAATTGATGTCGGTTTCCATGGTCTGAACAGTTTCTTCGGCTGCAATCTTACCAGCCATGGCCTCATCTCGATCTTTTTCGGTCTGAGCAAGTTGGGCTTTTAGCGCTTCAATCTCCATGTCCCGGGCGCTCAGTTTATTCTGCAACTGGGTGACATCAGTGCGGTGGTTCTCTACAGCTTGCTCTAGCCTCTCAGCTTTAGCTTCGGCGTCCCTCTGGCTGGCGTGCGCATCTCGCACTTGTTTTTGCAATACCTCTTCTCTTTGGGTGTAAGTATTAGTAGAAGAGGCAAGATCATCTTTGAGCTGCTTTACTTCGGCTTCGAGTTTTTCATTGTATTCGGCTATCTCCTTCATCTCAACGTTGTGTTGATCAAGAATCTTCTGCCATTCTGATTTATCATTTTCCATGGTCAGCATTGCTTCGATGTTAGCCCGATTAACTCTTTGAAGTTCATCAACAAGCTTTTGCCATCCAGACATTCTGTCAATATCAAGCCTGACAGCATCGAGATTTCTGTACATGGCTTCTTTGTCGATGGGGACCAAATCAAGGTCGAAGCGTACCCCCCTCAAACACCAGTTCGGGAATCGGCTCTGCAAAGTCGGGGGGCCCCTCTCAACATGGTATGAAGGCCTGTTGAGGAGTGTTTGAATGGCACTTCCTTCAAGAGCAGGAGATTTGGAAGGGATGTCAATAGAAACTGAGGCGCCAGGTCTCTCAGATGTCACAGGCGCGTGCTCCTCGCCAAGTTTGGTCCGCTTTCTCGAATCCTCAATATGGCTCTTCCCCCTATCATCATGCGTTTTACGTTTATGGGAATCATCACCCCTTGGGAAGGATTCGTATCGCGTGCCTGCTCCCTCGTGGCGTTCTTCATACTTTCTCCTCTCTTCAGCTTTTCGCGCAGCTCTCTGCTCATTGGTCTCTCTGGAATCGGTATAGTATTGCTTGTAATCATAGCTGCCACGCCCTCCATAGCGTCGAAAGTCTTTGTAATAAGAACCGCTGCCGCTGCGCCCCATAGAGGAATCTGAAAGGCAAAAATAACAAGTCTTAAAAACTTCCAGAGAAAAGAAGTTAAATGTGAACAAATGCCAAAAAATCCTAAGTGTTGTGTGATGTGCAAGCTACACGCATTAAGCTACAAACCACTCTTTGGTGTAGAGGTGATGATAGCTTGGGTATGAGGAGTTGATGTTTGTGTTGGTGTTTGTCGAAGAAGAGACGTCGCCTCAATTACAGGAGAGATAGTTTTAGATACGTCATCTCTAAAAAGCTCCTGCGAAGTCACTATTATGTCGCTCAACCCCTCATAAACATCGTCACCATCATGCTTGGTGGGACTTGTTTTCTCAATTCCTACATCAGCTAATCCCCCGAGAGGCTGTGAAGGTTCTTCTTCTTCCTCAATCGGGGCAAGCGCCGTCTTACTAGATGACCCCATAATGTCGGTAGGAGTGGAACACTTCACCAATGAAGCTTCGATATTAGACTCTTTTGATGTGAGTTGTTCGACAATAACGGGGGCATCCGATGCTTCAGTCGGGGAATCGGGAACTTCAGTTGGGGCTTCACAAGGCTGAGTATAGCGAGAAGGGTGAAGAAGCCCGTATTGATGTAAAAGGTCGTCTCTCAGCAAAACTTGATACTTCTCTCTTCTGCGGCTACAGCACTCAATCTGTCAAAAGTCTGCTTATGTATTGGATCTCTAGAGGGAAGGGGAAGTGCTGAAAAGAGCAAAAAATGAGATTAGCAATTTGGACTCCAAAAAGAATTAAGAAAGAAAATGGAAAGACGGAAACTGATGATCTTACTTCCTACTCTCCAAGAAGCATAAAACTCTGGGGGACTGCGGGCAAAGAAAAATTGGTTTAAAAATCCGTGGACACTTTCAGTAAGACCAAGAATAAGCTTGCGATTTCTGGCACTTCTCACAATGATAAGAGAAGGATGGTCTTTGCTCTTTGCAAACGAGCATAAGTAGCGAATTTCTTCAAAGCTCGGCAAGCGATCAAGAGTTCTCCTGAACAGTGTACCCAACCCCATCAAAATAGCGTAGCCGTTAGGATGAAGTTGGAACGGAGAAATTGACATCCGAAGAAGAAGAATTCGAAGAAAGTCATTGAAAGGTGGGATCGCCCCACTTAAGCACATTTGACGATTAATCGCAACAAAACCATAGGGAGGTCTGTCAGCAGTATCATTCGGTCCAGGAAATATGACATCATCTTCAGCAAAGCCAAATTGAGTACGTAGCTGAACAAGCATCCTCAGAGTTAAGATAGTCGGAGTTCTTTCTGGAGGGTTCTCTATGGGAAGAGCTATTGGAAAGGTCTCTTCAGCTTGAGCAGCCTCCTCTTCTCCTTGATGAGAAGTCATTCTACACAAACAACTGGATATTCAAACATGAAGGTGCACGTTTCCTAAAGTGTGTGAAGTGTTGTACAAGTATCAATCAAACAATAAGCAAAGGCAACTGGAATAAAACCTAGCAAACATTTGTTAGTTATAAAGACCAGGAATCTTTGTTTTGAGTTTGATTATGCAAATACAATGTGGATGCAAACAAATCATTTCAAATTGTTGATACTTTGCATTAATATTTTACTTTAGTCAATTAATTCACAACATTTCATGCAATATATTCATGTCTCTTGTCTTGTCTTGACTAATCTGTCATTTGATATGGGCAGTCAATGGCAGTATGTGCGCCTTGGTTTTCTTTGTTTGTCTGTTATTTTCAGCAGGTTAGCAGCTTATAAGTTAATACGATCTGTGAGATAATACATTGAGACTCAAGCAAATTTTAAGTTGGGGCAGTTCAAGATGTTCAAAATAAAGGCAATTTAGTTCGGTAGTCCGGGTCAGAATACTTAAAGAAGGCATATGCTCCTAAATGTCAATACGTCCAGAGCCTAAGTATTAACTCGGCTACGGTTCAAAAGTCTCATGCGAGATAAGACTAAGTCGGTAACGGGTCAAAGTCTAGGTGGTTCAGCTTGGCGACTTATTTCCCTAGGTCGCAAGGGGAGAAATAAGAAGGCACGTTCCAGTTCAAGAGGCCGAAATTTCCCCAAGTTTTAACTCGGCCACGGTCCAAGCCTTGTTCAGATCGGCGAGTTTCTTTCAAATATTATCTCAACCACAACTTAAGGCCATTTCAAGGTCAGATCGGTCAAAAGTTAGGCCACCCAAATTCACTGAGCCACTTCCGAGTCAAACATCTCTTTCGGTTTCAACCCATTAACCCGATAGTCATTCAATCAACAGCAGCCTTCATTCAAGCTATCGGGTCACCCAATAAAACAGCTCCAAATTGCATAAATCCATTGCTCTGCCTTCAGAGATCATTGAACCTGAGTGATAAACCATCTTCATCATCTCAACGATCATCTGAAGCCAAAATCGAGTAACCTAAACTTCATCGACTACGGTATAGTGGGATTCGTGATGGAACGTTGCGCAAAGAAACGATTCGTATTCAAATGACAGAATTCATGAACCGACAGCAACCTATGATCGAGAAGGGGACGGATTCACTTACGCAATGGATAGTAGTGATTATCGGTGATCGACTGGAATGAGGTCGCTTGTAAGAGCTTGAGAAAATTTTAATGGCGAAATCGAGCAAAGGAGTAAGTGATGAAAAGAAAGAAGAGGATGGATGTTTTATACCTTACATTGGGGAGAACTGTTGGATCGCGTACGGTCTAAATACTTACCGACTTGGTGGAGGACGAGTTAAAGAATATCGAAGCACACGACCTAACCAATAGGCGTGTACTTCGAGGGGCAAATGTTAACTCTGCCTCGGCCGAAAGTTACGACCCAGAGGAGTTGCCGACCTAAGGCTATGCCGACCTAACAACCCAAAGGGTTTGCCGATCTAAGAGCTCAGGACTTAATTCGATGCCAACCTAACTGGTTAAGAATCGTACTGATCCAATGCCTTATCACGGGTGCCGACTTAGTGCCTCAGAAGAGACTGGCCTAACGACTTAAGAGATAACAAAGGGTCCGACTTAATATGGTTGCCGACCTAACTGCCTAATAGGGTTACCGACCTAAGGGGAATTACAAGGACACCGACCTAAGGCTTGAAGGGATGACGACTTAACTGTTTAACCTTATGAAGCATGCTAACCCAAATGATACCGATCTAAGGCATGAAGGGATGCCGGTCTAACGAGGCTATGCCGACCTAAGGAGAGTTCCGACCTAGTATGGAAGCCGACCTAGTACTTTACAAGGTTTACGACCTAAGGCAGCTACCGATCTAGTGCCTTAGAAGGACCCGATCTAAAAACTTATAAAAGCCCACCGACTTAACCTATTTACCGATTTAACTATCCAAGATGCTTGCCGACTTAACTATCAGGCACAAACTCATCCAATCTAAACCGTGGCCGGCTTATGACTTATGATGAGTCGTGACCGATCTATGGATTTGAGGAGTGAAGTTGCGCAGGAGTTTAACACGTAACACATTATCTCGGTAACGACCTAGGACTTAGCACATGACGTCAACTTAAACTGAAGACCATGCATAAGAGAGAGGGGGCGACCTACGACCTAGCCTAGCTCGGCACCAACTCACGACCCAGTTTGACCCGGCTACTACCTATAACTCAACACCGAGAACCTCTATAAATACACGGCCATCACCAACATTCAAGGGACCTTTTGGGCTAATTCTCGAAGCACCGTTACTCTGCCATTTTCTCAACTCAAGCAACACTCCAAGCACTCCAAACTCCAAGGACGCTACTACACACTTCAAAGAAGAATCACAATCATTCAAGATGAATTCGAAAGATTATTCTTCATGGGAGTTTGAGCTATTTGTCTGAAGTTAATGGTAATTGAAGAAAGTGATATAAATTGTACTCATATCAGCAATAAAGAGAATCTAAGTGGACGTAGGCCTGATTTTGGGCCGAACCACTATAAAACTTGTGTTTTTACTGCTTTTCTGCAATCTCTTTACTTGTATCTTGTTCCCGTATTCACGGGTGGTGCTTTCACAACTGTCATCTACACACCGGGGTGTTAGCGTACATTTTTTGACGTTAACAATATTAATCTTAGCCAATATACGTACCATTATAGTATGCCTGCTATAGCTACCATATTAGACGGCAGGTTCTACAACTAAAACCGTACAGGGCTCGTATTGAATGATGGATTTCCAATAAATGGTCAGGCTAAGGAACTTCCTGGGCCATATGGGAGCGCCTCTGGAGGGACGCCCTGAGGACGTAACCAGCTCTTTTCCAACACAAGGCCGGGTTACCTCTGTAAAAATTGGTAACTACTGACACGAGTATGCCGTCCCCCGGTCGTAATCAACCTTTATCCGAGCGCTAGCAGCCAAGAACCACAAATAATAGATTTGCAGTAACCACATAGGTTAAGCATCTAGGCTCGATACCATGATACCACCTCCATCCAGAAGGAAATGGACATACCCTAAGGGGTGCTACCACCTATAATCTTGCCGCATCTTTCCTGTTTCGACCATTACCGGGTTGTGAGGCTCGACGAGGTCTCGTCCATAATGCTACGCTTTTCACAAAAGCCATGCTTTAATCAACCAATGATCAGCAACACTTAGTATGCCACATTACCAAATTGAGAATGTATCACTAGAAACCATTAACTACATAACCACTGAGCTCGTACGTCTCAAAGAAGGGTGTCAAGCTAAGAGAATAAATTTTCCGCCACCAAGCAGAAATGTATTTGATATAAACCAGCTTTACATCTCAAAGTGTAATGTTAGTCATACGTCCACACAAGTCTGTTCCAGGTTCGAACAGAACCGAAGGCGCTTCAAAAGAAGCCCTTGCAAATTCGGATAATTCTTAATCACATCTGGACTTCCCATCACAAAGGTTGATCAAATCTATATATCGGGGCCATTCAGTGCAGAGACATTCGACAGGTCATCCTTGCGCTTTCGAAACTATCCGGTATTCACCATCGGTCTTCAAATGCCATCCATTTCGACGTATCATTATTCGAAATGGGTTTTATGACACAAAGGTCCTCTCCCTGCTAAACCGAATAACGAGCGCATATTTTAAAAACCATATGGATATTAGGATCTCTATTAAGTCACCATAATTAACAAAACCTTTCCTTTTAAAACAAATTTCCTCCTTTAATCGTTTGAAGAAATATTCACTTTAATATGATTTTCAATCTTGAAAACAAAGTTCCCAAACCTTTTAACAAGATTTATTCAAAATATATAAGCAAAAGACAAAGTTCATTCGATCTTTAATAAAGATCCTTTTTTAGTTTTTCAAAACAATTTCCTTTTCCAAAAGTGATTCACCATTCATATCTTTATTAAAACTCAATTCATAGTCTTCAGAACATATACCATTTCAAAAATCACAACTTGGAGATCCTTTCAACAAAACTGGGAAATTCCTCTTTCATATGAAAGCTATTCTTATTTGAAAAAAAGGGTTTTGTTTTAGAAAATCCAATTAAATTTTCTTAATGTAACGAAACGAATTTTGCCCGCTCAAAAATCGACATCCATACTTCAAATCGTATTCGAATGCCGTAGATTCGAACGTTCAAATCCGATTCGCCGGAGCTTATAACAACATTAAGTAAATAACATAGCCGAATAAAAGAATAATGCATTGATATACAACACTGATACAACAGAGTGATACAATGAATATCAATATACATCAGAGATACAATAAAATAGCAGCGGAAAGAAAATAGATAACACTAAGATAGTCTTCAACGAAGAACTCCAAATCTGAACTCCATCTCCAAGAACCAATCCAGCAATAGCTCGAACTCCTCATAACAATGCACCAAGCTAGGCAAGACTGGTGCGTACCAAAGACTGAACTATCTCCAGATAATCCACTGGACCTAACTATCTGAAAAACCAAACTCTAGACTGCTCGTGTAGAAAATAATGAGCATCCGGAGTTTAGGAAAGGAACAATAAACTCCAGATCAGTCATGGGACTGGTGTGAGCAACGAAAACAGTTTATCTATAAAAACAATCAACAAGAGAATTTTAAAGTAAATTCGTAATGCTTTTTGAAAATGAAACTACCATAAGACCTCCCGCCACACACACAATGCAAACGCAGACTTGGAGGAGATTTCTTCTTATGATAGTCAAACATGCTTAATACGCAGAAAATTTCTTTGATATTATTATTATAAGTGCACGGTGCAGAAAAGCATTTCAAAATAAAATATTAATCTTAGCCAGCATAGGTACCATTATATTATGCCCGCTGTAGCTACCTCCTGAGGAGACAGGTTCTACAACTAAAATCGTACAAGGCTCGTATTGTTTCTTTGGATTTCCAACAAATGGTCAGGCCAAGGAACTTCCCATTGCCACATTAGAACGCCTTTGGAAGGACGTCCCTGAGAACCTAACCGGATCTCTGCCAACACAAGGCCGGGTTACCCCTAACTGGGTAACAACTGACACGAGTATGCCATCCCCCGGTCCTTTAGGACCTTTATCCGAGCGCTCGATAACCAACATCACACCATAATAAATAGAGTGTTTTCCACATGAGTAAGTATCTGGGCTCCATACCATGATACCACCCTTTTCCAGAAGGAAATGAACATACCCTAAAGGGGCGCTACCCCCTAATAACCTTGCCGCATCTTTCCTGTTTTGACCATTCTGGCTCGACGAAGTCTCGTCCACAAAGCCACGCTTTGGTACAAAGCCATGCTTCGGGTCAACAAATGATCAAAGTAATGATCACAAAGATAAATGATCAAACAAATGATCATATCACAAATGATCAAACAATGATCATTTCACAGCAACACTTAGCATGTCACATTACCAAATTGGGAATATATCGCTGATAACCTTCAACTACATAACCTCTGAGCTCGTAAGTCTCAGAGAAGGGTGTTAAGCTAAGAGAATAAATTCTCCGCAACAAACAGAAATGTATTTGAAAGGAATCTGCTTTATATCTCAAAGTGTAATGTCGGACACACAATCCATACAAGTCTATTCCAAGCTCGAACAGAACCGAAGGCACTTCTTACGAAGCCCTTGCAATCCGGGTATTCACAATCCCGATCGGATTTCCCATCACTCAGGGAATCTCTATACCGGGAGCTACCTAGTGCAGAGACAATCGATAGGTCATCCTATCGCTCTCGCAAATACCTGGTCTTCAACACCGGTCTTCAAATGCTATCCATAACGACGAATCACATATTCGGAATGGGATATATGACACAAAGGTCCTCTCCCAGCTAAACCGAATAGTGAGCGCAACATTTAAAACATATGGATATGGGATTTCAATTAAGTCACAACTTAATAATTCAAAACTTTCTTTCAAATGGTTTAAACAATATACCATTTTAAATCTTTAAACAAGAAGATTTATTTCACAAAGATCAATTCATAGATTTCCAAAACAATTCCTTTTCAATTGTATTAACTCGTTAAATCTTTAAATCAAAGATTTTACGTATAGCTTTCAACCGTTTCTATAACTTGGAAATCATTTTGATTTTAAACTAGAAATATTTTTAACACAAATTGGAAGTTCATTACTTATGTGAAAGCTTTTATTTATTTGAAAACAAATAGTTTTCGTTTCAGAAAAATCCAATTATATTTGCACAAATTAAAGTTCTTAATTTATATTCATATTCCCAAATTAATACATTTTAAAATGGTTTTACCCATATATAACTAGTATAACATTTTTAATCCCTAGTTTCAAATTATAGAATTCAGTTTCACAATTTGGAATTTAAATTTAAATCAAATTATTTAAATTTCAAACTTTATCAAGTTATTCAAAATAAGCTTCATCTTTGAAATTCCATTTCAAAAGCTTTTCACTTAAAACCCAATCTTATTTTCAAACCATTTGAATTTAAAATTCAAAATCAAAACTGTTTTCAAAAATCTGTGACTCAATCGATTTCCTTGTGAAATCCATATTTGTGTGTGTATAGTGTGGTCCAGGGGTTTAACACAATAAAAGTGCCACATCATCAATCATCGCAGATTAAAACACAGAAATATAGTTGATAAACGATATAAACTATAACGCTTATCGTCCCTCACAAATCACAGATACATATATCACAGATAAATAAGTCACACAGCTTAAATCAAAACAAAGCATTACATATCAGGGGTATCAAACAAACCAATTATTCAGCCAAGTCCAAACATTCACAAACGAACTTATTAATCAAATAATTAATTTAAATCGGATGTATCAATTGTTAATCCGGTTTAATTATCATAATCTAATTACAAATTATTTGAAATAAATTCCCTTTCACAATTTATTAGTTAACTATCGTTCTTAATTAATGAATCAACTAATCTTTAATTGTTAAGTTAATCTTAATTAATCACATTATTAATTAATCCTTTAAATTTATTAACAAATAATTTACTCAAATTTCAAATCACCATTTAATTGATTACATTCATTAATTATCTATTAATTACTTCTCTAAGTAATTTTATTTTCAAAATTATTAAGTGATTATTCTGAATTAATTAACTTAAGAAATTTAGATTTTTAATAAATCAAATTAACTCAATTAGTTATGCTAAATAAATAAATTCCATAGTTTCTATCATTAAGTAATTATACTTAGTAATTCCACAATTTATTATCATCAAATTTATTAATCTAATTTATTGTTAAAAATTTAATCACGTAAATTAATTGTTCAGATAATCTTAGTTAATGATTTCATTAACTATTAAGTTTCTTTGATTCCCTTTTTAAAGAAAATTTCTCACATTAACCATTATTAATTATAAATCGATTTACTATAGAAAATTCATTTCCTTTACTTATACTTTAATTAACGTTTAAGTGTATACTTAAAACATTACACTTTTAAATCCAAATTTAAATTCCACTTTGGATTTAAAATCCAAAATGATTAACCATTTAAACATTAATCAAACTTAAATTTAATTTATAATCCTTAAAATAAATGTAAAGAACATTTATCATTCAAATTATTTAAAACAATTTAATTTTTCTTTTTTTTTCATATTTCTTTTACTTCAAAAAAAACTAAGATTCAGATTCAAATTTGAATCCAGATTTAAAATTAAGTTTAAATCTCTATTTTTATTTATAGCTTTACTTTTTTATTTTATTTTAAACTCCTTCGCTTCGAGTCAAGCACTTGGCTGACCCGAGACTTCCCATTCCATACTTCGAGTCGCACTCGTCCCATACAAACATAACAGGTTCAAATCTGTAGCTCTGCAAAACAACCCATCCCCATCAACTTCGAGTCCCAAACCCCTTTGCTTCGAACAAAACACGATTCAGCCCGATACAAACGTGAGAACCTATTCCCTTCTTCCCCCAGAACAAACTGATATGCATGATAACCGTGCACCTGCACCACCGCGGCAATTAACTCCGACCCCTCACGATCATCCTCGCAAGTCAACGGCCCTCTCCCAATGCCATACCGATCATCAATTCAATTGCAGAGGTCAAAAATCAAAATCGAGCATATGAGCTCAAACTGGAACAGATGTCGAATCTGGAAAACGCCTCGCCCTCCACGTTCCGACCACCGTTCGCCACCAAACTCCGGCCGTATCATCGCCTCTCTCCCCCCTTCCACCTCCTAAAAGTGCGTGCGACTCGATGCATGAATGAGGTCGCGATGATTAAATTCTTCGAGTAACAGAAAACTAGGGTTTAAATTTTTAATCCTAAACCACCCCTGCCTCAATGCATTTATCCATTATTCAATAATTTTCCCTGTATCTTCGATCATCACTCCACTTCCAGAATCGATGCTGGCCAACCCAACCTCCTAGATCAACAGTTCTAACCCAAAACGTGATTTCTGGTTAAACCAAAAATGCTCCATCATTTTTAAACTAAAACTTATAATTTATGTTTTAAAAATCAAGTTTTAGTATAAGTAATCAACGTATACTTCTGGATCAAAGAATCTGGATATTTAAATTTTCACTTACCCAATGTTTGCCCTGTTTTATTTTGTTTTCCAGAGCAGCTACTTCATTTTTAGTTTTAAATAAATTTTTAACACTTCCTTTTGTAATTAACAGTCAGGCCTTATTTTTGATCCAAGTCCCAGAATTCAATGTATCAAGAGAAAATGGTTAAGAATTTAAAACTGAGTTTGAAATTTAAAAACAGGTTATCTTCCAGCTAAACAAACATTGATATCATGTATACTCAGAATTGCAAAAAAGATAGTATACATATAAACATACACATTTCAAGCATTACTTAAGCAACATATATAGTTATACTAAAGAAGTTACTCACCTCAATTTGAAAACAGTAACAAGGTGAAGTTTGTTCACTTCAGTTTTGAAAAACAGAGAGCAATTATTGTTGCAGATTGAATCTTCTTGCTTGGTTTCCTTTGAATAATGTTTTGAGTTTTGAAGATGGTGACGTTTCTTTAGTTTTTTTTCCTTCTCTTTTCTTAGTTTGAATGGTGAACGAAATGGTGAGCTTATAAAAGAAAGTATGCAACTTGAAGTGCTTTGCACGGACAAGATGTATACTTTATTTTCTTCAGAGATTTTCTTTGCATATGGTGGCTGATGAGATACCAATTCGTGCTGCATTAATTATACCTTTGAGGTGCAACAGAGGTATAGCTGCATAAGTTGTACATATATTTACTTTTATATTGTTTCTTTCTTTTGTTTATTTGGGTTGAGATGAAAGCTTTTAATTGTTTATGTACTTTATGTTATATAGATATAAAGTGGTTATTGTTATTTGTTAAGTAAATTTCTTGGTTATGTACATATATTATTTTGTTTACTGAACTGAAGTGAAGCTATTATCTCGGCTGAGATGATGTTAGAGGTATGACATTAATTGTCTTGTACTTGTATCACTTTTTGTTTTGTTTTATAAGCTTATACCCATGAATATATATATTTTTTGGTGGCTGCACTTCGTCTTGTTGGCTGAGGTGATATAGGGTAAGTACAATGTTTCTACTTTTTTTTTTCTTTAGCTTGTTCAAGCCTTGAATATTTATTTTACTTTTACTTGCCTTCATATTTTATATTTTATCTCATATATATGTATTCCTATTCCAATTTCTTTTATTTGTTTTGTTATCCTTTATAAGTGTTTATATGCGAATGCATTTTATTTCTATGCTTTTGCTTGTTATTTACTATAAATCCCAGTTCAAATATAAATTAAATATTCAATTTTTAAATTTATTCCAAAATTTATTCAAAATTTACATTAACTATAAATTAAAACGAATTCGGGATCGTTACAGACTTCCCCCCTTAAAAAGAATTTCGTCCACGAAATTCGCCAGAGAGAAATAACGAAGATAGATGAAAGATAGAGAAATATCTTTCCAGATCAAACTGGATATCAATTCTGCATTTGGCTTAGCCAAATTAGAATATCAATGATATGAGCACAAACTCATACAATATAGGATACTCGGGTCATCAAATCTACGACATATGCATGAGCATTGGTCAGTTCGAAGGGATAACTAACCATTCGTAGAATATATTGGGACCCAAAAATAGACAGATATATGGATACAATTTCAAAGTTTTTAGTTTAAAACTAAAGTATACCTATCAACCATAACAACCAAAGCAACCAATTCATCCAAACAACAATTCTGGCCAAATTGGAGTTTATGTCCCATATTAATATATCGAATTTCCTTCCTGGATCTACCTGGAACTATCAAAGAATTGAAAAGAGACGCTGAACAAAGAGATTGATAGAGAAAAGATTGTTTCCACTGTTGCAGGTTATTGACCATTTATAGTCGTATTTCCCTGTCCCCTATCTCGTTCTCTTCTTACACTCATATTCACTATCAGTGGATAGTAAAAGAATTTACTGAGGCATTTGAATGGATATCTTAGGGATATACTCATTCTAGGGTATACTTCACCCGATCTCTAATGAGCTACTTAACGTGTTATACTCCTGAGCTAAAGTTCAACCTTAGCTCTGATACCACTTGTAAAGAAACGAATTTTGCCCACTCAAAAATCGACATCCATACTTCAAATCGTATTCGAATGCCGTAGATTCGAACGTTCAAATCCGATTCGCCGGAGCTTATAACAACATTAAGTAAATAACACAGCGGAATAAAATAATAATGCATTGATATACAACACTGATACAACAGAGTGATACAATGAATATCAAATACATCAAAGATACAATAAAATAGCAGCGGAAAGAAAATAGATAACACTAAGATAGTCTTCAACGAAGAACTCCAAATCTGAACTCCATCTCCAAGAACCAATCCAGCAATAGCTCGAACTCCCCATAACAATGCACCAAGCTAGGCAAGACTGGTGCGAACCAAAGACTGAACTAACTCCAGATAATCCACTGGACCTAACTATCTGAAAAACCAAACTCTAGACTGCTCGTGTAGAAAATAATGAGCATCCAGAGTTTAGGAAAGGAACAATAAACTCCGGATCAGTCATGGGACTGGTGTGAGCAACGAAAACAGTTTATCTTTAAAAACAATCAACAAGAGAATTTTAAAGTAAATTCGCAATGCTTTTTGAAAATGAAACTACCATAAGACCTCCCGCCACACACACAATGCAAACGCAGACTTGGAGGAGATTTCTTCTTATGATAGTCAAACATGCTTAATACGCAGAAAATTTCTTTGATATTATTATTATAAGTGCACGGTGCAAAAAAGCATTTCGAAAGTAGAATATTAATCTTAGCCAGCATAGGTACCATTATATTATGCCCGCTATAGCTACCTCCTGAGGAGACAGGTTCTACAACTAAAATCGTACAAGGCTCGTATGGTTTCTTTGGATTTCCAACAAATGGTCAGGCCAAGGAACTTCCCATTGCCACATTAGAACGCCTCTGGAAGGACGTCCCTGAGAACCTAACCGGATCTCTGCCAACACAAGGCCGGGTTACCCCTAACTGGGTAACAACTGACATGAGTATGCCATCCCCCGGTCCTTTAGGACCTTTATCCGAGCGCTCGATAACCAACATCACACCATAATAAATAGAGTGTTTTCCACATGAGTAAGTATCTGGGCTCCATACCATGATACCACCCTTTTCCAGAAGGAAATGAACATACCCTAAAGGGGCGCTACCCCCTAATAACCTTGCCGCATCTTTCCTGTTTTGACCATTCTGGCTCGACGAAGTCTCGTCCACAAAGCCACGCTTTGGTACAAAGCCATGCTTTGGGTCAACAAATGATCAAAGTAATGATCACAAAGATAAATGATCAAACAAATGATCATATCACAAATGATCAAACAACGATCATTTCACAGCAACACTTAGCATGTCACATTACCAAATTGGGAATATATCGCTGATAATCTTCAACTACATAACCTCTGAGCTCGTACGTCTCAGAGAAGGGTGTTAAGCTAAGAGAATAAATTCTCCGCCACCAACAGAAATGTATTTGAAAGGAATCTGCTTTATATCTCAAAGTGTAATGTCGGACACACAATCCATACAAGTCTGTTCCGGGCTCGAACAGAACCGAAGGCACTTCTTACGAAGCACTTGCAATCCGGGTATTCACAATCCCGATCGGATTTTCCATCACTCAGGGAATCACTATACCGGGAGCTACCCGGTGCAGAGACAATCGATAGGTCATCCTATCGCTCTCGCAAATACCCAGTCTTCAACACCGGTCTTCAAATGCTATCCATAACGACAAATCACATATTCGGAATGGGATATATGACACAAAGGTCCCCTCCCGGCTAAACCGAATAGTGAGCGCAACATTTAAAACATATGGATATGGGATTTCAATTAAGTCACAACTTAATAATTCAAAACTTTCTTTCAAATGGTTTAAACAATATACCATTTTAAATCTTTAAACAAGAAGATTTATTTCACAAAGATCAATTCATAGATTTCCAAAACAATTCCTTTTCAATTGTATTAACTCGTTAAATCTTTAACTCAAAGATTTTACTTATAGCTTTCAACCGTTTCTATAACTTGGAAATCATTTTGATTTTAAACTAGAAATATTTTTAACACAAATTGGAAGTTCATTACTTATGTGAAAGCTTTTATTTATTCGCAAAACAAATAGTTTTCGTTTCAGAAAAATCCAATTATATTTGCACAAATTAAAGTTCTTAATTTATATTCATATTCCCAAATTAATACATTTTAAAATGGTTTAACCCATATATAACTGGTATAACATTTTTAATCCCTAGTTTCAAATTATAGAATTCAGTTTCACAATTTGGAATTTAAATTTAAATCAAATTATTTAAATTTCAAACTTTATCAAGTTATTCAAAATAAGCTTCATCTTTGAAATTCCATTTCAAAAGCTTTTCACTTAAAACCCAATCTTATTTTCAAACCATTTGAATTTAAAATTCAAAATCAAAACTATTTTCAAAAATCTGTGACTCAATCGATTTCCTTGTGAAATCCATATTTGTGTGTGTATAGTGTGGTCCAGGGGTTTAACACAATAAAAGTGCCACATCATCAATCATTACAGATTAAAACACAGAAATATAGTTGATAAACGATATAAACTATAACGCTTATCATCCCTCACAAATCACAGATACATATATCACAGATAAATAAGTCACACAGCTGAAATCAAAACAAAGCATCACATATCAGGGGTATCAAACAAACCAATTATTCAGCTAAGTCCAAACATTCACAAACGAACTTATTAATCAAATAATTAATTTAAATCGGATGTATCAATTGTTAATCCGGGTTAATTATCATAATCTAATTACAAATTATTTGAAATAAATTCCCTTTCACAATTTATTAGTTAACTATCGTTCTTAATTAATGAATCAATTAATCTTTAATTGTTAAGTTAATCTTAATTAATCACATTATTAATTAATCCTTTAAATTTATTAACAAATAATTTACTCAAATTTCAAATCACCATTTAATTGATTACATTCATTAATTATCTATTAATTACTTCTCTAAGTAATTTTATTTTCAAAATTATTAAGTGATTATTCTGAATTAATTAACTTAAGAAATTTAGATTTTTAATAAATCAAATTAACTCAATTAGTTATGCTAAATAAATAAATTCCATAGTTTCTATCATTAAGTAATTATACTTAGTAATTCCACAATTTATTATCATCAAATTTATTAATCTAATTTATTGTTAAAAATTTAATCACGTAAATTAATTGTTCAGATAATCTTAGTTAATGATTTCATTAACTATTAAGTTTCTTTGATTCCCTTTTTAAAGAAAATTTCTCACATTAACCATTATTAATTATAAATCGATTTACTATAGAAAATTCATTTCCTTTACTTATACTTTAATTAACGTTTAAGTGTATACTTAAAACATTACACTTTTAAATCCAAATTTAAATTCCACTTTGGATTTAAAATCCAAAATGATTAACCATTAAAACATTAATCAAACTTAAATTTAATTTATAATCCTTAAAATAAATGTAAAGAACATTTATCATTCAAATTATTTAAAACAATTTAATTTTTCTTTTTTTTCAAATTTCTTTTACTTCAAAAAAAAAACAAAGATTCAGATTCAAATTTGAATCCAGATTTAAAATTAAGTTTAAATCTCTATTTTTATTTATAGCTTTACTTTTTTATTTTATTTTAAACTCCTTCGCTTCGAGTCAAGCACTTGGCTTACCCAAGACTTCCCATTCCATACTTCGAGTCGCACTCGTCCTATACAAACATAACAGGTTCAAATCTGTAGCTCTGCAAAACAACCCATCCCCATCAACTTCGACTCCCAAACCCCTTTGCTTCGAACAAAACACGATTCAGCCCGATACAAACGCGAGAACTCATTCCCTTCTTCCCCCAGAACAAACTGATACGCATGATAACCGTGCACCTGCACCACCGCGGCAATTAACTCCGACCCCTCACGATCATCCTCCCAAGTCAACGGCCCTCTCCCAATGCCATACCGATCATCAATTCAATTGCAGAGGTCAAAAATCAAAATCGAGCATATGAGCTCAAACTGGAACAGATGTCGAATCTGGAAAACGCCTCGCCCTCCACGTTCCGACCACCGTTCGCCACCAAACTCCGGCCGTATCATCGCCTCTCTCCCCCTTCCACCTCCCAAAAGTGCGTGCGACTCGATGCACGAATGAGGTCGCGATGATTAAATTCTTCGAGTAACAGAAAGCTAGGGTTTAAATTTTTAATCCTAAACCACCCCTGCCTCAATGCATTTATCCATTATTCAATAATTTTCCCTGTATCTTCGATCATCACTCCACTTCCAGAATCGATGCTGGCCAACCCAACCACCTAGATCAACAGTTCTAACCCAAAACGTGATTTCTGGTTAAACCAAAAATGCTCCATCATTTTTAAACTAAAAATTATAATTTATGTTCTAAAAATCAAGTTTTAGTATAAGTAATCAACTTATACTTCTGGATCAAAGAATCTGGATATTTAAATTTTCACTTACCCAATGTTTGCCCTGTTATATTTTGTTTTCCAGAGTAGCTACTTCATTTTTAGTTTTAAATAAATTTTTAACACTTCCTTTTGTAATCAACAGTCAGGTCTTATTTTTGATCCAAGTCCCAGAATTCAATGTATCAAGAGAAAATGGTTAAGAATTTAAAACTGAGTTTGAAATTTAAAAACAGGTTATCTTCCAGCTAAACAAACATTGATATCATGTATACTCAGAATTGCAAAAAAGATAGTATACATATAAACATACACATTTCAAGCATTACTCAAGCAACGTATATAGTTATACTAAAGAAGTTACTCACCTCAATTTGAAAACAGTAACAAGGTGAAGTTTGCTCACCTCAGTTTTGAAAAATAGAGAGCAATTATTGTTGCTGATTGAATCTTCTTGCTTGGTTTCCTTTGAATAATGTTTTGAGTTTTGTAGATAGTGATGTTTTTTAGTTTTTTTTTTCTTCTCTTTTCTTAGTTTGAATGGTGAACGAAATGGTGAGCTTATAAAAGAAAGTATGCAACTTGAAGTGCTTTGCAAGGACAGGATGTATACTTTATTTTCTTCAGAGATTTTCTTTGCATATGGTGGCTGATGAGATACCAATTCGTGCTGCATTAATTATACCTTTGAGGTGCAACAGAGGTATAACTGCATAAGCTTGTACATATATTTACTCTTATATTGTTTCTTTCTTTTGTTTATTTGGGTTGAGATGAAAGCTTTTAATTGTTTATGTACTTTATGTTATATAGATATAAAGTGGTTATTGTTATTTGTTAAGTAAATTTCTTGGTTATGTACATATATTATTTTGTTTACTGAACTGAAGTGAAGCTATTATCTCGGCTGAGATGATGTTAGAGGTATGGCATTAATTGTCTTGTACTTGTATCACTTTTTGTTTTGTTTTATAAGCTTATACCCATGAATATATATTTGTTTGGTGGCTGCAGCTTTGTCTTGTTGGCTGAGGTGATATAGGGTAAGTACAATGGTTCTACTTTTTTTTTTTCTTTAGCTTGTTCAAGCCTTGAATATTTATTTTACTTTTACTTGCCTTTATATTTTATATTTTATCTCATATATATGTATTCCTATTCCAATTTCTTTTATTTGTTTTGTTATCCTTTATAAGTGTTTATATGCGAATGCATTTTATTTCTATGCTTTTACTTGTTATTTACTATAATTCCCAATTCAAATATAAATTAAATATTCAATTTTTAAATTTATTCCAAAATTAATTCAAAATTTACA
Organism: Allium cepa; assembly: GCA_030765085.1. Classification (NCBI taxonomy): domain Eukaryota; kingdom Viridiplantae; phylum Streptophyta; class Magnoliopsida; order Asparagales; family Amaryllidaceae; genus Allium; species Allium cepa. Next base: position 881,660,583 of record CM060931.1, on the reverse strand, counting down.
TTAACTATAAATTAAAACGAATTCCAAAATTTTGGGATCGTTACACTTAAGTTGTAGCCCTTTTTAAGTCAAATTTGTAGCCCTTTTAAGTTGTAGCCCTTTTAAGTCAAATTTGGAAAATCGACGAATCTGTTGTACTTAGGCAGATTCTATTTAAGTTGAATTCTCAAACAATACCTTTAAAATATTTTGAAAATGGTTTTAAAACACATACATATTATAACTTAAATACTTCTTTTCAAACCATAGTTTCCAAAGTTTAAATCAATTATTTAAAACAATACTTCAAATAATTACTCCTTAAAGTTTCACTTGAAAGTTCCCAAGCTTTTTGAAATTAATTAATTATATTGGAAAGAATTTTCAGTTAAAAACCTACATAGATTTTAACTTAAATCTTTAGATTCAAATTCAAATTTAAATTTCAAATTCCAAACCATATTATAATTTAAAATGGTTTAATTCCAAAAACTTCCTTTTCAAAATTCTTTTCATATTTAAAATCAATTTCATTTTTCAAAACAAAATTGAATTAAAAATTGAATTTCTAAAATTCTTCACCATTTCAAAATTATGTGACTTAATAAATATCCTGTGATATCCATATTTGTGTGTGTATAAGTGTAGTCTAGGCTTTTACACAATGATAGTGCAATGTCAACAACCATCACAGATTTCAATACATCAATCGATAAGCGGTATAATCTATAACACTTATCTTCATTCATAGATTCATAGACAATATATATATTCATCACAGATAAGTAAATAAATTTACACAGCTCAAATCATAGGACAGAATATCATAGATTAGTTAGGATAATCAATTCAAAGCATCTCATACAATACAACCATTCACAAGCAATCCCACATTCAATAATCTTTTTTAAACAAGATTAATTTAATTATTTAATCCTTAATTAATTCAACTTAATTTTCAATTAAATTAATTCCTTGTGAATTAATTATCCAATTCTGATTATAACTTAACTTAAACCAGATTAATAAATTAATAATCCTGGTTAATTAACATTAATTAATTACAAACCATTTAATTAACTTTCCTTGAATCATTTATTAATTAACCTTTAAAAATAAATTAACTAAAATTTAATTATTAATTAAAAACCTTAATTAATAAATAAATCAATCTTTAATCATTAAATAATCAATCCTTAATTATTTAATTGTCCTTAATTGATCACACTAATTTATTAACCCTTAATTAATTACCATTTAATTAATTATCCTTAGTTAATTATCGTAAACAAATCATTCTGAAGTTAATTACATAATTAATTAACCCATTATTAACAAATTTATCCCTTAATCACTTTGATTTATTAATTAACCTTAAATTAATTAATTATCCTCAAATTAATTACCTTAATAAATTAATCTCATAAATTAATTATCCCTTAATTAACTTATTCTTCCATCACTTGATAAATCATTCCCCTAATCCTTAATTATCCCTAAATAACTTTCATTAATAATTAATGGTTAATCACTTAAGATCCTAATTTAACTAAAAGATAAAACATTATATCTAAATTAATTACTCTAACTATCCTTTAAATCTTTATTTAAAAACCTTTGAAATTGACTATCAATTATTTATTAACTTAACCCATTAAGTTAAATTATTCTTTAAAACACAATTTACTTCTTAATTTTCCACTTAATTATAATATTAAGTTTGTTTAAACTTTAAAACAAAGGTTATATATATATATATATATATTAAAATTCTTTTAAACTTAGTACATCTTAAATAAGATATTTTAAAAGCCTTTAACTAATTTCTCACTTAAGTAAAACATGTTTTATTTTAAAAAGAATTGATTAGGAAAGTATTTAAAATTTATCAAATTTAAAATTTAAACCTGTTATATTATCATGATTGAGAAACCTGAGCCAAAAGCCTGATTTTCCTGGGCACAACTTCGATTCAACGCTTCTTTTTACTTTCCCCGAGTTATCACGCGATTCTCTCGAGTTCGAGCCCGAGTACGCCCCATCTTTCACCACCAACTGATATATGCCTATACGCATGCACATGTATGAACGTTTCGGCCACCTTCAACCAATGCCGACCCTTTCAACAAGTCGCCGGTGATCCCATGAATCAGCCTGACCTTCCAGATTGCGATGATATCAAAATCGAGCAACTGAAATTACTGGAACCCCAAACAGTGATCAGCAAATCCACCACGATCACCACCTACGACCACCAAGCCACAAGCCACCAAGTCCAAAGCTATGCCACGTCGCGAAGCATCGATCCATTCTCGCGATTGATTCCGATTATCCCACGATGCCGCAAGAACCCATGAATCATTATCGACCCAACTAACTATCAAAACCCTAAACTCTCGTCGATACACCACCTCTTTCATTAATAAAAATAACTACTATTTTTCCAGTGATCCCTATACCTTCGGCGACCTGCATGCCCAGGCTCGACAATCATAACATTAGCGATCGCCAGCAATTGATAATAATACCTTTTCTGTTCAACTGAAGATATCCCACTAATTATCAAGTTAAAAATTATGAATTGATCGCCTAAATTCATGATTTGTATCATGAATCTGTTGAAATCGTCAAAACTCGAAATTAAAAACATTGAATTTCCAGATTTTAAAAGAATCTACTGTGATTTCCTATTTCTTGAATATTTACTATATAAAAATACTTAGTATTATTTTTAAAAATTCAGTCATGTAATTATAACCAAATTTCATTTAGAGTTCATCACCAAAATTAGTTTAAATCTTGAGAAATGGATTTTTATTTGTTGAATCTGTAACCCGTAATATAAACAAAGAGGTATAAACAGACATGCATATCCTGTCTACCTATATACATATATATATATATATATATGTGTATATATATACAGACAATTTTTCTTTCATTCATATAGTATTTTTCCACAACAAAATTTCAAACATTCATCAAACGTGTAATAGATTCAAGGCTAGATTGTTCACCTAGAAATTGAAAGCAGAGAACAATATGGAATTGCTTTTTGATTTAAAACTGTAAACTAGCACTTGATTTGGAATTTTGATCTGTTAATTGATTATTTACTAAGATGATCAGAATTTGTTTTTAACTTGAACTAGACTTGCTTTGGTTTTTGAACTGGAATCTTCTTTCTAGGTTTTGATTTGCTTCAGACTTTTGAATCAGGTTTAAAAATGGAAGAGGTTTAATTGCTATATAATTTTTATCACTAGTTTATAATTTTGAAAGGATCGTTTGTGTTTGTCTTTTTTCTGGTTTGCTTCTTTTCTCAGGTTTTAGGTTTTGAATTCCCGAAACAAAATGAGAAAAGGAAAGTAGATGTATATATACAACTTATTTTCCTCTTTTCATTATTTATTTTTAAAAAAATAAATAAATTTTAAGAACATGACACTTGTTATTCTCATGCTTCTTTAGTTAACACTTTTTAAAATGCATGTATTTATGTTTTACAAATGTCAAAATGTAAATAATTTGTGTTTAAATCCTCACGTAATTTAATTTACAAATTATGTTTTAACCCTTGTTTAATTAAGCATTTATGTTTTCCTATTTATATTTTTATATATTTACAAGCTATATTTTTAAAAGAAAATGTTCTAACTTTTATAACCAACACTACTTTAACTTAGTTTATTATACTTTTAAATATATATATATATATATATATATATACATAGATACAAATTACGTTTAGTTATGTATAAATTTAAAATTAGACATAAGTTATTATACTTAAACTTATATAAATAATATTCATGTTAAAAATGTTCAAATTTAACTTTTAGAAAATTGTTATATTAATTTGAAAGTATAACTTCCAAATAATTATATTATGATTAGAAACAATTTTATAAATTCTAAACATATATTTTATTCTTTAAAATATAACTTTTAAATCCAATTAATTTTATAAAATATTTATTTTTGAATTTCAAACCAAAATTTTGTTTATAATATATTTATTTACAAAAATTTAAATTAATTCCCTATTAATTCACAATTAATTCCAAATTAAACCAGAATTTTATATTAATTACTGAATTTAAATTGGCCTAAAAACCGGGAATGTTACATCTTCCACCGAACAGACCTCTCTCATACCTTGACCAAATTAAGTTACACTTTTTTTTTCAAACCATGTCAAATTCCAGTGGCCACACTTCTTCAAATTTCACGCATAGCTATGTCAAAATATCAACTATTTTACAAAGTGTTTTTAGACCTAGAATTTCAAGTCCGAAAATGGTCCTTCTTCTTTTGACCATATCTTCTTCAAAACTAATCAAAATTTGAGATATTCTTTTTTGGAAATTGTAAAGAAAAGAATTTTCTAGAACTTTCCAATTTACACTTTTCAAAAATCCAAAAGTAAACAGTCCAAAACCAGTTGGAAAATGACTTATTTTCGTGTTAATGTATGATAATTCGATGACTATCCAAAGTCACTCCACCTTACCAAAACAAGCTTCATTTCCATCTTCTTTCAAAGTTGCGCTTACCCAGTGCATTAAGGGTCCATTGCTCCATCTTTTTCTTAGGAATGAAAGTGCTAGGTCATGCCCTAAGTTAGCGAGGGTTTGTATAGCTTTCGTGAAGTAATACTACACCTCCTTAAACCAAGTTTTTGCTATATTATCGTTCATGTTAATAGCCTATGAATGCTTGTTGCATATGTGAAAAGATGGTTTGGTTGTCTGTTTGTTTTATGCTTGGAAAATTTATCGCATTTGAAAGTTAGCAAGCATGTGGTTAGCTATATGAAAAGTTGATAGTTAAAGTTAATATAGTCAATAATTAATTCTATATAGTATCATCATTACTTACCTTGTATTATGCTTAATTCATTGCTATCATTTCATGAACTGCTCTATAGCGATAGTCGCTATATTTGCACTTTCGAAAAATCACATTTTATCGAAATTGTTTGGTTTCATTATCGTGCTTAGAATTATTTTACAAGTTGAGAAAATTTTTGATTAGTGATTTTTTCAGAAAAAGTAAAATAAATAATTATTTGACTAACGATTAATTAATTAATTGATTATTAAGGATTAAAGTTAACTAATTTCTTAGTTAATGAAGTGTTTTAAATTTAACTAATTACCAGATCAATGATTGTTTAAATTAATTAATCATTTATTTAATGTGTTTAAATTTAATTAATCATTTTATTTAATAATGTTTAAGGACAATTAATCATTCAATAATGATGAATTATAGTTAATTAATCAATTTGCTAATGATTCTTTTAAATTAGTAAAACCTTTTAATAAATGAATTTTAAAATTTATCAACTTGTTTTAAATCTAATTAGTCTTTCCTTTATTGATGAAAGCAAATAATAAATCAGTTTTCAATAATGAGAATTAATTAAATGTTAATTTAATTAATTATTTGTATTTAAATTTATTAGTTAATATATTAGTGATGTTTTAATGGTGATTTACCCTTTCTAATTAGGGTTATTGGAGTTAATTAGTCAACTTAATTTTGAAGTTTCAAAGAGAATTTATCAAAGTAATAAGGATGTTTTGATTATTTTTATTCATTTTAAATAATGATAATTAATTAATTATTAATTTAATTAATTATATTTCACCAATTAATCGAATTATTAAGGTTTAAAAGTGGTTTAACCTTTTTATTATTTAATGAAATTTGATGTTCAAATTGTGTAATAAAGTTTGAAGTTAATTAATCAATGTAATAGAATGTTTTGTGTTGATAAATCCTTTTTAAATTGATATTTTTAAGTTAGTAAATTCTTTTGACAAAGTATTTTAAAGCTAAAACTTGTAATGTAAGGCCAAGCACGAATTCAGACTCTTAAAGGAAAAAGTTTGTTTCGTTTATAAAATGAATTAATTTCCATAAAGTAATTCACTTACATGGGAACGACTTAATTGTATACTTAGCACTACGCTATTTCGAAAGTTAAGAATAATCGTGAGATATGACTTTGAGGTAACACTACCTTGACTTGCCCGGTATTATTGTTAACCAAGAAATAGTACTAGTTCGAATTCGATAAGTGGTGATAAGTATACAACACTTAATTTCCATATGCAATTATTTTACATCCTCGATCGTTGGTTTCTTAGCTATCAATTACTTCATCTTCTTTATTATCATCATTCTACGACGATGTGTTTCTCTGTTGAGCTTTGATATTGTTTATGGAAAATGACTAAAACCAAAGAGCGAGTGGAGGGCCAAGCTATATGTGGTTTCTCCCATTACGGTATTCTCACATTGATTCTAGATTTGATTCGGTGTTACAAAATGTGATGTAAAATGTTCAGATTCTCGGCAATAGTTGGCAGGGTATGGCTTGGAGGCTTCCGAGGGCCATTGGAGTTCGCAAGTATATTTCTAGAGGTATACTTTCGGTAAGGGGGGCACACCCTTCTAGTCATTGTTGGAGATTTTCCTTACCTGATTTGAACCATTGAATTTGTTTTCATTAATTACAAGAGGAAGAGTCAGCCACTCTCTGTGGTGTTTAATTATTGGTTTTGTCCATTCTATTGACTTCAGCTGTTGTCTTATTTTATCCACTCTGTCCAATTGGATTTTAATTCAGATTATTTCCATTCTTTCAAGTCTGAATATTATACTAATTATGCACATCATATATATTCGGATTTGTTCCCTGTTGTTCATTTCCATTTTTTATGTTTGGTTGTTGTTTATGTGGGAGAAAACCCATTCCACGTTAGCGGTGTGGTCCCACATGTTACTGTTAAAACACACTCCATTTGTTTCATAGTTTTACTCATACTAGACATTTTGTCTGACTTGGATTGTTTATTTTCCCTAAACTCTCGAGTAATATATTATATTTGAGTAGTCCAAAAATAGTAAGTTTTTCTTGGGAGCAATTTGAAGACGACTGTGACGCCCCACCTCTATGCTCACAATAACAATGGTTATTATAAGGAATAACGTCTGCTATTGCGAAGAATAAGGCTTGTTAGAAGCGACCATCCGTAAGTTATGCCTTAGACGAGTATTGATTACATCAATATGAGTTGTGTAAATTACTCCCAACGATATACATTAAGTCCAAATCTAAAACGAAACCACGGTGGCTTATGAAAAATTCAGAACAACTCATAATAGCAGTAGCACTGATAAATATAATCAAAGAACAGAAATATCATATATAGCGGAAGGTAAGTCCGGATACATGCTACAACTCCCGATGGTTCACACGAACCAAATGTGCATATACATAGTCATCATAACATTCATAAGATGAGAGTCAATACACCAAAAGCAACACCTCGAAGCCTAAACAAAAGATGAGGTGAAATCCCAAAAGCTGAAGCAGCAACTAAATCAGAGATAGCCATTATCTTGAAATAACTCGGTCTGACCCGAGTATTACTTAAAAGAAAATAATAAATGGATCAGTCTAATTTAAACTCAAAAATAAGTGCATGATAAACAACACTTAAGCAAATTAATCATAATCTCGAATGAGACTATACAACATAAATAATCAACATAGTTTGAATGAAGAAATCTCATTAAACTCCATCATAATCAACTCCAAAGTTCAAAATTGAATTCAAAACAGCAATACCCAAAATCTAGAAATCAAAATAAGATAACTAGAAAAATCAGCATAAAAGTGGATTGATCCCAGCATATGGCGAGTCTAAGCTACGCCGCGCGTGCATCTCATATGGCCGAAGCCTACCAAGTACTGTCAACATAATATTTGGCGCATAACGAATGACCCGAAAGTCCAACAAATCACCCGAAGTCCTAGTACTGGTAATTGACGCAAAGGTCCATCATAGTGGCTAGAAAGCCCAACAAAATCATCAAAATTTTCAAACAGCAATTCCACGACAAATATTTCAATTAACGAGTCCAGAATTAACCGAATTAGTAAAAGCATGGTTCGATATTCCTGATGAATGTATTTTTCTGCATTTTAAACTGTTTGTTTCATATATTTTTATTTTAATAAAGCGATATTATACGATTATTCTGTTGTGGTTTTGTAGATTATAGATTCTGAAGTGCAAAGTTGAAATTAATCGGTTGTGCCGTCCAATGGTTCAAATGACATGCAAAAAAAAGAGTGCAACATTTTGAGTACCGAATAATTCGAAGACAAGTACATATCGTTCATGAAGAGATGCATCTCACGTCACCAACATGTGTACTATTCATGCAAGAAGGCAAATGCAAATATTAAAAATACACTTTCAAAGTTTAGCCTGAAAATCTCTCAAAGCAAGGCCACTTGTTAATCAAATAATAAAGCAAAGACCAATTCAAAGTGAGATGACCTTATTTTTCTCCAAATATCAAGCACATGGACCTAAATAGTAGGGTTATTTGTGGAGGCTGAAGTCTTTATATAGAGAGAGCAATGCAGATGTAAAATCATCTCTTACCCCATCACTCTTCTTCAAGTTTAATTTTAAATTCAGCAGTGTTTTTAGTTTCGAACAGAATACGTAATAATAAGATTTAGCAATTTATTTATTCTTGTTCTTAGTTATTTTCTGCAATCTTTCTAGTTAGTTAATAAATTCAGTTCATTTTATTTCAGTTGTTTGCTTTATTATTTTCGTTTAAGTACTTTTATTTTCTGCTCTGGTTTTTACAATTTTATGTTTTAATTGCAATTTTGATTAGATTCGGAATCAATTTGGAGTATATTATTGTTTTTATTTCCTGTTCAAGATCCACCATCGAATTTGTTTAGCACGCCTAAGATTTAAATAGGGATTTCAAATATTTTAAAACACAATTCCCTATGCTCGACCTGCATACTACACGCCTGTGCGCTTGCAGAATTAATTAAAATTTGTGCTTTTCTAATTAACAGAAAAGTCACAAAAATTCTGCACTTTTGCTAAGTTGTTTAAATCTCATCATCGTTTCCTTGAAAGTGCAAAATTGTGTATTTTATATAAATAATTTTTACGTTCTCAAATGGATAAGTCCGAAATTAAGCGAATTAGTAAAATTAAGGGTTCATAGTCCTTAACTTTGCTGAAGCGTTTAAATCGATTCCTCATTCTTTTGAAAGTGTAAACTGTGAATTTTTTGGAAACAATTATATTTTAAAACAATTTAAAAACACGTGATTAAAACAGCAACTTCTATAGCAATTTCGATAAGGATATTTCACTTCACAAAACACCGTAAAAACGGATATAAAATCAACGTTGCGGGTTTTCTTGGTTGCAAGATAACCGATTGAAAATTCACTTTAAATTGACGGTTACTGAAGTCAAAACAATAGTAACTTTTATTCGTCAAAATCTCATCAAAACAACATGCTTCAAATATAAACACCGTATAACGATCCTGACTCGACCTTCGAAAATCGGCACCGAATACGTCACCCGTATTCGGATGCCGCAGATCCAAACGTCGACTCTGGCTCGCCGGAGCTTGTAACACATTAAGTACAACATAGCAGAAGAAATGAATGGCGTATATCATATACAACTCCAATGATACAATATCCAAATATATAACAATGATCAATATCAGAGATACAATGAATTGCTACAGCGGAAACAACAATGAACCAGCAGCGGAAACAACTAGAACTTGAAACTCCAGAAGAAACACCAATATCAGCAATTTCCATAGATAGCTCGAACCACAATCACATTGTACCAAGCTAAGCAAGGTCAGTCATCCAAACCAAAGACTTCAATATCCAAGGTCTCCATATAATTCCAAAGAGATAGCTGAAAGCTACTATAGCTACCATGTTCAGTAGAAGGTTACCACCACATTCCATAGCATGTTCTAAAATTAAAACCGTACAGGGCGCGTAATGTTTCTTTGCATTTTCTAACAAATGGTCAGGCCAAGGAACTTCCCATTGCCACATGGGTACGCCTCTGGAGGGACGTCCCGTGAACTTACCCAGCTCTCTTACAACACAAGGCCGGTGCACTTCCTTCCCGGGAGTAACACCTAAGATATGCCACCCCCGGTCATTTGAAACCTTTATCCGAGGTACCTCTATGCCAACAACATCACACAGTAATAAATATACAGTGTAACGCCCCACTCCGAGACCCTCATTAGCAAAGAGTATTACAAGGTAATACCGTCTGCTAATACAGAGAATAGATCTGGAGAGGTGCGACCATCTATAGCCTAGTCTTAACTATCCACTGAATACGTTGATAAATGTGGCAATTTTTTCATGTGGATTGACATATCCAATAGATACTTAATACAAAACCATAATGGCTATAAGATCTAACAGAACAAATATAATAACTCAAATGTAAACCACATCACAGAACAACATATCATCACATACATATACACATATACAATCACATCACAGAGCATACAAAATGATTCATGTCAAGTGGTATAGCAACCACAATATACAGGCGAGTCAAAAGAATATACATGTCAGAGTTACAACCAAAAAGGACTACACAAAAAGCTATAACAAAAGAAGATAACAAATAGTCCATGCAGAAGCAGAATAGGCTAAGTCTGAATATACCTAACCAGAAACACCTCGGTCTGACCCAAGTACAAAATACACGGGTCAGCCTAGCTAAACAAATCAGTTAGATAAGCTAAATGATAATGAACATGCAAGATCATAAAGTACCACAAATATCTCTAAAAGAAATTACTCGATCATCTAGCAAAAGATGAATCATAACAAGCCTCATATCATCAGCAACTCAAATAAACAAAGGAAATGAATATCCAAGTCAAGCCAAAAAGGAAAATAACAGATATCAATAAAGGTAACACAAGTTTCCACAAGGTAACCGCTATGTATCAAGTGGTTCAAAAGACCTACTCCGAAAGGAGATACTTTAGGGAAATATAAATATCAACGAACAAAAGATGCACGTGCCCAATACTGTATAAATAAGGATCCACAAGCCCAAGTATCTCTCGAGCGGTGACGAAGGACCAACTCCAAAAGCGATACTATAGGGCAACAAACTCAAGTATATCTCGAGCGGTGACGATGGACCAACTCCAAAAGAGATACTATAAGACAACAAACCCGAAGGAGACAAACCCAAGTATCTCTCGAGCGGTGATGATGGACCAACTCCAAAAGCGATACTACAGGGCAACAAACCTGAAGGCAACAAATTCGAAGGCACAAACCCGAAGGCAACAAACCGTAGTGGCGAAGGTCCGGAGGCCCAGTACTGGACACCACTAACTAGCAATATGTGTCACAAACTATCGGAAAGGAACCCAAAAAGTGTTAACGTGTGTCCCATACCACATGTTCGCACTAAATAGTTTACTAATCGTTAGGCAATTGCACACTCAGAGTAGTACAAATTTACCTCATGTCATCGGTAAACTAGACCCGAAGGTCAAAACAATCAAATGAATAGATTAGAAATTAATTGAAAAGATAAATGTACGTATTCCATAGTACGTGTTTTACCCAACTATTTAATTTCCTTCCCACTTCGTTCGAAGTGAAAAAGAGTGTAATTTTACTCAGAAAATAATTTTGAACTAGTTTAGAAATCGTTTGAAAACACTTTGGAAATTGCCTTTGAAAATCTCCTATTATGGAGTAAATAATTTAATACTCAAAATAATACTAAATAATAATATCACAAGCCAATTTGTTTGAAAAACACTTTAAAATGCCTTATAAAATGCATGCACGAAATGTAGAGAGAAAACTCAAGAATTCGGGAAAATATCAAAAATGGCGGAAATTATTCAAGTATAAAAACCACTGAAATCAAGCTATGATCACTAGTTCGACAGCAGGTTTGGACCTGAAAACAGAGTCCAAATGACATGAAATTTGGAGGAATGTAGTTCAAATTTTCTACTTAAATCTGCAAAAAGAATCATTCGAATCCGATTTGAAACGAAGAATCTGCGGCGTTTCAAAGTCGGATCAAAACAAGGTTTCAAACACTGAATTACAGCAAGCCGTGAGTATAAGTTCGACAGTAGTTTCAAAATTGCAAACTAACCCATATTTTCATTAAATTTTACAAGAATGTACATCAACACTTCTACTTCAATATACAAAAAGAGTCACTCAAATCCGATTTGAAACGAATAAGTTATGTTGTCTCAAACATGGACTCAGGCCATGTTTGCAACAGTTCAAAAACCAAATGTCCAGGCCTTAAACCCTCCTGGACTCAAATTTCAGGCATAAAACAGGGGATCAAATGGCATCATATTGAGCTAAAAATTAGTATGCATGTACTAGAAAACTTCATCTATCAAAAAAAAGGAATGATGCTATTTTGATAAAATATGGGAAAGCCACGATCTCTTAAAGTTGAACCCAGACAGTGTTTAACTGTTGAACTCTGGGCAAAAACATGGTCCAGTTCCAAGTTTAACAGCAGAATTATATAATCTATGTATGTCAAAATGATCTGAAACTTGGTATGCATAAATTAGAGAACTTTATCTTTCAAACAAAAAAAGAATCGTGCAATTTGAGAAAGAAACGAAAGAGTTACGATGTCTCAAACATGGACTCAGACCATGTTTGCAACAACTCGGAAAACAAAATGTGCACAGGATATTTGCAGGCTATGCATTGATTTTGCAGTAATGATTTGAACACACAAATGACCATATTATTAAACCAAAATTTATAGAAATGAACTTCAACATGCAAGCTATCAAACGCATGAAACCGGATGGTATTTCGTTGCCTGAATAACAAGATATATGGGTTCAAAGTTGCAATCGAAACCAGATTATAAATAAACAAAATCAAATATTGAATATTTTATACAGCAAGCAAATTTCACACTTTTTAGCGATTTAAGCTTTACTCAGCTAGCATTTGTGAGTTTTAGGATATCACCTTGCCGAATAAATGCAAAAGCTCGGATTTTGTAGCAAAGTTGAAGCCTTTTGGCAAGATTTGAGCCTTTATGAACCTTTGATTTAACTCTAGAATGCAAAAAGATTTCAGTTTGTTGAATTAGTTTGAAGAAATTGGCTTGGTTTGAATTTTGAGGAAGAGGCTTCCTTTATTTTCTTTCAGGCTGTAGGAGGAAGAAGAAGCATGAGAAGTGAACGTACAACTAATTTGTTTCTCATTTCTCACCTGGTTATGTCCAAAGAGGGCGTAGACCCAACAATTAAAAGTAAATAAAGGGCCTAGTTTAATTAATTCACTTATAAACTAAAAATGCTTTAAATATAACATATACACCAAATAAAAATGCACTTTTCTGCATATTTTAACATAAGAAAAATATGTAAACTTGTATACTTATAAAATAAAACATTATCTACCATTTAAAAAGATTAATTTGTATTTTAATTGTTAAATTACTTTATTTAACAAAAATGCACTATTTACCGAAACAAATGAATAAAACCATGTTTTTAACTCATAAAATTCCACAAAAATTATTTTATCACTTAGAAAAATATTTCAAACCATTTTAAAACATTATTTACAGCCAAAACATATTTTTGACCCAATTTTCACCTTTTATTTCAATAAGCAAACTTAAAAAAAATCAAATACTTCTTTTAAAAATTATTAAAAGAAGTAATTGGCAATAAATAATATAATTATTGCATTTTTTCTAAATAAAAATATTTTCCATTTATTATTAACCCAAATAAATAAAATAAAGTTTTAAACTTTATTTTTCTCATTTTAAATTTAAAAATTCATTGTTTATTCCAAACAATTCCTCCAATTTTATTTTAATTCACAATATCAAATCATAACTACCGTTATAATTTAATATTTACAAGTAATCTCCAAAACTAGGGTTGTTACAAACTCCCCCTTAACAAAATTGCGTCCACATAATTTCTATAATGGAAGTTATTTATTTCATCTATTTCATCACAGCAAGATTCAAATCTGAATATAGTATCATAGATATTCTCCCTTAACAGGGAATGAAAGGATCAGGACAAGTTTGCTCGGCAAATCCTATGGTTTCTCAAGTACGGTACTTAGGGTTAGCGGACCATAATATTTCATAAGCAGAACATTCTTATTTCGAAGGTGTTTAATCCTCGAAACAACTACATAAATAGAATTCGGCACAATACACACGTCGGTGAGACTCGTGATCATGCAGCATAAGAGAATTAACAATCGAGATTATATCTCGAAGATACAAAGAAATTGGGTTACCTGGAGCATATTATGTACACCCAAAACTAAACAGAAAACGATGCATGAAAGCAATCGAACCAAGGCGTTCAGTAATAGTAGATTATTCTATATAACTAGAGCCAACTTCGAATATACTGAAACACATTTAACTCCTTTAAAGGGGTAACACAAATAAGCACAATCATCAAAAGAGGATTGAACAAAAGATATGTGGGATTCCAAGCTAACACAATAACACATGACTGCATGAATGCAAGTCATCACAAGAATTGCACTAAGGCAAGACACACGAGAATGGATTACAAGAAATTTTATCAAAAATTTGTTATAAGGGTTTTCACTCAAATCCATTTTCTTTTATACACAAAACTCAAATTTCAATACTTGAAAATTATTAAAGTCTCTTACTTAAATTTTCAATTCAATCATCTTTACTTAAATTTAAAGTAAATTAAATTATAGTTGTTTCATACTCTAATTCCAAAAATAAATATACTACAATAAGTAATATATATATATATATATATATATATATATATATATATATATATTTCCATTAAATTTATCAAATTTTAGACCATTTTACTCTATGATTTTAAAAGGATACTTATTAGACTCTACATTAATGGCTACTAAACTTTTCTAAATCACTTTCTCAAAAAAAATTAAGTGTTTAACTTTTTGAAAAATTCGGCGGAATCTCCTTTGCACGGAAGCCATTTACAATTTCACAAATATGAATTATAGTTATACATCGACCAAAAGGTCGAAATACTATATATATATATATATATATATATTTATAATTCGAACCCTTAAAGCACTTTGCAATTCATACCTTTCATTTTAAGCGTTTAAAATGCGAGCATGCTTACTTTTATACTTACTATTTGCTAATTAATCATTCAAATATCCTCTTGCACCTGCACTTAACTTATTGAAACATATTAGCATGCACTTATAAACATATGAAGCATTAAAATCATAGTTCAAATAAGATAACAACTCAAAACTTCAAAATTTTCAAAT
Organism: Allium cepa; assembly: GCA_030765085.1. Lineage (NCBI taxonomy): Eukaryota > Viridiplantae > Streptophyta > Magnoliopsida > Asparagales > Amaryllidaceae > Allium > Allium cepa. The sequence continues at coordinate 881,645,396 of CM060931.1, read as the reverse complement.
TCAGGCCCGCTACAAAGACTTAGGGTTTTGACACAGTAAAATTCAAAATGTGAGAATACTCTTAAAATAAAAGTTATTCCACTCAGTCTACGCTTTCCAGCAATATAAAGATCATCAGAATCTGAGTTAAGGTTTGAAATTTATGCTTAGTTTACTTTCATCCATAATCTCTTAATTTAGAAAATAGGACAGAGATGTCCGTTTGTTTTCAAACTCATTTTTACATAACCAAATTGAAAAAAAAAATTCAAAATGATACAAATAATATTACTAGCTTGCTGAAAGAACTTTATTGTCCAAAAGAATGAACTCATTTGGATTTGTAAATCACAAGTTATCGCTGTTTAGTACAGCTCATTTTCAAATAAATTTTCCGCACTTATAAAATTTTAAAGTCAAAACTCCCAAACCATTTTTAAATCTAAGTTACACTATTTCAAGATAAAAATCTTTATACTAGTTTATTTATTACATGTTCTACTTCTTTGGAAAGCTAAGACATCCCATATTAAAAAATATCGTATGCAACAAGTTTCAAATCAATTTACTAAGTGAAACTTTTCACTAATTGCACAAGCCAAATTGTAATGAAGACTCATTTTAATTTAAGATAATAAATTTCTTCTACTAATAAGAAATCATTATCCATTCAAATAACTTTGGAATTGAATATTTATTTTCAAATTTCTTTCACAATTAAAAGCTTATCTTGTTGACATTTTCATTTATCATTTCTAGCTTTTCTCAATAATTCACATTTTATAATAAATGAATCATTTATACATAATTTTTCTTCTTCTCTTAACCACACAATTTAACCTTTCTCTTATTATGAAGTTAGACTAACTAAGGTGAGAATAACTTAAACATATTTTCAATCGAATTTCACAAATTCATATCTCTTTAAATTTACAACCAAACTTACTCTAATGATTTAGCTTCTTTATTCAATTTCATGCTAATTCAAAAGCACCAAATTAGCATTTTCTTAAATTTTCCCAAAGGCATAATTTTTTTTCACTTGTTGTTAATCAAATGATTAAATTTTTAAACTAATCTTCATAACTTTCTTTTTACTTTTTACTAAACCTCATTCCAATCAATATTATAGATTTCAAAACAATTCATTTTCTTAATTTGATACTTTGTTTCATTAATCACTATCACATGATAGTTTCATCCAATAAAGGTATTTCCTTAATTAAAATTATTTTCCTTATAAATAAATTACCATAAGATAATATTTTCCAAAAATACTTCCACCCAAAAGCTTACTTAAGCATTTTAAATTTTCCATGTATGTAAACTTTCACAAACATGTAATATAACCAATAACGAATACAATTTATTTAATTGAAACCATATTCAAATTTTCCAATTTTCAATTTATAAAATGATAACTTCTAATTAATACATTTATAGTGAATGACATTATCAAGGACTTCAAAGTTGACCAACCCTCTATGTCAGGCTATTTCTATAAGTCCTTAAGTATGTATATAAAATACTTATCAAATGGCAGTTTAGAATTTTCAGAATCTTTGAATATCTATGTGTATTTTTGCATTCAACATCCATACTAGTAAATATTGTTTATTGCCATTTCAAAAGCACGTATCATATCGCCCCGTAAGTGTTTATGAATCTCCATCGATAACGCTGATCAGACGCATCGACCGGAATGCTTAAAATACTTATTAGCCAATTGACACAAGAAATTATAAAACATGTTTTGATTTCTTAAGGAATCTTAAACTTGGTTATAACAATGTTTATTTTCAAAACATAAAACATTTTCTAATTATACAACCAAACAATCAATTTATAAAACAATAAGTTATATACATAAGAAAAGTATATCTCTTGTTAGAAAGATTTCCCATTCACATGGATGCTTTCTTTCCCAAAAATTCTTTTAGTAATTTTACTTCTTTAAAATGCATCCATGAAGTTATTAAAAATTAAATTTTTATTTCATTTTAACCTTTGGTTAAATACCACTTATGAATTAAATTTCATTTTCAAAATTTAATCTTTCTAATAATTCTTGCGGAAACTACAACTTGAAGACACCGCACGTTCTTATCATTTTCATTGGGTAGGTTTCTAACTCTTAATTATATCACCTACTCAGTATTATTTCAACAATTACTATGCTAACACACATTCATGCAATTATCGACCAAATAAGCATTTATTAAAAAAAAAGCATTAAATGTGCCCAGCGAAAACGGTCACACCATTTCCGCTGCGCAACTCTAATCATTAAGGATCAAAACACATAATTTAAACCTAAGCCATCTGAGGTCTAATTTCTACTATTTCAAAAATAGTGATATTTAAAACCCTTATAATGTTTTCAAACTTATTATCCATTCTAAGAAAATGAAAGGATTAAAGGCACGATCGAGGAATACGATAGTGGGAAGCTATGTTATCACTTGTATTATACTTGGATGTACTATAATGTGTGTTTCTATTCTATGTTTACCATATTTTGTTCTGAGCTTAGCTCTGATACCAAGTTGTAACATCCCACTCCGAGACCCACATTAGCAAAGAGTATTACAACGTAATACCGTCTCCTAATACAGAGAATAAATCTGGATAGGAGCGACCATCTATAGCCTTGTCTTAACTATCTACTGAATAAGTCGATAAATGTAGCATTTTTTTCATGTGGATCGACATATCCAATAGATACTTAATACAAAACTATAATGGCTATAAGATCTAACAGAACAAATATAATAACTCAAATGTAAACCACATCACAGAACAGTAGATCATCACATACATATACACATATACAGATACGTCACAGAGTATACAAAATGATACACGTCAAGTGGTATAGCAACCACAATATACAGGTGAGTCAAAAGAATATACATATCAGAGTTACAACCAAAAAGGATACACAAAAAGCTATAACAAATGGAGATAGCAAATAGTCCATGCGGAAGTAGAGTAGGCTAAGTCTGAATGTACCTAAACCGAAACACCTCGGTCTGACCCGAGTATAAAATACACGAGTCAGTCTAGCTAAACAAATCAGTTAGATAAGCTAAATGATAATGAACATGGAAGATCATAAAGTACCACAAATATCTCTAAAAGAGATTACTCGATCATCTAGCAAAAGATGAATCATAACAAGCCTCATATCATCTGCAACTCAAATAAACAAAGGATATGAATATCCCAAATCAAGCCAAAAAGGCAAAAAACAAATATCAATAAAGGTATACAAGTTTCCACAAGGTAATCACTATGTATCGAGTGGTTCAAAAGACCTACTCCGAAAGGCGATACACTACAGAAATATAAATATCAATGAAACAAAAGATGCACGTGCTCAGTACTGTATAAACAAGGATCCACAAGCCCAAGTATCTCTCGAGCAGTGATGAAGGACCAACTCCAAAAGAGATACTATAGGCCAACAAACTCGAAGGCGACAAACCGTAGTATCTCTCGAGCGATGACGATGGACCAACTCCAAAAGCGATACTATAGAGCAACAAACCGAAGGCGACAAACCTAAGTATCTCTCGAGCGATGACGATGGACCAACTCCAAAAGCGATACTATAGGGCAACAAACCCAAAGGCAACAAACCCGAGGGCACAAACCCGAAAGCACAAACCCGAAGGCAACAAACCATAGTGGCGATGGTCCGGAGGCCCAGTACTGGACACCACTAACTAGCAATATGTGTCACAAACTCTCGGAAAGGAACCCGAAAAGTGTTAATGTGTGCCCCATACAACACGTTCGCACAAAACGGTTTACTAACCATTAGTCAATTACACACTCAAAGTAGTACAAAGTTTACCTTATGTCATCGGTAAACTAGACCCGAAGGTCAAAACCATCAAACGAATAGATTAGGAATTAATTGGAAAGATAAACGCACGTATTCCGTAGTACGTGTTTTACCCAACCATAATTACCTTCCCACTTTATTCGAAGTGCAAAAGAGTGTAATTTTACTCAAAAAATAATTTGGAACAAGTTTAAAAATCGTTTGAAAACACTTTGGAAATTGCCTTTGAAATTCTCCTATTATGGAGTAAATAATTTAATACTTATAATAATAATAAATAATAATTTCATAAGCCAATTTGTTTGAGAAACACTTTGAAATTCTTTATAAAACCCGTGCATGAAATATAGAGAGAAAACTCAAGAATTCGGGAAAATATCAAAAATGGCCGAAATTATTCAAGTATAAAAACTGATGAAATCAAGCTGTGATTACTAGTTCGATAGTAGGTTTGGACATGAAAACAGAGTCCAAATGACATGAAATTTGGTAGGAATGTAGATAAACATTCCTACTTCAATCTTCAAAAAGAATCATTCGATTCGGATTTGAAATGAGGAATCTGCGGCGCTTCAAAGTCAGACCAAAACAATGTTTCAAACACTGAATTACAGCAAGATGTGAGTACAAGTTCGACAGTAGTTTCAAAATAGAAAACCAAATCAGGTTTTCATGAAATTTTACTGATATTCAAATCAACATTTCTACTTCAATATACAAAAAGGATCACTCAAATCCGATTTGAAACGAATGAGTTATGATGCCTCAAACATGAACTCAGGCCATGTTTGCAACAGTTCAAAAAGCAAATAAATATGCAGGCCTAAAACCCTCCTGGACTCAAATTCCAGGCATAAATAGGGGATCAAATGGCTTCATATTGAGCTCAAAATTATTATGCATGTAGTAGAAAACTTAATCACTTAAACAAAAAAAGAATGATGCAATTTTGATAAAATATGGAAAATATATGATTCCTCAAAGTTGAACCCAGACAGTGTTTCACTATTGAACTCAGGGCAAAAACATGGTCCAGGTCCAAGTTTGACAGCAGATTTATGTAAGCTATCTATGTCAAAATGATTTGAAATTTGGTATGCATAAATTAGAGAACTTCATATTTCATGCAAAAAAAGGATCGCGCAATTTGAGAAAGAAACGAAATAGTTATGATGTCTCAAGCATGAACTCAGGCCATGTTTGCAACAACTCAACAAAATATGCACATGATATTTGCAGGGCGTGCAATGATTTTGCAGTAACGATTTGAACACTCAAATGACCATATTATTCAACCAAAATTTACAGATATGAACTTCAACATTCAAGCTATCAAACGCAAGAAACCGGATAGTATTTCATTGCCGGAATCACAAGATATAAGGGTTCAAAGTAGCAACTGAAAATGGATTATAACAAACAAAATCAACTATGGAATATTTTATCCAGCAAGCACATTTCACATTTTTTAGCGATTTAATCTTTGCTCAGCTAGCATTTATGAGTTTTAGGACCTCACCTTGCTGAATAGATACAAAAGCTCAGATTTTGTAGCAAAGTTGAATCCTTTTGACAAGATTTGAGCCTTTATGAACCTTGAATTTAACTCTAAATTGCAAAAAGATTTTAGTTTGTTGAATTAATTTGAAGAAATTGGCTTGGTTTGATTTTTGAGGAAGAGGCTTCCTGTATTTTCTTTCAGGCTGAAGGAGAAAGAAGAAGCATAAGAAATAAACGTAAAACTAATTTGTTTCTCATTTCATACCTGGTTATGTCCTAAGTGGACCTAGACCCAACAATTAAAAGAAAATAAAGGGCCTAGGTTAATTAATTCACTTATAAACTAAAAATGCTTTAAAAATAACATATACACAAAACAAAAATGCACTTTTCTACATATTTTAACATAAGAAAAATATGTAAACTTGTATACTTATAAAATAAAACATTATCTACCATTTAAAAAGATTAATTTGTATTTTCAAATATTTTTATTGTTAAATTCATTTATTTAACAAAATGCACTATTTACTCAAATAAATGAATAAAGCCATGTTTTTAACTCCTAAAATTCCACAAAATTTATTTTATCACTTAGAAAAATGTTTCAAACCATTTTAAAACATTATTTACAGCCAAAACATATTTTTAACCCAATTTTCACCTTTTATTTCAATAAACAAACTTAAAAAACAATCAAAATTTTCTTTTAAAAATTATTAAAAGAAGTAATTGGCAATAAATAATACAATTATTGCATTTTTTCTAAATAAAAACTATTTTCCATTTATTATTAATCCAAATAAATAAAATAAAGTTTCAAACTTTAATTTTCTCATTTTAAATTCTAAAATTTATTATTTATTCCAAATAAACAATTTAATTCCTCCAATTTTATTTTAATTCACAATATCAAATCATAACTACCGTTATAATTTAATATTTACAAGCAATCTTCAAAATCAGGGTTGTTACATACAGTGTTCACATGAGTAAGCATTTGGGCTCCATACCATGATACCACCCTTTTCCAAAAGGAATGGACATACCTTAGGGGTGCGACCCCTGAAACCTTGCCGCGTCTTTCCTGTTTCGACTATTACAGGGTTGTTAGGCTTGATGAGGTCTCGTCCACAAAGCTACACTTTTTCACAAAGCCATGCTTTGGTCAAAAAATGATCAGCGGCACTTCGTATGCAGCATTACCAAATTGGGAATGTATCACTACAACCATTAACTACATAACTTCCGAGCTCGTACGTCTCAGAAAAGGGTGTTAAGCTAAGAGAATAAATCTCCGCCACCAAACAGAAATGTATTTGATAGAAACCAGCTTTACACCTCAAAGTGTAATGTCAAACACACATCCATACAAGTCTATTCCGGGTTCGAACAGAACCGAAGGCACATCCGAAGAAGACCTTGCAAATCCGGATAATTCCTAATCACGTCCGGACATCCCATCACATATGGAATCTCTATACTGGGGCCATTCAGTGCAGAGACATTCGACGAGTTATCCTTTCGCTTTTGAAAATATCCGGTCTTCACCACCGGCCTTCAAATGCTATCTACAACGTCGTATCATTATTCAAAATGGGTTATATGACATAAGGTCCTCTCCCGGATAAACCGAATAATAAGCGCAATATTAAAAAAACATATGGATAATGGGATTTCAGTTAAGTTACAACTTTAAAACCCAAAACTTTTCTTCAAATGGTTTAAACAAATTACCATTTACGAATCTTTAAATAAAAAGATTCAATTCACAAAGTTCAGCCAGCTTTTCACAAAGACTCATTTACATATTTCAAAACAATTTCCATTTTAATTTGGATTAACCCATCCAATTATTAAATCAAAGATTCAATTCATAGCTTTCAAATCCATTTCCAATTCGAATATTTTGTATAAAAGATACACCGTTTAAAATCCTCTTCGATTTCAAAACAAGATTTAATAATATTTCACAAAGTTCATCTATAGCTTTCAAAATTATTCACAATTTCTTTTCAAACTTGAAACTTTTCAACACAAATTGGAAATCTTCTCCTTATATGAAAGCTATTATTATTTGAAAACAAATAGTTTCCGTTCTGGAAAAATATGATTACATTTACATAAGTTTAAGCCTTTCAAGTATAAAGCTTGGGTTTAAATTTAAATTCCCAAAACAATTCTTTTTAAATGGTTAAAAACCATATAAATACCTTTATAACTTGTAAAACCTTTCAAACCATAGTTCCCAAAATGTAGAATTCAATTTCAAATATTGAATTCAAAATCAAATCAATTTATTTAAATTTCAAACTTAATCAAGTTATTCAATATAACTTTTATTTTTGAAACTCCCTTTTTTAAAGCTTTTTATATTTAACCCAAATTCATTTCCAAAACTATTTGAATTCAAAATTCAATTTAAAAAATTATTTTCTAAAATCTGTAACTTAACCACTTCCTTATGCAATCCATATTTGTGTGTGTATGGTGTAGTCCAGTGGTTTAACATAATAGTGCAACATCATTAATCATCACATCATCAATCATTACAGATACAATCACAGCAATATCGATAAGAGGTATAATCCTATAACGCTTATCTATATACACCGAATCACAGATAGATAACATATGCATTGCAAACAAATAAATTACATTCCACAGCTCCACATGTCACAGAACATTACACATAAGGGATATCACATAATTCACAGCATTTCTTACCATCCATATATTCATAAGTATAATCATCAAGTCATCTGATTAATTTTAAACTAGATCATTACCTATGAATAAATTTCTAATCATGGTTAATTAATAATTAATTAATTACAAACCATCATTCTTAATTATCCTTTAATTAATCATTAATTCTTTGATTAGTTTCCTTAATTAATTTCGAAAATTTTTAATTAATTAATCCTTAATTAATAATCATCCCTCAATTACTTTCATAAATTAATTAATCTTTAATTAATTAATTATTTTCAAATTAATGACCTTAATTAATTAATTAATCACATTAATTAGTTCTTCTTTCCTTTAAACACTTGATTAATCTATCTTTAATAATTAATTATCCATTCTTAATTACTTTCATTAATTAATTATTTTTAATTGATTAATCAAACTTAAATTATTAATAAATTAACCTTAATTACTTTCATTAAGTAATTATTTCAAGTAATTAGTTACCCTTTAATTATAAATTAAGAGATTGATTAAATAATTAACCGTTTTGAAATAATTTTTCGTATGAATTAATTAAGACTTTTTAAGTTAATTAACAGATTAAATATTATTTAAGATAAACCATTTATCTTAATCACATTAATAAATTATATTACTTAATGGGTCACATTTGTTAAGTTTATTTAAAATAAACTTTTAAAACAAAGGTTAGATATACATATTAAAATACTTTAACTAAATTAGTCTAAAATAATTTACTTTAAACCTTTGACTAATGCCAAAACTTAATAAAATAATGTTTAAAAGAATTAGTTAAGGAATTTATTTCCAAAACTTGTTTTTTTTCTAAATTTCAATCTTTGTTAAATAATTTCCCTTTTCTAAAACACTCGGGCCTAAGCTCCAAATTCCCGATCCCACCCTCGAGCCAGCCTCCATCTTCTTCTTCTTTTCTTTTCAAAATTTGGTTTGTTTTAAATTAAAAAGAAAAGAAAACTGTTACAACTAGTTTAACATCCGTGTTCCATAAAACTTCGAGCCAACGTTCGAAAAATTCGAGTAAGAACCTGTTAACTCCCCTTCATTAGCGACCTAAGACCTAAAGACATGGAACGACCAAGCTATAGGAATGGTCTAGCGACTTAAAGATGGCTCGACCTAAAGAGGAGAGCGACCTATCAAGCTTCGCGACCTAACAGAGTAGCTGCGACCTAAAGTGTTGCGACCTATGACTGTCTCGACCTAAAGGCAGCAGCGACCCAAAAAGGCCACGACCTAAAAGAACAAGCAAACTAAAAAAGGGGACGATCTAATTACTGAAGTAACCTGGCGAGCTAAGGATTGCCGCGACCTAACCAGATAAGCAAGCAAGCGACCTAAAGATTTTATGCGACCTAACTGTCCACCGACCTATGAAGCTCCGCGACCTAAGGAAGGTCGCAACCTAAGGAACTCAACGATTTAAGATCAACTATGGATGCAGGAAATTACTCACGACCTAGGGTAGGTCGTTAGCGACCTAACTGCCAGAGTAAAGGAGTTGAACTATACTATGCCGCAGGGGGATAGGTCGCTTGCGACCAAGGACTTGTGCAAATTAGCATAAGGAAGGAAGCACCAATACTCTTCAGGTTGACTACAACCATACTTAGGTCGGTCGCGACCTACGACCTTGCTTAGGTCGGCCACGACCTACGACCTAACTCTAAAAAATGCCTATAAATATGACCCTAACTCCAACTAGAAAAGGACTTCTTCTTTTTGGACGGACTTCCTAGAGGCCATTACTCTGCCATTGTCTCGACTTCAAGCAACGTTCAAGCAACACTTCTATCACTCCAATCACCAAAGACATTTCAACAAATCTTGAGAGGAAATCTAACTCATTCGCCATGCATTCGAAGGATTCTTCTACACCAGAGTTTGAGCTATTTGTCTAAGTGTGTTGTAATTGAAGATTGTTATAAAGAATTGTAACCAAATTAGCAATAAAGAGCTTTAAAGTGGACGTAGGCTAGATCTTAAGCCGAACCACTATAAATATTGTGTCTTTTATAGCTTCTCTGTGACTTCTCTGCTTATATTTTGTTCCCGTACCAACGGGTGGTGCTTTCACAATTACCTTCTACACACTGGGGTGTTAGCGTTCAACTTTTAGCGTTAACATTTTTGGTGCTTTCACTGAAAATTGAACTCAGGAGATTTATCATCATTGCTTCACAGAGGTTTGTAGAGAGAATTTCCTTGAAAACCAGAAGTCTATCCGAGATTATGGCTCCTGGGAGGAAGAGTAAATATGTCAGATCTGGGAATATTCAAGAGGGAACCTCTGCTTCCCCTATATCGAATCAAGCCACTCCCGCTGTCGGAGTTACGAAGGCAGAGCTGGATGCTGCAATTTTAGGGCTGAACCAACAGATCAATGCCCAAAATGCACAACTCGAAGCTCAAAATGCCCAGAATGCCCTAATTCTAAATAGGTTGAACGATTTGCTTGGGGCAAACCGTCAACCAGCAGGTAATGAGAGGAATTTTGCTGGCAACCTTCATGATGCTGAAGAAAGAAATGCTCCTGAAAGGGCTGCTAGCCCCTTTGAACAAACACTTCCAGAGGTTGGTGGATCTAGAACTCGACATGATGAGGAGTATCTTTCTGGAATGGTCCGACAAATTATGAAAGAGAGTATGCAGAGGGTCGAAGACGAGAAAGAATGGGGTTTCGCCCCAAGTAAGACTCCATTTACTGAGAAAATCTTAAAGGCTGAATTCCCAAGGAAGTTTGTCCCTCCGACCATTCCAGCTTATAAGGGGACAAGTGATCCGAATGAATTCCTATACAAATATGATTGGCACATGACAGGTGCCAGAGCCTCCGATGAAATTAAGTGCCGATATTTCCCTGTGTATCTCGAAGGCGTAGCTTTGCTTTGGTTCACCAAGCTGCCCGTCCGATCTATCGAACAGTTTTCTGACTTGACCCAGAAGTTCAAGGAGCAGTTCAGACTATATGCCTGAAAAGCCAAAGATATCATGTCACTGTCAAGTTTGGAGCAGAGTCCAGGAGAGACTATCAGATCTTTCTTAAACCGCTTTAATATAGCGTTAGCTGAGGTGGACAATGCGGAACCGCGAATGATATTGACTTATCTGATGAAGGGTATTGACAAGTCGAGCGAATTTGGGAAATGGCTAAACATGAAGGAACCAAATTCCCTTGAAAAATTCTATAAAAAAGCAGATGAATTCATACGCTTAGAAAGCCGTCCCGTACCGGTAAAAGTAGTGTTGGAAAAAGCTGAAGATAACACTGTTGCTCCACGCAAGAATGAATCTGTAGGGCAAAAAAGGGAAAATAACAATGGGAAGAAACAGAGTAGTCTGAAGAAGCCCCGATCCTTCAAGCCATCAGAGTACACTCCTTTATCAGATACGCCGGAGCGTATCTACCTTGCCATTAAAGATTCTGTTGACTTCCCTAAACCTCCTCCTCTAAGGACCGGGAAAAAAGCTATACAGAGTGGGAAGTTCTGCCGCTTCCATAATCAACCCGGCCACGAGACCGACGAATGCCGCCAGTTGAAAAATCTGATTGAAGAGTTTCTAAGGGAAAACAAACTGCAGCAATTTGTGAAAAAGAATAACAACAATCCTGCTTCATCTAGTCAGGGGCAACAGGCTCCTACTCAACAGCCTAGGACGATCGAGAAGGCTGCAGGGCATGAATCTGGAAGGCCCATTATTAATGTCATTACATGAGGACCTCACCCAGCAAGCAGAAGCTGGGGTGAGATGGAAAGGTATACCAGAGCTTTAAAGTATGTGCCGACTGAGGAAGATGTATTTGTTTTGGAAGGTGCTACGCCTTTGAAGCAACAAAGAACTTTCGATGATGATATTGTGTTCAGAGCCAGGGATTCCGCAGGTATTGAAGCTCCTACTTTGGATCCTCTAGTCATCTCGGCTGGTATTGGACCAGCTATTGTCAGAAGAGTTCTCATTGATTGTGGCGCATCCTGCAATATTCTCTTTAAGAAAACATTCGACCAAATGAAGATCCCTATGGCTGATGTGCATGCCTCATCGTAGAAAATTGCTGGTTTCACTGGGGAGCCAAAGCAGCCGGTAGGGACCATTGATTTGTTTGTGGAACTTGGAGAAGGAGAGAGAAAAGTCGTCCGCAAGCAAACTTTTGTGATTGTCGACGAATTTTCTGCTTACAATGCTTTCCTTGGTCGCCCAACTCTGGCAGCGTTCAAATCTGTTCTTGCCCCGTGGTGCCTCACTATTAAATTCCCTACAGACAATGGAGTAGGAGTTATAAAAGGTGATCAAAATGCTGGGCGAGAGTGCTATCTGACAGAGCTACGAGAAACCAGAAAAAGAGAAATGGGGAAGAATGCGGCAGCCCCAATCCGCATCAAAGAACCAGCCTTGTAGCAATTACAGGGCGGACCCTGCACTGGCGAGCACAGCGGAGCAAGGAAAGAGATGGACCCTAGAAAAGTCAGTGTAGGGGAAAATAGAGTGGTACCGGTGGAAACGACAATACCAATACCTGTAGACCCAAAGGACCCAAACAAAGTGTTGAATGTGGGTTCACAACTTAATGCGTCAATTCAGAATATCTTAATATCTTTTTTAAAGGCAAATCTGGATGTTTTTGCTTGGACTCATGCCGATATGTGCGGAATATCCCCAGAAGTTGCAGCGCACGCTCTAAATATTGATCCAAAATTTACACCAGTAAAGCAGAAAAGGAGAACTCAAGGTCCGGAAAGGTCAGCGGCATTAAAAGAAGAAGTTGATCGGCTCATGGAGAATAATTTTATCAAAGAATCTACATATCCGAAGTGGGTTTCAAATCCAGTGTTGGTTAAGAAAGCCAACGGAAAATGGAGAGTATGCATCGATTTTTCAGATCTAAACAAGGCCGGCCCCAAAGACTGCTTCCCATTACCCAGAATCGATCAACTGGTAGACGGAACAGCGGGACACGAATTGTTATCTTTTATGGATGCTTACTCCGGATATAACCAGATCATGATGCATGAGCCAGATCAGGAGGACACGAGCTTTATCACCGACACTGGTCTTTACTGCTACAGAGTTATGCCCTTCGGGTTGAAGAATGCAGGGGCAACATACCAAAGACTCGTTAATGCTATGTTCAAACCGCAACTGGGAAAAACCATGGAAGTTTACGTTGATGACATGTTAGTAAAGTCTAAGAAAGCACTGGATCACATAGAACACTTAGCAGACATGTTCGCTGTCCTCCGAAAATAGGAATGAAGCTCAATCCTTTAAAATGTTCATTTGGAGTGGAATCCGGCAAGTTTTTAGGCTTCATCGTGAGCGCTAGGGGCATTGAGGCCAGTCCAGCTCAAATTACTGCGTTGAAAGAAGTCAAAGCTCCTAGAACAAAGAAGGAATTGCAAAGTCTCAATGGAAAAGTTGCCGCCTTGAGTCGGTTCATTTCCAAAGCCACAGATAAATGCATCCCATTCTTTAACGCCCTAAAGAAAGGAAAGAAAAACTTCGATTGGACTCCCAAATGCCAAAGAGCCTTTGATGAATTGATTCGCCATATGGAGACACCTCCAATACTTTCTAGGCCTGGCGATGGCGAGGATCTTCTTATATACTTGGCAGTATCATCTCATGCTTTAAGTGCAGCGCTGATACGGGAAGACAAAAGGATTCAACATCCAGTTTACTATATCAGCAAAAGACTCACTGGGGCAGAGATGAATTACTCTAAGTTGGAAAAACTCGCCTATTGCTTGCTAATTGCGTCTAGGAAGTTGAGGCAATATTTTCAAGCTCATCCTATCAGAGTCCTCACTGATCAACCTTTAAAGCAAGTCCTGTTTCGCCCTGAAACTTCGGGTCGTCTTCTAAAGTGGAATATTGAACTCAGTCAGTATGACATCACTTATCATCCCCGGAAAGCAATCAATGGACAAGCTTTAGTGGATTTCATTGCAGAATTTACAGATAAGGGTAACAGTGAGGAAGAAACGGTCGACAATTCCCCGATCCAGTGGAAGTTATATGTCGATGGTGCGAGAAACGACTACAGTTCTGGAGCCGAAGTTGTATTTGAGACTCCTGAAGGTCGATCATTATGCTATGCACTAAGATTGGAATTCCCTTCAACAAACAATGAAGCAGAATACGAAGCCCTTATCGCTGGCTTAAGGATTGCTAAAGAATTAAACATCCGAGCGCTACAGATATTCAGTGATTCTCAGCTTATTGTATGCCAAGTCAAAAAGGAATTCCAAGCAAAAGGGGGGAATCTGCCCGCCTACTTGTCAAAGGCTTGGGAACTCCTGGGTGATTTCGATCATTACATGGTAAGCCACATTCCTCGAGAAAAAAACATGAAAGAAGATTCTCTCGCGAAGTATTCGAGCACAGGCGAAGCTCAATTTCTGGGGCTAACTCCAGTGGAGGTCCTGCCGACTCCTAGCATTGATGAGATGGACATTGATTGGATCATGAGCATGTCTCAAGAGCAAGAATCATGGATGACTCCGATAATAGAATATCTGCTCAATGGATCCTTACCAGAGAACTCAAAAGAACGACAAAAGCTACTGAAAAAAGCCTCTCGATACGTAATCCAGAATGGCCGGTTATACAGACGGGGATTCTCAATGCCATTACTTCGATGTGTATCCAGGGAAGAGTCCAAAGCAATCCTAGCAGAGGTACATGGAGGAGAATGTGGTGATCATTCAGGTGGCCAAACATTAGCAAAGAAAATTCTCCGATACGGATATTTTTGGCCAGAAATTAATCGAGATGCAGCAGAGTATTCCCGAAAATGTGACAGATGTCAAAGATTCGCCAAAATTCCTAGAGCTCCTTCCACTGAACTCACACAGATGGTCAGTCCATGGCCGTTTGCGATATGGGGAATAGACCTTGTAGGACCGTTGCCAACTGCCAAATCTGGAATTAAATATGCAATTGTTGCTGTAGATTATTTTACTAAGTGGGCAGAAGCTGAACCACTGGCTACTATCACCTCAAAGAAGATGATAAGTTTTGTGACTAAAAACATAATTTGCAGATACGGGGTGCCTCAAAAAATAATTACAGACAATGAAACTCAGTTTGAAAGTGAAGAATTCCAAGATTTTTGCAAGCGATTCAAAATCCGGAAAAGCTTCTCAGCAGTAGCTCATCCGCAGGCAAACGGGCAAGTGGAAGCCGTGAACAAAATTATTAAGTCAACCATCAAGAAGCAACTTGAAAGAGCAAAAGGTGGTTGGGTCGATAAGCTACCACTGGCACTATGGGCATACAGAACCACTCACAAAACTGCGACTGGGCACACCCCGTTTTCATTGGCATACGGATCAGAGGCAATGATTCCGGTAGAAATAGAAGTCCCTTCACACAGAAGAATCCATTTCAATCAAGCAGAAAACGAAAAGCTACAGCTTGAAGCGCTAGATCTCCTTGATGAAAAAAGAGATGAGGCTAATCTCAGAATTGCAGCTCATCAGCAAAGAATAGCCAGACATTTCAATTCCAAAGTTCGCCAACGCAGCTTTGAGATTGGAGACCTAGTCCTGAAAAGAATTATGACAGCGACAGGTGTGTTTGGGCCAAATTGGGAAGGACCATATGTCATAGGTCAAAAGCTTCTTGACGGCACATTCAAACTCACCACTGTTGAAGGAGATCAAATTCCAAGGGCATGGAACAGCAACCATTTGCGTCCATACTTTACTTGAAAATTTTGTTGAAATATTGTAAAAAGAATTATGAATGTATGATTCTTGTAATTGAAAGCAATTGTAAAACTGATGCAAGTAAATAATGAAAGAATATAAAGTGGATGTAGGCCCAATTTCCTGGCCGAACCACTATAAATCTTGTGTTCCTTATTATTATTACATGTTTGCTTTATTTTCGATATAAAAAGTACATAGAATGTATTGCTGAAATGTCGATTTGAATTTTTGCAGACAATGGAAGTGAAACTTGCACATAAAAAGACAAAGTGATTCTCGCCAAATTTCAAGTCACAAGAGCCCCGAATTCAAATCCTAGATAGGAAGTACTTCAATTGAACGGCCTATGATTTTGACAGAAACGGGTCTTTGCTAATAAATTAAGATCGTTTGAACAAACAAACATCCAATTAAGAAGCTAGTGCTCGTTCTCACGAAATTGCCTGACAATGAAGCACACTTCCTTGGATTAAACAAGTTACTTGTAAAAAAAAAAAAAAAAAAAGGGCAGAGGATCATTGAAAAGGCATAAGCAAGTGAACAGAGGAACAACCAAAGCCATCATCGGCAGCACAAGTCCTCTTCGGAGGCACAACTCTTCGGAGGATAAAGACCTCTAATGGGTCATACGCCACAAAAAAGAAAGTTCTCTACTCAACAAAAAAGATTGGAGGAGTCATGACCCTCCAATCATGAGAGAGTAACTTCCAGGCGATGAAAACCCTCTCTTAGGCACATTTCACCAGGAGTTGAAGTGCTATGACCGCTCTTCGGAATTTCACTTCACCAGAGTTGAAATGCAAACAAAATAAAAGCCCTCTTCAGAGGCCCATTTCACCAGGAGTTGAAGTGCTATGACCGCTCTTCGGAATTACACTTCACCAGAGTTGAAATGCAAACAAAATAAAAGCCCTCTTCGGAGGCCCATTTCACCAGGAGTTTAAGTGCTATGACCGCTCTTCGGAATTTCACTTCACCAGAGTTGAAATGCAAACAAAATAAAAGCCCTCTTCGGAGGTCCATTTCACCAGGAGTTGAAGTGTTATGACCGCTCTTCGGAATTACACTTCACCAGAGTTGAAATGCAAACAAAATAAAAGCCCTCTTCGGAGGCCCATTTCACCAGGAGTTGAAGTGTTATGACCGCTCTTCGGAATTACACTTCACCAGAGTTGAAATGCAAACAAAATAAAAGCCCTCTTCGGAGGCCCATTTCACCAGGAGTTGAAGTGTCATGACCGCTCTTCGGGATTTCACTTCACCAAAGTTGAAATGCAAAACAAGATAAAGACCTTCCTGGAAGCCCACGTTTCACCGAGATTGAAATAAAACTTCCAAGTGTTGAAACGTGAAAAGGCTTTCTTCGAAGGCACAACTCTTTGGAGGTACACGTTTCACCAAGATTGAAATAAAACTTCCAAGTGTTGAAACGTGAAAAATCCCTCCTTAGAGGTACAACCCCCTTCCGGGGACACAATTCAAAGGAAAGACCTCTTCAGAAGCCCACGTTTCACCAAGATTGAAATAAAACTTCCAAGTGTTGAAACGTGAAGAAATCCTTCCTCAGAGGCACAAATTTCTATCTTCAAAAAAAAAAAATCCTCATCAACGGCATACTTTAACTTTCAAAGGAAGAATTAAAGTTAAAGTACCCTTCAGAGGCCCGCTTCACCACATAGAAGAATTCACTTGGCAAAATGTATACATACGCAAAAGGAAAAAGTGATTTCTTCGAAGGACAAAGCGTAAAAACTCATATGAAGGGAGTTGCACTCTACGAAAATTCTCTTCGAGAATGAAGTAATTATTCTTCAGAAAATGAGAGTGCAAGTCCCCTCAAAGTATACGATATTGCGGTAAGCTCATGGTATGGGGGCAACATGGTATAGTTACATACAAAATGGTATAGCTACGTCAGTAAAGTACGCTCAAACAACATACCACAAGCTCACCGCAATATCATATAAATAAACTTGTGCAAAAATGAATAATAAATGCATTCTCAAATTCAAACAAAAGTCTGTACAAATAAAGGATCATTTTATTCAATTGCAGATATTGCAGATACAGGTTTCAAAATAAAAAAGCAGGGGCCGGTGCCTGCACAACATCCGACCATTACACAAAAAAGGAATCAAAAAGCCCAACTCTTCATTTCTTCTTGCCGCCTTTAGACCCTTTTCCCGGCCGAATGATTAGCTTTTCAGGTCTTTCAGGTCGGTCTGAAGGCATAAGGGAAGAAGGGGAGGGAGGTGCAACTGGTGCAATTTCCGGTTCCTCTTCAGTGGTGATAATTTTCTTCCCCCTCCTCTTCGATGTCCCATGCTTCTTTCTTCTCTTCGAAGAAGACTCACTCCCTGGAGTAACGAGAGCAGACAAAACTACGTCGTCAGAAGGAGTCCGCTCCGGAGAGATCTCGCCTCCTTCGAGTCCCTCATCTTTTTGCTCCTGCGAAGCAATAGGGTCATCCAAGCCATGAAGAGCCTCAATTTTCTCCTCTTGTGACCCAGGTTGTGAAGCAGAAGGAGGAGTCACCTGAAGAAATGGAGGAGGAATAACCAGAGAAGGCGAAGTTTGCACGGCACTTGTTGTTTCAACTGCAGAAGAAGAGAAATTGAAAATGTTAGTATCTTCCCAAAAGAAGGGAGATATGGGTTCATCGAGATTCAAGAAGTAATCGAGAAGCTCATCAAATTTTTGAGGAATAAGCAGGCAATCCACCTGAATCGGACCAATGTCGAAATTACCTGAAGATGTTGGCTTCGTCAGTTCAATCTCGTAATTTTGAGCCCCAATGTCCTCCAAAGCCTCTTCATCAGTAGGGGTAATTACCCCGGTTCTTGTAGGATGCAGTGAATGAGCACTGGAACCTGCGATGTCAACTTCAGAAGAAACTAGAGGACGTTCAGAGGTAGTAGGCGGTGCTCCTTTTTCGGAACGCTCCTCTTCCGCCATACCAGTCCACGCTCTGGCAAGTTGCTCTTTTCCCTTGGCAAGAGCGGCGCGGGCTTCATCGTCAAGATAATGCTCTTCAAGGGCTGGCTCAGCATATCCAGCACCCTTACCACCAAGCATATCAAGTGCTGCCTCCCAAACTTCAGCCAGTGTGATTTCATACTTGGGGCCTAGAAAGGCAAGGCTTCCATGCCCCAAAATGCTGTGCAGATAAAAATCAAATAATGTGGAGCTAATGTCAGCCTTGGTTGCTTGATGGGCCTCTTCGACCGCAAGTTTACCAGCAACAGCCTCATCACGCTCCTTTTCGGCCATAGCAAGTCGAGTTTTTAACAACTCTATCTCCAAGTTTTGAGAGCCGGTCTGTTCCCGCAGCTGTACGGTTTCAGCACGATATTCTTCTATGACCTTCTCCTTGTAAGCAAGCTTATCTTCGACTGCCCTTTGACTAGCATGCGCATCTCGTACTTGTTGCTGAAGCATGCTCTCCTTTTGGGAATAGGAAGTTGATGAAGTAACTAATTCTTCCTTAAGCTTTTCCATTTCTGCTTCCAGCTTTTCGTTATAAGAAGCAATACTTCTCATTTCGGTGTCATGCTGTTCGAGAGTCTTCTGCCACTCAGCCTTATCGTTCTCCATTGTGAGCATGGCCTCGAGATTGGCTCGGTTAACTCTTTGAAGCTCATCGACAAGTTTTTGCCAGTTTGACATTCTTTCGATATCGGTCCTGACAGTATCAAGATTTCGCAGCATAGCCGATTTGTCGAGAGGAACCAAGTCGAGATCAAATCGAACCCCTCTTAGGCACCACTGAGGGAATCGACTTTGAAGAGTGGGAGGACCTTGCCCAACTTGGTATGCGGTCCGGTTAATGATTGCTTCAATGTCGGAGCAAACGGGAGCAGGAGATTTAGCAGGAACATGTTCAGAAGCTATCGGCATTGTTTCTTCAGTATGTCTAGCCCGCTTGCTTGAAGAATCGTCTATGTGACTCTTTCCTCTCTCATCATGAGCTTTTCTCTTTTGGGTATCATCATCCCTGTGGGAAAGATCATGTCTTTCTTCTTCCCTTCGGCGACGTTCTTCATATGCTCGTCTCTCGTCGGCTTTCCTGATGGCCCTCTCTTCATCCGATTCTCTGTGAGAAGGGAGGTAACGCCTATAATCATACTGGCTACGCCTCCCGTATCGTTGGAAATCATCATAGTACGAGCCGCTGCGCCCCATAGGAGAATCTGGAATAAAAATAATAAGCTTTAGAAATCTTTAAAGTACAAGAAGATAAGTGCGTAGAAGTGATGAGAAATCCAAAGTGTCGTGTAACGTGTAAACTACGCGCATCGAGTTACAAACCACTCTGTGGAATAGAGGTAGTGATAACTTGAGTAGGAGGAGTTGACATTTGTTGTAAAGAAGATGTCGCCTCGATTACAGAAGAGACAGTTTTAGAAACATCATCTTTGAAAAGTTCTTGAGATGTCACAATTAAATCGCTCAACCCCTCAAAAACATCATCGCCATCTTGTTTTTTGGAGCTTGCTTTCTTAACTCCTTCACTAGTAGATCGAGGGGGTTCTTCCTCTTCAGTAACTGGGGCAAGTACAGACTTGTCAGATGGCCCCGCAACATCTTTCGGAATTGAACACTTAACTAGTGAAGTTTCTATAGAGGTTCCTCCCTGCAAGTGCTCTTTAGTGGAGACTGGGGCATCAGGAGTGCTCGTCGGAGAATTAGGAACCTCCGTTGGAACTTCATGTATTTGAGTGGAACGAGAAGGATGTAGAAGCTCAAACTGATGAAGAAGTTCTTCTGTCAATAGAAATTTTGCGCTTCTTTCTTCAGCAGCCACAGTGCTTAGCCTTTCAAAAACTGACTTATGGCTGGAATCTCTAGAAGGAGGAGGAAGTGCTGGAAAAATAAGGAATGGAATCGGCATCTAGCAATACGAACCAGGTAAATAGAATAAAATTAAAGAGAAAAAAGATCTCACTTCCTACTCTCCAGTCTGCGTAAAATTCTGCGGGGCAACGAATGTAGAAGTATTGATTCAGGAATCCATGTGCACTCTCCGGCAAATCCAAAATAAGTTTGCGGTTCCTCGCACCTCTTACAAGTACAATTGAAGGATGGTCCTTGTTCTTCGCAAAAGTGCACAAGTAACAGATTTCCTCAAAACTCGGAAGACGATCAAGAGTCATCCTGAACAGAACACACAATCCCATCAAAATAGCATAGCCATTGGGGTGCAGCTGAAAAGGAGAGATCGTCAGTCGAAGTAGGATTTGCCGGAGAAATTCATTAAAAGGAGGAATTGCTCCACTCAAGCACATTTGTCGATTAATGGCAACAAAACCGTAAGGTGGTCTATCAACAGAGTCATTTGGTCCAGGGAGTAAAACTTCTGCCTCGGCAATGCCAAATTGAACGCATAATTGATTAAGCGCCCGCTGTTTCAAAAGGGTAGGAGTTCTTTCCGGAGGATTCTCTAGTGGAATAGCAATCGGGAAAACCCCTTCAGCGTGTTCTATCATCTCTTCTTATTGAGACTTCATTCTACATAAGCGACTGGATGTTCAGATGAGAAGGTGCACGTTTCCTAAAAAGTGTGAAGTGTTGTGCAGAACTAAAAAAAAAGAGGAAAGCAAACATAACTGAAATCAAACTAGTTGACAATTAGTCGACTATGAGATTTCAGAACTTGTTAATATAGATCTCAAGTGTAGTGTTAATGCGAACGAATCAGCTTTAATTGGATATTTTAGTTTTTCTTTAACACTTCACTTGAATTCATTGGTTCACAGCATTTCATTCGCACAGTTCATTTAAATTGATTATTCTTTATCGACTAATCTGTCATTCGATGTGGGCAGTCAATGGCAGTATATTCGTCCCAGTTTCCTGCAAATGTTATGTTTAACAGGTTATTAGCATTAGAGATAGCCTAAAACAAAGTGCAACAGAATTCAAGTCCATATAGTTCAAAGTTCAAACAGTTCAACCAAGTCCTCACAAAATTTCACAAGTCTTAGGTCGTCCAGCGACCTAGCATAGGTCGGGGCTTCATTAGGACGCATTGTGCAAATAAAAGAGTTCAAGGCTTTATGTCAAAATGATGTGAATCGGTCAAGTCCTAACTCGGCCGCGACCTAAAGCTTATATCGCAAAAGATAGGTCGTTGATATGTTAAGTCCCTATGCAGTCATTCAAAGGTGATAAGTTGCTAAGCTGTTAAGTCGTTCGGTTTAAAGTCCATGTGCAAACCATCCAAGTACTAGGTCGGCAGTGACCTAACTTCTGTGTCACAGGAATTTAAGTCTAAGGTCGGCCGCGACCTAAAACCAATGCCGCAAAAACTTAGGTCATTACAGGGTTAGATCGCTAAGAAGTTAGGACGCATGGTTCATATTCAAGCAGACCGCCCTAAAGTCGACCCTCCACTCACACGCTGCCACATCATCTCCTCCATTACCCGTGTAGCTAAAAATCCATTAACCCGTTGGAACCTTCCTCATCTCCTCCAAATTTGTAAGCCAATTAGTTCGAAACACTATAATTCACCATCTTCCTCCTACATCGTCACGAATTACCCAAGAATCCAACCCAAATCGCCTCAAACTCATCACAAATCCGATATACTACCACGTTCACAGGAATCACGAATTCAACTCACTACTGTGCTTTCATGAATTACAAATAATGGCGATCAAAATCGACCACGACTTGACTCAAAAGATGAAACGCGGCATACAAAATTGTTATGAGGTTCGGAGATGGAAATTCGTGGTTCAATGATGATCGCGAGATGGATAGAGATTAAGTATACTTACGCAATATGATAGCAGGAATGAATCGGTGGACGATTAAACTCAGAATTGCTCTTGAAATCACAAGATTCTGTTAATGGCCGAATGAGATATTAAAACAGATGAGATGAAGAAGGAACGACCTAAGCTATTTATACCCAGGAGGAGTAAAATGTGAATCGACACGCATGACCTAGTTTCCTCAATAGGTCGCTTGCGACCTAACAACTCATCAGAGCACGAGTTAAGAAGGTCGAAGCACACGACCTACGACCTAGGCGTATACTTCGAGGGGCAAATGTTAACTCCCCTTCATTAGCGACCTAAGACCTAAAGAAATGGAACGACCAAGCTATAGGAATGGTCTAGCGACTTAAAGATGGCTCGACCTAAAGAGGAGAGCGACCTATCAAGCTTCGCGACCTAACAGAGTAGCTGCGACCTAAAGTGTTGCGACCTAAGACTGTCTCGACCTAAAGGCAGCAGCGACCCAAAAAGGCCACGACCTAAAAGAACAAGCAACCTAAAAAAGGGGACAATCTAATTACTGAAGTAACCTGGCGAGCTAAGGATTGCCGCGACCTAACCAGATAAGCAAGCAAGCGACCTAAAGATTTTATGCGACCTAACTGTCCACCGACCTATGAAGCTCCGCGACCTAAGGAAGGTCGCAACCTAAGGAACTCAATGATTTAAGACCAACTATGGATGCAGGAAATTACTCACGACCTAGGGTAGGTCGTTAGCGACCTAACTGCCAGAGTAAAGGAGTTGAACTATACTATGCCGCAGGGGGATAGGTCGCTTGCGACCTAGGACTTGTGCAAATTAGCATAAGGAAGGAAGCACCAATACTCTTCAGGTTGACTACAACCATACTTAGGTCGGTCATGACCTACGACCTTGCTTAGGTCGGCCACGACCTACGACCTAACTCTAAAAAATGCCTATAAATATGACCCTAACTCCAACTGGAAAAGGACTTCTTCTTTTTGGACGGACTTCCTAGAGGCCATTACTCTGCCATTGTCTCGACTTCAAGCAACGTTCAAGCAACACTTCTATCACTCCAATCACCAAAGACATTTCAACAAATCTTGAGAGGAAATCTAACTCATTCGCCATGCATTTGAAGGATTCTTCTACACCAGAGTTTGAGCTATTTGTCTAAGTGTGTTGTAATTGAAGATTGTTATAAAGAATTGTAACCAAATTAGCAATAAAGAGCTTTAAAGTGGATGTAGGCTAGATCTTTAGCCGAACCACTATAAATATTGTGTCTTTTATAGCTTCTCTGTGATTTCTCTGCTTATATTTTGTTCCCGTACCAACTGGTGGTGCTTTCACAATTACCTTCTACACACCGGGGTGTTAGCGTTCAACTTTTAGTGTTAACAGAACCCGAGATCTACACTGAGACACACTTCTTCTTCTTCCCTCTCCCCTAAACTAATCACCTCCCTTCCTTTTCTTTTACAAATCCTGATCCAACACTAGAAATACGATCAACTTCGATCGGTTCAAAAAAGAAAAGAAACAGCTTTGATCGAAATCGAATACTACTACGACAATCTCGCGACACACTGAACACAACACCCAATCGCGAGAACACTGATCCATGCCTTTATCACATGTGCATGGTGAAGAACGTGCATATGCACCAGAGCTCTGGTGATCTTCAGTCAGCCTCGCTGTTTCCCTTAAGTCAAGGATCACCTACCTATCGCTTCTTACCACCCAGATCGACATGATCAACAGTAAAACAAAATCGAACAATTTCGAGCATTCAATTACCCCGTGAAACCCAACTTCATCAGAAAAAACCTCCATCGCCAACGATCCCAATCATCTTCATCTACGTCGCCGTCTCTACAGCTTCGTTATATGACAACGAACCCATTCCCTCTGGTCCAATCGACCATAGTCCACCCATGACAATGAATTTTGTTTGCAAAACTTGACAAAAACAAACATCCCTTAAACCCAATTAGAGCTCTGCCTCGCCACCACAGCCACTTTAAACCTTCCAATTATTTTTCGGGCGATCTTCAGCACTCAAGCTTCCTAACAGCAATCTTGACCCACCACACGTTGTTGTTCAACGAATAATGACAAAAATGGGTTTTATGTTCATCTTGAAAATTCCATTACAAATCGAAACTAAAAATTGTGATATTAATGTTAAAAATCATCATTTTCGGTTACGATCATACTCGTATATTCAAAACATAAAAATTAAGAAATTTGATTTTTTGACTTTAGAGCATTATCACTGTAATTCTTCAATTTCCAGTAGTTCATTGATTAAATACACTCAATTACATTTTTATAAGTAATATTATACTCATATAAACATTTTTCTTTCATCCATCAAAGCAAAATGTGGTTGGGTTGGGATAATTTAAGTTTTAATACCGATTTTAAAACCTAGAGATGATGAACAGAGGCAAGTTTTCTTGCCTATTTCCAAACATATACACAGGTATTAACACTCATAAATACGAGATCAACATGCATAACATACTACAAAGATCATTACATGTGAATCAGATATATCAAGTTTTTTTTAAAAAATAAAATTGAAAGGGTGATTTGCTCACTTGTTTGCTGTTGAACAGAGGACAATGGCCTTGTTTGATCTGGAAACTGAGTTGCATTGCATCTGATTTTGATTGCTAATGAGCTGAAGCTCCTGTTTTGATCTTTGCATTGATTTCCTTTATTTTTCTTAAACCTTTCTTTTCCTACTTTCCCAAGTTTTGAATTTATTTAGCATTGAAACTTGCTTTTGATCTGAGAGATTTCTAGTTAAAGTTTTGATTTCTAGTTTTGAGTTGTTTTAGAAGATCTTCAGGTTGAAATTATTTGATCACTTGCATGCTTCAAATCTGAGTTGAATTTGATATTACTTCTCTGGTTTTAAGATAGGCTGTTTAATTTTTGTTTGAGGAGAGTTTACAGATTAGTTTTGTTCTTGTGAATTTCTGGTTTCAATTGAACGGGTTACAGGGTTTGATTCAGATTTTTGTTCCTTTTCTTATTTCAGATTTTAGAAAAGAAGAAGGTAGTTTTGTTGTTATTTTTTCAATATAAAATTTTATTTAATTCATCTTAAACAAAACTAATGACACTTTTCCATTTAATTACACTTGTATAATTACTCCTTTTCATGTTTTACACCTGTTAAGTTTGTATATTTATTTTTAAATCCCTTAGTTAAATTTATTTATAAATTTGAAATTCTAGTTTCATTATAAATTACTTAATTTATATACAAACTAAATATTCTAGCCCTTGTTTACTTAAGTATCTATGTTTATATAAACAACAAACTTCATTTTGTATTTATACAATTTTAAAACAAATCATACTTTAATAAATAACACACATATGTATATTATAAAATTTAGCTTTTAAACAACATTCAAAAAATTTACTATATTTTAAACATTTGTTAAATTAAATGAACACTTATTAAACATTTGTCACTTTTGATTAAATTGTGTTTGAGCCCTTTTCTCAAATTAATTTATAATCTATAGTTTAAACCCTTTCTTCATTTTTATTTATGAAACATATTTATTTATTTTATCTTCTTACATTCATATATTCTTACATATACATATTAAAATTAGAAAACAAATTTTTACTCATCTCAAAATATAGAGTATTCTAAATTCAATTTTATTTCTAAAATATTTAATCTTGAATTTCAAACTCCAAATTCAATTTAAAAATCCATTTATATACATAGGTAAACATATATCTTATTCAATTTGGAAAGTTCAAATAATTACACAACTTTATAAAATACTTATTTTTGAATTCCAGTACAAAATTCTATTTTCACAATCTATTTATAAAACACATATTTTAATTATATTTGGAGAAACTCAAATTAATTTACCAATTAGTCTCACAATTTAATTCAAAATTTTATATTAATTACCAAATATTTCAAAGTTTTAATTCCAAAGATCAAATTAACTATCAAATTAATCTTAGCTAAATTCCAGGAATGTTAAAGATTCACCTCTTAAGAAAATTTCGTCCCCGAAATTTGCCAAGGAGACAATAAAAGAATATAGAAAGATAAAGAAATGAATTGCCAGATCAAACTGAATATCTATTCTGCATTTGGGTTACCAAATCAGAATATCAACAACAATTACGATAATGAACTCATTCAATACTTCACAAGATCCTCAGGTCACTTGATCTACGAGTTATGCAGGGGCATCGGTTAGTCCGAAGGGATAACCAACCATTCGTAGAATGTACCGGGACCCAAAAGACCAAACAGATATGTGGAATCCAAAACTTTTTAATTTACAAACCAAAGTATATCTATCAACCATAGCAACCGAAGCAAACAATTCATCCAAACAAACAATTTTGACCCATCTGGAGTTTGTGTCCCATGCAAATGTATCAAAGCTTCTTCCTGGAGCTGCCAGGAATCATCAAAGAATTGAAAATCGAATAATATCAAAGAAGATTGATTGGAAAAGATTGTTTTCGTTGTTCGTATAGGGCATTGACCATTTGTAGTGGTATTTCTCTGTCCCCTATCTCATCCTCTTCTTGCACTCATATTTACTATCAGTGAACAGTAAGAGAATTTACTAAGGCATACGAACGAATATCTTAGGGATATAATCATTCTAGTGTATACTTCACCCTATCTCTAATGAGTTACCTAATGTGTTGTACTCCTGAGCTAAGGTTTCAACCTTCAGCTCTGATACCAATTATAACGATCCTGACTCGACCTTCGAAAATCGGCACCAAATACGTCACCCATATTCGGACGCCGCAGATCCAAACGTTGACTCTGGCTCGTCGGAGCTTATAACACATTAAGTACAACACAACGGAAGAAATGAATAGTATATATCATATACAACTCCAATGATACAATATCCAAATATACAACAATGATCAATAACAGAGATACAATGAATTGCTACAACGGAAACACCAATGAACCAGCAGTGGAAACAACTAGAACTTGAAATTCTAGAAGAAACACCAATATCAGCAATCTCCATAGATAGCTCGAACCACCATCACGTTGTACCAAGCTAAGCAAGGTCAGTCATCCAAACCAAAGACTTCAATATCCAAGGTCTCCATATAATTCCAAAGAGAAAGCGGAAAGCTACTGAATCGATATCTACTATCTGAAAAACCCAACTCTAGATTGCCGGTGTGGAAAATTGTAGGCACTCAGAGTTTAGAAAGGGAACAATAAACTCCAGGTCAGTCATGGGACTGGTATGAGCAAACAAAAAATTTAAAATTTGAAATCCGCAATGCTTTTTGGAAAATGAAACTACCTTAAGGCTTCCCGCCACACACACCATGCAAATGCAGAATTGGAGGAGATTTACCCTTATGATAGTCAAAAATGCTTGATACGCGAAACCCATTTTGATAATGTTATTAGTGCATAGTGGAAAACATTTTGAAAGTATAATATTAATGTTAGCCAGCTACAACATTTCGTCGCATGCCTACTATGGCTACCATGTTCAATAGCAGGTTACCGCCACATTCCATGGAAGGTTATATAACTAAAACCGTACAGGGCGCGTATTGTTTCTTTGGATTTTCCAACAAATGGTCAGGCCAAGAAACTTCCCATTGCCACATGGATACACCTCGGGAGGGACGCCCCGAGAACTTACCCAGCTCTCTACCAACACAAGGCCAGTGCACTCCCTTCCCGGGAGTAACACCTAAGATATGCCACCCCCGGTCGTTTGCGACCTTTATCCGAGGTACCTCTACGCCAATAACATCACACGGTAATAAATATATAGTGCCCACATGAGTAAGTATCTGGGTACATACCACAATACCACCCTTTTCCAGAAGGAATGACATACCCTTGGGGTGCGACGCCTGAAACCTTACCGCATCTTTCCTGTTTCAACCACTACCGGGTTGTGAGGCTCGATGTGGTCTCGTCCAGAAAGCTACACTTTTTCACAAAGTCATACTTTGATCAACAAATGATCAGCAGCACTTCATATGTCATATTACCATATTGGGAATGTATTACTAGTAACCATCAACCTCTGAGCTCGTACGTCTCAAAGAAGGGTGTTAGGCTAAAAGAATAAATCTCCGCCACCAAACAGAGATGTATTTGATGGAAACCAACTTTACACCTCAGAGTGTAATGTCAGACACACATCCATACAAGTCTGTTCCGGGTTCGAACAGAACCGAAGGCACTTCCGAAGAAGCCCTTGCAAATCCGGATAATTCCTAATCACGTCCGGACTTCCCATTACATATGGAATCTCTATACTGGGGCCATTCAGTGTAGAGACATTTGACGAGTTATCCTTTCGCTTTTGAAAATATGTAGTCTCCACCACCGGTCTTCAAATGCTATCTATGACGTCGTATCATTATTCGAAATGGGTTATATGACATAACGTCCTCTCCTTGCTAAACCGAATAATGAGCGCAATATTAAAAAAACATATGGATAATGGGATTTCAGTTAAGTCACAACTTTAAAACCCAAAACTTTTCTTTAAATGGTTTAAACAAATTACCATTTACAAACCTTTTAAATAAAAAGATTCAATTCACAAAGTTCACCCAGCTTTTCACAAAGACTCTTTACATATTTCAAAATAATTTCCATTTCAATTTGGATTAACCCATCCAATTATTAAATCAAAGATTTAATTCATAGCTTTCAATTCCATCTCCAATTCAAATCTTTTATATAAAAGATACACCATTTAAAATCCTCTTCAATTTCAAAACAAGATTTAATAATCATTCACAAAGGTTCATTTATAGCTTTAAAAATAATTCACAATTTCTTTTCATACTTGAAACTTTTCAACACAAATCGGAAATATTTTCCTTATATGAAAGCTATTATTATTTGAAAACAAATCGTTTCTGTTTTGGAATAATCTGATTACATTTACATAAGTTTCTGTTTTGGAAAAATTGATTACATTTGCAAAATTTTAAGCCTTTCCATTTTGGAAAACTTCGGTTTAAGTGTAAATTCCCAAAATAATACTTTTTAAATGGTTAAAAACGCGTATAAATACCTATATAACTTGTACAACCTTTCCAAACCATAGTTTCTAAAACATAGAATTCAATTTCAAATATTGAATTCAAATTCAAATCAAATTATTTAAATTTCAAACTTAATCAAGTTATTCAAAGTAACTTTTATTTTTGAAACTCCTTTTTGAAAGCTTTTTATATTTAACCCAAATCCATTTCCAAAACTATTTGATTTCAAAATTTCAATTTAAAAAATTATTTTCTAAAATCTGTGACTTAACCACTTCCTCGTGCAATCCATATTTGTGTGCGTATGGTGTAGTCTAGGGTTTAACACAATAGTGCAACATCATTAATCATGACATCATCAATCATTACAAATACAATCACAGCAATATCGATAAGCGGTATAATCCTATAACGCTTATCTATATACACCGAATCACAGATAGATAACATGAATGCATTACAGATAAATAAATTACATTCCACAGCTCAACATGTCAAAGAACATTACACATAAGGGTTATCATATAATTCACAGCATTTCATACCATCCATACATTCATAAGTATAATCATCAAGTCATCTGATTAATTTTAAACCAGATCATTACCTATGAATAAATTTCTAATCGTGGTTAATTAATAATTAATTAATTACAAACCATCATTATTAATTATTCTTTAATTAATCATTAATTAACCTTTAATTAATAATTAATCCTTTGATTAATTATCCTTAATTAATTTCAAAAAATTTAATTAATTAATCCTTAATTAATAATCATCCCTAAATTACTTTCATTAATTAATTAATTATTCTCAAATTAACTACCTTAATTAATTAATCACATTAATTAATTCTCCTTTCCTTTAAACACTTGATTAATCTATCTTTAATCATTAATTATCCATTCTTGATTACTTTTATTAATTAATTATTTTTAGTTAATTAATCAAACTTAAATTATTAATAAATTAACCTTAATTACTTTCATTAAGTAATTATTTTCAAGTAATTAGTTACCCTTTAATTATAAATTAAGAGATTGATTAAATAACCTTTTTGAAATAATTTTACATATGATTTAACTTAAGACTTTTTAAGTTAATTAACAAATTAAGTATTATTTAAGATAAACCATTTATCTTAATCACATTAATAAATTATATTACTTAATGGATCACATTCGTTAAGTTTATTTAAAAAAAACTTTTAAAACAAGGGTTAGATATACATATTAAAATACTTTAACTAAATTAGTCTAAAATAATTTATTTTAAACCGTTGACTAATTCCAAAACTTAATAAAATAATTGTTTAAAAGAATTAGTTAAGGAATTTATTTCCAAAACTTGTTTTTTTTTTTCCTTCTAAATTTCGAACTTTGTTAAATAATTTCCCTTTTCTAAATCACTCGGGCCTAAGCTCCAAATTCTCGATCCCACTCTCGAGCCAGTCTCCATCATCTTCTTCTTTTCTTTTCAAAATTTGGTTTGTTTTAAACTAAAAAGAAATAGAAAACTGTTACAACTAGTTTAACATCCGCGTTAAACACAACTTTGAGCCAACGTTCGAAAAATTCGAGTACGAACCCAAGATCAACACTGAGACACACTTCTTCTTCCCTCTCCCCCAAACTATCACCTCCCTTCTTTTTCTTTAACGAATCCTGATCCAACACCAGAAAGATGATCAACTCCGATCGATTCCAAAAAGAAAAGAAACAGCTTCGATCGAAACAATTTCGCGACACACTGAACACTACACCCAATCGCGAAAACACTGATCCACGCCTGTATCTCCTGTGCACGGTGAAAAACGCGCTATGCACCGGAGCTCTGGTGATCTCCAGTCATCCTCGCCGTTTTCCTTAAGTCAACGATCACCTACCTATCGCTTCTTACCACCCAGATCGACATGATCAATAGTAAAACAAAATCGAACAATTTCAAGCATTCAATTACCACCTGAAACCCAACTTCATCGGAAAAAAAACCTCTACATCCACGTCGCTGCCTCTACAGCTTCGTTATACAACAACGAACCCATTCCCTCTAGTCCGATCAACCATAGTCCACCCATGACAATGAATTTTGTTTGCAAATCTCAATGAAAACAAACATCCCTAAAACCCTATTAGAGCTCTACCTCGCCACCACGACCACTTTTAACCTTCCCAGTTATTTTTCTGGCGATCTTCAGCACTCAAGCTTCCCTTAACAGCAATCTAGATCCACCACACGTTGTTATTCAACGGATAATTACAAAAATGGGTTTTCTGTTCATCTTGAA
Organism: Allium cepa; assembly: GCA_030765085.1. Lineage (NCBI taxonomy): Eukaryota > Viridiplantae > Streptophyta > Magnoliopsida > Asparagales > Amaryllidaceae > Allium > Allium cepa. The sequence continues at coordinate 881,613,516 of CM060931.1, read as the reverse complement.
AATTCTATTACAAATCGAAACTATAAATTATGATATTAATGTTAAAAATCATTATTTTCGATTACGGTCATGCTCGTACATTCAAAACTTAAAAATTAAGAAATTTGATTTTCTGACTTTAGAGCATTATCAACGTAATTCTTCAATTTCCAGTAGTTCATTGATTAGATACTCCCAATTACATTTTTATAAGTAATATTATACTCATATAAACATTTTTCATTCAGCCATCAAAGCATAATGTGGTTGGGTTGGGATTATTTAAGTTTTAATATAGATTTTAAAACCTGGAGATGATGAACAGAGGCAAGTTTTCGTGCCTATTTCCAAACATATACACAGGTATTAACACTCATAAATACGAGATATACATGCACAACATACTACAAAGATCATTACTTGTGAATCAGATGTATCAAGTTTTTTTTTAAATTTTTTTATAAGGGTGATTTGCTCACTTGTTTGCTGTTGACAGAGGACAGTGGCTTTGTTTGATCTGGAAACTGAGTTGCGTTGCATCTGATTTTGATTGCTAATGAGCTAAAGCTCCTGTTTTGATCTTTGCATTGATTTCCTTTATTTCTGTTAAATCTTTCTTTTCCTGCTTTCCCAAGTTTTGAATTTATTTAGCACTTGAAACTTGCTTTCGATATGAGAGATTTCCAGTTGAAGTTTTGATTTCCTGTTTTGAGTTGTTTTAGATGATCTTCAGGTTGAAATTATTTGAGCACTTTGCATGCTTAAGATCTGAGTTGAATTTGATACTACTTATCTGGTTTGAAGATAGGCTGTTTGAATTTTTGTTTGAGGAGAGCTTACAGGTTAGTTCTGTTCTTGTGAATTTCTTGTTTCATTTGAACTGATTACAGGGTTTGATTCAGATTTTTGTTCCTTTTCTTATTTCAGATTTTAGAAAAGAAGAAGGTAGTTTTGTTGTTATTTTTCAATATAAAATTTTATTTAATTCATCTTAAATAAAACTAATGACACTTGTCCATTTAGTTACACTTGTACAATTACTCCTTTTCATGTTTTACATTTGTTAATGTTTGTATATTTATGTTTAAATCCCTTAGTTAAATTTATTTACAAATATGTTTTAAATCCTTATTTCATTATAAATTACTTAATTTATATACAAACTATATACTTAAGCAATTGTTTACTTAAGTATATATGTTTATATAAACAAACAAACTTCATTTTGTATTTATACAATTTTAAAACAAATTATATTTTAATAAATAACACACATATATATTATATAATTTAGCTTTTAAACAACATTCAAAATTTTTACTATATTTTAAACATTTGTTAAATTAAATGAACACTTATTAAACATTTGTCACTTTGGATTAAATTGTGTTTGAGTCCTTTTCTAAAATTAATTTATAATCCATAGTTTAAACCCTTTCTTCATTTTAATTAATGAAACATATTTATTTATTTTGTCTTCTTACATTCATATATTCTTATATATACATATTAAAATTAGAAAAAAAATTATTCATCCCAAAATATAGAGTATTCTAAATTCAATTTTATTTCTAAAATAATTAATCTTGAATTTAAAACTCCAAATTCAATTTAAAAATCCATTTATATACATAAGTAAACATATATCTTATTCAATTTGCAGAATTCAAATAATTACACAACTTTATAAAATACTTATTTTTAATTTCCAATCCAATCCTATTCTCACAATCTATTTATAAAATTCATATTTTAATTGTTTTTGGAGAAGCCCAAAATAATTTACCAATTAACCTCACAATTTAATTCAAAATTTTATATTAATTACCAAATATTTCAAAGTTTTAATTCCAAAGATCAAATTAACTATCGAATTAGTCTTAGCTAAATTCCAGGAATTTTACACACCGGGGTAAAAACCTATTATAAAAATAACGGCAACAAAATATGATTCAAGACAAAACATCGGTTCAAAGTAAATTAAACACTAGACTGCACTTATGCAACATAACGTGCTCATTTTTTTTTTTCATGCAATACAGTCATAGACATAATAAACATAAACAAAATATGAATTGAATTGGACGTACAACTCACCTTTGCTTGCAAATAACAAATATAGACAAAATATAATATGAAGTTGAAATTTCCAAAGCAAACAAAACCAACTGTGAAATATGCATACAAATTTCCATGGCTATAGGGTATTATGGGATCAGTTTTTTAAGGCATTCGTGACTCATTTTCACAGCAACAGGGCAGTAAAGAATGAACAGAGTCAAGGCAACAAGTTATGGATGAAATGCAACTGGTGGGGGATGAAGCAAAGTCAAGGGAACAACCAATTTGGGTGCGTAACCAATTTCAAGGTTGCGATTAATTTACAGTGAGCAGTTTTAATAGGGGATGAACCATAAATTTGCAACCATGGAAATATAATTATTATTGCAATTCACGATCATTTATTATAAACTAAATGCATACAATCAGAAACACATCTTTTGCATGCACGAAAAAAAACGACCAGAGCTTGTTTCCCTAATAAATTACCTGGCATTAAAATTTTCACGCACGCAAGAATATAATATGAAAAAGAAGTGGTCTAGGCACTTTAATTTTTCACACACACTAAAATTTGCATGCATGTAAATAATGCAAGGGCAATATTATTTTTGCACGCATGAAAAATATAATCTGATACTTGATTTCATACTTTTCACGCACACACGTAACCAAAATTAAATGCCTAGACATATACTTCTTTTTTTCATCTACAAATCAAAATTTTGGCATAACAAATTATTCATATTCAATTAAAAGGACAAGGAGAAGCTTCATGGACCAAAAGAAACAAGGCAGCTAATTATAGTTTAACACGAACTGAAAAAGAATGGTAGCCCCAAGAAAAATTTATTCAACGCACAGATGCATGCATGTAACTGGTAGCATAGTTTTGTTCCAACTGACTTTTCACCCATATTTGCAAATTCTTTTCACCCATATTTGCTAACTGGAAGAAAAATGAAACAAAAGAATGAGGCTTACTTTTCTTTTTCCAATTTGAGTATACAAGTCAAAGAATGAAGTGTTGGCAGAGCTTTGGTACACTAGCATTAAAGGAAACATGTACCGGTGAAGGATAGGCTTGCATATAAAATGATTTGGACAAAGCAACGTGCAAAGCCTACTTGCATAAAATGATGATGGCAGCAAATGTTCAAACTTTGTTTTAAAATGGACCGATTCCTTTTACACGTGAAGGAAATTAGAGATTACAACTTAACTTAGTTATGTTCCAACTGACTTTTCACCCATATTTGCAAATTCTTCTTTTTTTTTTTTACAAATTTCAATATAAAATTTCTATTTAAAATTTTTATTTCAATATTAATCAAAAAACCAGTTGTTACAAACTCCCCTTTATAAAAATTGCATCCCCGCAATTTTCATACTGGAAGTTGTTTATAGCAGAAATTATTCATCACAACAAAGATTTAAAATAGAAGAGAAGAGCCAAGAATGTTCACCCCCACCCGAAGAGGAGAGAAAACCAGGATAAGAACGCTCAATGAATTCTTTGGTTTCCCAAGTGTAATCATTGGGGTTTGCGGACCATTGAATTTTCACAAGCGGGGCTTCTTTATTCCGAAGGCGTTTAACCTCCGAAGCAAGCACATGAATAGGATTTTGCACCATAGACAAGTCGGTTGAGATCTCAAGATCTCGCAACACATGAGGATCAATAATAGAATCCGAATCTGTGACGCCCCACCTCTATACCCACGCTAGCCAAGGACACTACAGGCTAATGCCGTCAACTAACACGGAGAATAAAGCTGGTTAGGAGCTACCATCTATAGCCTTGCTCTAACTATCTATTGAATACATCGACAATAAACATACCAAGCAAGTCGATATATACAATGAATACTAAAAAAGAAACCATAAGTGGTTGAAGGATCTATCAGAACAGAATATAACAACTCAAACGTAATATACATCACTGAACAGTAGATCATCATATACACATATACTAATACTTAGCAGAGTATACAAAATAATACATGTCAAGTGGTATAACAAACCACAATATACAGACGATTCCAGATGAATACATATCAGAGTTACTACAAATATGGGACTACACAAAAAGCTATGACAAAAATAAGCTAGCAGAGTAGTCCATGCGGAAGCAAAATAGGCTGTCCAAAAGCACCTAACCTGAAACATCTCGGTCTGACCCGAGTATAAAATACACGGGTCAGTCTAGCTAAACAAATCAGTTAGATAAACTGAACAACAATAAACCTGCAAGGTTACAAAGCATAATAGATATCTCTGAAAGAGATAACATAATCATCTAACAAAAGATGAATCATATGATAACAAGCCTCATATCATCGGCAACATGTAGAAACAAAGGATAAGAATATCCCAAAACAAGCCATAAGGCAATAACAAATACCAAAAAGGTATACAAGTTCCACAAGGTAATCGCTATACTTCATGCGGCTCAAAATGACCAACATCGAAGGGCTATACCAAGGGAATATACATATCAATGAAACATCATTTGATTTGCTCGAGCTCAGTACTGTACAAACAAGGATCCATGAGCCCGAAGACTCCAAACCCAATATCACCCATGCGGCTCATAACGACCAACATTGGAAGCGATACTAAAAGGCAACCCAATATCACCCATGCGGCGCATAACGACCAATATCGGAAGCGATACTAAAGGGCAATAAACCCGAAGGCACAAACCCAATATCACCCATGCGGCTCATAAAGACCAACATCGTAAGCGATACAATAGGGCGACAAACCGTAGTGGTGAAGGTCGAAGACCCAGTACTGGACACCACTAACTGGCGGAATGTGTCATAACTCTCAGAATCCAAAAAGTGTTAACGTATGTCTCATAACCACTCGTTCGCACTAAACGGTTTACTATCCGTCAGTCACTTTCACACTCAAAGCAATACAAAGTTTACCTCATATCATCGATAAACCAGACACAAAGGTCAAAACAATCAATCGAATAGGTCAGGGACTAATCGGAAAGATAAACGCATGGATTCATGGTCCGTGTTTTACCTAACCATTTAATCACCCTTCCAATTCGTTCGAAGTGCGAAATTGTGCGTGTTTTAAATAGAATTTATAAATTGGGGAAACGAGTTTTAAATGAGATTCGAGAGATTATTTTATAAAAACCCGTGGATGAAGTCAAGAATAAGTTATCAAAGTCAAAGATGCAATAACAACTACTAAAAAGCAAATTGAATCGATAAAATTTGGATAACCAATCAAAATATGCAAAAATAGGCAAAACAGGCAAAACATGAGCAGGTCGGTCGACCGGTTGCAGGACTCGGTCGGCTGGCTAGATGAAGAAATTAAAACATGGCTCGGGGTAGCAGGTCGGTCGACCGGCTACAGGCTCAGTCGGCCGAACTGCATATTTCTGCAGTTTCTGCCCTTTTTCTAATGAAATGCCAATTCTTCCAAAACGCGATCGTTCGAGCAATGGACCTAAGGAGCCTTAGCCAATAGATACCCCAGCTCCATTAGCTCTCCGATTCTCTACCAAAAACATGTTCAAATATCAAAGTAAGGTTCTTTAAAGAATTGAACCCAAACACTAAAAATTTGGATATTCACCAATTCAATCCAAACCAAAAGCAAGTGCATATGAACAAGGTGTTAGGAATTCATACTCCTCATCAATGAAATCAAGAGAAGTAGATGTGAGTTCAAAACTCACCTTTAACCCAAAACAAAGAAGAAGAAGAAGCTCAACAACAAGGAGAAGACCAACCAAACTCTACTTCAACCCAACAAGCTTCAATCTAAGAATAAAAAATATATTTCCCAATTTAGGTTTAGGTAATTTTCTGAAATTGAAGAGGAGAAGAGTTGGAGAAAATGAAGAGGAGCTTACTAATGGCTTCTCTTTGATTTTGGAGCAAGAATTTGGAGTTTGCAAATGGAACTAGGGCTTGCAATTTCTATTTCTCTTTCCCTTCCACCATTTTTAGTTTTAGCCTAAGAAATGAAAATGAAATGAAGATGAATGAAGAGAAGGGGTTGAGTTAGGGTATTAGTTAAGTGGAGATTGGGGCTAAACCCAAACCCAAAACCCAATAGAAAAAGGGTCAAAATTTCCCAAACTCCAAACATATCAAAGATTATACTCAGAAAGATCGCAAACGCCATTTTGTAACCAATAAAGGTAGTTTCGAGCTCCAATTCGGCCGTTTGCAAAAAGTAACATTTCGGATCTAAATCCGACTAATGACGCTATGTATAAATAAAATATTTAAATATATAATCGTTAAATATTCGGGTTGTTACAGATCTCCCCCCTTACAAAATTGCGTCCCCGCAATTCCTAGAGACGATATTTGTAACAACTACATACATACAACATTCAAAAGAAAAAGGAAATAAGCTTGAGGTGAAAAGACATACTCACCGTTTCAAAGCGAAGAAAGAAAACCCGGATAAGGTCGCTCAATAAATTCCCTGATTTCCCAAGTACAATCATTGGGATTAGCGGACCATTGAACTTTAACGAGTGGCATGTCCTTGTTTCGAAGGTGTCGCACCTCCGTGTCAAGTACGCGAATAGGCTGCTGAACAATAGATAAGTCCGGTGAGATCTCAAGCTCTTGCGAATCAGGAGAAGTAACAACAGAATCCGACTCCCAAAGACACTTCCGAAGTTGCGAGACGTGGAACACGTCATGAATGCCAGATAAATGAGCTGGAAGTGAAACTCTATAAGCCACAGGGCTAATACGTTCAGTAATAGAAAATGGTCCTATAAAGCAAGGAGCCAATTTCCCAGTCGTACTGAAGCGCATAACCCCTTTCAAAGGAGTAACACGAATAAAAACAAGATCGCCGATCGAGAACTCAAGAGGCTTCCTACGGCTATCCGCGTAGGATTTTTGGCGGCTCTGTGCCTCTTCCATTCTCAACCGAATAAGATCAATCTTCTCGGAAGAATCACGAACAAAATCTGGACCAAGAATAAGCTTCTCCCCAGATTCCAACCAACATGAAGGTGATCGACATGACCTTCCGTATAAGGCTTCAAAAGGAGCCATACCGATACTAGATTGAAAACTATTGTTGTAGGAGAATTCTACAAGAGGTAGGTGATCCTCCCAACTTCCACCAAAATCAAAAATACAAATACGGAGAAGATCTTCCAAGATACGATTCACCCGTTCAGTCTGTCCATCAGACTGCGAATGATAAGCTGTAGAAAAATTAAGCTTCGTTCCCAAAGCTTGCTGAAGACTCTTCCAAAAATGACTCGTGAATAAAGAATCACAATCACTCACAATAGAACTAGGAACACCGTGAAATCTCACGATTTCCTTAACATACAACTTAGCCAAATGCAAAGCAATCCTATTAGACTTAATAGGGACAAAATGAGAAGACTTGGTAAGGCGATCAACAATAACCCAAATGCTAGAATGGCCTGATCTCGAACGAGGTAGGCCATCAATGAAATCCATAGATATCTGATCCCATTTCCACAATGGAATCTCAAGAGGTTGAAGAAGACCAGAAGGACGCTGATGTATGGCCTTAAAACGCTGACAAGTTATGCAATTACTCACTTAACTCGCCACATCGCGCTTCATGCCTTCCCAATAATAAAGACGACGCATATCGGCATACATCTTACTACTACCAGGATGAATGGTATACTTAGAACGGTGACAATCATCAAGAATGTCATGCCTAAGTACAAGATCAGAAGGCACAAAAAGACGGTTCTTCTTACGAAGACACCCATGAGAATCAATGCTGAAATCCCACAATGCCTCATCACAGGACCGACTCACAAAGCTGAATAAGATGCAACAAATCAGGATCACGCCACTGAGCATCGGCAATACGATCCAACAAAATAGGTCGAGCTCCCAAACTAAATAATTGAATAGGAGAAGCAGAAGATGAATCTCGATCCCGAATTTCACAAAAAGATAGAGTCTCAAGAATATCCCATTCGGCAAGCATCATGGAAACAATAGCCGAATGTTTGCGACTAAGCGCATCAGCAACACGATTACCCTTACCAGGGGTATATTGGATATCAAAGTCATAGGAGGAAAGAAACTCGAGTCAATGTTGTTGTCTCATATTGAGTTCCTTCTGAGTGAACAAATACTTCAAAGATTTATGATCGGTACAGAGAATGAAGCGCTCGCGCAATAAGTAGTGTCGCCAAATCTTCAAGGCAAAGACAATGGCGGCAAGATCAAGATCATGAGTGGCATAGCGAACTTCATTCGGACGCAGTTGCCTAGAATCATAAGCAACTACCCGATCCTTCTGCATAAGAACAGCACCAAGACCACTACCACAAGCATCGGTGTAGACAATAAGATCATGATTCCCCTCGAGAACCATAAGAATAGGAGCATTAGTGAGAAGTTCCTTCAATGTCAGAAAGAAAGCTTCACACTTGTCGGACCAATCAAAACGAATGCCTTTCTGAGTAAGGAAAGTGAGAGGAAGCACAACACGGGAAAAATCCTTAATGAACCGACGGTAATAACCCACCAATCCAAGGAAACTACGAATCTCATACACATTATCAGGCCTCTTCCAATTCTTGATGGCTTCGATCTTTGAGGGATCGACGGAAATGCCATCGGAAGATACAACATGGCCTAAGAACTTAACCTTATTCTCCCAAAAGTGGCACTTGGAGAATTTGGCTCTAAGCTGATGACGACGAAGAGTACTCAAGACAATTCTCAAGTGATTAGCATGCTCGGCTTTAGACATAGAATAAATAAGGATATCATCATTGAACACAAGGACGAACTTATCGAGATATTTCCGGAATACTCGATTCATTAGATCTACAAAGAAAGCAGGAGCGTTCGCCAAACTGAATGGCATAACGAGCCACTCGAAAGAACCATATCGGGTGCGGAAAGCAGTAAGAGGTATGCTATCCTCCGCGACTCGTAACTGATGAAAACCTGTGGCAAGGTCAAGCTGAGAAAATACCTTAGCCCCACTCAATAGATCGAACATATCATCGATCCTAGGCAATGGATACCTATTCCTGATGGTTAACTCGTTAAGTTTGCGGTAATCAATGCAAAGCCTAAGAGTTCCATCAGACTTCTTCATAAAGACAACCGCGGATCCCCACGGAGAAAAACTGGACTGAATCAACTGTTTGGACTCAAGATCTAAAAGCTGCTTCTTGAGTTCCTCATTTTCCTTTGTAGACATCCTCGTGGGAGGACGACTAACTGGCTGCGCGCCTGGAATGAGATCAACGCGGAACTCAATTGCCCTCTTGGGTGGCAAACCCGATACAGGCTCAAAAACATCAGAAAAGTCACGAGCAATAGGAATATGAGATATATCATTATCATCTCGCGAGTCAAGAGAATATAAAGCCATTTCGGAATTATCCACATCCCGAAGAACAAGAGATAACTGATTAGGCGAATCCGGATGTCGAAGATATATAATTCTCTCTGAACAAATAATCCTGGCATCATATCTCACTAGCCAGTCCATACCCAAAATCATATCAAATCTCGGACAAGAAATAACGTGCAGATTCACACGAAAAGAAAAGCCACATAAAACAATCTCAACATCATCACAAAGCAGGCTAAGGGTCGCAGATCCCCCAATAGGATTCGCAATCCTTAAAGAAGTAACCAAACAAGAAACATCCAAATAAATCATCAACGAGCTTTTTCGATACGAAAGAATGTGAAGCACCTGTATCGAAAAGAACTCGAATACTATGATCACGAAATAAAATAGAACCTTCCAAAATAGATGGAGATATACCTTTGGGCTGAGAGGGACCTTCAGAAGCCTTAGCGGCATAAAGCCTGCTAGACTTGGCACCAGCCGGAACAGTAGGGCAAGCTGAAACATGATGACCTTCCTTCTTGAAATAACGACAGAATAGAGGTTTAGGACAAGCTCGAATAATATGATCCGGAGAACCACAATTGAAACACTTTCGAACGAAAGGGGTTCCAGAAGACTGAGGCTGAGAGTTAGAACCACTAGTCTTCTTCTTCTTAGAAGGAAAAGGCCTGGACTTCTGAATTGGAAATGGCCTCTTGTTGGGGTTCTTGGAAACCTCAACATCAACATCACTGTCACACTCCTTCTCGATGGTCTCGAGGTGAAGTGCCGAATCAACCAACTCTTCAAAAGAAAGCTTAAGCTAGAGCAACAAGGATTTCTTAATATATTTCTTAAGACCAGAAACAAACTTCAAATTCTTCTTATAAGAAGTGCTGATGAATTCAAGACCATACTTAGATAAAGCCTCGAATGATGCAGCATACTCAGTGCTTCAACTCAAGGAAGCAACGGGTCAATAAAACTTTTTCAGATTCAGGAACGAACTTGAGTTCAAATCGCTCCTGAAACTGAGTCCAAGAAAGAGTAGACTCATCAATATCGGCTATAAGAAGCTCATACCAATCAAGGGAACGCTCTTGTAATAAGCTAAAAGTTACAAGAACTCTATCATGGTCAGAAAGATCCATACGAGAGAAGATACGCTCGCATGTGCGAAACCAAGCTTGGACTTCAAGAACAGACTCAGAGCCTTTAAACGGCTTTCCCCCAAGATGAGCAAAATTACTACACTAGCCTGCAAAGGCAGACTTGCGAGGTGGAGACACTCGAGGAGGAACTGAAGGCTGAGTGCTCCTAAACAACTCCATAAACTGATCGGCAGACATATAAACGCCATCCGGATGTGTGCCACTGGTTTGCCCAGCATCCGAACGTCGTCCCCTGCCTCTTCCAGCCATACGCTGAAAGTTAGATAAGAACAAGATTATTCACAAGGTAGATATTGCAATATGGAATACTACGGAATAGAAATGAATTCCTAGACGTATTCCCAAACTCTATCTAAACTTGATGGAATAAAGAGACACAATGATTCAAAGATCTGTATCACTTATACACTCTGATGTACCATAATATGTGCATCTATTCTGTGTTTATCATATTTTGTCCTGAACCTAGCTCTGATACCACGCTGTGACGCCCCACCTCTATACCCACGCTAGCCAAGGACACTACAGGGTAATGCCGTCAACTAACACGGAGAATAAGGCTGTTTAGGTGTGACCATCTATAGCCTTGCTCTAACTATCTATTGAATACATCGACAATAAACATACCAAGCAAGTCGACATACCCAATGAATACTTAAAACAAAACCATAGGTGGTTGAAGGATCTATCAGAACAGAATATAACAACTCAAACGTAATATACATCACAGAACAGTAGATCATCATATACACATATACTGATACATAGCAGAGTAAAATAATACATGTCAAGTGGTATAACAAACCACAATATACAGACGATTCCAGATGAATACATATCAGATTTACCACAAATATGGAACTACACAAAAAGCTATGACAAAAATAAGCAAGCGGAGTAGTCCATGCGGAAGCAAAATAGGCTAAGTCCAAAAGCACCTAACCTGAAACATCTCGGTCTGACCCGAGTAGAAAATACACAGGTCAGTCTAGCTAAACAAATCAGTTAGATAAACTGAACAACAATAAACCTGCAAGGTTACAAAGCATAATAGATATCTCTAAAAGAGATAACATAATCATCTAACAAAAGATGAATCATATGATAACAAGCCTCATATCATCGGCAACATATAGAAACAAAGGATAAGAATATCCCAAAACAAGCCATAAGGCAATAACAAATACCAGTAAGGTATACAAGTTCCACAAGGTAATCGCTATACTTCATGCGGCTCAAAATGACCAATATCGAAGGGCGATACCAAGGGAATATACATATCAATGAAACATCATATGATTTGCTCGAGCTCAGTACTGTACAAACAAGGATCCATGAGCCCGAAGACTCCAAACCCAATATCACCCATGCGGCTCATAATGACCAACATCGGAAGCGATACTAAAGGGCAACCCAATATCACCCATACGGCTCATAACGACCAACATCGGAAGCGATACTAAAGGGCAACAAACCCGAAGGCACAAACCCAATATCACCCATGCGGCTCATAAAGACCAACATCGTAAGCGATACTATAGGGCGACAAACCGTAGTGATGAAGGTCGAAGACCCAGTACTGGACACCACTAACTGGCGGAATGTGTCATAACTCTCAGAAAGGAATCCGAAAAGTGTTAACGTATTTCCCATAACCACTCGGTCGCACTAAATGGTTTACTATACGTCAGTCATTTCACACTCAAAGCAATACAAAGTTTACCTCATATCATCGATAAACTAGACACAAAGGTCAAAACAATCAATCGAATAGGTCGGGGACTAATAGGAAAGATAAACGCATGGATTCATGGTCCGTGTTTTACCTAACCATTTAACCACCCTTCCACTTCGCTCGAAGTGCGAAATTGTGCGTGTTTTAAATAGAATTTATAAATTGGGGAAACGAGCTTTTAAATGAGATTCGAGAGATTATTTTATAAAAACCCATGGGTGAAGTAAAGAATAAGTTAAAAAGGTAAAAGATGCAATAAAAAGAACAAAAAAGCAACTTGAATCGATAAAATTTGGATAACCAATCAAAATATGCAATAATAGGCAAAACAGGCAAAACATGAGCCGGTGGGCCGACCGGTTGTAGGACTCGGTCGGCTGGCCAGATGCAGAAATTAAAACATGGCTCGAGGTAGCAGGTCGGTCGACCGGTTACAGGGCTCGGTCGGCCGAACTGCATATTTCTGCAGTTTCTGTCCTTTTTCTAATGAAATGCCAATTCTTCCAAAACGCGATCGTTCGAGCAATGGACCTAAGGAGCCTTAGCCAATAGATACCCTAGCTCCATTAGCTCTCCGATTCGCTATCAAAAACATGCTCAAATATCAAAGTTAGGATCTTTAAAGAATTGAACCCAAACACTAAAAATATGGATATTCACCAATTCAATCCAAACCAAAAGCAAGTGCATATGAACAAGGTGTTAGGAATTCATACTCAAAGTAGATGTGAGTTCAAAACTCACCTTTAACCCAAAACAAAGAAGAAGAAGAAGCTCAACGACAAGGAGAAGACCAACCAAACTCTACTTCAACCCAACAAGCTTCAATCTAAGAATAAAACATATATTTCCCAATTTAGGTTTAGGAAATTTTCTGAAATTGAAGAGGAGAAGAGTTGGAGAAGATGAAGAGGAGCTTACCAATGGCTTCTCTTTGATTTTGGAGCAAGAATTTGGAGTTTGCAAATGGAACTAGGGCTGGCAATTTCTATTTCTCTTTCCCTTCCACCATTTTCAGTTTTAGCCTAAGAAATGAAAATGAAATGAAGATGAATGAAGAGAAGGGGTTGACTTAGGGTATTAGTTAAGTGGAGATTGGGGCTGAACCCAAACCCAAAACCCAATAGAAAAAGGATCAAAATTTCCCAAACTCCAAACATATCAAAGATTATACTTAAAAAGATCGCAAACGCCATTTTGGAACCAATGAAGGTAGTTTCGAGCTCCAATTCGGCCGTTTGCAAAAAGTAACATTTCGGACCTAAATCCGACTAACGACGCTATATTTAAATAAAATATTTAAATATATAATCGTTAAATATGCGGGTTGTTACAGAATCTCAAAGGCATCGACGAAATTGGGATTCATGAAATACGTCATGAATTCCTAAAAACTGAATAGGTAACGATACACGATAAGCAACAGAGCCAATGCATTCCGTAATAGGAAATGGTCCAACATATCGAGGAGCCAATTTCCGGGAGCTACTAAAACGCACCACACCCTTCATCGGAGAAACACGAATGAATACACGATCACTAACAGAAAATTCTAAAGGCATCCTACGATGATCGGCATAAGATTTCTGTCTATTTTGAGCCTCTTTCATTCTCTATTTAGTAATATCAATCTTCTCAGAAGATTCACGAATATAACTAGGGCCGAGAACTAACTTTTCCTCGGATTCCAACCAACAAGATGGTGATGGACACAGTCTTCCGTAAAGGCTTTGAAATGAGCTATACCGATGCTGGATTGGAAACTGTTGTTATAAGAAAATTCAACAAGAGATAAGTGGTCTTCCCAACTACCTCCAAAATCCAGAATACAAGCGCAAAGGAGATCTTCTAAGACTTGATTCACCCTTTCAGTCTGACCATCAGACCGTGGATGATAAGCTGTGCTGAGATTGAGCTTAGTACCCAAAGCTTTCTGAAGGCTCTGCCAGAAACCACTAGTGAAAAGCGGATCTCTGTCACAAACAATGGAACTAGGAACACCATGAAGTCGAACGACGTCTTTAATAAAAAGCTTAGCCAACAAAGGAGCAGTTCGACTGGAATTGATAGGAATAAAATGGAATGATTTGGTCAATCAGTCAACAATCACCCAAACACTAGTATGGTCCGACCTCGAACGAGGTAGACCATCAATGAAGTCCATAGAAATTTGATCCCATTTCCATAATGGAATCTCAAGAGGCTGCAAAAGACCACTAGGACACTGGTGTTCCGCTTTAATAAGTTGATAAGTCATGCAACGACCCACATAACTTGCAACATCACGCTTCATACCTTCCTAAAAGTATAAGCGTTTCATGTCGGCATACATCTTACTACTGCCCGGATGAATAATATACTTAGAACGATGACAGTCCTCAAGAATGTGATTTCTAAGATTAGGAACATTAGGCACGATCAACCTTCCCTTCTCCGGAATACAACCATGAATATTAATATCGATATCCTTTAGATTATCACTTCGGGTTTCTGATTTACAACTCTGAATAAGAAAAGAGAGACCTGGATCTTGTTTCTGGGCATCGAAAATTCAATCCAACAAACTAGGATGAGCTTCCATTCTAAATAAAAGCACGAGAGAATCAAAAACTGAAGGACGGTCTCTAATATCACAATGAGATAAAGCTTCCAATATATTCCACTCTGCTAGCATCATGGAAATAACAACTTGCTGCTTGCGACTAAGCGCAACAGCAACTCGATTACCTTTACCAGTGGTATACTGAATATCGCAATCATATGAAGCAAGAAATTCGAGCCAACGTTGTTGCCTCATATTAAGTTCCTTCTGAGTGAAGAGGTACTTCAGAGATTTGTGATCAGAGAAGAGAATAAAACGCTTGCCAATAAATAATGTAGCCAAATCTTTAGAGCAAAGACTATAGCGGCTAACTCCAAATCATGGGTAGCATAACGAATCTCGTTAGGTTTTAGTTGTCTAGAAGCATAGGCAACTACTCTATCTTTTTGCATGAGAACAACACCGAGTCCATAACCACTGGCATCGGTATAAATAACAAGATCATGATTCCCTTCGGGAACCACTAAGATAGGAGCATGAGTAAGGAGATCTTTTATCTTCATAAAAGAAAACTCACACTTACCAGACCAAATAAAAGGAACAGCTTTTCTCATGAGAGTGGTAAGCGGTAAAGCAATACGAGAAAGGTCCTTAATGAACTGGCAATAATATCCTGCCAATCTAAGGAAACTACGGATCTTAGTAATGGTTTCGGGCCTCTTCCAATTCTGAATAGATCCGACATTGGAAGGATCGATAGAGATACCATCGGAAGAAACAATATGACCGAGAAACTTCACCTTATTCTCCCAGAAGTGACACTTGGAGAATTTGTCATAAAGCTGATGCTGACGAAGAGTGCTCAAAACAATCTCCACATGATGAATATGATTAGCTTCAGATTTGAAATAAATAAGAATATCATCTATGAAAACCAAGACGAACTTATCGAGATATTCCCGGAATATCCGATTCATAAGATCAACAAAATACGCTGGAGCGTTCGTTAAACCGAACGGATAACAAGCCATTCGAAAGAACCATAACGAGTATGGAATGCGGTAAGAGGGATGTTATCTTCTGCAACTCGTAACTGAAGAAAACCGGTAGCAAGATCGAGTTGGGACAAGAGCTTAGCGCCACTTAATTGATCGAACATGTCGTTGATCCAAGGTAATGGATACCTATTTTTGATAGTGAGCTCGTTAAGCTTGCGATAATCAATGCAAAGCCCAAGAGTACCATCTGGCTTCTTAACGAAGAAAACGGCGGCGCCCCAAGGAGATGAGCTAGAACGAATAAATTGCTTGGCTTCCAATTCGGATAATTGTTGCTTGAGTTCCTCATTTTCCTTAGCATACATCCTCGTGGGAGGACGACTGACAGGGTGAGCACCAGAGACAAGATCAATACGGAACTCAATTGCCCTCTTTGGCGGCAAACACGAAATAGGCTCGAAGACATTAGAAAAATCACAAACAATGGGAATATTAGCTATGACATCCTCCGATTCGAAGGAAGAAATGAGAGCATTCGAAGCGTGGTCCATGTCTCGAAATACAATAGATAACTGCTCGACAACATCGGGATGCTTGAGATATAATGTTCTTTCGGGACATAGGATTTGAACTTCATAACGAACGTGCCAATCCATCCCCAAAATCATATCAAAACCAAGATGATCCATAACATGCAGATTCGTATGAAAGGAAAGACAACATAGAATAATCTCAACATCAACACATAACAACCCAAGAGTAGCGGATCCACCAATAGGATTCACAATCCTTAAAGGGTCACAAAGACTAACATCATCCAAAGGAATAACATCAACAAGCTCCTTTGATACGAATGAATGTGATGCACTCGTATTGAAAAGAACTCTAATAGAACGGCCATGAAATAAAATAAAACCTTCCAAAACAAAAGGAGGAATACCTTTGGTCTGAGAAGAATTACCAGAAGCTTTTGTAACATTAAGCTTCCCAGATTTGAAACCCTTAGGAGCAGTAGGACAATCAAAAACCCAGTGACCTTTTTTCTTGCAATAGAAGCAAATGCGAGGCTTAGGACAACTACGGAGAAGATGATCTAGAGAACCATAATTATAGCCCGCCCTCCGATTAGAAGGTGCACTGCTAGGCTGAGAACTAGAGGTAGATTGCTTCTTCTTCTTGTTGGAAGAAGGATTAGGCTTATGAAATGGAAAACTCTTCTTGTTGGGGTTCTTAGAAACCTCAACCTCATCACTATTATCACGTTCCTTTTCGACACCTTCAAGGCAAAGTGCCGAATCAACAAGTTCCTCAAAAGGAAGCTTAAGCTAAAGTAAAAGGACTTTCTTTAAATACTTCTTCAAACCATCGACAAATCTAAGATTCTTCTTACGCGGAGTGTTAATGAACTCAACTCCGGATTTGGATAAGGCCACGAAAGATGCAACATAATTAAAAAAACAGAGGACTTTCCTGATTGAGGAATGAACTTAAGTTCGAATCGTTTCTTAAACTGATTCCACGATAGAGAGGACTCATCAACTTCCACAATCAGAAGCTAATACCAATCAAGCGCACGTTGTTGCAACATGCTAGATGCCATGAGAGCGGATGATGATTAGAAAGATCCATCCAAGAAAATATTCGCTCACTAGCGCGCAACCAAGTCTGAACCTTCAATACACTTTCTGATCCCTTGAAAGGCTTGCCTCTAAGGTGGGAATAGTCACTACACATGCGGGCGATGACAGACTTGTGAATCGAAGCTGCGGGAGTAGTAATAGAAGGCTGAGTACCCAGAAATAGCTCCATAAACTGATCAGCTGACATATAGACTCCGTCTGGACGAGAACCACTAGACGGACCTGCAGTAGAACGCATCGCTCTACCTCTTCCATCCATAGGCTGAGAGAACAAAAGAAGATAAGGATTAGTTAAAACAATGCAAGATTGATAAGGAAATTAACAAATGGAATACTACGGGAATATGAGATTTATTCCTAGACATATTCCAACATTAAAAGTGGATAAAAGTTTAAGAAAAACAAAGGAATAGATTAGAAAGGCATGAATAAAACCCTCGAATAGTTGTAACACATGTTCCAATCTGCTTCTGTTTAATGTTTATTATAATTTGTTCAGAATCTCAGCTCTGATACAAAGCTGTGACGCCCCACCTCTATGCTCACAATAACAAAGGTTATTATAAGGAATAACGTCCGCTATTGTGAATAATAAGGCTTGTTAGAAGTGACCTTTCATAAGTTATGCCTTAGATGAGTATTGATTACATCGATAGGAGTTGTGTAAATTACTCCCAACGATATACATTCAATCCAAATCTAAAACGAAACCACGATGGCTTATGAAAAATTCAAAACAACTCATAATAGCAGCAACACAAATAAGTATAATAATAGAATAGAAATATCATATATAGCGGAAGGTAAGTCTAGATACATGCTACAACACTCGATGGTTCACATGAACCAAATGTACATATACATAGTCATCATAACATATATGAGATGAGCGTCAATACACCAAAAGTAACACCTCGAAGCCTAAACAAAAGATGACGTGAAATCCCAAAAGCTGAAGCTGCAACTGAATCAGAGATAGCGATTATCCTGAAATAACTCGGTCTGGCCCGAGTATTATTTAAAAGAAAATAATAAACGGATCAGTCTAATTTAAACTCAAAATAAGTGCATGATAAACAACACTTGAGCAAATTAATCATAATATCGAATGAGACTATACAACATAAATAATCAACATAGTTTAAATGAAGAAATCTCATTAAACTCCATCAAAATCAACTCCCAAATTCAAAATAGCAATACCCAAAATCTAGAAATCAAAATAAGACAACTAGAAAAATCAGCACAAAAGTGGATCGATCCCAGCATATGGCGAGTCTAAGCTATGCCGCACGTGCATCTCGTATGGCTAAAGCCTACCAAGTACTGTCAGCATAATATTTGACGCCCAACGAATGACCCGAAGGTCCAACAAATGACCTGAAGGCCTAGAACTGGTAATTGACCCGAAGGTCCATCATAGTGGCTCGAAAGCCCAACAAAATCATCAAAATTTTCAAACAGCAATTCCACGGAAAATATTTCAATTAACGAGTCTGGAATTAACCGAATTAGCAAAAGCGTGGTTTCGTATTCCGCACTTTTGCTAAGTCGTTTGAATCTCATCATCGTTTCCTTGAAAGTGCAAAATTGTGTATTTTATATAAATAATTTTTACGTTCTCAATTGGCCAAGTCCGGAATTAAGCGAATCAGTAAAAATAAGGGTTCATAGTCCTTAATTTTTCTGAAGCGTTTAAATCGATTCCTCATTCTTTTGAAAGCGTAAACTGTGAAATTTTTGGAAACGATTATATTTTAAAACGATTTAAAAACACGTGATTAAAACAACAACTTCTATAGCAATTTCGGTAAGGAAATTGCGCTTCATAAAACACCGTAAAACGGATATAAAATCAGCGTTGCGGGTTTTCTTGGTTGCAAGATAGCCGCTTGAAAATTCATTTTAAATTGACAGTTACTGAAGTCAAAGCAACAGTAATTTTTATTCGTCAAAATGTCATCAAGACAACACGCTTCAAATATAAACACCAGAGTAAAAACCTGTTATTAAAATAACGGCAAAAAAATACGTTTCGAAATAAAACATCGGTTCAAAGTAAATTAAACGCTAGACTGCACTTATGCAACATAACGTGCTCATATATTATATTAATTTATTTTTTGCCGTGCAATACAGTCACGCACATAATAAATATAAACAAAATATCAATTGAACTAGGTGTGCAACTCACCTTTGCATGCAAATAACAAATATAGACAAAATATAATATGAACTTGAAATTTCCAAAGCAAACAAAACCAACAGTGAAATATGCATACAAATTTCCATGGTTATAGAGTATTATGCGATCAGATTTTCAAGGCATTCGTGACTCATTTTCACAGCAATAGGGCAGTGAAGTATGAACGGAGTCAAGGCAACAAGTTATGGATGAAATGCAACAAGTGAGGGATGAAGCAAAGTCAAGGGAATAGCCAATATGGGTGTGTAACCAATTTTAAGGTTGCGATTAATTTACAGTGAGCAATCTTAACAGAGGATGAACCATAAATTTGTAACCATGGAAACATAATTATTATCTCAATTCATGATCATTTATTATAAACCAAATGCATACAATTAGAAATACATCTTTTGCATGCATGATTTTTTTATCAAAGCTTATTTCCAAAATAAATGACTTGGCATTTAAATTTTCATGCAAGAAACAATACAATATGAAAAGAAGTGGTCTAGGCACTTTAATTTTTCACACACGCTAAAATTTGCGTGTATGTAAATGATGCTATGGCAATATTATTTTTGCACGCATGAAAAATATAATCTGATACTTGATTTCATACTTTTCACGCACACACATAGCCAAAATAAAATGCCTGGACATATACTTCTTTTTTTCTTCTACAAATTAAAATTTTGGCATAACAAATTATTTATATTCAGTCAAAAGGACAAGGAGAATCTTCATGGACTAAAAGAAACAAGGCAACTAGTTGTAGTTTAACACGAACTGAAAAAGAATGGTAGCTTCAAGAAAATTTATATTCAACCCACAGATGCACACATGTAACTGGCAGCATTGTTTTTAAATTAGAAGTATGAGTTTGCACTCACCTCTAATTTGCTTCAGAATCAGTTAGTAACCAAGATCCAAAAGGGAGCAAAATTTTGAGAACACCATTAATATATTTGTAGAGGTACTGGAAGAAAAATGAAATAAAAGAATGAGGCTTACTTTTCTTTTTCCAATTTGAGTATACAAGTCAAAGAATGAAGTGTTGGCAGAGCTTTGGTACACTAGCATTAAAGGAAACATGTACCAGTGAAGGACACACTTGCATATAAAATGATTTGGACAAAGCAACATGCAAAGCCTACTTGCATAAAATGATGATGGAAACAAATGTTCAAACTTCGTTTTGAAATGGACTTATTCCTTTTACACGTGAAGGAAATTTGAGATCACAACTTAACTTAGTTATGTTCCAGCTGACTTTGCATCCATATTTGCAACTTCTTTTTTTTTCCTCAAATTTCAAATTAAAATTTCTATTTTAAATTTTTATTTCGACGGTAATCAAAAAACAGGTTGTTGCAACGACAGATGAGCAGTTGGCTCCTTAGTAATCTAGAATTTATTTCCACTGTTTATGTATGTGTATTTTTTTACCTACAAAATGAAAAGTTGGAATGTATAGCTACCAATATTTTAGATGTAGTATTTTTATAACATTGATAACTCTTTATAAGGAGTAACCTTTTTTTACTATATCATTTTATATTATATGTAACCATTTCGATGTGAGGTTTATCTATTCTTTCTTGTTTTGTGCTTTATTTTACCCTAAGATAACTTATCTTTCAGACGCTTGGGCAACGTTATGTGAATACCATTGAGGTATTAAGCGTTCTGACGTGTCAGAAAGGTGAGTCGTCTCATTTGGAATAGCTTTATACGTTACATTTTTTAGGTCATAAGTAGTTAACGAATTTATCATTATTTACTTAAGTTCACAATATGTTTGTTGTTATTTCATATACCTTTATTTCATAGACAAATATTAAAAAATTACTATTATATCTAAATTCAATGGTTTTTACATTAGAATCACCTTGCATATAATACGAAATTAATATGATAGATAACTTATGTATATAAATATATTGTAGATTATATATACGTATTTGAGTTAAGAAATACAACAAAAGACAACTTAGATTATTCATTATAAAATGGAATTAAAAAGAGATAAATTTTTGAATCAACCTTTTTAACCTTACACAAGATTAAATTGAAGTTTCAATGAAATCATTTTATGAAGTAACCAAGATAATTTATTCCAAATTCGAGTGATAGCATAGCTACAGGATTTTGGCATTTCCATTGTAGGAACCATTTTCAACCAATTTTTCGTTTTCTTTCCTCTATTTTAAATACATGTAGCTTGAGATGATGAGTTATGAACTGTGACGACCCGAAATCGACACCCTTTGAATCCGACAATAAACCACACATGTCCAACCTAGAGCGCACTGGTTGAAGATAATTATGAGAATGAAAAGAGAGGGTGAGAAGGAAGAGAGAAGAAAGAAGAAGAGAAGATAAGAAGAAGAAGAAGAGAGAAACAGAACCAAAAAAATATAGAATCTCACAGCGCAGCGGAGTAACATATAATATAGATCAATAATCTTTACAAAGAGAAACTGTAATATACGTAAATCAATGTCAGAGTACACAATAAATAATCACCAGCATGAACAGTTATAATAACATGTCCTCACAAATGCTAATGATTTACAACAATAGCAATGCAGTGGAAAAATAAACAGATACGTGTATACGACATGAAGATCTCCAGTTCGCCTGCCGAAGCTCCCAAAGCACCAAATCTAAACCTGTAAATATACTCGGTCTAACCCGAGCATTGAAAAGGAAGAACACCTGGATCAGTCTGGTAAACCAGCATGGGGAAACACATCTCAACTGAATTTTAAAGTTACCAAAACTTTTCCTTTATCAAAACAAAAGGTTTCTCGTAAGACCAAGTCACAAAATAAATACCGACATTTTTTTACCTTACGGTGAGAGAAAAACATCTCCTATCAAATCCAATTATATTATTATAGCATCTACTGCATACAAATAATATTTAAATAACTGAAATTGTTACATTGTTAAATTCCAGTATGCACCTTGTAATATAAGGCTTTCTATAATAGAAAATGGCAGACACATATTTGATTTTGGATTTCCATACAAATGACTAGGTAAAGGGACTGCCTTTCTTAACCAACGTAGTACACCTCTAAAGGGATGTACCTAGGGAGGAGATACTGGCTGCCTAAACCAACACAAGACTGGCCTACCCATACCTGGATAGTACCGAATATGTCATCACTCCGGTCGTTACCGACCTTTAATTCGTGGCCATGAGCATACACAACAAAAATCAGATATATGGCGTCATAGCGTGTAAAGATATATCTAGAAGAGTGATGACATCTCCTAATTGGGAGCGACCCACTTAGCCTTGCTGCTTCTATCCATGCTTCAGTCATTTTTCGAGGAGTGAGGCCAAAGAGGTATTGATTACCTTTCACATAACACGTATCACATATCACATCACTTTGAATGCCACATTGCCATTTTCTTTGACTACTAATTACCTTCCAAAAAAATACAGCCCTTGAGCTCGTACGTATCAAGGAGGGTGTTAAGCTAAGAGAAGTTGCCTTCTCCGCCACCACTGATGTACGTTTGTAAAAAGTAATGACGTAATCTTAGAAATACAATGTCAGACACTCGTCCATATTAGTTATCCAAGAACAGGACAAAACATAGCATACATAAGGCTTACGTTGTAGTAAGGAATATTATCCATATCCTGTTTGTCTTCATCTGATGTAGGGAATAATTCTGGATAGTTGAAACTAACAACATATTGGAGTAGTCACAGATTTTGCTTCCCCATATCAAATCGAGATAGGACATTCTTGATATATTTAGTTTGTGTAGCCTTACACCTTTGCTTTGTATCTCTCTGGATCCCCATCCCTAAAATTTTTCCTTTCCCATATCTTTCATATAAAACTTCTTGCTGAGCTCCATCTTTAACTCTAGAACTTTAGTCATGCTCTTAGCAACTATCAACATATCATTAACATAAAGCACATATGGTATCTCCATCACACCTTTTAAAACAGAGGCGTTGGTCTTTAAAGCTTCAAGAGTGACCATGTGAGATTATAAACTTATCAAATTATTTATACCATTATCTAGGAAACTATTTTAAACCATAAAGAGATTTGTTAAGCTTGCAAACATGACTAGGCCTGCTACGGTTAGTGAACCCCTCGACTGCTATAGATAAATGTCCTCCTCAAGGTCGCCATGCAAGAATGTTGTCTTGAGATTTGATTGTTCCAAGTCCAAGTCCACATGGGCAACCAATGTTAAAAGAATGCAAATGGAAGTGTGTCTGAAAACTGGAGCAAAAATACCATAGAACTCTGCACATTTCCATTGAACATACCCCTTCTCTACTAATATTATCTTATACCATAAGTCACCATTACTGCCGTCTTTCACCCTATGGATCCAATTACAACCAATTGCTCTCATGCCTGAAGGTAGTGGCACTAAATCCCAAGTGTGATTTTTGGGAAAAAAAATCAATTTCCTCCTCTGTAGCTACTAATTAACTAGAACTACGACCGAACTAATTGCATATCTATAGTCTCTGGGCTCATCATGAACTATGCTTAATGCATAGGCTGCCATGTCATCAATTCACTGTCTTCAATGCTCAATCAAGGAAAACCATCATGTCATTTTGGTAATTTCATCTTTCTAATTGGTTGAGTTTGAATTTGAGCTCCACTTTGCAATTGATCCTCTATCTTTCCTCGTCAACCACGACGCCATTAGAAACAACATACGTACTTGTAGGGAAGTCTGGTGATCTACTTTTTGCCTGGTCTTTAAATTTGCCCTCTCAATGTCATGATTAAATGAAGAAGAAAGCTTCGTCTTCAACATAGCATTTTTCATCAAAATTAACATGTGTGATAGCAACAATTTTGTGGGCAGTAGGATACCACAACCTATAACCCTTGACTTCTCTCCTATGGCCAAGAAAAATACACTTACACGGTATTGGATCCAACTTTCCATTGCTCTCATGCACATAAGATGGAAGACCAAACACTCCAAGAAATGAATATGAAATAGGCTCTATCGCTTCTATACTTATTCAGAAATCTTCGTATCTAATGTGGTAGAGGGTGCACAGTTGATGAGGATTACCTCCATAGATAATACTTTTGCCCAAAATCTCTTCAATCCAACAACCAAATGTAAGTAACAAGTTTGTTGTAATAATGTCTGGTTCGTCCTTTCTTCAACCCCATTTGTCCACTGTCGCTTGGTGTGATGTAGTGCCTCTTGATTCCCTTAGACTAACAAAATGTAGTGGAATATTGAGAACTGAAGTTACCACCACTACTTGAACAGAGAATCTTCACTTTCATTCATGACTGCTTCTTAACAAGAGATTTCCAACTCATCAAAAGTTTCATCTACGGACTTCACCAATTAAATGCATACCTTTCTATAAAGATTATTTGGCTCCTTTAATTTATTGGCATAGTGCGAGGCCACGAACATCAATATGAACATACTCCCAAACATCTTTGGACTTATGCTCTACAATGCTGAAAGAAACATTTGTTTGCTTTCCAAATACACATCTAGTACAAAGGGCAGGTTTAGAGTAATGAATGCCATCAATCAGACCTCCCTTTCTCAGTTCCTCCAAACTACGCTCTTAAATGTGCCCCAAATGAAAATGCCATAATCTGGTAGAATCTAAATCAATAAAATCAACAACTGAAGAAGATTTCAATTGAATCTAAATCTTGATTTTACCCCTTTCATCACTATCATTGAGCCATTTTTAATTTCAAAAAATCCCTCTGTACTACGCACTTCAAGCTGGGATAACACAATGCTCAACTGGGATCAAACTACACTTTAAATTAGGCGTATGCCTTAAATCACACAAAGTACGAATAAAACCATCAACATCCCGACCTTCATAGTTCCAATACCAATCATGTGGCGAGTAGCATTATTTTCCATAAGAACCTTCCCCCACAAAACTAGCAACTGGTGAAAATATAACACTTATAAGATGCTCCAAAGTCAAAAATCCAAATAGTACACTCTATAGAAGATGCAGAAGTAGTAAAAGCACTAGGATTGCTCTTTGAAGCTGATGTCTCCACCATAGAAGTCGAAGCCTTTTAGGTAAAAAAATTATTTTTATTGTCCAAATTGGAGCAATGTGCAATATAATGTCTAGACCATCTATAATAATCATATACTCCATTCAGGGTCCACCTTGATTGAGAGCTTGACTTAACTCTATCAACACCATATGTGGGTCTACTCTTACTTCTTTCACTTTGCGTAATAAAGCCTTCGAAATCATTATCCTTGCTTTTGTCTACTAACTTTCCCCTCGACATCTAGTTATGCAAATTAGTCTTCACATACTTCATGCCAATAGAAGAACAATATAGATCAAAGAGGTAATGAAAGTGTTATACTTCGCTGATTGAGAACATAAAAGAATGATAGATTCACTTTTTCCTCAAATTTTACTTCAACTACTCGAGGATTCATAACAAGTGTGCTTAGGATATCTACATGAGTTAATACATCGGTACCAAGATTAATTTCGAACGAATAATGTGACGCCCCACATCTATACCCATGCTAACCAAGAACATTACGGTGTAATGCTGTCAACTAGCACGGAGAATAAGGCTGTTGAGGAGCGACCATCCGTGTAATTGCTTTGTGCGAGCATCGATAAGTCAGATAGTATAACATGCATTTCTTTTCAAGAGGAAATCTGACATACCGGCACAAACTCAAAACTACTACACAGTGGCTACAATATCTTCGGAAACAAATATAGAAATAAACATAACATAAATCAGTCACGGATAATTCATATCACAAAGGCGGAAATAGATATGAATATATATAACACATAAAAGTGTTCATCAAAGTAGTGGCCTAACAAGATCCACAATATCACAAAAGAATAGATACAAGTGCTAGACAAAAGAATATGTATACGTCAAGGAGTCGATATCTCAAATTGTACACAACCAAAACCTACAAGCTAAGTAGTTAACCAAAAGGTCAGATGATTGTCCGATAAGGAGTCAAGCAGATGCACCTGTAACATCTCAGTCTGACCCGAGTATTATTTAATAAGAAAATAATAAACGGATCAGTCTAGCTAAAAATATCAGATGAAGTGATATAGAATAAGAGATATAATAAAAAGACGTATGATAACCAAAAATGTCATACCATGACAAGTATACATTAGAAAATCCACAAAAGTCATACAATATCTTAAGAATCTCATAGCATCAAAAGAATGTCATACTCTTTATTTAATTCACCAAACCACAATAAATGTCATCCATATCAATGCCAACTGAAAAAGGTGGTGAAGCATAAATTCCAGAAATCATCATATAGAAATCCAGAAATCACAAGAAAAGGTTGGCCAAGACATTGATGTAGTGCAAACGGTACATTCAATGAGTCAAAAAGCAAAGAATTGATGTAGTACAAACGGTACATCCAATGAATCAAAAGCAAAGACATTAATGTAGTGCAAACGGTACATCCAATGAATCAAAAGCATAGACATTGATGTAGTGCAAATGGTACATCCAATGAATCAAAAGCAAAGACATTGATGTAGTGCAAACGGTACATCCAATGAATCAAAAGCAAAGACATTGATGTAGTGCAAATGGCACATCCAATGAATCAAAAGCAAAGACATTGATGTAGTGCAAACGGTACATCCAATGAATCAAAACACAATAAAAGTACATGGGATGCCATCCCACAAAGAAATGAGACGAAGCTCAATGAATTGAGGTATGGACCTCCACATGGACAAAGAGACATCACACATTGCTAGTCTAAACCATAGAATGATCATCATCGATCATCAAGAAGTGTCAATCACACTAAGTTAGTAAATATATGTGTTAACCCTCAATTTTTTACGATTTAAGAACTGTACGACTCAAGCAAGGTATACGACTCAAGCAGAGTGCACGACCTAACGAGTTGAAAGACTTGGCGACTTGCGACATAGAGAAGTCTACGACTTAACGGTTTAAAAGAGAAGGGATGGTTCACGACCTAAGGCCTCCACGACTTAAGGTTTCTACGACTTAAGGAAGTATACAGTCTACGACTTAAGGAAGTCCACGACTCAAGGGAAGGATGACTTAACGATTCAAGAGATGGCACGACTTAAGAAGGAAATGAGTTAACGACTTAAAGCTATCCGCGACTTACGACCTAGCACGTGTCGTGAGCGACTTAAGCAAATGAAGGGCTGCTTCTTATTTAACACAGTGGCGTCTTAACTCGTACACGATTCAGGACTTGTGTTATTATCTGAAATAAACGAGCTTACCAGTTAAGCCACGACTCACGACCTAGTTTGAGTCGTCCACGACCTAAAGCTACTGAGTAAAAGTCCGATGCCGCGTTACTTATACAAGAGGATGTTGACTCGTGGGCGAATTAGGACTTGTAACATAAATTCTGATAGATGAGTGAACCTTTGTGAGACCATGGGCTTGGCCAGATAAGTCGGCCATGACCTACCATAAGTCGATCACGACTTACGACCCGAGGGGGAAATTTCCCCATAAATACCAACCTACCTCAAGCATGAAGAGGACTTTTGGACAATATCTTCAAGCGCCGATACTCTGCCAGTTTCTAAACCGACTTTATACTTGAAGTTTCGAAGAACACTACAAGCTATTTTGAAATATTTTCACACGTCCGACATGGATTTGAAGACTTTCATCTACATCGAAGATTAAGCTACTTGCTCAAAGTGTTTTGTAACTAAAGAGATTTGTACTTGAAGAGCATTGTATCGTTTTGTAACAAGATCAGTAATAAAGATACTTGAAGTGGACGTAGGCTACTCCTTAAGCCGAACCACTATAAAATCGCTATCTCTTACTGTATTTCTGTTATTTTAGCTGATATTCTGTTTCCGAACCGTCGGGTGGCGCTTTCACATTCACACTTAACACACCAGGGTGTTAGCGTTCGATTTTAAGCGTTAACATTTTTGGTGCTTTCACTGAGAATTGAACTCAGGGCTGGTCTCACCATTGCTTCTCAAAAAGTTATCGAAAGGAGTTATTTTAAAACCAGAAGTTTATTGGAAATAATGGCTCCTGGGAGAAAACGAAGTTCTGTAAGATCCGACGATGTTCAAGAGAATACCGCTAACTCTCCTCCTTCAAGTCAAGCAGCTCCAACTGTTGGAGTTACACGAGCAGAATTGGACGCCGTAGTTTTGGTGTTGAATCAACAATTGAATGCCCAGAATGCATAGTTGGAGGCTTAGAATGCCCAAAACGCCCTGATCTTAAGTAAGTTGAATGATCTACTTGGGGTTAACCGTCAACCGGTTAATACTGATGGAAACCCTACTGCGGGAGTTCAAGATGGTGTAGGAGGGAATGTTTCTCAAAGAGCCGCAGACCCTGTGGAAAAAACACCCCTCCAGGCTGGAGGATCAGGACCGCAGCCGACCCTCCGTGAACGGTTGTCAAGACAGAATTCAGAAGGAATGGCTGATGTTTGCCCTCCAGAGCCTTTAAATGATGAAGAATATTTCTCAGGCATGGTTCGTTAGATCATGAAGGAAAGTATGCGAAGGGATGAAGATGAGAAAGAATGGGGTTTTGCTCTAAGCAAAACTCCGTTTACTGAGAAAATCTTGAAGGCAGAATTCCCAAGAAAATTCGTTCCTCCTACTATCCCGGCATACAAAGGGACAAGCGATCCTAATGAGTTTCTGTATAAGTACAATTGGCATATGACGGGTGCCAGAGCGTCTGATGAAATCAAATGTCGATATTTCTCGGTATATCTGGAAGGTGTGGCTCTATTGTGGTTTACAAAGCTGCCGGTCAGGTCCACTGATCAGTTCTCCGATTTGACCAGGAAATTCAAGGAACAATTTCGATTGTATGCTTCAAAAGCAAAGTATATAATGTCGCTGTCAAGTCTAGAGCAAAATCCAGGAGAATCCATTAGATCATTTTTGAATCGTTTTAACATAGCATTGGCTGAGGTAGATAATGCTGAGCCACGCATGGTCCTAACATACTTGATGAGGGCGATTGACAAATCAAGCGAATTTGGAAAATGGTTGAAAATGAAAGAACCAAATTCGCTCGACAAATTCTACAAGAAAGAGGATGAATTCATGCGCTTAGAGAGCCTCCAAACACCGGCTAAGGCGGTACAGTAGAAGCCGAGAAAAATGGTGCTGCTTCGAAGAAGAAAGAACCTAACACTCAGAAAAGGGGAAATGATGGTGGAAAGAAACAACGAGATGCTAAGAAAGGCCGTCCTTTCAATTTCACGCCCTTGACCGATACCCCTGAGAACATCTTCTTTGCGACCAAGGATGATGCCAATTATCTGACACCACCTAAAATGAGAGTGGGAAGTAAGATGGAAAAAAGTGGAAGGTTCTGCCAGTTCCACAACCAACCCGGCCATGACACCAACGAATGCCGTCATTTGAAAGATGTAATTGAACAACTCTTGAAAGAGAACAAGCTCCAACAGTATGTGAAAAGGAATAGAAATGCTCCAGCCGCGTCGACTCAAGGACAACAAGTTCCCGCTCGCCGTCCTGGCTCAAGTGAGAAGGCCATAGAACATGAGTCAGAAAGACCTATCATCAATATAATAACTGGAGGGCCTCACCCAGCAGGCAAAAGCTGGGGCGAGATGGAAAGGTATGCCCGGGCCTTGAGGCATGTACCGGCTGAAGAGAATGTTTTTGTATTAGAAAATGATGCACCTTTAAAGCAACAAAAGATTTCCACTGATGATATTGTATTCAGTGCCAAAGATTCTTTGGGTATCGAGGCTCCTACCATAGATCCTTTGGTCATATCCGCTGGTATTAGGCCGGCTACTGTGAGAAGAGTTCTAGTTGATTGTGGAGCTTCATGCAACATTCTTTTCAAGAAGACTTTTGATCAGATGAAAATTCCAATGGCTGACGTTCAAGCTTCATCACTTAAGATTGCTGGGTTTGCTGGAGAACCCAAACAGCCGATTGGGACCATAGATTTGTTTGTAGAACTTGGAAAAGGGCTGAGGAAGGTGGCTCGAAAGCAAACCTTTATAATTGTTGAAGAATTCTCTGCCTACAATGCCTTTCTAGGCCGACCAACTCTTGCTGAATTCAAAGCTGTTCTTGCCCCATGGTGTCTAACTATAAAATTCCCCACAGATAATGGAGTTGGTGTGATTAAAGGAGACCAAGATGTGGGGCGAGAATGTTATCTTACAGAGTTGCGTGAATCAAGGAAAAGAGAAACGGGAAAAGGTGCGGCGGCTCCAGTCCGCATCAAAGAACCAACCTTGTAGCAATTACAGGGTGGACCCTACACTGGTGAATATAGTGGCGCACGAAGAAAGATGGATCCGAGGAAAGCCGGTGCAGGGGAGAGTAGGGTAGTACCGGTAGAGGTAACTGTGCCGGTACCCGTTGAGCCAAAAGACCCAAACAAAGTGCTGAATGTGGGTTCACAACTCAACACAACAGTTCAGAATGTTATGAATTCATTTTTGAAGGCAAATTTGGATGTATTCGCTTGGACTCATGCTGACATGTGTGGAATATCCCCAGAGATTGCAGTACACACTCTGAACATTGATCCAAAGTTTACACCCGTGAAACAGAAAAGAAGAACTCAGGGTCCAGAAAGGTCAGCAGCATTGAAAGAAGAAGTGGATCAGCTCATGGAGAACGATTTCATCAGAGAATCTACTTATCCAAATTGGGTATCAAATCCAGTGCTAGTTAAAAAAGCTAACGGAAAATGGAGAGTATGCGTTGACTTTTCAGATTTGAACAAAGCCTTCCCCAAAGACTGCTTCCCACTGCCCAGGATTGATCAGTTGGTGGATGGGACGGCGAGGCATGAATTGTTATTTTTTATGGATGCATACTCCGGATATAACCAGATTATGATGTATGAGACAGATCAAGAGGACACAAGCTTCATCACCGATGTTGGTCTCTACTGCTACAAAGTGATGCCTTTCGGACTTAAGAATGCGGGGGCAACTTACCAAAGGCTTGTTAATGCCATGTTTAAACCGCAGATTGGCAAGACAATGGAAGTTTATGTTGATGATATGCCAGTGAAGTCTAAGAAAGCAGTGAACCACATGGATCACTTGGCAGAGATGTTCGCAGTACTCCGAAAGTACAGAATGAAGCTTAATCCCTTGAAATGTTCATTTGGAGTGGAGTCCGGAAAGTTTTTGGGTTTCATTGTGAGCGCTAGGGGCATTGAAGCTAATCCTCCTCAGATCATTGCCTTGAGAAAGGTCAAAGCTCCTAAAATGAAGAGGGAATTGCAAAGTCTCAATGGAAAGGTTGCTGCCTTGAGTCGGTTCATTTCAAAAGCTACTGACAAATGCATTCCATTCTTTGATGCTCTGAAGAAAGGAAGAAAAAACTTTGAGTGGACTCCTGAATGTCAGAAAGCATTTGATGAGTTGGTTCGTCATATGGAAGTGCCTCCAATACTTTCAAAGCCTGACAACGGTGAAGATCTCTTCATGTATTTGGCAATTTCATCTCATGCTCTCAGTGCGGTGTTGGTACGGGAAGACGCAAGGATTCAACGCCCAGTCTATTATATCAGCAAAAGATTCATTGGGGCAGAGATGAACTATTCAAGGTTGGAAAAGCTCGCCTATTGTTTGTTGATCGCATCATGCAAATTGAGGCGGTATTTCCAAGCTCATCCCATCAAAGTCCTCACTGATCAACCTCTAAAGCAAGTCCTATTCCATCCTGAGACTTCGGGCCGTCTTTTGAAATGGAATATTGAACTCAGCCAATATGACATCACTTATCATCCCCGGAAAGCAATCAATGGACAAGCCTTAGCAGATTTCATCGCAGAATGTACGGATAAAGATGATAGTGAGGAAGAAGCCATTGATAACATCCCAATCCAATGGAAATTGTATGTCGATGGCGCAAGGAATGATTACTGTTCTAGAGCAGGGGTTGTCCATGAAACCCCAGAAGGGCGATCGCTATGTTATGCACTGAGACTAGAATTTCCTTCGACAAATAATGAAGGAGAATATGAAGCTCTCATCGCTGGTTTAAGGACCGTTAAAGAACTAAACATCAAGGCATTGCATATCTTCAGTGATTCTCAGCTTATTGTCTGCTAAGTCAAGAAGGAATTTCAAGCTAAAGGAGGGAATCTACCCGCCTATTTATCAAAAGCCTGGGAGCTTCTTGAAGATTTTGACCGTTATTAAATAAGCCATATACCCCGAGAAGAGAACATGAAGGCAGATTCTCTCGCAAAATATTCAAGTACTGGTGAAGCTCAGCTATTGGGATTAGTTCCCGTCGAAGTCTTGTCAGCCCCGAGCACAGACGAAATGGATGTTGATTGGATTATGAATGTATCCCAAGAGCAAGAATCATGGATGACTCCGATATTTGAATATTTTCTCAATGGTTCTTTGCCAGAAAGTTCAAAAGAACGACAGAAGATGCTAAGGAAAGCTCTAGATATATGATCCAGGATGGCCGATTGTACAGACGGGGATTTTCAATGCCGCTACTCCGCTGTGTAACTAAAGAAGAAGCCAAGACAATTCTAACTGAAGTACACGGAGGGGAGTGTGGAGATCATACAGGAGGTCAAACTTTAGCAAAATTCTCCGTTATGGATATTTTTGGCCAGAGATTAATCGAGATGCTGCTGACTATTCCCGAAAGTGTGATAAATGCCAGAGATTTGCCAAAATTCCTAGAGAACCTTCCACTGAGCTAACACAAATGGCCAGTCCATGGCCGTTTGCCATCTGGGGAATAGATCTCATTAGGCCTTTGCCGACTGCCAAATCGAGGATTAAATATGCCATCGTTGCTGTTGATTATTTCACTAAATGCGCTGAAGCTGAACCATTGGCTACCATTACCTCTAAGAAAATGATAAGTGTGACTAAAAATATCATTTGCAGGTATGGTGTGCCTCAGAAGATAATCACAGACAATGGTACGCAGTTTGAAAGTGAGGAATTCCAAGATTTCTGCAAACGATTCAAGATCCGAAAAAGCTTCTCAGCAGTGGCTCATCCGCAGGCAAACGGGCAAGTGGAAGCAGTAAACAAGATCATCAAATCAACCATCAAAAAGCAGCTAGAAAAAGAAAAAGGTGGTTGGGTCGATAAGTTACCACTTGCACTATGGGAATACAGAACTACCCACAAAACTGCGACAGGGCATACTCCATTTTCATTGGCATACGGATCAGAAGCAATGATTCCGGTAGAAACGAAAGTTCCCTCACACAGAAGGATCCATTTTGATCAAGATGAGAATGAAAAACTGCAATTGGAAGCGCTTGACCTCCTTGATGAAAGAAGAGAAGAGGCTAAGCTTAGAATTGCAGCCCATCAGCAAAGGATAGCCAGGCACTTCAATTCCAAAGTTCGTCAGCGCAGCTTTGAAGTTGGGGACTTAGTCCTGAAGGGAATTATGACAACCACAGGTGTGTTTGGGCCAAACTGGGAGGGGCCATATGACATAGGCACGAAACTTCTTGATGGCACATTCAAACTCACAACTGTCGAAGGAGAACCAATCCCAAGAGCTTGGAACAGCAATCATTTGCGTCCATATTTTACTTAAAAGCTTTGCTGAAATATTGTAAAAGAATTACGAATATATGATCCTTGTATTGAAAACAATTGTAAAGCAAGTGAATAATGAAAAGCTATAAAGTGGATGTAGGCCCAGCTTTTGGCCGAACCACTATAAATCTTGTGTTCTCTACTACTATAAACTGCTTTATTTTATTTCGACATATAAAATACGTTAATTGTGTTACTAAAATGTCGATTTAATAATGCAAGCCATAAAAACAAAGCTTACCCATCGCAAGACCAAGCGATCTCCGACATCACCCAGCAAGCAAACGCTAAACCATTCAAAATTTCCATACTCAAATCCTACGAAAGAAGTGCTTCGAACAAAAGTTAGCGATGTGGATGGAAGTGGACCATTTCTAACTAACTGCGAATGTTTGTACAAACGAGCATCCAGTTAAATAGCCTGTGTCTACCACCACCAACTCGCTTAACTATGAAGTATATTTCTTTAGATAAAGAAAATTGTTGGCAACTAAAAAGGGATGATATTTGGAAAAGATAACGGTGATCGCCGACATGAATAGATGGCAAAGAGACACGGGCGAGCAAGCATCAAACAGCAAAAGACCTCTTCGGAGGCACAAGCCCTCTTCAGAGGCACAACTCTTCGGAGAATAAAGACCTCGAGCGGGCCTCACCATAAAAAGAGAGTTCTTTCTCGACATAAAGTTGTGGACTGATCGGTGATACACTCCCGTGAATCCATTCAACTAAGAGAAAGAAGCTCCAAACTTCCAGGCAAACGCCCTACTCAGAGGCACACATTTCATCGTGATCTGAAATAAAACTTCACATGAGTCGAAATGTGAAAAGCCCTCTTCGGAGGCCCATTTCACCACAGTTGAAATGCTAAAAGAACTCGAGCGGGCCTCGCCAGAAAAAGATTGTGGACTGATCGGTGATACACTCCCGTGAATCCATCCATCTAAGAGAAAGAAGCTCCAAACTTCCAGGAAAAAGCCCTACTCAGAGGCACACATTTCACCGTGATCTGAAATAAAACATCACACGAGTCGAAATGTGAAAAGCCCTCTTCGGAGGCCCGCTTCCCAGCGAACAGGGAAAAGATAAAAGCCTCTCCCAAGGGGCAGAAACAAAAAGACCTCTTCCCAGAGGCACAATCAAACAAAAAGACCTCTTCCCAGAGGCACAATCAAAAACTCTCATCAGAGACTCAAGAAGGTTGAAACCCCTTTTCCTTTTCGAAAGGCCCACTGCACTATGAAGTGAAACTCACTAGCCAAAGCAAAAGTGACTTTTTTCAAAAAAAAAGAAAAAGAGGAGTGCAAAAACTTTGCAATAAAAAAAAAGGATGCCCTCTTTAAAGGCACACTTTAGCTTTCAAAGGAAAATTGGTTCATCTATTCGTGAAAATACTCTTCCTCAAAAAAGTTAAAGTGCCCTTCGGAGGCCCGCTTTACCACATAGGAAAATTCATTTTGTAAGACTTTATATCTGCAAAAGAAAAAGTGATATCTCCGAAGGGTGGAGCGTGAAAAATCATATGAAACGAGCTGTACTCTATTTTGAGCAGAATAATATTCCTCCAAGTATGGAATAATTATTCTCCAAAAAATAAGAGTACAAGTCCCCTCAAAGTTGAAAATATTTCAACGAGCTTATGGTATAGGGGCAACATGGTATAGTTATATTGGTAAAAATAACGCTCGAACAACATACCACAAGCTCACTGCAATATCATATAAAGAAACTTGTACAAAAAAAAGAGTAAATGCATTCTAAAATACAGACAGAAGTTTGTACAAACAGAAAGAATCATTTTATTCAATACTGTCAAAATTTTGTATAGGTACAGGTTTCAAAATAAAAAGAAAAGCGGAGGCCGGTACCCGCACAATCTCCGGCCAGTACATGCATAAAGCAAAAAGTAAAAATAAGGGAAAGCAGGGCCCGTTACTTCTTCTTGCCACCACCTTTAGAGCCTTCACCTGACCTAATAGGCAGTTTTTCAGGATGGCTTGGGCGAGTTGGGGATGAAGGAGAGAGGGTTACTGCCGGATCAACCTTCGCTTCCTCTTTAGAAACAAGAATGCTTTTCCTTTTCTTCTTGGAAGTGGTACGCTTCCTCCTCCTCCTTGAAGAAGGCTCACTTCCCGAGGTAACAAGAGCAGCCAGTTTTACGTCATCAGAAATAGCATGCTCTGGGGATTTGTCGCCTCCTTCAAGTCCTTCGTCCTTCTGCTCCTGCGAAGCGATTGGATCATCCAAGCCTTGAAGGGCTCCTATTAATTCTTCCTGTGATGCCGGCTGGGAAATAGGAGTGATTTGAGGGAATGGAGGAGGGATAGCTGGAGGAGGAGAAGTCTGTGTGGCACTTGGCATTTTTGCTATAGAAGAAGAAAAGCCAAAAATATTAGTATCTCCCGTGAAGAAAGGAGATAGAGGCTCATTGAGATTTAAGAAATAATCAAAAAGTTCGTCAAACTCATGAGGAGCAAACAAACAGTCCACTTGGGCAAGATTAACAGTAGAGTTACCTGGAGAAGTCGGCTTCCTAATGTCAACTTCATAAGCCTGTGCATCGGTGCTCTCTTCGCCTTCTTCTCCACCCTGCGTGCTTGTGATCTCAGTTATAACTTTAACAGAGGATGGAGAATGAGAACTGGAGCCTGTGATGTCAACATCGGCCGAAACCGAAGGAGGGACAGGGGCAGTTAATGGTGCTTCTTTCACAAAGTGCTGCTCCCCTGCCTCAGCTCGTGCTTTGGCAAGCTGCTGTTTTCCCCGGGCTAGAGCAGCTATGGCGTCATCATCTAGAATGTGTTCTAAAAGAGATGCTTCAGCATAGCCGACGCCTACTGTGACGACCCAGAATTTTAGACATTCGAAATAGGAATATTTAATTAATTTTAAATATTCGAAAGTTAATTTTTAACTTGAATTTCAAATATCAATATTTATTGGATAATTAAATATTGAATTTAATTATCGGAATTGGGTAAATTAATGAATCTGGAGCTTTAAGCCGGTTAAAAATAGTTTAAAGGATTGGAAAATTTATATTAATAATACTGAAGGTGATAAAACTATTAAAATTGAATTTGAAAGCGTTTGGTTAAGTTTTGAAATTTTATAGTTTAAATTGAATTTAAAAATAGCCTTCCGAGGCACAGTCTCGAAGTTCGACGAAACCAGTTCCATTGGATCCGAAATATTGGATTATTTCCGGATTTCAATTTTTGTAGAATTTAGATTTATTGTGTGCGCATACGATATATAAACACGTTGAAAATTGTATCGAGACAATTTAAATTCGAATATATTATATTTTTACTTATTAAATTTTCTTTCAGCCGAATTTTTGTCACCATCAGCTGCCGTTCTTTCAATCGCTGCCTCCTCTCGTACATGCCATCATCATTCTATCTCCCTTTCTCTTATCACGCAAGCTTCATTTGCCTTAAATAAATTTCACCGAAGCTTCTCTTTCAAAAGTTGAATACTCGGCTAAACGAAAGAAGAATATAAATCAGTAATGGCCGCAAATTTTTTTTAAGTCGCGAATACTTCTTCTGCTCTCATTCAAAAAGATTCAAAATTTTCCAAATTTTAAACACTTCTGAGAAATCGCGGACGAAAACGAAATCATTCGTTATAAAATAAAATAAAAATCAAGAGGGAAAGTGACGACTGAAATCAAATGGAGGTATTGGTGATGGTCTCGTCTTCTCCTTCTTCTTCTTAAGTGTCGTTCTTTCCCTTCAATGGATCACGAGCTCGTAGATCTGTTCGAAATTGATAAGGGGAAGACTTGCATTCGAGGGCGAGCACGTGCTCATGTTGGTCGTTGTTCGATTGGGTTTTAGGGCTTGCGGTGGAATCGTTTGTCAACGATGGTGGGTTGGGGGTCTGTGCGAGTTCGACGTCATCGGGGTGGTGGCCAAGGCTCGAGCTGGGTGGCTCGCGTGGGGCGCAGGTGTGGGTGATAGAGTATCGCGTTTGGGGAGGTGGTTATCTGGCATTAGGTTTCGGGTCGCGGCGACGCTCGTAGTGGATCGCGATTTCACTGTAGATGTTGGCGAGCAGGTGTTCGATATTGCAGACGACAGTGAGGTAATCCCAGTTGCTTAATTTAATATATATATAAAAAAATGAATATAAATGAATAGCAGGAAAATTTATGCAATGAGATATATTTATACAGATTGTAAGTTTATATATATACAGACCAGAAATTATATACGCATAATTTTATATATAGAAATCTGTTAACTTTAAGTAATCGGTAAATTTATTTGTGTAATTAATATATATATAACTTGTCTTTGAAGGTTTAAGTGGGCACAAAAGAAATGTTAACTAAGTTAGTAACGATAATTGGAATTTAATAAATTTAAATAAATAAATGATAAGTTGATTTATTCAAGTTATTTAAGAAATAATTGATTGTTCGATTTGATCGGATATTAATGAAACATGAATGCTTATACAAGGTCAAGTCGGGAAAACGAGGCAATATTGGAATGGACTGCAAATGAAACGACAAGGTGAGTTAATCTCACTCAGTTTAAATTTAAATTTAAATGATTAAATTTAAATAATTGTTTGAATGGTTGAAATTGATTGATTGATGTGCTATAGAATGATATATTCTGAAATTAGTAAATAATATTGTGCTAACATTTGTGGATGCAGGGAAACAGGTTGGAGGGATCCAACTGGATTCCTCAAATTTATTAGATTATTTAATATTCTGTGTGATGAATATTTGATATCCTGTGATTGTTTTATGGATAATTG